>CM008281.1:31530544-32156393 GCA_002319775.1 Fagopyrum tataricum | reverse complement strand
TGTTCAAAGGTTGGTGATAGGGTTCTCCTCTATCCGTGTATATTCGAAGTCCTTAATTTCGATTCAGTGATAACATAGTTAGGGTTCCTTCATCAGTTTGAGTTTAATCGCAGTGTCATTCGGGGAAGACCACCTCGCTGCAATTGATCCCAAATTGGTGCTTGTTGAAGGTATGAGAAAACTCGTTTCTTTCATCACTTTCTCTAGCTATTTTTATATTTCTGCTAAGAGTATGGTAACCTGAATTGAAGTTATCTGTAGTGTTGTAGTAGAAAACACAATAATCAGTCCACATGAATTATGTTTCTTCTGTTTATATTTTAGGTACTGCTTCTATGTCTTCTGATTGAGTAGCGATTTCATAGACATGGATAAACTAAATTTGACATCAAATTTGGATTGAGTGATAGGGATAATAATCATTTGCTAACCTCAATAGGTTTGTTAGAAAGGTTGTGAATATGTGTTTGAAATGTTTACTTTTGGTTATTTGTTTAGTTGCAATAGTCTAAATTCTGTTTAAAACTACTATGTATCAAAACCTAAACATACATTTCGAATTCTTCATGAATGAATGTGAGTTGGTAATCTGTTGTCATTGTTGAAGGTGTGAATCCGTGTTTGAAGGTAAACTATTAAATTTTGGTATCTCAATTTCAATGTTATGTTTCTTTTTTTTAACTAGATGGTAGTATACCCAACATCGGTGTGTTTGTTGTTGTTTGATGCGTGATTTTGATGTGCTTATAAGGATATATACATGGCTATTGCGAGTGTCGTGAAAATAAAAAAGAAGTCTTTTTGTGTGGACTGATATGCTTACAAAGTCCTTTCTGGAGTTGCTTTGTGACTATCAGAGTCAAATTGGGAAAAAAGTGGGTTCAGTTGGATTTCGTTGACAGAATCATTCGAGCATAAGACAGGCATGAAGTGCAACAAGGATACTCTGGAAAATAAGCACGGTAATGTTAAAAATCAAAGGAAGTTGTGGCTGAAGCTAGAAAATAGGGAAACCGGCTTAGGATGGGACTATAAGAATCAACGCTTTGCTGCCCCTCAGGATTGGTGGATGAGAAAGATGCAGGTAAAATCTGTAATTCTATACATCTTCGATATCATATATTATGTGTGTAGAACACATTCTAATTCTTCAATTTGAATTGAACAAGAAAACCCCGATTACCGGGTCTTCAAGCGTCATGACATCCCCCCGATGTTGAGGCAATGATGAAGATTATTTACGGGGGGAAAGTTGCAATTGGGGAGCACTGTATTGCCCCTTCAATGGAAGCACCTATATGCATCGGAGTTTTGGAGGAAAATGAGGATTTCAGATTTTTGACGATGATTTGTTTCCTGATGACACAACAACCCTACCAGCAGCAGCACTTGACACTGTTCCTCATGACACACAAGAAAGGGGTGGAATTGGTGGTTTGGACGATGTAGTGATACGGACATTTGGGCCTATCCCTTCGCGCAACAAGAACTTGTTTTGTTCTTGTTCTATTAGTGATACGGACATTTTCCTCCTTTCCTGTGCCTGCGTGATCGCTCCAAAGCGTCCATCCCGAGGCTTGATCCTCAAATGCATCGTTTTAGCTCCAAAACACGCCAAAATACCTACAAAGACACCAAAAGCATGTGTAGACATCTATACCCGCAAAGTAGAACTAAACAAGTATAAAGAACACAAACTAAGGCTAAAACATGCATGCGGAAAAGGGAAAAGTAACTAAAAGCTCTACTAAACTAGGTCGATAATTCATGTTATCAAAATACCCCATACTTATCTTTGCTTGTCCCCAAGCAAATAATAAATTCAAGGCAAGATAGCGTGAATCATCTATGCTAAACAAAAACAAAAACTCTTTTTGTAGTGCTTCTATTCATGATCACTTTCAGAGTGTAGTCACAAGGCTAAAGACATAAACCGATTAAGGTCAAGGAGAACGCGTTCTTCTTCCACGCCCCGCCACATATTGTGCACCTTTGCCTCGGTTCTTCTTCCACTCCCCGCCATATTCGCACAAAAAAGAGTAGTAGAATACATAAATGAAGCGGAATCGACGATTGTGAGGGTAGATATGGGATACAATCCCAAACAGTTGATAAATCTCCAAGAATCTACGCCCAGAAGATTTGAGAAATCTCCATTTCGAAGCTACTCAAACCCCTAACAAAACTCTAACACAATTTTAAAATCCGTAACTAAACAGAGGTTTGAGATTGTGGGTCCCACTCGGAATCTAAAATAATCTCCCTTCAAAAGCAACTAAACAGACCCTAAAATACTTCGGGTCTGTTTATTATGATGAACTTGTACTATGTTGTGTAGAACTTGTACTTTGTTCTATTAGTTGCGTGTTTTGTTCTACAGTTGTGGTAAATGTTGTGTATTCCTTCTTTGTAATCTGGTTGTTGTACTAGGAATGGTCATCACAAATTGCTACCTTTTTTGAGGTTGTAATAGTTGGCATTGAACCTTATCATGCTTTTAATGTTATGTTGTACTACTTTGTCAATTTGTGTAACTGGAAAATATGTTTGATTCACCGTTATTCTATATGTATGCATAACAGAATAACGAGAAAAGTGCTTCAAAATTAGATTGTTCGTCTGTACAAATTCAATAAAAGGATAACAAGATTAAGGTTGTTCTTTGTTTGTATAATGATGATAAAGAACCTAGTTGATACAACCTGAATGACACCTCAATCAGGTTGTTACAAGTGCATGAAATTCTTCATAATTCATCACCGTTATTGTAGCATATGTCCTCAATCATGTTGATCCAAGTGCTTGTAGAGGCCTAACTGCAAGTTTAGCAGCAAGTGAGGTTGTTGTTGATAAACTGAATGACAATCTTCAGTTTACACCTTCATGTGAGATGATCAATAAATGGAAGGTTACCAGTCTTGTGTTGAGATAGGGAAAAAGAGTTCTTGGTGTAGAACATTCACTGATGCATATCATCTGTGAAAGAGTTGTTGGAAGATTGTGGTCGGTTTTACAAATTTTTTTCTTTGGTTCAAAATGTTTTTTTTAGGAAAAAAACTAAACCAAACCAAAAGGCTCACTTTAAAAACAATCAATATAAAGATCATCGTCAAATGTTGATGGATCTTCAAGGACTTCTCTCTACGCCCGTTCGGTTCGTTTCTCCATCACTCTACTTCCAATATTTTGCAGTTTGCAATTGTATGTTCTTTTGCTCTTGTATGGCCGACACATTTCCATCATTCTATTGTTGTTATTGTTAGAATTGAATTATTATCAATTGGTACTAAACTTTTTAAGGTTAATTGTAGACAATAGATATCTGTGTGGTTAGTTTGATTCATCTATCATTCATATCCACCCTCATTGATCCTTTATCTATCTCTCCTTGATTTCGTACCACTAATCCAAGCCCACCCTTTCATGGAGATGTTGTATGGTGGTTTTGTCATTTGTTATTGTCTTTATTATTGACTGGTCTTTGCAATTTACTTCTTTCATATTGTGTAATGTTGATGATTTTAGGAGCACGTAAAATATGACGAGTGAAATAATCTGAAACACAAATTTGTTCCTCTTTACTGATATCATGTCTAACTATCAATAGATGATGCCAATATTGTACTCCATTAGTTACAAAAACGACTTGATCCTTCTATATACGTTTTGACTTAATATCCCGCAAATAACTTGAACCTTCTACATACAAACCTATTAGCCCTTATTCTCACATTTCTAGCTTCTATTAGTTGTGCCCTTTTATCTATTGTGTATTTGGTTGCTTTCATTGGAATGTTCTTTTATAGCTGAACTTATATATCGAAAAATAGACCACACTATTGTCACTCATCTTCAATTGTCTCAAAATGACATCTTTTTTTCAACTTTGTACAAGTCGTTTAATAATTGGATAATACTCATAATAGAAAAAGTCCAATTGTACTTCCTATGTCGACAATGCACATAATATGAATAGTTTCTATGGGCTGAAGGTTATATTGTTGACCGCAAAAACAAGTATGAACTATGTTAGGCGGTTTTTAAGATGTCCATCATACGTTGGAAATTTACAACGTAATGGTTGTTGTTATTTTGTGTGGGTTGATGAGCCATTTACTGGCAGAACAGGTGATGTCATAAGAAGTTTGGTTAGTGATAAGGGTGATGCTGCAAGTCATATTCAACCCTTGAAGGAGGCTCTCGGGAAAGAGAAAGTCCACAACCTAGTGTTGCAAAAACAATTAAATTCGATGATATCTCAAGATTCTCAAGGTCACTGTCATAGGATAAAGAACCTAGTCCGCCAATCTCATGGCTTTACTTTGTTCATTTTATTTGTTGTTCTTGTTGGTTGCAGGCTTGTTCAAATCAAATGATGAACTAAAGTGATTGTTTCTTACAAAATTATGTAGTTTTTTTTATTTTGTCTCGATGATGGTTGTTATGTATTGACTGAATGGTTGTTGTTTGGTATTTTCTAACAATGAAGTTATGTAATGTGTATCTTTATATGTACAGATCTTCCTTGTGGAATTTTGGTATTGTGTATTTGTATGGGTAAATATCTTTAAGTAATGTATATAAAAAAGCAAGTTCTCAAACGTCAATTTAATGAGTAATTACGGAACCTGGAAAAAAAATCAATAACATGAGCAGCTTAAACCAACGTACATAAGACAGGGAAGTTTATAATCCACTACTTTCTCATAAAACGGTTTCAACACAATCCTTAGCGTAACTCACATTGTAAGACTCGTTCACAACAGTTTTCAATACTAATGTCCATATAATTTTTGCAAAACTTTCCCCAAATGGGATTGTCCTACAAATGTCAAATATTGTAACATGACAACAGTGGAATTGACATGCTATATGAATTTCGATAAAAATCAGTAACCACTAACCTTAACATGATTGTCAAAGCAAGCATCCGGTATGTTCACCCGTCCAGTATTCGGATCACGTTGCACACCGGATGCATGATTGATGGACCTCCATCTCCTAAATTCAGTTCTCATAAATGACAACCTATTTTTCAATGTGTCCAGGCGGATCATCCTTTCAGTTCTATTGTGAAACTCAGCACCAATGTCATTCCATTCATACCCGCTTAGGTGTGCACCAGTTTTTTCATTCCGTTATGCACATATATCTAATAACACAATGGACACATCACTCCACTAAAACACTTGTCCAAGTTCACTCATACCTACTCACTAGTTGTTTATGGTAATTTTTGGAGTAGTTTTTTTGTTAGCATGTGTGCTTCTTTTATAGGACAATTCTGCTAGTGAGGTGCAGTCTATTTTCAACATGTGAGTGAACATTTTTGGAGAACATGTGAGTTTATCCTCTCATCATTTTACTTTACAGTATATGTGAGTGAGCTAGCAAGGCTACCAATTAACCAACGCCCTGTTCAACTAAACACAGATGGTCATTGTTCAGCATGTGAGTGAACACTCATCCAAGTTTTCATTATTTTTCTTCTCAGAGCAGGTGAGTAAAACGTCTTGTTCAGCATGTGAGCTTATCCTCTCATCATTATACTTTACAGTACATGTGTTCTGCTATATAAATACTCAAACATTGTTTAGCATGTGAGTGAACAATTGTGCATCTCTTTAATGGATGTTTCAAGAATTACTAATCTTGTACCTTTCGTAATTGAGTGTTGATAACATGATTTATCGACCTGTTACACTCATGCATTTAGTTAGATTTCCCCTTTCCGCATTCATGTTTTGGCCTTAGTTTGTGCCATTTATGCTTGTTTAGTTCTACTTTGCAAGAATAGATGTCTACACACACTATTTGTGGCTTTGTAGGTGATTTTGCACATTTTGGAGCTAAAACGACGTATTTGAGGATCAAGCCTCGAAGTGGATGCATTGGAGCGAGCTACGTGCACGGAAAAGGCGAGGAATCGAGCTAAAGACGCTAGGAATCGAGCTAAAGACACGAAGGAACGAAGGGATGGCATCTCGGCCTTGATCTCGATCTGACCAGACCGAGATGGCCTGATCTCGGCCGAGATCCATTGATCTCGGGCCGAGATCCATAATTTCGGTCGATCTGGAAAGTTTTTGTTGTGAAATCTCGGTCCCGATCTCGGCCGAGATTTTGACCGAGATTTTTTTGACCGAGATTTTTGACCGAGATTTTTGCCCGAGATTTTCTGTTCGGCGATTTTATTTTATTTTTGGATCAGCTTTAGCCCAGCCCATCCTTTGTTAGGTTGTTGCCTATAAAAGGGAAGCTCTAGGTTATTTCTAAGGGTCCGATTTAATCCGAATTTTAGGGTTAGGTTACCCCATAGGGGGAGCCGCCTCCCTTCCTTTCTCTTCTTCTCCACCATTGTTCTTCATTAGTTTAGCTTGAAGATTTAGACTTTTATATTCAGTTTTGTTTGGAAGACCTTGTTGATTCGAGATTTGTCAAGATTTGCAAGTTTACATTTATTGAAGCTAAGTTCTCTTATTCCCTTTTGTTATTAATTTATTTGTCTTTCTTTGATATGATTGTTATTAGCTAGAACCTTGTGGTTCCAAGGTTGACGGGGATTTGTTTATGCCTTGGATTATGATGGAATGTTGTGTTTTATGTTTTGGCTTTGACTTGCTAGAAATCCTAATGGTTGGCTAGGACTTGAACCCAGTTAGAATCCTTCTAGCTAATAACCTAAGTTGGAATTGAGACTTACCCGGTGATATTCCTTCATTGATACATGAGAGACTGATCATAGGTAATAAGGGTTTATCCTTTATTAGTTGAATGTGCTTAGATTCCTTCCTAAGTAGGGTAATACTTGAGACTTACCTGGTAATGGTTTACCTTTCCCTTAGTTTGTAGTCTTGTTTGTTTAGAATTTCCTACCTCTCTACCTTGAGAGACTTACCCGGTAATAGGTAGTTGGTTTGGAAGTAGATAGTCTTGAGACTTACCCGGTAATAGACTGTCAGCCTAGAAACGTTCATCTTTGTGGCTTTTCTACCATATATCCTTTATGAGTCTTCCTGAATCTATATGTATAAACAATGATCTTGAATCCTTAGAATCCAGTTTCTTCCCTTTAATTTGATTATCTTTTGTTTTATTTCTTTTTATAAAACTGCTTTTGATTGAAGGTGACATTCAATTGAGAGCAGCCCAAAACCCTTTCCAAAACCTTTTTGATTTCTTTCCCTTATCTTTTCCAACCTCCTGTCTTTAATTGAGATATATCCTATTTATAATCATTATTGCATATTAATCCCCTCAGTCCCTGAGATCGACCCTGAAATACTTACCTCTACTGTGATTGACCCATACACTGTGGGTTCGTTGCTATTTAGGAAATTATTTTCAGGTTATAAATATAAAACTATCCCTTCCTTGTTTTACTAACTTATAGGTCTTTATCTAATTGATAAAGGTTTATACGGGTGTAAAAACAGCGAAGAAGTGTGCAGAGAGAACATGAATCCAACAAAGAGGTGCGAACTAAACTGGATGGATTGAATTCGAATATGTAAAAGGCAGGCTTTTGGAGGTGGAGTCCCTGGTATCTTCCCTCAAAGATGAACAAAAGATATTAAAGTCTCAACTTGAGTAGAAACAAAACGAGATAAAAATGCTTATCCAACAAAAAAAGATGGCGATTGATGATCCGAACAGCCGCTCAGAGAGCCATCAAGTGTATGGTTAGGAATTTCACAAGGATCCACCAATGACACTCAGATGCAAAATATGATAAGCCTTATGAGCAATCTCGTGAGCCTAAACAATCTGAAAATGGTAATGGGACAATGACAGGATCCAATGGCCTAGAAGGAGACGGTTCAGATTTTGGAATAAGAGTGAAGAATAGTAAACAGAGGAAATTGAATTCATACAGATCGATAATCAATCTGACTGAATGTATGAGGTATTTTTCCATGAACCATGGTCAACGCTTGGGGTCTGGGAATGTTTACTACAACTATGGGTCCGGCCTTGACTGGTGTATGTAAAGCTGTAATTGAGTTTCTTTTGGGTGTAAGTTAGCGTATTCTCCTCACATTGGGTTAATGCCAGAATCTGCTGATGTTGATAACCACCATACTTCTTGTATCTTGATTTTTTTAATAAGATTTTGAGCAATGTTCCAGGGCATTCTATAGTCTTACTGATCAGTCTTAGGTGATGGGGGCAATGATGATTATTATTGTGTGGTTGGTTGTTAGAGATTAACTTGTTTCTCAAAATGGATTATGTGACAGCTACTTAACTTATTTTTCTGTGCGGGTAAGATCTGGTGGAATTGGCTACCGTTGGTGTTAGTAGCAACTATAGTCTTACAGATTGATTTCCATCTAACTAAACAACCTTATCTCACTACTTATTTATACAATAATTCACTAGTTGAATTTGAAAGTCCACAATATTCCTGCTTACCTTGCCTAGCATCATTACCACAACTTTGCTTGCTTGAAGAGTAGTCACCAGTATAGCTGATCCGAAGTTGTTTAAACCCCCTCTCTCCGGCCCTATACTTCTAACCTAACACACTTTGCATGAATTGAAGTTGCTTAAACCTTCTCCCTCTCAGTTTACTACCGTCTAGAGATTGAAGTTGTTTATTATATAGACTATGTTATCACCTAACACACTATGCACCAACTATATACTAGTTAGCACTTACAACAAATGTGAGTTTCTGTTGAGGTTCCCACAACTCACAATAGATGTAAGTTTTTGTCATCAGATTGTTCAACACGTCAGATTGTACAACACATCAACAAATGTAAGTTTCTGACATCAAATTTTCCACAACTAAAACAGTAACCATAATCACCATTATCATACTTGAGCAATTGTGTACAAATGATGTAAATGCAAAAAAATTGTTTATCTAGGCCACATCCTTAAACTGTTAACGATGAAGAGATTAACATACAATCTAGAAAAGATCATCAAAACCCGAGTCTATTGCAACCGCAAAAACTGAGGAAATGTAAACCAATGCAACGAGTTTGAATAGTAGTGAAAAAACATTAGTGTACTATTCATGATGCCAACAATAATGCCGCGATAGCATCACGTATCTGTCTAGTTTGCCCACTGGATAACCCATCTTCTGGCATTGCTTCATGCTCTCCATCACTCTCAGAATCAGATGGAACTTCCGACAAGTACACTTCGTCTTCCTTTTGATCTAACAATTCTTCATCTTCCACTTCATCTCCACTTGAAAAACATTATTCACCATTTTCATCAACAGGTTCTTCCTCTCGATACAACTTCTCAAAGATGAATGCAATTGGTTGAAAGCCTCTTTATCGTTTTCCGGTGCCACATTTTCAAACTGAGAATGATGGTAGCGAGTTTTGGAGTAGGGAACCATATAACCCTCCTTATCCGGATACCCTTTATCAACTAAATAATAACGACCTGGAAGTATATGATGACGTTAGTTTATTGACTCCAAAAGAGAACAATATTTGAAATTAGGAAATAAGATGTAACCAGGCAGAGGATGCGGGAAGCCCATGGATGGTGTAGTCACGACATGCTCGAAAACCTTTGCATCGTGGGCGCTACCCTCCCATCCGGAGGATACAAAGGTAAACAGTATGTCGAAGTCACAAACTGCCATGACATTGAACGTAGTAATCCCTTTACGACCTCGGTATGGAATTTGGTCAGTATCTAGGATACACATGTGTTTGACTTAGCAGCTTAGACTTGGATTTCTCATTATTATTAGGCAATGGTGATTGAAATGATGAATATGAATTTCTTGCAAAGTGTGATTATCCTTTTCAAGGCTACTTTACTTGACCTTAAAACGAAATATATCTTTGGCTATGAAACTGCACTTTGAGGGTGATCATGAATAAAAAGCATACAAAAATATTTTCCTCTTGTTTTTGCATGTATGAATCATGTTATCCTTGTGTTAGATTTAATTCTTGCTTGAGGACAAGCAAGGAGTAAGTATGGGGTATTTTGATAACATGATTTATCACCCTAATTTAGGCATGCATTTAGGTATATTTTCCCGTTATGCATCCATGTTTAGACCTTAGTTTGTGTCATTTATGCTTGTTTACTTCTACTTTGAAAGAATAGATGTCTACACACTCTATTGGTGTCTTTGTAGGTGATTTGGCGCAATTCGGAGCTTAAACGACGCATATGAGGATCAAGCCTCACAGTGGATGCATTGGAGCGATCATATACGAGCGAAGGAAAGAAAGAAAGAGTTGAGCTAAAGGAAGAAAGAAGACTTTGCAGCAATCTCGGACACATATCTCGACCGATATCACAAGCACTAGACGAGATTTGCATAACTGAGAGAAACCTTGGTTGAACCTCGGCCCAAGAACACTGCAAGTTTTGACCGAGATTCCCGACTTTGAAGAAACCGAAGAACAGAAACCAAAATCTCGGGCCCGACATTGCCTGAATCTCGGCCCAAGATTGATACCGAGACTTCTTCTGTGAGCGTCATATTTTATTTTCGGTCCTTTTTATTTGGTCCATTTTTGGCAGGTGATTGGGTATAAAAGGAAAGCTCTATTATCTTCCAAAGGGAGTCCATTTTCAGCCCATAGAGTTTGAATTAGATTCCAGTTAGAGAATAGAAAACCTACAGAGAGATTTTGTCTTATACCTTGCCTCCTTCATATTCTACATTTTCTACCATTGACATTTTGATAGTTTAGAGGAAAGATTCAGACTTTATTGTTGCTTTCGGTTCAGATACAGTTTGTGATACTGATTTACTTCGTATTATTGGATTTTGAGTTGTTAAAGCTGAGTTTTTTCTTTTTCCTCTTTTGTTATTTCCATTTTATGTATTGTTTCTTTTTTCTTCAATTTAATTGTTGATTTTGATATGATGATTATTGGCTAGAACCTTTGTGATTCCAAGGTGAATAGAGATTTGTGACTTTTAAAACCCATTAGGATGACATGTTAGTAATATATTTTGTAGGGGTTTGACTTCTCATTTTCAAATTTACATATCTAATATTTTAGGATGGGTCCGATTGTGACTTTTTTTAAAAAAATAAATTGCCTTATTTCTCAGAGGTTATTTAAATAATTCTTTAGAAATATTTCTTAGGGGTTTTAAAACCCATTAGGATGAACCCCTGACTGGACATGCACTCTCAGGGGTTTGAAAAACCCTGAGAAATGCCTCTCAGGGGGTTTTAAAAAACCCTTGAGAAACGTCTCTCAGGATTTTCTTAAAAAAATTCCCGAGATATATCTCTCTGGGGTTTTTTAAAAAACGCCATCCTTGCCCTATATTTCTCAGGGGTAAAAATAATCCCTGAGAAATACTTCTCAGAGAGACGTATAAAGGGGGTCAAAAAACTCCCTTCCCCTTTGTTAAAGAACCCTTGAGAGAGCATAATTTTGTACTATCTTGCAACAAATCCTCCTAGTAAACCATTTCTTCAATCCTTCTTATGGTTTCACTAGACGTCTCTTCTTTGCGGCTTCAAAACTTGATTTTGGTTTTCCTTTCATAGTAGGCTCCTCCTCCTTGAACATCTCGATAGTATATACTATATAGCTCTTCAAACTCATCTTCACTTGAGCAATCTTCATAAAGAACCTTTACTTCCGGTTTGGGTGGAAAATACTTGAAGAGGTACCTTACTTGCTCTCTTTCAATGTTGAAGATTAGTGAAGCATTCTTCACACCTATTTGAGTACCGGTTTTAGCTAAGAGATCTCTCCCCAAAATGATAGGACATCTTTCATGCTCCTTGACATCCAATACCACAAAATCGATTGGTAAGATGAACTTTTCAATCCTTACGTGAACATCTTCTAAGATTCCATTGGGGTGATTGAACTTCTATCTGCCATATAAACAATCATCTTGCCCGCTTTGGATCTCTAAGGACTATCTTTCTAGCAAGAGAGAGAGGAATCACACTTACACTAGCACCAATATCACATAGTGCACGGAATGAGGTCCAAATCCTACATCAACCATAAATTTCCCCGGGTCTTGTTCCCTCTTCACTTTGATCTTTCCATCTTGGTGATTGATGTGATAGGTCGATTCACTCGTCATAGCCACTTTATCAAGTTCATACAAGCTCTTGTTATTTGACAAAATCTCCTTTAAGAACTTCCCATAAGATGTCATACTCTTTAAGGCTTCAACAAAGAGAATGTTTAGATGCAACTTACTCATCCTCTCCAAAAATCTTTCAAATTTCTTATCAAGGAATGCCTTGACCTTCTTTTGAGGAAAAGGAAGTGGAGGCTTGGGTGTGGTTGAAACTAGTTTTTCTTGTGGCATCAAAGATTAGGTCACATATCTAAGGAAAGGTTAATGAGGTTGGTGAAAAATGATATCCTACCTCTCTTGGATTTTATTGACTTAGATGTATGTATAGAATCCATTAAAGGAAAGAAAACTAAACACAGTACAAAGAAAGTCACCACAAGAAGCACTCAACTTCTTGAGATATTTCACACCGACATTTGTGGTCCTTTTGACGTTCCTTCTTGGAACGATGAAAAGTATTTCATCACTTTTATTGATGATTTCTCACGTTATGACTATATTTATCTATTGCATGAAAAGTATCATTCTATAAATGCCTTAGAGGTATTTGTTACTGAGGTAGAAAGACAATTAGATAGAAAAATAAAAGTTGTGAGATCCGATAGAGGTGGTGAATTTTACGGAAAATATAATGAAAGTGGACAATGTTCAGGTCCATTTGCAAAGTTCCTTGAAAGTAGAGGCATTTGTGCACATTATACAATACCTGGTACACCTCAGCAAAATGGTGTAGCTGAGAGGCGGAACCGAACATTAATTAATATGATTAGGTGCATGTTAAGTAATTGCTCTTTGCCCTTATCATTGTGGATACACGCATTAAAGACTGCAACATATTTATTGAATCGGGTTCCTAGTAAGACAGTTCCTAAGACTCCTTATGAACTGTGGACGGGAAGGAAACCTAGTTTAAGACACCTCCGTATTTGGGGTTGTCCTACATAAGTGAGAGTGTGTAATCTACATGAAAAGAAGCTTGATCCAAGGACAGTTAGTGGATTCTTCATTGGCTATCATGATAAGTCAAAGGGGTATAATTTTATTGCCCTAACCATAGTACGAGAATCATAGAAACTGGAAATGCTAAGTTCATCAAGAATTGTCAAACCAGTGGGAGTCGTAATCCACGAAAGGTAGACATTCACGAAATTCAGGTTGAAGATCATTCACTTGGGGTTTTTTCTGAGGTTGTTGTACCAATTGTCTTATCACAATTATATGATACATTGGAACAACAAGATGATGTCCAAAATCCATTAGTTGAAAATAAAATAGATGAACCAGTCATAGTATAAGAAGAGATAAATGAACCACATGAATCTTTAAAGCAATTTGTAAGAGAAAGAAGATCTACCATTCCAGATGATTATGTGGTTTATACTCTTGAAAATGAATGCGACTTAAGCATTGATGAAGATCCAATCTCATTAAAGAAAGTCATGCAAAGTGAAAATTCTAAAAATTGGTTTATTGCCATGAAAGAAGAAATGCAATCTATGAGTGACAACCAAGTATGGGATCTAGTTGAGTTGTCTGAGGGTTCCAAGACCATTGGGTCTAAGTGGGTCTTTAAGACCAAACGGGACTCTAAGGGCAACACTGAAAGATATAAAGCTAGATTGGTTCTAAAGGGTACACTCAGAAAGATGGCATTGACTATACAAAGGCTTTCGCTCCGGTGTCAAAGAAAAGACTCTTTGAGAATTGTTTTGACTTTAGTGGCTCATTATGATCTTGAGCTTCACCAAATGGATGTAAAGACCGCCTTTTAAATGGAGATTTAGAGGAGGAAGTACTTGTTGACAGTATAGCTAGGCCGCTGAGAATTTATTTTGATAATTCTGCAGCCATGTTCATCTCGAAGAACGACAAGTACTCTAAGGGTGCTAAACACATGGAGTTAAAGTAATTGTCAGTTAAAGATGAAGTGAAGAAACATAGGGTGTTTTTGAGCATATTAGAACGGACATGATGCTTGCCGATCCGTTAACTAAGGGTTTACCACCTAAGGCGCTCAATGGCAATGTAGAACTTATGGGTGTCATAGATAAGACCTAGCCTTGATATTATAATTATATTTTCACTCATTAAATTATAACACTTTGAATTCACTTATTGATATGTTTCTACGTTGCAATACTTGTTGTTCGCTGATTTATTGACCCTGCAAATCCTTATCAATGATGATATCGAATTTAACGGGTGGTTAGTTGCAAATGAACCTATATAACGGATGGTACGTTTTCGGTAATTCACCTTTTTTTTAATTATAAGTTTCTTAGTATTTGAACATACAACCTTCTATTATTCTCCCATCTATATAATTGATGATAAGTAGACTCACCTAGGGGTGTAAATGGGATGAGATTTCCCGAAATTCGTGAGTATTACGTACCCATCATTGGGATGGAGATGAGGATTTTAAACGGGGACGGAGATGGAAAATTTTTGATTACCCGATTGGGGATAGGGACGAGGATGAAGCTAGTGTATTTGCCCAGCTCCCCGATCCGAACCTGAATCCTTCAGCGCAGGGAACCCAACGGGGATCCCGGCGGGGTACCCGTAGCGGATACATAAATAATAAAAAAAATTGTATTTATATTATACTTTCATTGTACTTTCAAGTTTAATGTAAAAATTGCCATGATTACTAAAATTTTCAAACTATATATACTTTTGTATTTAACTCATTTTTACTTAATCCTCCATATAGCTTATGAAATAAGGAAATTTTAATATTTCATAAGCTAGATAAGCTTAGACTCCCTAAACTACAAGACCTCGAATTTTCAAACTCGGAATATTACAAGATAGGACCTCACAATGGGTACTAACTCTACCTTGACAACGACAAAAGTAGATCTCACAACATGACACGTACAAAAAGAAAAATAAGTATAGAGCGGAATCGAAATTGTGCAATGAAACACTATCAACCTTAACATCGAATATACAATGCCTGACGTTCTAGCATGACAAGAGTCAGAATGAAATGTAACATAATAACAAAAAAAAACACTACCCAATCTTAATAAGTATGCAAATCGGACTGACCACCTGCTCCAAATTACTCCATAACTTCTTAACATGCTTGAAATCTATCAACCAAAGTGGTATAAAACCATAATCTAACAATCCTAAAACGCATATCTAAATACTAAGATAGCACACACACATATAAGGAATATTAACAACTTAACATGCTTTCACACGATATGCATTTATTATCTTTGTTAGGTCATTCACACTATGTTCAACTTATCGGTGGCATGAGCAGTCTCCCTGACCCTCATATATGTCGTTGTATACCAACAAGAGTGGATCTTATGCATCTCACCGTATACTTGTATGGTTTGATCGCATAGAACCTCCCCGCCCCGTGTCAGGGTAGGGCATTGATGTCACAATCTGGTATATATACAATTGAGTATTAATCAATAAGCCAATAACATTGTCGTACTCAAGTTCGTTATTAATTGTTCACGCAACAGACACCGATATCATAGCATAAGCTAACCAATGGAAAGACGGCCAAGTAATTCTTGTGACCTACCTCGATCTGAAGAGAACAATACACTCTAGTGTAAAGAAGAGCTTCCGAACGTACCCAAATCGACTAAAACGTTCACCTAAAAAATACCGGTTACCATAATCGACATCTAATAGTATACTTGAAGAACAATTAATAAACCGATTGACTCATGCCCAATGATTTTCCCAAAGAAACTAATCTGCTAAGTGAAATTAGAGGTGTAACCGGAAGTATAAATTAAAAAGATACTAGTAATCAAAATATGACTACTAATTAATCAAAATTAAATCTTGACTAACTAATAATTCTACTAGTCGGAATTATATATCTAGCCCACCTACACTCTCCCTCTGTTACACCGATCAAAGTCTACACCGACAACATACTAAACACCTATCTCGTAACTTCAGTTTTTGTTCTTCTTCCCATAAGCTTTATAGTTAAACTTGATGATCTCCCATAATCTTATGAAAATAATCTTCTAAACCGACCCTAAAACTCAACGGGGTTACTATCTTAGGTATCATTTCTTTTTTTTTCTTTTTGAGAAAAAGATAAGGGAATCGGTCATCATAAAATAATGGTTATCGAAAGGTTGAAATAAATCGACAGACGTAAGCAACCGTCAAATCCAACTTGATATCATTTTTACAAGTAATTTTTGTTTGATGAAATAAATCATTAAATATTAAAACACGACTAATATATTTCGTTATACATTCATTAATGACGAATATAAGTGGCATACACAACTAGAGCCTATTAATACACATTGCATCATAGTTATCTCGTATGTAAGCATAGGGCTGAATAATAAGTGGCATACACAACTAGGGTTGGATTCATATATTTCATTATACAAGTTTCTTCTTGATCACAACCTTGCACGAACCAGGTTCTCTTGTTGCGGAGGGAGAGAGAGGATACCCTTGTCTTGAAGACTCTTAACAGTGTTATATATAGCTTGTTTTGCCGGTATGAACTTCAAGCCCAAGTCACTGAGTTTTTTGTTCGAAAGCTTGTATGGTTTTGTTCTTGGATTGACCTCATCTGAGCACCTGCACCGTGTTATATATGATCACTTCAATACACAAAGCTTAACTTAATTTTCCATGACGAAAACTAACACATTTCAAGTAAGATATGGGCCAATGGACTTATTAAGAGATATGAGCCCATTAATTTATCTTAGGTATGTTTGGCAAGATGATATAAGTTACTGTATACTGATAGTACGGGAATACTTAGACCTGGAAAACGCAGGCAAGCCAACCCGTTAAATTGGGCGGGTATGACACATAAGGTAGGCATGTTTCGGTTGTTGAAACTCGCCCCAAAAGCCCGTTTTACTATTTTTTTTTAAACAAAACTTAAATATATGAAATATAAAAATAAATAGCATAGGAATCGAACACGAAATTTTCAAGTAAGGTTCAAACATCTACGACAATTGGTCTACTTTGATGATTTATGTGTTATAATTTAATATAATTTATTTTTAATATGTATATTTTCTTTTTCAAAAAGAATAAAAAAAAAAGGTACCCGCCCACATAGCCCGAAGCCCCGCTTGGGTCGGGTATGGACAAGGCATCAGGACTAGATTCCAGGTTCGGTCCGAGTCCGGTTCGAAAAACGGGCAACTTTTTCCCACAAGTTCGGTGCGGGTCCGAGGATGCCCAGGTCTTGGCATACGTTAATGTTAGATGTAGTAATGATATGATAAAGGTTAAAATGTCACTCTCATGTTCGCTTCGTCTATATACCATGTTACGAATTAATATCATCGAAATTATAATATTGAAACACCATCTATTTAAGTCTACTTTCACCGCTTTTTTGTCCGGAATGGTAACAAATGTCACCGTTTACTCAAAGCAGAAAGCAAAACGACGTGATAGTCATTCTCGGTATTGTCCTTCCTGCTAAATCATCAGAGATGATAGGATGAACCAAGTTGCTTAATTTAATTTTGATCACATTACTAGCCAATGAAGCCCATATTCATTTATGTCTCCGGCCCACATGCCTTAGCCCATGTGCTGGCTATATATATATATATATATATATATATAATTGTTGCCTCTATGTAAGACAAGACAAAAATGAAATGATTTATAATAAAAAGACTTTTGAATTCCACTATGGTATCAGAGCCTAACGGTCAACGCCGATACAAAGGACATCTCTGGAAAAAAAATTATTTTCATACCCACCACTCCTTCTCCAAGCAGCCATCAATGGCAGATCTTCGTCCTTCCTCCTTCTGACTCTCTTCAATTTCATCTTTTCTCACAGCTAAACTCAACTCTGAGAATTTCCTCCTCTGGAAAGCTCAAATTTCACCCATTCTAAGGGCTCAAAATCTGTTTGAATATGTTGATAAAACAAAACCTTGTCCAGAAAAGTCTCCTACACCTCCACAGTCCAAAGAGTATCTCGATTGGCTCTCTCGAGACCAATTCGTTCTTGCTATCCTCAACTGTTCTCTCAATGAACACATACTTGCCCAGGTTTTGGATTTTTCCACCTCCTCTGAGGTTTGGGAACATCTTCATACCCTCTTTGCCGCTTCTTCCAATGCTCAAATTGTCCAAATTAGACTCCAACTTGCTTCTCTAAAAAAGGGAGACTCATCTGTCACTGAGTTTTACAGCAAAGCAAAAAAATCTGGTTTCCACACTATCCATTGCAGGCCAAACTATTTCTAATACTGAGTTCATAAGTTTCCTCTTGGCTGGTCTAGGACCAGATTATGACTCTTTAGTCACAAGTTTGTCCAAACAAGTTACCCTACCATCTCCTTCTCAAGTCTTGTCTCACTTGCTTGTTCATGAATCTCGCTTAGTTCGACAGACCACAGGCCTACTTCCCACACCCCCCACTCCTTTTGTCAACAACACCAATACTCAGGCTAACTACACCCACACACAGGGTCGTGGCTCAAACGACAGAAACACCAACTCCTCAAGCAGAGGACGTTCAAGTAGAGGTCGAGGCAGAGGAAGAAACCACAACACCAACCCTTCATATCAGACATTTACAGGCTCACAAGACTCCCGTCCAACCTGCCAGGTATGCTTAAAACCTAGTCACACTGCTCTTGATTGTTGGCACAGGTTCGATCATGCTTACCAGAAGGCTCCACCTCCATCATTTCAAGCAAATGCAACTTCAACCTCCTGGTATCCAGACACGGCTACAACACACCATTATACGCCTGACTTGTCCAACTTGAGGATTGATCATTACCCTTACCAAGGGACAGATCAAGTATCGCTCGGTGATGGCTCCACAATACCAATTCAGCATCAGGGGTCTTCCGTCCTCCAATCCCCCACTCGTAATTTCAAACTTTCCCATCTTCTACATACTCCCCTGCTCAATAAAAACTTACTTTATGTGCATCGCTTTTGCCTTGATAACTCTGTTTATTTCGAGTTTCACTCACATCATTTTCTTGTGAAGGATTCCACGACGCATCGCCATCTTCTTCAAGGCCCCGTTGAAGCTGGTATGTACGTATGGCCGCCTGTTCCCGAGTCATTGCCGTCGCCGATCCAACTCAATCTCACTACCACTCACCAAAGAAGCCTATGGTATTCTCGTCTAGGGCATGCTTCCAAGCCCATTGTCCAGTCTGTTATCCAACCCTTACTCGGCCCACGTTGCAGCCCATCTACTTCAATGGATGGTTGTGTGTCTTGCTCTTGGGCCAAGGCTCACTCCCTCCCTCACCCTCCCAGCACATCAAGAAGTGAAAGGGTTTTGTCACTTTTGTTTTTAGATGTTTGGGGCCCAGCCCACACTTTGTCTTTTAAGGGACACAAATATTACGTATCAATCGTTGATGATTTTTCGAAGTTTATTTGGCTCTTTCCGATTCCATCTAAATCTTCGGTTACACCGGTTAATACAAATTTTATTAAGCTTGTGACTAATCTTTTGTCCACAAATATTATCTCCATTCAAACGGACGGTGGTGCCGAGTTTAAGCCTCTTATCCCCCTTTTCCAAACTTTAGGGATCAACCATCGTCTTACATGTCCTTATTCCCACCAAAAAAATGGTTCGGTCGAATCTCGACATCGTCGAATTGTCGACATGGGGTTAACTTTGCTCAAACAAGCTTCTTTTCCTCTCCGTTTTTGGGACTTCGCGTTTGAAACATCTACATATATCATCAACCGTCTACCCACACCTATTC
Organism: Fagopyrum tataricum; assembly: GCA_002319775.1. Lineage (NCBI taxonomy): Eukaryota > Viridiplantae > Streptophyta > Magnoliopsida > Caryophyllales > Polygonaceae > Fagopyrum > Fagopyrum tataricum. Next base: position 32,136,593 of record CM008281.1, on the reverse strand, counting down.
TTGATAATAAAACACCTTTTGAATTGATTTTTAAAAAAACACCCAACTACAAATTCCTTAAGGTGTTTGGATGTCTTGCCTTTCCTAATTTAAGGCCCTATAATCCCCACAAGCTCAATTTTCGATCCCATCCTACAATTTTATTGGGCTACTCCTCAAATCACCAAGGATATATATGTTTTGATTGGATCCATGATAAATTCTACACTTTCAGGGACGTTATATTCCATGAGACTAATTTTCCTTTTCAACAAAAGACCAAAATGGAGCCCACCAACATTTTCACCAACGTTCCTTTTATGCCTCCTAGCCCATGTGATACACATCATTTCTCTGGCTCATTAACCCCCATTAACACCAACCCATCTGATTCTTCTCAGTATACACAAAGCACAAGCCCATCTCCTGCTTCTTCCCGTTCTAATCTCCAAAACAGCAGCCACACTACATCATCTCCTTCACTCGAAGTTGAACCACATGTGCCTGCGCCTTCTTCCCAGATTCAAACACGATCTTCAAATCAAATCTTCAAACCCCTCATTCGAATAGATGGAACTATACCTTGGCCACCTCCTTCGTGTTCATTGGCCAACACAATTCCAGATGAACCCCCAAACTTCACAATTGCTTCGAAATTTCCCGAATGACGCCTTGCCATGGAAAAAGAAGTCCAGGCCCTCATCTCCACAAACACATGGACATTGGTCCCTTCCTCAAACTCCCACAATACCCTCGGTGTCAAATGGGTCTTCAAAACTAAAAGATTGTCAGATGGCTCTATTGAACGCCGCAAGGCTCGTTTAGTAGCCACGGGATATCACCAACTCCATGGTCTCGATTACCACGAGACACTCAGCCCTGTTGCCAAACCCTCAACCATTCGCATCCTCCTCTCCTTGGTGGCAATGAATCGGTGGACGGTACGACAACTCGACATACAAAATGCTTTCCTACACGGGGACTTGTCTGAGGAGGTATACATTCTGCAACCTCCTGGTTTCATTCATCCAAATTTTCCTAATCATGTTTGTAAACTAAAAAAATCTTTGTATGGCCTCAAACAATCTCCCCGAGCTTGGTTTTTAAAATTGGGTGATTCCCTCATTTCAATGGGATTCACACCCTCCACATCTGATACCTCCATGTTTCTCTTTCACTCAAATTCTGACTTTGTGTGTATTCTAGTGTATGTCAATGACCTCTTGGTTATTGCTTCCTCACCTTCCCTTGCAACCAAATTCACAACAAATCTCTCCTCAAAATTTCCTGTCAAAGATTTAGGGCCAGTGAGCTATTTTTTGGGCATCCAAATCCACCGTGATTTCACAGGATTCTACCTATCTCAAAAGCGCTACATCACTGATCTTCTTACCAAAGCAAATATGCACAATTCTAAGCCAGTTTCCACACCTCTGGCCACAAATTTCCAAGAATCCTTCCAAAACTCACCTGCCTTTGATAATCCCTCTATGTATCGTAGTGTCATAGGCAGTCTACAATATTTAGCCTTCACAAGGCCAGATATCTCCTTTGCAGTAAATAAACTAGCCCAGTTTATGCATACACCATCTCAGGCTCCCTGGCAAGCAACCAAAAGGGTTCTTCGTTATCTGAACTCCACTACTTCCCTCAATTTCCACATCTCCTCTAATCCTGGCAACCTTCTCCCTGCATTCTCTGATGCTGATTGGGGAAGTGATGTCGTTGATCGACGCTCTACAAGTGCGTTTTGTGTCTACCTTGGTAATAACCTAATCTCTTGGACTTTAAAAAAACAAGATATTTTGGCTCGCTCTTCCACTGAAGCAGAGTATCGAGCTTTAGCACATGCCACATCAGAGTTACTCTGGCTTCAATCCGTCCTAGCTGAGTTGAAGCTTCACCTACCACAACCTCCAACCTTGTGGTGCGACAACCTTGACGCTACGTACTTGGCGGTTAATCCTGTAATGCACCACCGTATTAAGCATCTTGCTCTGGATTATCATTTCGTCCGCCAGAAGTTTCAGAACAAGTCCCTCCTGGTTGCTTTCGTGTCCTCTAAAGACTAGATTGCTGATCTACTTACAAAGGCAGTCACAAACCAACGTTTGCTTTCACTACGATCCCAACTTCGCCTGACGTCCTTGGGATCGACAGGCGATACTAGCCAATGAAGCCCATATTCATTTATGTCTCCAGCCCACATGCCTTAGCCCATGTGCTGGCTATATATATATATAATTGTTGTCTCTCTGTAAGACAAGACAAAATGAAATGATTCATAATGAAAAGATTTCTGAATTCCACTACACATCACTGTTATTACAACTTTTATTTAAATTAAACAAATTTTATTTAAACTATAGGTTGCTTATATTTTGATTACAACTTCCTTTTAAAATAGATTTTACTTCCGTTATCATCTCGTTCCCTTTAAAAACATATTTACACTTCGATATAACTTATATTTTATATCGTGATTACAACTTTTATTCAAAGTAGATCTTAAACATCTTGTATTTTATATTTATGTTTAGAGATGTTTACATCAAATCTAATTTTGAAACTTCATAAATAAGATATTAATTTGCTGCTATTAGATCAATCGGTTATGTTACAAGAATTAAACTAGTATTGCGTGCTAAAACAAAGGTATAATGATTGTCGCTTTCACATTTATTTTAGCTTACTTGTTACACAACGAAACAAATTTTATTCAAGTTAAATTTTACTTCTATCGTAATTACAACTTTCATTTAAATCGGATTTTACTTGCGGTCAGTACAAGATTACGCAGGATCTATAATTAAATTTAATCCATGACCTAATGATCTCTCTAGTATGTTTCGGGTATTTTGGCATGTCTCAGATTTTTTAACAGGCGCGAATATAGATATAGGTTGATGTTTGCTGCCACCTATCTTATGTTCTAGTAAAAATAATATGACAAATAAATATAGAACCTTATTGGCACGATGATATAAAGAGTTTTGATAGAGAAAAAGAAAATATTTGTTGGCCACAAATTTAACACCTACCTTTAGCTTTTTTCCCTTTTCATATTTTGCTCTTTTTAATTCAATTAACTTTACCACTACTTTTTAACTATAAAAACACAGTAATAATTTTTTTTTAATGTTATTTAGCTTATCTAAATTTTGAATCCCTTGTCCGTCCTTTTTTCTAATTATTATAAATAAATCAAATTAGGATTGTGCTGAGTTATTTGTATAAACGATAATGACATACTCTAAGAATATTTTATTCCTAAAAACTTTCGTTACCTTCTTCAATAATAAGAAACCCTAGCCTAAAGAACGTTTCTATCACACTTCACTTAAGAATCGAATACGTGTCATTCCACTTAACTTGACAGTCACACGTGAAATTACTAGCGATAACGACTAATAAAATTAAACTTACCTGGAAGGCACGGGATACTCCGGAAATAACTTAGCCAGAATCTCACATATCTCGCCACGATGAAGAACACTTTCCGCGCAAAGGTAGCGACCTGACGCGAAGGGAGACTCGTACACAAGGAGATGAGCTAAGGCAACATCCTTAACGTGCACATAGGCTTGAATAGAGTTTGCATATTTGGTTGTTGACCCGTCCAAGTACTTAAGGATGTGACCCGCACTACCGTTCACCGTAGGCTGCAAAAGTGGGCCCAACACTATCACCGGACACACTACAACTAAGTCCACTCCGATCTCTGCCGCCGCCTTCCACGCCGCCTGCTCCGCCACCGTCTTCCCGTAGCAGTACCAATTCTGCATGCATGATATTTAGACAAAGTTATATATATATATATATATTGTAATCCTCTCTTTGATTAGTTAAGTTAGTAAAACTTAATTGATATAACTATGCACTTCGATATAGGAGATGGAGTTTTCACATAAAACTTATGCATAATAGGTGATAAATTTTGGTGGATTAAATAACGATTAGGGTATTGTAGGTTTAAATGCCACAAGCTTATATAAGATAACTGATACGTATGTTTGTAATGCATAACTTCAGTTATAAAATCAATTGATACGTATGCTTGTAATCGGAATGGGATTATTTTGACACGAGACGGCTCAGGCCAATATTTTACACTTGAGTTCGTGTCTTAAGGCCAACAACCCACAGGCAAATAAAGTGGAGGGTTTTGTACTTTCGATTACACATAAGTGTAAAATATATTTGAGTTCTCGGTGTGATGTCGTCCTTAAAACAATTGGTAATTTTACGGCACCCAACTCTATATCGTATCATACGGTTAGACTTGTAAAGTTGTAATCGTTTGTAATATAATTCTCTTTATGAGAATTAAGTAAAGACCTTAGTATTCTTGCAATATTCGAGATCACTCCAATAACTTTCATCGATCACCATATCAGATTTGCGGTTGGGATCCATGTAAATTGCTCCAAATGACGAGGTGAACACGACACGACGAGCATTGACCTCCGCTGCGGCTTTGATTATGTTCTTTGCTCCATTAATGGCTGGTCCGATCATTATTTCCTACAATTTCATATGTGTTGAGTAACATCAACATATATCACACTATATATATATCGTCGTCAGAAAGTATAAAAGTTTGTTTGTATTTTGATTGATAAGTATATATTGCAGAGTGAAAAAGGAACTTACAGGATCATTCGTCATAGGAGAAGCAGTGTGGAATACACCTTCACACCCATCCATGGCTTTTTTGAGGCCCTCGTAGTCAAGAAGATCAGCTTTGAAGAGCTTCAATCTTTGTCTTCCCCCTTCCAACTCCCATAGATGTCCATTCTTAGGATCATCTGCACTACCAATTAAGACACGTGAGTACATTTAGTGCCTTTTTTGTTTGAACTCCGGAAACGGAAACGGAATGGAAACGTATCTAGTCCATACGTATATCCATGTTCATGAAATTTTTGGGAATCATTCTTTGTGGTTTGCAGTAATTGTATTAAAAATTGATTAGTTTTGATACCCTACAGGGGAAGCTAGTGTATATTGCATGAAATCACATGGAATGATTTCATGATTAAGGTACCAATGTGGACTAGATTCATTTTCATTCCGTTTCTACTTCCGGAGTTACAGCCAAACGGGGTTAGTTTGAGCAATGTTAGGGTTTGACATGAGTGTTCATTCTTGATATTGTAGTAGCTTAATTGAGGAAAGATTAATGAAAAGAACATTAGGGTTTGTTTTTTTTTTTTTTTGGTAATGGTAAATTCGGAGACCACCCGGTTCGATCGGCTTTGCCGCTCTACGTCCGGATCGGGTAGAAAATCGTGGCCCATTGCTGGGGGATACCCTCCCTATATCAATTTTTCCATACATGTGGCAAGGAGGATTCGAACTCGAATTTCCAAGCTAAACACTTAAAGAGCCTAGCACACATCCATTAGTTATTGATAAATATATATATATATATATATATATATATATATATATATATATATATATATATATATATATATATATATATATATATATATCCCGGACATGCCGACCTGGATAAGGAAAGTCCGACTCGGGTCTGGATTGAGCCAGAAATATGTCTATATATGTTTGAAAACTATGTCACTTTTGATTACAAAGTGATAATGATCGAGTATAGTAGAAAAGTCAATGACCTACCATTTATTATACGCTTATTACTCGCAATTGGTTTGGAATGAAAATTCATATGAACTATGGATTAAGCTTGAAGATATCGTATATGTGCGCTCTAACAAAACCACTCACGTTATAGTGAACTATCATAATCCATCAGTATGTTATAAATACATGCAAATAGATACGGTGTGTCAAATAAAGTGGAGGTTTTGTATGTCTATATGTACGTATTCATTATTTGTCAAAAAGTTTAACACATACATCTGGTGATATTAATTTTATAATTAATCGGTTATAAAAAAAATATAATCGACGCATGTTATTCTCTCCTTTACTTGCCACTCTCAAGTACGACCATCCTATTATCTCTGGTTTGTTAATTTATCTTTTTATTTTTTTTATCATAAATTAATTGACAATTAGAGGAGTAATCTTAATACTTATATTGTAGGTTCTTAATACTTATATATTAGGTTCACATATTTTATATTGTCGATGTGAGACACATTTTCACACTCAACACGATTGACACTTGACGATGTGTTTTCAGGTGAACTAACCCCATCAAACGGAAAAACATGCTAGGCATTTTGCAATCAAAATTTAAGTATTAAAGCAAATAAACTCAATATATAAGTCGAAACACGATAAAAACATACGAGATTTGATATCATGATAAATTAATATATGTATATATATGTTTTTGATATATAGCTCAATTTCCATATATAAAACATAGAAAATGTGTTTTATTTTGAGAAAACTTATGACCAAATTAAACTCAATATCAGAATCAAACGAAACCTACATGATTTAAGCTAGGTTTCATTTCAATATAAATGGAGCCTTATTTTTAGTATTTAAAAGATGTATATATAGGCTAAGTTTCCAATTTACAGTACCTGGGTTTCTAACAGTTCCCTTAACATTGTAACCTTTTTCAAGGAGGAGTTTGACGATCCAAGAAGCTATGAACCCTCCTGCACCGGTCTCACACACGGTTCCACGGTCAACTACGGAGCTTTTGTACGTTGCCATCTTGATGTAATTAAGGTTTTTGTTTTGCAAACAAGAAGATGAATGAGCAAGAGGATGAAAGTAGAACTATGAAGTGTTGTGTTGCTTGAAGAACTTAGAAATTAAAGGCTCTAGGGCTCTATTAATAGGGAAGAACAAAAGGGCAAATAGAGAATAGTGAAAGAGAGGGGGGCAAGAGAGTAATTTTGGTATATACATACCCTCAAGTCGTGTAAGCCCATGGGCCATGGCTTAAGAGTCCCGATAACCCGAGAGGTGGACAAAGGGTTAGACCACAGACATAAAAGCTAAGTCTTGTCGAAGATGACGTTGGTGAACGTCGAGTCAATCACCACTGTCGGAATAACATTTCCGGAAAATTAGTATAATATAATTAGGGATTATTAGACGTACCGGTAAAAATTACTATTTGTCACCGTAACTACGTACTTCGCGCGCGTAGTTGACTGGTTTACAACTACGCACATGGGGTGCGTAGTTGGAGCCAACTACACATATGGGGTGCGTAGTTGGAGCCAACTACGCATATAGGGTGCGTAGTTGGAGCCAACTACGCATATGGTGTGCGTAGTTGGAGCCAACTACGCATATGAGGTGCGTAGTTGGAGTCCGAGAAAAATTAAAAAAAACTGAAAAATTGAACTACGCATTTAGTCCGTAGTAGAAATAAGCAAAAAAAATTTTTATTTTTTTATTTTTATACAAAGGTAAAAAAGTAAGGTGGATCATCTAAAATTTAACCGTCCGATAACATCTTTTCGGATGATGTACATACGAAAGATTCTCGTCACCCGTATTCGAGCAATGTTCAAGATATGCAAGCTTATCTACGAAGTCGTGGATTTCCCGTATACATTAAAATCAAAATGAAAATTTTAATAAAATTGTATTGAGATGGCCTATTTAAATTAATTACAAGTTTGAAGAATAGCTTCAAAATGTAAGAACATATAAAATTAAGGGGTATTTTTAATAAAATACACCTTTTTGTCCTTATAACTTTTTGTGTAATAACATAACAATATATTATTTATATATATATAAAAAAAAAAGTTTCTTTGTTCCCCTTCATGGGCCGATTACATAACCAAAACACTCGATTTTTACCAGATACAATTTATTTATTTTTTAACTTCTTTCAATACATCTTTATCTATTCATAGTCCGATATCCCAAATGAAAGTTAAAACGAAATTCTTGAGTAAATTCTTCAAAACTCCACTAGATCAATCTCTATTGGAAGATAAACTCCAACTTATTGAAAACAAAGTTAGTAATAAAAATAATGTGAACCTAACAAGACCTCGACCAATGAAAATATCAAAAAATCCATTTTCGACATTGGATGTGATAAATATCCTGAACCAGATAAAATGTTGGTTGGTTTCTATCAGAAATATAGGCATATTGTGGGAACATACGTTTCGAAAACTGTGAAAGGATTTTTCAGAAGTTAAAAAAAGCTTAAACAAATAAATCATACGCTTATAACCCTAATCCCGAAAATGAATAATCCGACAACTATTAAACACTTCAGACCGACAAGTCTTTATTCGACAATATACAAAATTATAGAAAAAATAATCACAAACAAAATGAAAATCATTATGCCTAAACTTATTCACCCTCTTCAAGGCACTTTTGTAGCAAATAGTTTAATTCACGATAATATTCTCATTGCACACGAAATCTCCCACTTATTTCGCTCTAAAAAGAGTAAGGAATGGTGGATTGCTATCAAATTAGATATGGAAAAAAACATATGATCAAGTCAACTGGGACTACATCATTAGTAGAGGTGTCAAACGGACGGGTCGGTTGAGTTTTGGTCGGGTCAATTTTGTTTCGGGTCACTTTGAGCAGGGTCAAATTTGTCTATAATGTCATGCCGGGTTTACTCGGTTCGGGTCGGGTTAAGCAAGGTGCCCTTCCACAAATGATAATCGGGTTCTCGGGCTATTTTGGGTCGTTTTAATCGGTTATCGGGCTGATTCGGGTTGGTCTCGTCTCGGGTCGGGTTAAGACTGGTGCCCTTGCATAACTGATAATCGGGTTCTCGGGCTATTTTGGGTCGTTTCAATCGGTTATCGGGCTAATTCGGGTTGGAACCGGGCCAGGTCGGGATCATTTGTACAATTGAATTTCGGGTTCTTGGTCTAAATCGGGTCGTTTCAATTATCGGGTTATCTTGGGTCAGTCTAGTTTATGTATCGGGTAAAACCGGGTTGACTTACTATGGGTATAATCATGTCGGGTTGTTTTCGGATCAACAATTTTTGGATTTGATCGTTTCCGGGGTTGGTTGTTTCAGGTTTGACTAATTTTTTGACGGGTTTGATTCCGACAAGCTCAAACTTATTGTGCTTATTTTATATTTAGGTCGATCTCTTTGTTAAGCCAATTTGACGTATTCATATTTCAAATAAAAAAATACAATAGTCGATCGGGTCAATTAACCTATACCTTTTGACTAATGTGCGAGATGAACTCGTCTGTAGGACCGGTTTGGTCGGTTGGTCTGTGGTTGTATCTACACTCATACCCACCCCATCACCCATCAACCATCAACCGCTCACCACCCGAAATTCATCAGATTTTCAACTATATATTTGGTTCAGTTGACCGGTTAGGTCGGATGGTTGCTAACCCATTTACATCCTAATGTGCGAGGGGATCACAAACAACCTCGGTTTAGTTTCTATTTATATTATTTTGTATATGATTTATAAACATGAAGTCTCATTGTTATAGTGGTTGAGGATCCTTACAAATTCTTTTCTCAACTTGAAGATCAAATTCTTTTCTCAACTTGAAGATCAAAGTTCGAGCCTTACCTACTGCATTTTCTATTTTACAGGTTGTAAGAAAAAAAATCATCATTAAATTAATTTAAAAATAAATGATAAAATTTAAAACTTTTCTAAAATAAAATTTTATTGGATTACTATATTATAAGATTATCCTAAATAATATATATCAATCATAATGTAATATATATTTAGGTTATAATAAATGTGTTCAATATTTCCATTAATAGATAATGGACTATGTAATGTTTTATATAAAATATATTTAAACGAAATAAAATAAATTGATCATTAGTATAAATTAAATATATGTTACTTAATAAATATCAAATTATTTTACGTTATAATTTTTATATCCAAAACATCTGATTGTTTGACATGTAAAAAGTAAATGACAATTTGATGTATTTTATAATTTTTATTTTATTCTATAATTATAGTTCTAACATAATATTAAAAACAATAATTAATTTAAACATAATTTCCTTAATTCATTGGCCGGACCTACTCGATGGTTTACAACTTGATAGATTTTTTTTCTCGTCCACTCGTGTTCGAACTTTGTCCCACTGCTTTCTTTGCTTATTTAAATTCTCCATGTGTCATTTTTACAATAAGCCACCTCACATTTTTCCACATGTCGTCTTGAGGTTTTTCCACCTCATTATTTTAATTTCTCAAAAAGTATTATGGGTATTAATGAAGATATTATATGTACTATATCCTAATTTGAGATTTGAAACATTATGTATTTAGAAAGACTATATTATAAAAAATATTAGACAAAAAAGTTTTATACACAAGATGGAAATTACGGAGAATCATATATATATTGATGTCATAACTATAACATATTTACCACTTATGATATTTATAAAGAAAATAAACTATCTTTATCATAATTTTTTTATAAATACTTAATATTGTTATATAGAAAGATGAACATATTGCTCATTTCACTCTATTATATAATACTAAAACAAAAGTGAATATCGTCACATGTCACCACCACATTAAATTCTCCACGTGTCATTTATTAAGCCACATCACATTTTTTCAGTCGTCTTGAGGTTATACCACCTCATTATTTTAATTTCACAAAAACTATTATGCATATTAATAAAGATATTAATATGTATTATATCCTAATTTAAGATTTGAAATATTATATATTTAGAAATACTATATTATAAAAAAATATTAGAAAAGAAGTTTTTTACACAAGATGGAAATTACGGAGAATCATTTAAATGATGTCATAGACTCATAACTATACCATATTTACCACTTATGATATTTATAAAAAAAAATTATTTATATCAGAATTTTGTTTATAAACACTTAATATTATTTTATATAAAGATGAACATATTGCTCATTTCACTCAACTAACTTAATGTTTTTTATATATTTATAAATAAGTTTTTTTCCTTATTATCGCAATAGCTTGGATCATAAGTATAATAGATTAGTTTAAACCAAATCCGTGCATGGCACGGGAACTAAGCTAGTTTATTTTAATTTATAAATATTTTTTGTACTATCCCGTGCAAGACACGGGTATTATCCTAGTTATATTATATATAAACTACTCTTATTATTAGTATCTATGTATATCTATATGACTCAACCACTAATTATTAATTTGTATCTATATATCTATATGCTTATCTCTAATACTGAAGCAAAAGATCAAAAACCTTTAATACCATACGTCACATTTTCTTGTTCATTTCATCACACGTTATTATTGTCGCATTCTTATTTTTATAATTTTTTAACTAAAAAAGTATGTGAACTAACTATCCATTTTTAAATATAGTTTTATATATATATTTGTAACAAATTCTTCTATTACATTTTACTTTTCTGATTAAATTGTCATATAACACACTTTATATTTATGATATATAAATTTTATTTTATAATTAGATACATGATAGTATATAATCAGTAAACCATTCATTATTCCTACAAATATTTATATTTGTCAGTGTTATTGTAACACCCCAAATCTGTAGGACTCGTAGTGCTATTGGGCTAGGATCTCGCAATGAATCCTGACCCTAGCCTGACAACAATTTCACTGAATCTTACAACAAGGCACCGATAAATTAAATACAAAACGTAAAACTGATATATATATATATATATATATATATATATATATATATATATATATATATATATATATATATCTCAAAAGGTAATACATAAGTACCGCTGAGTACAAAAGAAACATATAACTGTACATCAAATATCCCATATCCCACGATAATAATCCCAGTGTATGGAGCCCTCAGCGGATCACCCTCTCTGGAACACTCTGCAGTTCTCCTAACCTGCAAAGATCTACAACACGGTATAAAACCGTTAGCTAACCATACACATATAAAGAATGAGCATAAGCACAATCGCATATCAGAAATACTAAGCACTTCAACATGATATCACACATTTACCCGGTTCATTATCTTTATATAAATGGTCCAACACACGAATCGTATATATATAAATATCAATATGAACATATGTGACACGAGAAATATAACCCTCGCCTCTCGGGGATGTTGCCAGCTGGAGTGGTGATCTGGTCACACTTCTCGTGTACCCTATGGGAGTGGAGCAAGTGCCCGTCCCACTTCCATATCTGGCCTGGCCGCAGAGAACCTCTCTGTCTCCACGCGGGATGACAAGGCAAAGCGGTCACAACCCTACAATGGGCAGTCACTATACCATAGGTCGGTAAACATCATAGCACATACTATCAAGCATAAACATACACCACTCATGCAACATCCAATATAGAGATGGCAGCTAAGTAAGTCCTATGGACTTACCTCAGACTCGGAAGTAATCCCAAGTATGATCAACTCTCAGATACGTCCACTCCAATCTGGAGGACAACACGGCCTATACAAGGCATACATATATACATATCAATCTACTATCATACAAAGGGTCACACCTAGATCCAAGAGATCCATAAGGATCATATCCAACTCGTAAATCTCGATAACACTAAACCTCAAAGCCGTAACCAGCATATCTATATCATACTCATCATCATCTGACACCTAGCATGGTACTAGTTCCCTCATATTAGGAAAGGAAAGGAAAGGAGCTACCCAACTATGGGTAGTCCCGGGACAAGACGCACCTGCGTGATCAAGGGACGCAGGAGCGGAGTAGACAACCCGCAAGCGCTGCAGGGATCAGCCGTAGGCGCGGTGACACGGGACGCAGGCAACACAGGCGAGGCGCTGGCGCTGCGGCACGGCGTCCGCAGGGGCGGCGGCTTCTGGCCGCGGGTGCGGCAACAAGGTACCCGCAGGGGCGCTTTGCTGGACCGCGGGGGCGGCGACAGTGCAGAAGATGATCCCGCGGTTCTTCTTTCACTCTTCACGTGATCAATTCACGTCTTCTCTCATCCAAAGTTACACATATACATATACAAACATAAACCAACATCAATATATTATTCAATCATCTAATCCTAAGCTAAGGAAGGTGGAAACAAGGAAGGAAGAAGAGAAGAGAAGAGAAGCAAGATCACTTACCACACTTGTGGTCCTAGGCTGTCAGGAAGATTAACACACACACAGCTGGCTTCCAGGCTCATCAACAACAATATCCATCATCAACATCATCAAACTCACATCAAAACTCTTCCAAACTCCAAGAGAAAACAACACAAGACCAAGGAGGGAGAAGGGAGAAGTAAGAAGGACGTAGGAAGGCTGAAGAAGAGGAATAAGAACCCTTGATCACGAGTCAAGGAAAGAGTAAGCAGGGAAAAGAGTAAAGCACAAGTTAAGGGTCAACAAAGCCGGTTGCAGCCGCCGGAAACCGCAGGGGCGGGTTTCCTGGCCGCAGGGGCGGATCATGGCTCAGCCGCAGGGGCGACTCTACTCACACGCAGGGGCGGATAAGGCCAAAAGTGACTCCAAAAGATCAAGGCTCTTACAGTTATAAGTACTATTCCAAGATTATTAAATATACATATTTAAGGAAACAATTATACCAACAAACGAAATTCAGGATAAATTATATTGGAAGTGTAGTAAAAATGGTTGGTTCACTACAAAAAAAGAGTTGGACTTAACAAGTTTGCATGCCTTGCAACTATATGGTGGATCATCTGGTTCTTTAGGAAAAAGATCATTTTTAGCAATGAGCCTATGTTGGTCCTAATAATAAAGTAATTACATTCATTAAAAATCAAATTCATAAGTGGAAAACTACCATCATTAACGAGGACGATAACGATATAAAAAAACATCAAAAGAACATTAACTCTACCAACACACAATATTAAATGGGATAAACCAAAACCTATTTCCATCAACTTAACTTTGATAGATCAAAACTCGATTTAGGAGTAACATCATTGGTTTAGTAATACGAAGTCACAATGGGGAGGTTGTTATCCTCGTTGCTAAAAAAAATAACTTCAACTTAGTAATAAAAGATGAAACTTTTTCTCTTAAATCTGGCTTACAAGAGGCTATAAGATTGCATATCAAAAAGATCGAAATTAAGGGTGATAATTGGTGTGTTATCAAGGCGCTCCAAGGTTTGTGGAGTTGTCTGTGGGAGGTCTAGATGATTTTATCTAACTCCAGACTAGATCTTCGCTTCTTTGAAGAAGCCCAAATCATGCATGTTTTCAGAGAAATCAACTATGTTGTTGAATGCTGACCGATTGACCCATCTAGGAATCTCAACATCCAACACCAATTTTTCTAATGATACTGAACTTTGTGTTCTCATCCACAAGGATGCTTTAGGCTGGAATACCTCGAGGAGGTAGACCAACCTAATTGTTTTCCGTTATATAGAAAAAAAGAAAAAAAAAACACCTTTATCTAGATTTTTCATATCAACTATAATTTAAAGGAAAAATAACCTAAAATAATACCAACTGTCAACCTTGAACCGAAAATAGTACAACTTCGGAAATTACTAGGAACAATACAAACTATCAACGTATTTACCACAAAAATTACGTAATACTTTTCCAGCAAAAATCCTAGCTCTGGCGATGACGTGGCAACGGAAACCTTACATGTCATAAAAAAAAAGGATTAATTATGTGATATGGATTTTATTTATTTGTATCAAGTTAATTATATTTAATATGTTAAAAAATCAAAAAAGATCGTTGCTTTTTTAAATGATATTTTTTTAAAAAAATTAATAAAAAAAAAAACTTAAAAATTTGAACAAATTTTTTAAAAAATATTTGTAAATTCTTTTTTAAAAAATGTACAAAATTCTTTTTTAATAGGACAATTTTTGTTTAAAATTTTTTGTACAAAATATTTTAACAAAAATAAATCGTTTTCTTGTGAACTTTTGAAAAATAAATTTTGGGAGTTTTATTTTTATTGTATATTTTAAATAATTTGTAATAAAATATTTCTTTAACATAATCGGGAAAAAAACTGATTAGGTTAAAAGATAAATTTTAATAAAATAAATAGATATTTTTATACAAATTACTTTTATATATTAAAATAAATAAAAATTTCATTTTATAAAAAATACTAAAAATAAATTTGATTAAAAAATTCGATAAAAAAATTTTCATACTTTTTTTTTTTAAAAATCAATTTTTTTTAATCATAATTTGTTTTAAGCATATTAAATAACTCTAAGTTATTTTTAAAAAATAAATCCACATCATACCTCTCATTGAAATATTTTGATAACATGTAAGATTTTGGATGTCACGTCATCGCCGGAATTATGTTTTTTGCCGGAAAAGAAAAGCGTATTATTTTTGGTAAATGCTTTGATGGTTTGTATATATCGCTCTTAGTAATATTTAAAGTTGGTATTATTTTCGGTTCAATGTTATTTGTTGGTATTTTTTTTTTGGTTATTTTTCCTAATTTAAACTTATACTATTTATATAAAATATAAAAAAAAAATGCCAAATACAAAAAGATCTTCATCTATATTAGAAAATCAAATAATAAAATATTATATTTCGATTTTGGAGTTCTTTTTGAAACAATTTGTTAAGTGATTTTATTTAATTGAAGGAGAAAGTATGCTATTCTACTGATATAATTCTAACTACACATACATGTAGCTTCGAGTCTCGTCGCCTCGGTAAAGGTCCTTCTTCTTTTACCCATATAGAGATTTTAACTCTTTACCTCTTCTACATAGAGTTCGTTGGAATCAACTTAAATATCTTCGATTCTCATCCCCTAATAAAGGTGACCTACGTTCTTCCCTCCGACTAGGGCTGACATATACCTCTTTTTGATATGCAGTCGTCTAACAAGGCATAAGGCCCATAACATATATGTATTGTTAGTTGTGCTTCGGCTTCACATACATGCACGTACGTGCGTGCTTACGGAGACGCTCGTCAAAAGAATTCACTATCTTTGACTCTACTATAATTGATTCCAAGGCCAATGAGGCAATAGAATGATTTATATACTCATGATCCCAATCTAGGATGATGCAATTAATGTCTCTTACCGACTCCAACTCTTTTCTTTCTTAATTATCTACTTCAATATTTTTGCTATGACCTCTCTCCAAGTATAGGCAGTCCCACTCTTCTCCCTATCTACGACAAGCGTGTAGTGAAGATGAGTCTAGTTTATTTTCAACATAAATGAAAAGGCCCTATCCAACCAATTTATTCACTATCTAATTGGATTTTAAATTTATAACAATTATTTCACATAAAAAAAAACCTTATAGTTCATTTTAGAAAGAAAAAAAAATGAAAAAAAATTTATTATTCGACCAATCACCTCATTATTTGTTCACGTGTGGGTCAACAATATTGTCTAACTGTAACACCCCAAATTCGTAGGACTCGGAGTGCTACTGGGCTAGGATCTCACAATGGATTCTGACCCTAGCCTGACAACAACTTCACTGAATCTTACGGCAAGACACTGATAGATGAAAACAAAACATGAAACTGATGTATATATATACCGATCAAAAGTGATACAAAGTACTGTTGAGTACAAAAGTTAAAACATAAACACAGCGGGAGGTGGTTTCTGCCCACCTCCCGCTGCACTAGCAGGAGAAGAACCCTGCTGCGATGAAGCTCCGCCCTGGCGGCAGTAAACAGCTCGGTGACCTTGCCTACCACAGGTGTAACAAGTCACCAATGGCCTCGTGCACTCTGGCCTCATATGCCTTGGATCTCCACAGTTAAAGCACTGACGTCCCTTCTCTGCAACCGGCGCAGATGAAGGCTAACTCTGGCGTCTTTGACCACGCCAACCACTAGCAGAACAACCAGTACCACTAGTCTGCCCTGTACACTGCCTCTTCTCAGACCCTCCGGTCTGAGAAACTCTCCTCTGTCCAGCTCGCTCCCTCTCATAATCGGAAGCTCTGTCCTGATAATCTGTGAAAGTCTCACAATGAAATCCCGCCATGTAGGTCCGGGTAGTATCCCTCAGTCGTCGGGAAAAAAGATAAACGTGCTGATCTGCATCTGGTCCCAGTAATGTCAGCTCCTCTTGAAACCTCCTGATGGCCTCAGAGACTGGTACATCCTCAAACCAAGCCTCCACAAAATCTCGCAATTTCTCCCTCCTCAGAGAGGCAGGGCAAAAACGCTCTCTAATCATCGTATTCATCTGATCATAATTGGTAACCTGACCCCGTACTGATCTCCACCAGTGTTGTGCCAAGTCCCGACATAAATTCTGAACCAGCTCAATCTGTCTGTCAGCTGGACATCGAATAGACTCCAGAGCTGAGTCTACATGCCCGATCCAGATCTCAACCTCCAACCCCACCTTCCCAGTGAAAGGGGGTACACCCATCTGATGGAATGCCTTCAACCAGGTATCTAGTCTAGGCCCTCTATGCGCCTCTGGTGCTCTGGCAATCTCAGCAGCAGGTACCTGTACAGCTGGTACCTGAGTAACGGTGTGGGACCTCTCAGATGGTCCCTCCTGTGCCTGTAAATCTGGGGCACGTCTACCGGCTCTGACAGCCTCCTCTACTCGTCTAATATAAGCATGAAACTCTGATCTACCCATAGAGACGCGATCAGAATCACCAGACTGGGCTCTTTGTGCCCCCTGTCTCTCAGGTGCCCCGTTCCCAGTCTCAGGAACGGTGCTCTCAGCAACCTCCTCATGTAGCTCTCCCGCATGTGAACCGTCAGCAGGAGCCCTACCCCGTCCTCTACCTAGAGGGGGTCTACCTCTACCTCGTCTTGCTGCAGGTAAGGCTCTAGTCTGAACCATCTGCAGAAGACGTAAACCTATCTTAGAAGGCTATATATATGCCATTTGTATAGATATATCACAGATCAATCACAACAAAATATCTATATATACCTATACTGTCCAGATCTTCAGAGGTGCGATGGTTCACGTACACGATAACCCAAAACATTTGTACTCATTTCAAAACCAAAACCTTTTGAAAAGTCAGACCCCTTTCGGGTTCTGTTTATTTATCTATTCGAACTTTATTGCAGATTACTAGTGTCATCGTTGTCAACCTGGGCTCTAATACCAACTTTGTAACACCTCAAATCCGTAGGACTCGGAGTGCTACTGGGCTAGGATCTCACAATGGATCCTGACCCTAGCTTGACAACAACTTCACTGAATCTTACAACAAGGCACTGATAGATGAAGACAAAACATGAAACTAGCTGGAGTGGTATCAGCGCACTTTCCCGTATACCATATGGAGTGGTAGGTGCCCTTCCCGTATACCAGAACTAACTAGCTTACAGAGAACTTCCCGGACTCCACTACGGGATGAAAGGTAAGTTGTCACAACCACTACAATGGGCGGTCAATATAACATAGGTCGGTGACCATAATAACACATGCTATAAAGCACATAACACACACCACTCAAGCATACATCCAATATAAGGATAGTAGCTAAGTAAGTCCTATGGACTTACCTCGATCTCAGAAGTAACTCAAGTACGATCAACTCTCCAACTGGTCCACTCTAAACTGGAGGACAACACAGCCTATACAAGGCACACATACATATATATCACAATCCTATCACACAAAGGGTCACACCTAGACCCAAGGGATCCATAAGGGATCATATCCAACTCGTAACCTCGAGGCCGTAACCGGCATATCTATATCATACTCGTCATAAACCGATACCTAGCATGGTACTAGTTCCCTCATACTAGAAAGGAAAGGAACTACCTAACTATAGGTAGTCCCGGGACAAGACGCACCTGCGTGATCTAAGGACGCGGGGGCGGAACGCAGGCAACCGCAGGCGCGGTGGCACTCAACCGCGGGGGCGGTGACAAAGGTCGTTGGCAACGCAGGCACGGCGCTGGCACGGCGCGGGCGCTGCGGCACGTCTTCCGCAGGGGCGGCGACATTGCAGAATGAAACCTCGCGGCTTCTCTTTAGCTCTTCACGTGATCAAATCACGTCTACTCTCTTCCAGATTCATACACATGCCACAACATACACCTACAAACATCTATCCTACATTCAATCATCTAATCCTAAGCTAAGGAAGAAGAAGAACAAGAAAGGAAGAAGAGAAAGAAAGATCACTCACCACCACTGCAGATCCTAGGCTGCAGGAAAGCTTAACATACTCCAAGGCTGGCTTCCAAGCACAGCAAACTCACAGTCATCAACCACAAAAGTCACCAAACACACAAACTCAAACCAAACTCTTCCAAATCAAGAACAAGATCAAAGAAGATGAAGGAGAAGCAAGAAGGACGTGGGAAGCTGAAGAAAGGAATGAAGATGGAACCCTTGCTCAGCAAGGTAAAACGAAGAGGTAAGGTAAAGGGTAAAGCATGGTCAAAAGAGTCAACAAAACCGGTTGCAGCCGCTGGAAACCGCAGGGGCGGTCCCATGAGTCGCAGGGGCGGCCAAAGTGCCCGCGGGTGCGGAAAAGTCTACACTCGGCCAAAGCCAATCTCGGCCATGGTCCAAACTCGGTCCGGAAGAGCGGGGGTCTCACATCTCACTCCCCTAAAAACAAGTTTCGTCCCGAAGCTTGCAAGATCCTGAAACACTCGGACTCAAAAGCCAAGGTAACACTCGCTATAACCTCAAACATAAGCATGGAGGAAATCATCAACTCCAGCAGTAACTATACTATCCAGGGCCTAGAGGATAACCATCTCTAGCCAAACCATAAACATATCACAAGGCATAGAGGAAGCACATCTCTAGCCGTATCATAATCATTACAGAAAGGCATGGAGGAAGTACATCTCCAGCACTACTATGTCCATCAAAATAGCATGGAGGAAAGAACCATCTCCAGCTAAATCCTAAACGTATCACAATAGCATGGAGGAAAGAACCATCTCCAGCTATAAACAGGAAATCATACTAGCATAACAAGATCTAATAAGATCATATTCACATCAAAGCTAGCATGAAAATAAAACACATCATAGCATATAAGCATGTAAGCATATAAGACTCACCAAGCTAGTACTAAGATCTACTCGGTGATCCTACTGGTGCACCTATCTCGGCATAGAACTCTTGATAGTTCCTCTGGATACTATCCTCTGTCTCCCATGTGGCCTCCTCGGGTCCTCGTCTCGACCACTGTATCCTCAACATAGGAATGTCCTTCGAATGCAAGCGTCTCATACCTCGCTCTAGGACTGCAATAGGATGCTCTACAAACGTGTGGTCCGGCTCAACCACCAAATCCTCATAACTCACAATGTGCCTCGGATCTGGTATGTACTCCCTCAACTGAGACACATGAAATACAGGGTGAACACCCTCTAATCTCGGAGGCAAGGCTAACCTATAAGCTGCGCTCCCAACCCGATCCAGAATCTCGAACGGTCCGACATATCGGGGGCTCAACTTCCCCTTAATGCCAAATCGCCTAACACCTCGTGTCGGGGACACTCTCAGCCACACATGGGCTCCAACCCTGAACTCTAGAGGTCTACGCCTCCTGTCAGCATAAGACTTCTGACGGCTCTGTGCAGTCAGCATACGCTCTCTGATCAATGCTACTCGAGCCATATCATCCTGAATCTGATCAGGTGCTAAACCACTGACACAGCTTTGCTCATCCCAACATACGGGGTACGACATCTCTGTCCATACAGTGCCTCATATGGGGCCATCCCAATAGATGCATGCCAACTGTTGTTGTAGGAGAACTCAACAAGTTGGAGATGATCCGTCCACACTTGCCCCCAATCCAACACACAAGCTCGCAGCATATCCTCCAGCGTCTGAATGGTCCTCTCTGACTGACCATCTGTCTGAGGATGGAACGCAGTCGTGAAGTGCAAACTCGTCCCCAGGGCAGACTGAATCTGCTGCTAGAATCTCGAGGTAAATCGCCCATCTCTGCCTGAGACGATCGTCCTCGGTACACCATGGAGTCTCACTATCTGCCTAGTGTACTCCTCAGCTAATCTGCTCACCGGCCACGTCTCCTTGATAAGAATGAAACGTGCCGTCTTCGTCAATCTGTCTACTATGACCCAGATGGCATCAAAACTCCGGCTCAGCCTCAAGCCAGTCACAAAATCCATGGTGACGTCCTCCCACTTCCTCTGTGGAACAGGAAGGGGATGGAGCTCACCTCCAGGTCAGAAATGCTCGATCTTGACCTGCTGGCAGGTCGCACACTAAGCTACAAATCTGGCTACATCGGGCTTCAACCCTCCCCACCAATATATACGTCTCAAGTCCTGATACATATTACTCGTACCTGGATGTACAGAGTAAAGTGTACATTGAGCCTCCTGTAAAATCCTCTGCCTCAGCTCTGTATCAACAAGTACACAGACGCGACCGCGGCACCTCAAAACTCCATCTGCTCCAAGCAGAAACTGGGGTGCCTCATCTCGAGACATCCTATCTCTAATCCTCTGTAAAGTCGGGCAGGTCTCCTGTTTCTGTCTGATCTCATCCAACAGATCAGGAAGAACCTCTAAAGTACGTAGCTGGGCATCCTCATCAGGAAACTAGATGTCCAACTCTAACCAGATCAGATCTCTCTGCAACTGATGTTGAACTGTCAGCCTCGCAATCGCCTGCTCTCGAGGCGTCTTCTTGCTCAGGGCGTCGACGACAACGTTCACCTTCCCCGGATGGTACAGAATCTCTAAATCAAAATCCTTGATCAACTCGATCCACCTACGGTGGCGGTTATCCAATTCCCGTTGCGTGAAAATATACTTCAGACTCTTATGGTCTGTGAAGATCTGACATGTGACACCATACAGGTAATGTCTCCAAATCTTCAGTGCATGAACTACCGCTGCCAACTCCAGATCATGAGTCGGGTAGTTCTCCTCATACGTCTTCAACTGTCGAGACGCATAAACAATAACTCTGCCGCGCTGCATCAAAACACATCCCAAGCCTAGCTTGGATGCATCACTGTAAACCACAAAATCCTCAATACCCTCTGGTTGTGCCAAAATAGGAGCAGAAGTCAAACGCCTCTTCAACTCCTCAAAACTCTGCCTACACTGATCAGACCACACAAATTTGGTAGTGTTCCTCAGCAAACTCGTCAGTGGACGGGCAATCAAAGAAAAACCCTCCACGAGCGTCTGTAATAACCGGCTAGGCCAAGGAAATGACGTACTTCCTTGACGTTCGTCGGTGTCATCCAAGCTGCTACTGCCTCTATCTTCGCTGGATCCACCTTGATCCCCTCAGTTGATACTATATGACCCAGGAATGCTACCTTTGGCATCCAGAACTCACACTTAGAGAACTTAGCATAAAGTTCTCTATCCCGCAAAACCTGCAATACAGTCCTCAGATGTCCTGCATGCTCCTTTCCACTGTGAGAGTATACCAGAATGTCATCAACCAAAACCACCACAAACTGATCCAGGAAGTCGATGAAGATACTGTTCATCAACTCCATAAAGATGGTTGGGGCATTCGTAAGCCCAAATGGCATCACTACAAACTCGTAGTGGCCATATCTGGTCCGGAATGCTGTCATGTGCACATCCTGCTCCCTCACCCTCAGCTGGTGATATCCGGAATGCAGGTCAATCCTAGAGAACACGGTCGCTCCCTGTAACTGATCTAAAAAATCATCAATGCGCGGCAGTGGATACTTGTTCTTGATCGTCACCTTGTTCAGCTCTTTGTAATCTATGCATAACCTCAGTGATCGGTCCTTCTTCCGCACGAAGAGGACAGGTGCTCGCCAAGGGGACACGCTAGGGCGAATGAAGCCCTTCTCAGTCAACTCCTCAAGTTGCTTCTTCAGCTCCAACATCTCGACAGACGCCATCCTTTATGGGGCCTTCGAGATCGGTCTCGTACCAGGCTCTAACTCAATCCCAAAATCCACACTCCTTTGAGGCGGAAAATTGGACGGCTCAGCAAAAACATCTATAAACTCACAAACCACTGGGATATCCTCTACAGCTGGACTCTCCCCCTCCTTCATGGCATAACACCAGAAGGCATCACAACCCTATGCAATCAGTCTCGCTTCTCGTATAGCACTAATAACCATGCCTGTCTTCCCAAGGTCCCAACCCCGGAAAACCTCTATCTGGCCTAACTCGGTAGAGAGGGTAACAATCCTCCTACCTACATCTAAAACTACAGAGTGTCTATCCATCCGGTCCATACTTAGAATTACTTCTTCATGCACTAATGGCATGACAAAGAAGTCAACTAGTAAAACACGGGTCCCTACAGAAATGGGACAACCGTGAATCTCAAGGGTACCTCTGACCCTACCACCATCGGGTAACCCTATAATAAAGGGCATCCCCTCAACTGTATCAAAACCAAGACGCTCTACACAGGCATCAGAAATAAAAGAGTGTGTAGCACCAGTATCAAATAAAACTCTAACAGGTAAACCATGAATCAGAATGGTACCTGTAGCAGTAGGTGCAGTTGGTTCCTCTGCACTCCTCAACTCAAAAACACGACCCTGTGGGCCTCTAGTATCAGTGGTGCTCCCCCACAACCACGACCTCTGCCTCTACTGTGCCCAGGAGCAGATCCCTGAGTCGTAGAGCCTGACCCCCCCCCGCTGCACTAGCAGGAGAAGAACCCTGCTGCGATGAAGCTCCGCCCTGGCGGCAGTAAACAGCTCAGTGACCTTGCCTACCACAAGTGTAGCAAGTCACCAATGGCCTCGTGCACTCTGGCCTCATATGCCCTGGATCTCCACAGTTAAAGCACTGACGTCCCTTCTCTGCAACCGGCGCAGATAAAGGCTGACTCTAGCGTCTCTGACCATGCCAAACACTAGCAGAACCACCAGTACCACTGGTCTGCCCTGTACGCTGCCTCTTCTCAGACCCTCCGGTCTGAGAAGCTCTCCTCTGTCCAGCTCGCTCCCTCTCATACTCGGAAGCTCTGTCCTGATAATCTGTGAAAGTCTCACAATGAAATCCCGCCATGTAGGTCCGGGTAGTATCCCTCAGTCGTCGGGAAAAAAGATAAACGTGCTGATCTGCAGTTGGTCCCAGTAATGTCAGATCCTCCTGAAACCTCCTGATGGCCTCAGAGACTGGTACATCCTCAAACCCAGCCTCCACAGAATCTCGCAGTTTCTCCCTCCTCGGAGCGGCAGGGCAGAAACGCTCTTATCATCGTCTTCATCTGATCATAATTGGTAACCTGACCGCGTACTGATCTCCACCTCTGCTGTCCCTGTATCTACTGCTGCTGAGGTGGCCTCTGCCCACCTCCCGGGGGGGGCCGTGGCGGGGAGCAGTAAACAGCTCGGTGACCTTGCCTACCACAGGTGTAGCAAGTCACCAATGGCCTCGTGCACTCTGGCCTCATATGCCCTGGATCTCCACAGTTAAAGCACTGACGTCCCTTCTCTGCAACCGGCACAGATAAAGGCTGACTCTGGCGTCTCTGACCACGCCAACCACTAGCAGAACCACCAGTACCACTAGTCTGCCCTGTACGCTGCCTCTTCTCAGACCCTCCGGTCTGAGAAGCTCTCCTCTGTCCAGCTCGCTCCCTCTCATACTCGGAAGCTCTGTCCTGATAATCTGTGAGAGTCTCACAATGAAATCCCGCCATGTAGGTCCGGGTAGTATCCGTCAGTCGTCGGGAAAAAAGATAAACGTGTTGATCTGTAGCAGGTGCAGCTGGTCCCAGTAATGTCAGCTCCTTCTGAAACCTCCTGATGGCCTCAGAGACTGGTACATCCTCAAACCCAGCCTCCACAAAATCTCGCAGTTTCTCCCTCCTCAGAGAGGCAGGGCAGAAACGCTCTCTAATCATCGTCTTCATTTGATCATAATTGGTAACCTAACCCCGTACTGATCTCCACCAGTGTTGTGCCAAGTCCCGAAATAAAGTCTGAACCAGCTCAATCTGTCTGTCAGCTGGACATCGAATAGACTCTAGAGTTGAGTCTACATGCCCGATCCAGAGCTCAAACTCCAACCCCACCTTCCCAGTAAAAGGGGGTACACCCATCTGATGGAATGCGTTCAACCAGGTATCTGGCCTAGGCCCTCTATGCGCCTCTGGTGCTCTGGCAATCTCAGCAGCAGGTACCTGTACAGCTGGTACCTGAGTAACGGTGTGGGACCTCTCAGATGGTCCCTCCTGTGCCTGTAAATTTGGGGCACGTCTACCGGCTCTGGCAGCCTCCTCTACTCGTCTAATATAAGCATGAAACTCTGATCTACCCATAGAGACGCGATCAGAATCACCAGACTGGGCTCTCTGTGCCCCATGTCTCTCAGGTGCCCCGTTCCCAGTCTCAGGAACGGTGCTCTCAGCAACCTCCTCATGTAGCTCTCCTGCATGTGAACCGTCAGCAGGAGCCCTACCCCGTCCTCTACCTAGAGGGGGTCTACCTCTACCTCGTCTTGCTGCAGGTAAGGCTCTAGTCTGAACCATCTGCAGAAGACGTAAACCTATCTTAGAAGGCTATATATATGCCATTTGTATAGATATATTACAGATCAATCACAACAAAATATCTATATATACCTATACTGTCCAGATCTTCAGAGGTGCGATGGTTCACGTACACGATAACCCAAAACATTTGTACTCATTTCAAAACCAAAACCTTTTGAAAAGTCAGACCCCTTTCGGGTTCTGTTTATTTATCTATTCGAACTTTATTGCAGATTACTAGTGTCATTGTTGTCAACCTGGGCTCTAATACCAACTTTGTAACACCCCAAATCCGTAGGACTCGGAGTGCTACTGGGCTAGGATCTCACAATGGATCCTGACCCTAGCCTGACAACAACTTCACTGAATCTTACAACAAGGCACTGATAGATGAAGACAAAACATGAAACTGATGTATATATATACCGATCAAAAGTGATACAAAGTACTGTTGAGTACAAAAGTCAAAACATAAACCCGTAAAACATAAATAACCCAACCACGATATCGTCCCCGTGTACGGAACCCTCACCAGATTTCCCCTCCGGATCACTATGCAGCTCTCCTAACCTACAAAAGGATCTACAACACGGTATAAAACCGTTAGCTAACTATACACATATATAAGAAGATGCTAGAGCACAATCACATATCAGTAAACTTAACACCTCGGCATGATATCACACATTTACCCGGTTATTATCTTTATAACGTTAATCACTCAAGAGTATATAAATCAGTATATGAAAATACGTGACACGTGGAATGAATATAATCCTCGCCTCTGTGTGCAATAGCTAGCTGGAGTAGTATCAGCGCACTTTCCCGTATACCATATGGAGTGGTAGGTGCCCTTCCCGTATACCAGAACTAACTAGCTTACAGAGAACTTTCCGGACTCCACTACGGGATGAAAGGTAAGTTGTCACAACCACTACAATGGGCGGTCAATATAACATAGGTCGGTGACCATAATAACACATGCTATAAAGCACATAACACACACCACTCAAGCATACATCCAATATAAGGATAGTAGCTAAGTAAGTCCTATGGACTTACCTCGATCTCAGAAGTAACTCAAATACGATCAACTCTCCAACTGGTCCACTCCAAACTGGAGGACAACACAACCTATAATAGGCACACATACATATATATCACAATCCTATCACACAAAGGGTCACACCTTGACCCAAGGGATCCATAAGGGATCATATCCAACTCGTAACCTCGAGGCCGTAACCGGCATATCTATATCATACTCGTCATAAACCGATACCTAGCATGGTACTAGTTCCCTCATGCTAGAAAGGAAAGGAACTACCTAACTATAGGTAGTCTCGGGACAAGACGCACCTACGTGATCTAAGGACGCGGGGGAACGCAGGCAACCGCAGGCGCGGTGGCACTCAACCGCGGGGGCGGTGACAAAGGTCGCTGGCAACGCAGGCACGGCGCGGGCGCTGCGGCACGTCTTCCGCAGGGGCGGTGACTTCTGGCCGCGGGGGTGGCGACAGTGCAGAATGAAACCTCGCGGCTTCTCTTTAGCTCTTCACGTGATCAAATCACGTCTACTCTCTTCCAGATTCATACACATGCCACAACATACACCTACAAACCTCAATCCTACATTCAATCATCTAATCCTAAGCTAAGGAAGAAGAAGAACAAGAAAGGAAGAAGAGAAAGAAAGATCACTCACCACCACTGAAGATCCTAGGCTGCAGGAAAGCTTAACATACTCCAAGGCTGGCTTCCAAGCACAACAAACTCACAGTCATTAACCACAAAAGCCACCACACACACAAACTCAAACCAAACTCTTCCAAATCAAGAACAAGATCAAAAAAGATGAAGGAGAAGCAAGAAGGACGTGGGAAGCTGAAGAAAGGAATGAAGATGGAACCCTTGCTCAGCAAGGTAAAACGAAGAGGTAAGGTAAAGGGTAAAGCATGGTCAAAAGAGTCAACAAAACCGGTTGCAGCCGCCGGAAACCGCAGGGGCGGTCCCATGAGCCGCAGGGGCGGGAACCCGCAGGGGCGGCCAAAGTGCCCGCAGGTGCGGGAAAGTCTACACTCGGCCAAAGCCAATCTCGGCCATGGTCCAAACTCGGTCCGGAAGAGCAGGGGTCTCACACTAACCATCAATCATTTTAATTTAAAGTAATATAGTAAGAAATAATTTTTAAAATTATAATAGTGTTTTTTTTATTTGATACTACAACAACAAAAATTATAAGCTCTTAGCTATAAGAGCATCAAACATGTCATTTTGTTTTACATGTATTAAACTAGGTCCCTTCATTTATGAGAAAAAAAGTTAATAACTTGATTTGTTCAAAATTTAAAAATACTAGAATATGGGCATTGAAAATGGTAGTTCGTGGGTTTCGAACCATGACTAATAGCTTCACCCTTCTCCTATTATCAGTTGGATTAATAGAGTCTCACTATTTTGTTACTTTGTTAAGTAATACTTTAAACGTTAATTGTAATATCCAATCTTAATTATCCAAGTTGAATACCCTTAATTACCTATTTTAATTACCCAATTTTCATAATACCCAATTTTCGTAATACCCAATTTTCGTAAAACCCGGCCCAATCTTAATACCCAAGTTTCGTATCCGATTTTCATAATACCCTATTTTAATTACTCGATCTTAATATCATATCTTTGCACCATGGAAGTATCGCTTTGTTAAAAATTGTGGCGGCAATGCAATTCCGGTGAGAAGCGACAACGGAAAAAAGCAACGACGGTTACAAAGAGTATGCTCGAGAGAATTGTGAGCATTATCAATCGATAGAATGCGGAAGATGAGAGAAAGAGACCTCATTCTCATTGAACTGAATGAATCTTACAGTGATGGGTGATAGTTATATACTACAACGTACAATCCGTTACAATTCTCATTATTTACACAAAGCTCACCTTTTTATTCTATATATTTACATGCATACGTATATGCTCTCCCCCCCCCCCCCCCCCAGCTGGACATGGGTGAACAAGTCCTAGCTTGCGTGTTAAGAAGCTAGGAGTGTTGGAGTTCTCCCAAAGATTTGGTGAAAATGTCAGCTAATTGTAGTGTGTTGACATGGAAGTGGAGATGCATGAAACATTTGAGAACTTCATCAGGCACAAAGTGACATTTAATACGCAAGTTCTTGGTCCTCTCATGGAAGACAAGGTTGGCATCCAGATGTTAAGCCACCTTGCTGTCACACAACATGGGAATAGAAAGGGAACTGGAATGTGAAGATCATGAACGAGACCCTCCATCTAAACAATCTCAACAGTATTGGTAGACATAACTCGGTACTCACTTGCAGCTGAAGACTTGGAGATTATTTTCTACTTTTTTGTCTTCCAAGACACTAAAGCATTTCTCATAAATATGCAATATCTAGTGGTTGACTTACAAGTGAAGGGTAACTCAATGCAACATTTATGGAACAATGAAGGTATTTGAGGAGATGGATGGCAACATGCCAATGGAAAACTCGAAGGCAAGCCTAAGATTGGCTAAGTTGTTGGACAAAAAAAAATATAGGGTCTAGTTAGGGAGGTACAAGAGACGACCAATTAGGCACCTATAGGAATCATGTTAAGAAAAAACCTCTCTAAAATCGGAAAACAACTTAAGATTCTTCTACATGGGACAAGAGAAAGGTTTATCCAAAATATATATCAGCTTCCTTAAGTATGTCAAAAAAAATTTGATTGACAAGAATGTGTAAGCTAAATGAGATGCTTTCATGCCAAGAAAAAAAAATCTGGCAAGACCAAGATCTTTAATGGTGAAAGTAAGATCAAGATGTTTCTTGATGTGATCAATATCGGAGGGATAATCACCTATTAAGAGCATATCATCCACATACACAAGGGTTATGGTTGTGCTTGTAGAAGAATGTTTGATAAATAAGAAGTAATCTTGTTTTGATTGAGAAAAAGCGAGGTGGATGAGAACCTTTGCTAACTCAACATTTCATTGACTATTGGTTTGTTTTAAAACCATAAAGAGATCTTTTTAATCGACATACTTGACCAGGAGACGCAAGTGTATAACCCTAAGGTGGAGTCATGTAAACTTCTTCATCGAGAAATCCATGTAAAAAGGCATTGTTTATGACTAGTTGATGTAAATGCTACCTTTTGGAAGAAGAGAAAGCAAGAAGAACTCGAACGGTAGGAAAATTTGTGACAAGAGAG
This sequence comes from Fagopyrum tataricum, assembly GCA_002319775.1. NCBI lineage: Eukaryota > Viridiplantae > Streptophyta > Magnoliopsida > Caryophyllales > Polygonaceae > Fagopyrum > Fagopyrum tataricum. Next base: position 32,107,066 of record CM008281.1, on the reverse strand, counting down.
AAGGTATGTGATACGGGGTTAGCCATGAGGTTGCCCGATCTTTCGACACCAAGACTTTGTAGGGAAGAAATAGAAGAAAATGACGTAAACAACTTTGAAAAGGGAAATGAATTAATGATCCAATGATTGTGGAGGATCGATAGAAGAACATATCTGGTCGAACCCTTAAGACAACCAATAGCACACTAGGGAAACAAAGGCCCTAACACACAACTTGGAATGAATTGAAGAAGCCCTTCCGCTATAATCTCACACAAAAGGGAAAACGATTGTCCCTAGAGCACGAGAAGTCGCCTGAAGATGATTGAGAGCACCAACTTGCCAATTCAAGTGACACAACTCAAAACAGTCCAAGCTGTTGGGCGAACGAGAATCCACTCGCTCTGTGTTTGTCTCGATTCCACGAGAAGAATGAAAGAGAGAAGAGGGAAAATACTGAAAAGTATTCTTGTGTTTAAATTGATCTGAGTTGAATGAAAGTTGACGTCCTACAAGGCCTTATATAGGATGGGAAAACATCTACTAGGGTTTCTAAAGGGCTTCGGGTCAAATCTAATATCAAGCCCAAACTAGCTAAAAAGATAAGATAAGATCAAATCTTTAATAGATAAGATCAAACTAAAGGGATAAGATCAAACTAAATGGTTGATCTATCAATCTTAAAAAGCCCAAAACAAATAATTTAAAGCAAGCCCAATTATTAAAGGAGTTCAAATATAGGCTGAAAATAATAGATCTAATTAAGACCTAATTTAACCAATATAATGTCCATCACGCAACCTTCAATTTCATGAGCTTTCCATCTTGCCTATGCATACGTGCTCATGCATGTACGTACATGGTTGCGTCATCCTTCATACGAGATCAATCTTGATATCTCTCCAATTAATGGTCTTCATTGCACTTCCGGAAATGGTCTTTTCAATTATTCCATGAATGATCTCCTTCTCTTGTTGAGGAATGTCTTTAATCCTTCCTCTCCTTCTCCTTATAGTGATCAACACTCCATGCTTCCTAGCTTTCATACTCATGATCTCCATTCGGGCTAGGTCCTTAAATGCTCCTGCATCATTCTTCCTTTCTTGAAAAGGATTCGTCCACGAATACTTGACATCCTTCGTAGCAATGATCCATGGTGGCATCCAAATTTGGGATCCGTCTACTCCTGCTCCAAGCCGTGCTCCTACTCGTCCCCAAATTCCTACAAATATCACAACGAGAGCAACATTACAATTGTATTCCAAATTTCCATGATAGGTACTCAAGTTCTCATAATAAGAGGGTGATAAAACTTCTTTGACGAGTTTAGCACTTGTGCTGAAAATTATGTTGTTCAAAGGCATATTAATAATAAATTCAACAACACATGCATACATAACACGATCAAGCACAACAAGTACAAAAGATATAGGCATTTTGTAGATCATAGGGGTTGTTTTTCTCTGCTCCCCAAAACTCCTTTGTAACTTATAAAGTTTCAACTTAGGGACTTCAATATGTGAATCATAATCATCCTTGAAGTCACTCCTTCCTACAAGAGGTCTACCAACATGCAGTTCTCCTGAAAAATGCAAACTTAAAGTAGAGAAGGATTTGTGAGACCAAAAATCAGCATAACCAACTAATTCCAACACATGAGAATTTCCGTCAACTTGAAACATGAGCGGATATTTCTTCCTAAATGCAATCGAATGGAAAAGGGGTTGTATAAACATGTGATGCTTAGAATAACATAACTCAATCTCATCATCACAAGTAGGATCAAGATCATCATCTAGTATATGTTCATCTCCATACATAAGTTCATCAATAGTGCAATTAGGAGGAATATCTAATGATCTTCTTCTAGATAAATGATCAACAAACTCATCCATATGAACATGCATATTAATAGGCTTAAAAAACTCAACATGCTCAGCAATGGACATGGTGGAATTGATATCCACATCATAAGGATTTAAAAATTCAGCAACACTTTGAATAAAATCAGCATATAAGACAAAAGGTGTAACATCATCGATAGGCTCCTTATGATAAAGAATCTTGCTAAAATGTCCCATAAAATCAAAAATGTTATCAATATGCTCAATGGGTTCAACATTCATAGCAAAAGATCCAACAAAATCAACATACTCATTATTATGTGCAATAGAATCGGTATGCTTAAGAAGAGACGCATTCACAATATTAAACCTCTGAAAGTTAGTATATACAACAAGAAGTTTAACATCATTAATGTACTCATCAATAGAGGCATTTCGTGCATAGTAGACAATAAAATCAACATGCTCCCTAAAAGGCTCCCTAAAGTCAACAAAAGGCATAATATGATCACAAGATGGTCTAGTAAACTTTTCAGCAATTAAATCATCATGCATCATATGATTTCCATTAACTCTAGCATTTAACTCATGTGGTTCATCACCAACTAACTCATTATCATTATGATCATGCTCATCTAATCTAGAGAAAGAAGGTTTAGGATCACTCCCTGTTGGGACTACAGTAACCCAAATTACCCTTTCCGCTGAGGATGATGAAGATGGACTACAAGGGGCGTTGTAAGAGGTGAAGTAGGGGGTTAAAACACTTGGGTTTGATTGTTCCTCTTCCTTTCTCGTTATCTCCTCTTCCACGGCCCTAAGTCGTGTCTCCTCTTCGCTTGGTGAAAATGGATTATCAATGGGTGTTGCAGGAGGTGAAATAAGGGGTTAAAGTGCTTGATTGGCTCGCCCCCTTTCTTTATTCCGTGCTTTCTCTTCCTCCACCTGACATCGTTTTTGCTCTTCCACCTTTGCAATATCACCTGCAGCCATGGGTCTAAGAACTATGCGTTTTCCGCTAAAAGTAAGAGCAGATTTGTTAGTGATCTCAATATGTTCCACATTTTTCTCATGAATCCATGGAGAACCAAACAACAAATGACATTGATGCATAGGAACGACATCACATAAAATAGCATCCTTATAAGCTCCTATCTCGAAGTGGACCTCGACTTACTAGTCTACTTTGACTAAATCTCGATCGTTTAGGCCAGATAACCTATATGGATTGGGATGGTTTAAAGTAGGAAGTTGTAGTTTCTCGACCATCTCAATGCTAGCAAGATTATGATGACTTTCTTGATCTATAATCGTACTAATAGTCCTATCTTTAACTAGAATTCTAGTTTGAAACAAGCTATTAATTTGATTATGGCTATATAAAGTCGGTGGCACATATTCAATTCTCATAGCACTTAAACAATCATGATCTTGTTTCAAGTAAGAAGGGTTAGGATTACTCCCTTGACGTTCTTGCTCGACATTCTCTTTCATTTCTTGTGCGGGTAGCCGTTTTTCAAGAGTAGTGAGCATCCGATCCGATCGATCATACTCATCCTTGAAGTACACATGGCCTTTGTTAAGGTTATTGGGTTTAGGAACCCCATAATTAACTCCTTTCCCTGAAGCACGTACATATCCCATTGATTTGTTTGGTTGATTTCTCTCATCACGTCCCTCCAAGACACCTAGTATCTCCATAACCCGAGCTAGCACGGCCTCGACGTACAAAGCCCGTGGAGCGTCGGCTACCCGGCCGGTTCTTGGTCTCCCTTCTTGAAGCATACATGACTCAAAAAAGCAAACACGTTAAGGTTAGTTAAGAAAAACTCCTAAGCTACCCTCTTCAAGTGTATCGTTCAGTAACCTTCCTCGTAGGCTACGCAACTCCTCTTAGCCGGTTTGCGAGGATCACTGTGAATCTACAATAAAGATGTCTCATAACAGCAACAGGTCAATGCGTTCAGGCACAAGAGTAAAGTAAGGCGAACGACTCAGATCTCAAAGGGAAATGGCCTTTTAAGTGGTGCTTGTGGGAAAAACAAAACTAGACTCGCTTGCCAATCTCAACCAAAAAAATTAGCTTATAAAAGACAAATATACAGCCTTAAAATAAGGTTAGGGAATCGGATCCAATCTTGAGCGCGCTCTGGAGTAAAAAAAATGTGAACATCAATCAACAACAGTCAGTATGTACAAACGACGACGAAACGGACTTCTAGAAAAATATGTGTGCAGGTCTGATCTTCGGAACCGTCTGGGAAATATATATAATATGAGCAAAACAAATATAAACAAAAAACTGAAATTTCTATACTCTTTTTTTTTCTAGATCTGACTCAGATCTGTATTCTTTTTTTTTTATAAAGGGTAAGAAAAACAAAATAAAATATATACAAGATAAATTTAAACCCTAGTAGGGTTTCTACTCTAACCGACGGCGGCTAGAGGCTTCAACAGCCCGGAGATGGCTCGATGGCGGTCTACTGGGGGTGGACCGGTGGTGACGGGGTGAGTCCGGTCTGGTTGATGCTTTCTTGGCTCGGTTCAAGTGCAAGAACCCGGAAACAAGAAGTACAAGAATCGTGGAATGTACACTCGGTTCGGTTGTGGTTCAAGGCTCGGCCAAGATGGTGCGAACCGGTTCTGGAGTGGTGAGGATGGTCCGAGTCGAACCAGGTAGGTGGGTTCAGGTTTGGGTCGGATTGGAGAGATCTCAGATTGTGATGTTGGTTAGAAAAATCGGCTAGGGTTTATGCGGCGTGGTATTTGCGGCAGCAAGGTTTCCGAGGGTTTTCCGGAAAGATCCGGCGGTTTGGGTGGCGGCACGGGCTGTTGGTGATGGTGGCTAAAGGTGGTGGTGGTGGTCGAAGGTTGGGGCTGTTTTGTGGAGTTTCACGTGAATATTGATCCAATTGCACGATTTGTTGGCAATTCGATCTTGAATCTTGTGGGATAGGTTTTTTTCCGATCAAGAGCAAGAAAAGAATGAATCTTGGCTGAAGGTATGGGTGAAAACAGGCAGCAATTTAATCTTTTACAAGAAATTGAATTCGGAATTGAAAGACAGAAAAGAAACGAGAATAGTAGGACTAACCGTTGCGGTAATCTGCTCCATTGACTCTTATTGTGTAGAACTTTCTTGACATATCTTGAAAGCTTTAATCTTTTTTTTGTGTTTGACGTGAATATGAAAAGACGATACAAGGTGTCGAACAACGTTGTCTCTGATACCAATTTGATACGGGGTTAGCCGTGAGGTTGCCCGATCTTTCGATACCAAGACTTCGTAGGGAAGAAATATAAGAAAATGACGTAAACAACTTTGAAAAGGGAAATGAATGAATGATCCAATGATTGTGGAGGATCGATAGAAGGATAGATATGGTCGAACCCTTAAGACAACCAAGAGCACACTAGAGAAACAAAGGCCCTAACACACAACTTGGAATGAATTGAAGAAGCTCTTCTGCTATAATCTCACACAAAAGGGAAAACGATTGTCCCTAGAGCACGAGAAGTCGCATGAAGATGATTGAGAGAACCAACTTGCCAATCAAAGTGACACAACTCAAAACAGTCCAAGCTGCTGCGCGAACGAGAATCCACTCGCTCTGTGTTTGTCTCGATTCCACGAGAAGAATGAAAGAGAGAAGAGGGAAAATACTGAAAAGTATTCTTGTGTTTAAATTGATCTGAGTTGAATGAAAGTTGACGTCCTACAAGGCCTTATATAGGATGGGAAAACATCTACTAGGGTTTCTAAAGGGCTTCGGGTCAAATCTAATATCAAGCCCAAACTAGCTAAAAAGATAAGATAAGATCAAATCTTTAATAGATAAGATCAAACTAAAGGGATAAGATCAAACTAAATGGTTGATCTATCAATCTTAAAAAGCCCAAAACAAATAATTTAAAGCAAGCCCAATTATTAAAGGAGTTCAAATATAGGCTGAAAATAATAGATCTAATTAAGGCCTAATTTAACCAATAAATAGGCCCGACTTAGACTAATAAAACGTCCATCATGTAGCCTTCAATTCCACGAGCTTTCCTTCTTGCCCATGCATACGTTCTCATGCATGTACGTACATGGTTGTGTCTTCCTTCATACGAGATCAATCTTGATATCTCTCATCTCCAATTAATGGTTTTCATTGCACTTCCGAAAATGGTCTTTTCAATTATTCCATGAATGATCTCCTTCTCTTGTTGAGAAATTTCTTTAATCCTTCCTCTCCTTTTCCTTAGAGTGATCAACACTCCATGCTTCCTAGCTACTATACTCATTATCTCCATTCGGGCTAGGTCCTTAGATGCCCCTACATCAGTATGCTTGTAATCAACACTCCTTGACTTGATTGTAGCATTTAGATACCACCTTCGCTTTATATATCTCAATAGATCCATCTTTTCTATACTTAATTTTATAAACGTACCCATTTAGAAATAATGGGTTTTTGTCCAATAGGTAATATAGGAAGATCGTAAGTATGGTTATCCTCTAAGGCTTGTAACTCTTTGTGCATGGCTATTACCTATTGTGGATCCTCTTTGGCTTGCTGAAAAGTGGTTGGTTCAAAACAGGAGATAACATTGTTAAAAGATAACATAGTTAAAAGAAGCAATATAGCCAGATGGTAGAGCATCAAGCTAAAAGCAAGTGGTTAGGTGTGAATAAAGGAGATGTGATAGACGTGCACACAAAGTCATGACGATGATTAAGTGGTTTGTGAACTCGAGATGATTTGATATGTGAAGAAGGGACAAGTGGTGAAATGGAGAAGCAACTTCAAGAGGGGAACCAAAGGAATCATACTTTGATGAAGAAGATTGATAGGGAATAGGTGAAGGAGAAGATGATGAGGATGTGTGGTAAGATGGAGGCATAATGGGTTGATCATTCATTGTAGGAGATATAAGTGGTAAAAAGTGTAGGAAAGTTGATGAAGAAGGATTCTTAAATGAAAAGATGGTTTCTCTGAAATGGACATGCCTACTAACAAACACCTTGTTTGTTGCAAGATCAAGAAGCTTGTATCCTTTCTGGACTGGAGGATACCAAATGAAGACACAAGATTTGGATCTGCCTCGAATTTTGTAAGACCCTAGGTCTTAGGGACGTTGTCCTCATGTCAACCATGCACGTGCAAGGAACTTCCCAGGAGGTCACCCATCCCGAAATTGCTCCCGCACGAGCACGCTTAACTCAAGAGTTATTTGTCCTCACTCTACCACTGGAAAAGAAGAATTCTTGTTGACATGAGTAGCAACCCACCTTATAAGCCAATCACAAATCCCCATTCAAACGATGCGCGATGACAATTTTCCGGGATGTTACAATCTCCCCCGCTTAAACTCCTGACACCCACGTTAGGCCAAGGACCGTCCACCGAGCTGAGTGGCCGCCTACTAAGACGAGCATACTCGTAACTCAGAGTTAGCTCTGATACCATGTTGTAACACCCCAAATTCTAAGAACTCGGGGTGTCATGGGTTAGGACCTCACAGTGGGTCCCGACCCTAGATTGGCAACAATATCACTGGATCTTCCACAAGGCACAACATAGTAAAACCAAATAAAATCCGAAAACATGCAAGAGATCATAAAGTGCGGAAAAGAAAGTTAGTCGTTTAACAAGATCTAGAATCCAAAATAAGAAACGAGTCTAGTCTCATGCAAATAAAGAAAACCCAACGTCCCGACTACCTCGTACGGGAACCTGGCTGACCGCCAACTCCGGATCACTCAACAACGACCCTAAAGTGTTGTGCGTCTAACATAAGACGGTATAAAACCGTTAGCTAACTAACCCAAGAATTAGAACGTATACTAAAGCACAATCCAATATAAAAGCGAAAAGTAAACACATCAGCATGCAACACTCAAACCGTTATTATTATCTTTGATTAAGGTGATTCACTTCTATTAGTTCAACTTATTTTGTAGCATGAGAATCTCCCGAAACTCGCCTCGGTCTCCGTATACCAACCGGGATGGATCCGATGCACCTCACCTTATACCGATATGATTTGGCCGCTGAGAACCTCCTAATCTCTAGGCAAAGAATGGGCAGTGATGCTACGACCCGTTATTCATACACTTGGGTCTAATAAAAGGTAACGTCGTCCTAGTCAAGTTATAATTATTAAACACTCAACAAACACCACTTTAGCAATACATGCTAACACAGGGAATAGTTGGCTATGAATAATGGGTCGTAGCATCATTGTCCATTCTTTGCCTAGAGATTGGGAGGTTCTCAGCGGCCAGACCATACCGGTATAAGGTGAGGTACATCAGATCCATCCTGGTTGGTATACGGAGACCGAGGCGAGTTTCAGGAGATTCTCGTGCTACAAAATAAGTTGAACTAATAAAAGTAAATCACCTTAAACAATGATAATAAAACGGTTTGAGTGTAGCATGCTGATGTGTTTACTTTCCGCTTTTATATGTGATTGTGCTTTAGTATACGTACGTTCTAATACTTGGATTAGTTAGCTAACGGTTTTATACCGTCTTATGTTAGACGCACAACAGGTTAGGGCCGCTGTTGAGTGATCCGGAGTTAGTGGTCAGCCAGGTTCCCTTACGAGGTAGTCGGGACGTTGGGTTTTCTTTATTTGCATGAGACTAGACTCGTTTCTTCTTTTGGATTCTAGATCTTGTTAAACGGCTGACTTTCTTTTCCAAACTTTATGATCTCTTGCATGTTTTCGGATTTTATTCGGTTTTACTATGTTGTGCCTTGTGGAAGATCCAGTGATATTGTCGCCAATCTAGGGTCGGGACCCACTGTGAGGTCCTAACCCGTGATGTCCCGAGTTCTCAGAATTTAGGATGTTATAAATTTGTCTTTGTTTGGCAATAAAGAAAAGCATAGGAAGCCAATAATTCAAATATGTGTATAAGAAGCTTTTCTATTGTGTAGGATCTCGTAAGGTATTTTCCATTGAAGAGCAGCTAAAGGTAATAATTAATTATGTAGGTGGCTATAAGAATGCCCTCTCTCCAAATATCTAAAGGAAGGAAACCGTGAAATCTAATTACCCTAGTAATCTCAAGAAAGTGTCTATGTTTTCTCTCCACCCTAGGATTTTGTTGTGGGACATATGCAACAAATTTCTGATGGAGAATTCCTTTGGCAATATAGAGACTTTGAAGTCGATATTGAAGAAACTCATCTCCATTGTCAATCAACTGAAATTGTGTAAAGACATAATGGATAAAGTTTCCATGATAGAAAAAAAACATGTTGCATATTAGACATAGGAAAGTCCAAGTGCATCGAGAGTGATCATCAACCATAGTTACGAAATAATGAGCACCAAATATAGAAGGGGTGTGATAGGGTCCTAGATATCAACGTGAATCAAATCAAACGGATTAGGTTTATGAGAATGGGTAATAGGAAATGGATCCTTGTGTTGTTTAGACAATATGCAAGTACCACAAGGAAGGTTACTCAAATGATGAGTTTATATAAATGTAAATGATGGAGTTTAGAGTGTTGATGGAAGTATAACCCAATCTTGCATAAATCAAATGAATATCATGCTTATTTACATTGAAGCTAGAATTATCAAGAGTCCTTTCTAATTTATTGTGAGATTGTGTGTACATTGTTGGTTGTGGATGACAACCGAACAACCTGTATAATAAGCCTTCTTCCATAACAACATTAGCCATTATTTTATTTTTACTACTAGAAGGGTCATGAAAAGAACATAGGGCAACTATAAAATATACTCTAAGATTGGTCATTTGTAATATCTTGGAAAGAGAGATAATATTGTGCTTGAAGCTTAGTAGAAACAAGACATCATGTATCGTGAAGAAGAAGACAAGGTGACAATGCCTCGATGGTGTACTTCCTTGATGGTCTCATCAGGCAAGCCAATCAGGACAGTTGGTTAAGGCAATCAAACTAGAGAAAATATCTCGACAATAAGAGATATGGTCAGTAACTCCAAAATCCACAATTCAATGTGAAGAAGAAGTAGATGAATGAGCAAGAAAGACATGCAAGATACTTGCAAAATTTGCAAAGTTAGAAGTGCCTTTTGTGTAGTAAGAATGAGAGCTAGTTTGCATGAGTTTCATTATTTCCTAGAAAATAGCATTGACGAGAGAAGTATCAAAACCACTAGTGGAACCCTTGTAATTGTCAAGAGGAGCTAGTGTTGTCAATCATGGCATCTTGAACATTGACAACATGTCCTTTGTCCACATTTTCTTAGAACTTTTATACCAAGACAGTTATCTTGAAGCAAGATTCATTAAGATGATCTTTCTCCTTGTAATAGACACACATTTTGTCAGCCTTGTCTTTCTTGAAATCCTTTTTGCTACCACCAGCTTGGCGATATGGTGGTTGTTTGTCCACGGCTAGAGCTTGATTCTCATCCTCCACGCCATTCTTTACAGAATCTAACATGTGATGAAAAATGGGAGCGTGACTGGCAATATGTCTCTGCGTCTCAACATGTCTAATCATGTGAAAAACATGACTATTAGAAGGCAAATCTTCAAGATGCAATATGCTGTTTAGAGTGTGTTCATATTGTTCCATCAAGAACTGCATCAGACGCAATCTAGTCCTCTATCATTCAATTTCTTGAGGATATCACATTTGCAATGTGACATACCCCGACGATAACAAGAAGGAAAGTTATCAACCTATTGTAGCTCATCCCAGAGTTTCTTGAGCTTGATGAAATAAACAACAACACTCTTGCTTTAGATTAGAAAGATATTTATAGACTTGGTAAATCAATGGAGCATTAGAGACTTCAAAATGATAAGTTATTTCATTCCATAGACCTTGAGCATATTCAACATAGGTAAAATTTTCAGCCAAATCAGATTTTATGGAGTGTATGATCCAACATCGAATCATGTAATCGGCACGAATTTACCGAGAAAGTTGCTCACTATTCTTGTTATGTTTTGATGCAAGTGCCATCAATAAAACCGAGTTTCAACTTAGCTCCAAGAATCATTTGAATGTTGCGCTTCCATGACAGAAAATTTGATCCAACGAAGATGTAGAGACTAGTTGCCACTAGGATAGTCTAAATTAGACAAGAAAAGAGGACCGTTAGCACTCTCGTTGGAAGATTTTGCGAGATTCGATCCAAAAGCACCAAGATTCGATCCAGAAGCACCATCTAGGCTTTCTCTAGGCGTCAAGGCAGAAGCTTCAAAAATTGAACGATGTAGGATAAAGCATTGGGAAGAGGATGATGAATATCACGATCGAAAGAGATTGATCGTGATTGCAAAGAGAAGAGAGGGGGAAACTCAATCTCCCTCTGATACCATGTGAACACTATCAACCGATAGAATGCGGAAGAAATGAGGAAGATAACTCATTCTCATTGAAAAGAATAAATCTTCCCGTGATGGGTGATAGTTATATACTACACCGTACAGTCTGTTATAATTCTCATTATTTACACAAAGCTTCCTCTTTATTCTATATATTTACATGCATACGTATATACTCTATAAGAATGACGTGAAGCGTAGTTTTGGAGGAAAAAGAAATAAATAAAAGAAGAAAAGAATGGAGTGAAAAGTAAATTTCAGGACGTGGGATGTAATATTTTCTCCTATTTTTTTACAAATTAAAAATGTACTAGGTGGAACTAGTTTGTATAAATATATATAAAAAAATTATTAACTCAACTATCACTTTATATAATTAATAAAAGATATAAAATAAAATCTAAAAATCAGCCTATCTAATGTAAGAATTTAATAACATGAACTTATGACTCACCCACCTGATTATTTTCGGCCCACCAACCTTAAATAATTACGTACGAGTTAGATTGAATTGCAATAACTAAATATATGAAAATTTATAACGTGGATGTTGATATATATTATGTGTCGGTATCTATATGGTGGTGTATAAATTAAAATACTCTAGTTGGTTGGAATTAAGTCATATGATATGAAAGTCATATGATATGATAGTGTATGGGATACTACACCGTTGTATTGTATTCTCTATATTATTATTATTATTATTCAATTTATATTTTAAATAAAACATATTAGATATAAAAACAAAGGAATAAAAAATTATGGTATTTTTATTTTCTGATTTAAATAATACATAGACGTGTAATTCGTTAAAATTTTATATTTTGTATACTTATTTTTATTGAATTATTTGATTTGGTTATCGGGATATTCTCATTTCAAATATATAATTTGTTATATCATATTAGAGTATATTACATATTAAAATTTACTATTGTACAGAAATAAATGTATAAGAAGTTCCTTTAAGACACGATTTCGTGTAAAGTTCAATTAGTGATCGAATATGGAATAAAAAGACGTCTAGGAAATTGTACAATTTAATTTAATATATATCATTCGACATTTGCTAGTTAAAGATGAAAAACAATCAATTTTTTGAAGATGGCGATGGATGAAAAGTCAAATAGATGTCCGGAGATTTTGGGTTAAAGCAGTGTTTGATACAAATTATATAATCGGTGAAATTTGTAATGTAAGTTTTAGATCAAGTTTAACCGTTATTTTAATCGGTTGTCACCTAGATAAAATGACGTGGTGACATTCATTGTTTAAAAATTGATCTTTACCAGTTAGTTTTAGCCGATTGAATATTTGGTAACTTTTAAAATTTTAAAGGCTATGAAATTGACATTTTATATGACATTTGGGGCATGTGTACTTGTAGTTTATTTCTGTTTCATTTAGTTTATAAACCCTTAGTTTAATTTTTGTGCGTGTTTACTTAGAGATTGGTTTAATTCTCTAGGGGTTTATTCGGGTTTATAAACTACTCAAAAATAAACTTATCCGAGCAAGTTTATTTTTGCTTGGATGTATTTATTTTTGTTTAAAACCCGAATTTGCTATTGTGCTTTTCCAACCCGATATTGTTTGTTCATCTTTATGATTTTTATAGGGCTATAAGTGTATTTTGAACAAAAATAAACCCAAAAAATAAACTACAAATAAACAGCCTTATATGATTATAGATATAAACCCAAAAATAAACTATAAACTCATTTAGTTTATAAACCCAAAAAATAAATTACTCTGCAAGTATACAATTGATAACCGATTGTCAGCTAGATTTTGGGCGGACACCTTCCCTTTTATCAAATTAAACCACCAAAAAACAATAAAAATTTGAAAAATATCGTATTTAATACGCGCACTTTTGTGCGAGTTGTTTTTAAACTCCAACGATGAAATAAATAATATTATAAACTTTTTACCATGTAATTAATAAATATATTTGTAAATTTGTGATTTAAATAAAGTCATTTCAAAAAACCATGAAATTATGTGAAATATATTTTTACCCTTAGTTAATATTTCAATAAAATAAATACATTAAAATAAATTAAATAAATAATTTTAAATAATTTTGTGAGATTAATTGTGACCGTGACACGCCATCCTTAAATTACTTCTAGATTGAAAAATGATATACTTTACTTCAGCTTTAATATTTATAATAGATAATAGATAATAGATAATAGATTAATGAAATTAAAACATGCACCCATAATTATTTTTTAATAAAATATTACATTATTTGATCAAAATATTTCTTATTAACCAATTTAAAATGAGTATTTTTGTCATTGTTTTAAAAATATATTTGTATGTTTATGTTCATAGTTCATTTTAGTAAATAAATTTAAAATTTTATTTGAATAACACCTCATTTTTCGATTTTTTATGATATAATTATTGTTTTTTTGTTTATAAAAAATAAAAGTGTATTTTTCGAATAAAACATTCAAATTATATCACTAAATATAAATAAATAAAATTACATTCATTTTAACTTGTTAAGAAACAAAATGGGTGAAAACACGTATCTTGTAACAAAGAATAGTATTTGACGCAATAACATTTAAACATTGGCCAATTTGACCAACGAGTAAACTTTTTTCTTAGTTTTATCACCAAATGAGGTCATTATAAACTTTTTTAAATAAAATATAATTAATTTATATAAATAAAATAAATAATATATTTATTATATAGGTTAAAAAAAGTGTATGTGACATATTTTATCACTTAACTCATTATGAAAGGGTATATATTTAGTATAATAAATAGATAATATGACGTAAACTATTTTTTTCAAATCATATATAATTATAGAAATAAGTTAATATATTTAATATATGTTAAAAAGCTTATGTGACATATTTTATACTTAATTCTTGACATAAAGGTATCTAATTAGTACAATAAATAGATTATATGTGGTTGTAAGTTTGCTCATATAGTCGTACCTCCCCAACTTCTCAACCGAATTGTCTTTTCAACATCAAGATATCTTCTACACCAATCTTAATAACCGTGTTTCAGAAAGTAATAAATAAAAAAAATGTACTTTTCATCATCAATGATATATTATTTTTATACTAAAATTAAGTTCAATTTAGTTTGCAAGTATTAACATGCATAATTGCATAAATGTATCTATAAATTATAAGTTAAACAAACCCGAAAACGTATAAATGCCTATATTATACACAAATTTATTGTATAATATTTTTGCAATTTTGAGAACACTAGATTTTTGGGTGAAATGGGAAAACATAATTGCATGACATAGCATTAACAAGCAAGAGATGAGGTTGTTGAGTCAAAAATTGTCTTTAATCTTATCCAAAGGCAAGGATGATAACCAAATATATGATGCAGCATCAAAGTTGAAAATGTAACCCTATAGAATATGCTACACTAAAATCTCAAGCTACATCAGATAAAATTGTATATCAAGAAGCCCATTCCAGCCCCTTCTGTTGAACCCTAAAAACCGCTAAAGAAAACTATCTATGATCTTGCAACCATCTCAGGGAGCAGAATGTGTTGTATGCATAGCAAACCGCTAGCAAAGATAGCAAGTAACCAAATTCTACGATCTATCCATCAAAATTCAGTTTTCATCTGCACAATGTTTATAAATCTCCAACCTATTGAGGATCAATGGCCTAACTGTATGACAAACCGAAATGCCTAGGTTGTGATTTTCGGTGTGGAGTCCTTTGCTGAATGATCTTGGGTTGACCTGATTGTTGTTTAGGGTAAGAAAAAAAAAAGTTTAAAAAAAAATAAGAGGAGATTTTGTACAAGTCAATTGTCTGGTTGTATTTTGCATGGCACAAAATTGTAGGAACTTTAGAAGAATAACGAAAACAATAATGCAAGTTCTTACCTATCATCAGATGAAAGATGTGGCTTCACATCATCCATTGAGGAGATTTTCTCCGTTTCCCTATTCTTTGATGAATGATCTAGGTTTGGCCTGAATGTTTTTAGGGCAAAAAAAAGATGTTGTCCAAGTCAATTGTTTGAACATAACAAGAGAGTTCGATTATATATGTGTGTGTATATATAATGTAACAAGTCCGTATTCCTTACCTCTCATCGGATGAAAGATGTGGCTTGACATGAATGCTAGCCTTTGATGTGATTTTCGGTGTCTTTTTAGCTGAATGATCTTGCTTTGAGCTGATACTTTTTTACAGGAAAGACAAAGATTTAGCCCAAGTCAATTGACTGAATTCATTTTGGGATGGCAGAAAAATATAGGATTTTCAGAAAAGTAATAAAAACAGGAGAGTTCAGTTATGTAAAATGTAACAAGTGATTACTGCTCATCAGACGAAATATGTGGCTTGACATCATCCTTTGAGGTGATTTTTTGTGTTTCACTTCTCTTAGCTGAATGATCCTGCTTTGACCTGATTTTTTTTAGGGGGAAAAAAGAGGTTGTCCGAGTCAATTGTCTGGACATATTTTGGATGGCACAAAGTTGTAGGACTTTCAGAAGAATAACGTCGGGGGTTCAATTTAAGTATAATGTAACAAGTCCTTACCTCTCATTAGATGAAGGATGTGGCTTGACATCAACGTTGCGCTGTTCAAGAACAAACCAAAACATCAGATGATCCCAAATCAAGACAAAGTTGTAGGGTAAAATTGAAGGGGAATGAAAAAGACAAAGCTTGTGAAAAAACCTACATCAAAGACTGCAATTTCATCACCAATAAACTCAAATTGCTCATTTACAAGGTTCAGATGTTCCACATCTCCATCTATATAATCCACCTGCATGCAATAAGAATGATGAGTATGATAACGCCTTTTAGCAGCTAAAAAGCATGGGAACAACTATAAGGAAATGAAAACATCTGTGACATGATAAATTGGGAATGCGTGATTGAGATAAATGAAATGAGATTAAATAAAAAAGAATAAAGAACAAGATATTAAGATAGAATTAACAATCATAATGACTGAATAATAGGAGCAAGACTCAACATGATGGGCGTAGTAGATTGCAAAAAAAAAAAAAAAAAACTCTTCTTATTCCACCAAAGATTTGTGCCCATAGGAACTGCATTCTAGTGGAGAGTCTGGCATATCATGTAAATACAGGTAACATTAACAGTTGCCAGACTTCTGCAGAGCGTTTCAGTGATAATTTCAGCCCCATCACAGACCGATGAAACTAGTATGATTCAGATCGGTTCAGCTCAATTACAAAGATGCATAATAAAACCTCTGGCTCTAAAAGAAACAATTCAACATATCAGTGTAATTCTCTCCAAAGCAGTGAGGACAACTCTCTTCAACATATCAGTTGCGGAAAATGTAACCAGCTTTGGGTGAGTGACGAAAAGTAGCCTAAGCATCAAGTTCTTTTCCCGCTTGACATTTCAACTATGACTTGTCAGTTGTCAAGACTAGTCATCGGTAGTATCATCTCTAAAGATGATCTTAATGAGCTCTAATGATAAAAAAAAAATCTTCAATGATGCTTAAACTGACCCCATAATTGAGGCTACTTTCAACAATTTTGAAAGTTCATGCCAGAAACACAATAAATGCAACCAACAAAAGGTACATATAAGAGAGGTGGGAAAATGACAAACTATATGTATAAGTATCTTACCCGGTGTTTCTTAGTTAAATGATTGTACGTTGAAACACGGCCTTCATAGTACCTACAGAAAAGGATTAACAAATCAGAGCATGAAAGATCCTGATTATAAAGACACCGCTGAACGAACAAAGGGCATATTGGACTCAAAGAAAAGCATTGATACGGATTGTTTTCGTGATTTTTTAAGTTGATAACAAAGAACTTTATGCAATACAAGTATGATTTCATTGTAGATACCATATTCATAAAATCAATAAAAAGGAACATTCAACTCAAGAGCTATATTCTAAGGAGTCCACAATTCAATTTCCCACAGACAATAAAAAATGAGCCTAACAGTGAGTAAATCACACCACGTCTAAGACAGCCCCAACAGACCACTGAACAGTCAAGCTACAGTAATATTTTAAGATTCCTATGAATGTGATATCAAATTGTTTTGCACGTCTTACTACTGGTTGCTCGTGATTTACTCCAAATATCAGTTAACAAGCAGTAATAAATTGCATGCCTGCAATGCAAATATTATTTGTATTATAGTTATTGATAGTTTGACACTCATATTTTATGATTTTAAACAGTTCATATATTAGCACCCATTTCATTTACACTGATGAAAAGGACTTGTTTGTCTGCATAAGTAACTATCAGATACTCAGCAACAATTCTGTTTTGTTGAACAAATACTACCTACCTTATATCATTTTCAATTATATAAACCAAACGGGTTGTGCATTCTAGGTTTCCAAATTTCACATGAATATAACTCTTTTCAGATATGGTACCGGAAGATTTAGCAACTTCGCCTCATAAACTTTTCTATAAAAAAAAAGAAGGAAAGATCAAAACTACCAAAAAATAGTCATTAATCCAACCAATAAAAAAAATTAATGGTTGAGATCTTGTCAAAAATCTACCCCTTAAAATGTCATAAAATAGTTGAGTTGTCAAATCTATCAATAGAGTTATACAAAAACCTCTATTGGATCAAATTTCATTATAACTTGTAAGAAAACTCAAATTGGTATTACATAACAATCTTCTACGCATGTCAAGTCATACAGTGTCCATGAGATTTATAGTGAGAACAATGAAGCTCCAGAACTTAATGAAAATCGGAGAAAGACTGCATTTAAGGGCAGAACGAGACATTTATTAGAATAATTAGGCTGCTTACGTCTTGTCTTTGGGCCACCAAACCTTCAGTCTGCAGCCAACAATATCCTCCTTATACTTTTTTTTACCAAATGGTGTTTCAAATACCTATAAATACACAATAAGACAAAGACTTCAAATTTTGATTTGAAAAAATGAAATTTTACACAGGGCTAAATATCTCACTCCATCTAGATTTGAGGAGTGCAGGGTTAAATACACAATAAGACAAAGACTTCAAAATTTGATTTGCAAAAATGAAATTTTCACAGGGCTAAATATCTCACTCCATCTAGATTTGAGGAGTGCAGGGTTTTGCCTAAGCAGTGAAGGTATCTAGTATGTAACATACCTTCAGAAGTTTTAAACAATTGTTTTTATTAAGTCACTCTTACCTTTTCTAGAACTTCTAAACCAAAAAATTTGAAATAAACTCACACATAAATCTCCGAAGGGTCACTAATATGCAATCACTATGGATATGTAAAAAGACTATATCAACTCAAAATTGATACTTGAACGTACATGTACATGATCAACTTTTTCATAAAAGTGCATTTTAGTTGTGTCACTGCTATGTTAAGCCCATTAATGTCTTTCTCAAAGATTCATGTATGAACTTCCAAAGATTAGTTTTTTTTAGAATTAAAAAAAAAACCTCCAAAAAGTTAGAGCAACAACACTCGGCTTTTAAAATGATTTTCACGATAACAATAATAGGAGCAATAAAAATAACCAATTCAGTACCTAAAGACGAGTCTACAAACAAGTTCTGGACATACCTCGTCCTCCATCTGATCCCGCTTTCTCCTAAGCACCTTCTTTTCTGATTCATCCATCCCATTCTTCTCTTTGCTAGATGAATCCATCTCCTGATTTAAAGATGATCCCTGTACATCAACAAATATAACATGGGAAATATTAAATAAATGAAGAGGGTCAAATTATCTCTATAAGGTCAGTCAAAAATACCTTGTTGCCAGATCCTCCAACAGCATCTTTCTTTGGCCTACCCACTTTCTTGCTTCTATGGCTTGACTTGACAGACAAATCTTGATGTTTCTTTTCTTCAGGACTGGTAAGCACCTCATGTTCTTTACATGGGACATCCTTCAAAGTACTATCAGTTTTCACCGCAATGGTAGAATTCTTCTTTGGGCGTCCCCGTGGACTGATCAGTGGTTTTTTTGATGATGTTTCTTGTCCTTTGATAGGAAAACTTCTCTCATTTTCTTTTTGGCCTTCAGCTCGCATCGTATCAGTGTTATCAGAAGCCTTATTTGACTTAAAATGTACTGGTGTCTTTGAAGGTTTTTCATTAACAACTGTACCTTGATCTCCAAAATTGGCATCGAGGTTCAAAACAGGCTTGATAATAGAAGCCTTACTCTGCTTGTAATGTTCTGATGATGACTTTGAAGGCTGTTCTTTAACAGTCATACCTTGGTCTCCCAAAATAGTACCAACGATCAAATCAGGCTTAAGAGCAGCATCACCGGATTTGCTGACATCTCCAGCACACGAAGCATCAACTGGGGAATCTTGAGCAACCTAATCATACCATAATTTTATTTGTTTTTTCAAGTAAAATTAAAATGCATCCAGAAAAGATGGATCTATTGATATGCCAGCCTCAAATTGCAACTTAAGATAAAAGATTTTTAAAAAATCTCTTTTCCACCATGTATGCTATTTTTGAATCAATTATTACAATGGGTATTATTTATCATCACCATAAGAACACTAAGATTGACAAGAGAATGAAACTCCTGATAAAGGTGTGCTTGCTCTGCCTGTTTAACTACTTGAAAATTTTAAAAAAAAAGATGTTCAAATAGCTAATGCCGCATTTGAATGTCAATATCAACTAGTTGGGAGTTTTTTTAAGGAGTTTCAACCATAAACTCCAAATAGGAGCGGTTTTTGAAGTTTCTAGTAGTTCATTGGATTTTTTTTAAGTTCCTGTATGTATAGTATAATTTATGTTTCGCCTAAATGAGGTTTTAAATTTTATTTTTCAGCAAATTAGTCATGTTGGATATTGCTTAAGCTCCTACAAATAATCTATTAATCTTGTAACTAGTTTTGTAAACCAAATGCAGTTTATTGCTTTAGTTCTACTTCAGCTCATTTGTTAAACTCGCATATCTACTCAGACATGGTAGTTCTCATTTTCATATAGTGGTATATACTTGATTAAGGCCCTCAGCTAGTAACAGAAAATGTACTTCTATTGTCGAAACAAAAAGGCACCTAATTATTCAATCCCATGGTGCATAAAAATTCATAACTCTTTTGAAGGTATGACATGCCAGTCAAAAATCAAGCAGTTAACTAAAAGAGTTCACTAAGCTAATCTATAAAGTTCTGCAACTTTCATACTACTGTGCACATAATACAAAGATTGTATTATTTTACACAATAGTGAATGTGTGTGCGACATGCCTGTCAGAAAATTTCAGTTGATGGTGGCTTACATACTTCAGCTAATAATGGAAATATTAGATTGAGGGATACTCTTTTAGTAACTATTCAGAACAAATAACTGACCACGTTAGGCCAATACATTTTCATATGTAATCATCATACCAGCTGCTTAGTAGAATTAGCAACATGCTTCTGCTCCACCATTTTAGAGTCAACTTGGAGTATTGAATCAATCAATGGAGCATAATCGTCCTTTCTGACATCCCCGGATTCAATAGCACCTCTAAGATATGGTTTGAGCTTCTTCGAAGTTCTTTCCATAACCTTTGCACCTAATCTCCAGGACATAGGTGAAGCATTCTGCACAAGGTTTCCCAGAGTAAAGAGGGGTTAAACTTGCCTAAAAGAGTTATTAAAACAATTTATAAGAACTAAAAAAAGATTATAAATAAGAAGAAAAAAAATAAACTATAAGAATCATAGTTATTACCTCCTTTTCCTTGCGGACACAATCTAAAAGGACTTTAAGCAGATCCAAAGGTATATCTTCACTCTCATCAATGATATGAGACATAATGTCCTCCATTGCCATAAATACAGAAGGAGGATGGTCAGACCTGAAATATTGTAAACAGGACCATAAATTTAAAATGCCTAAATTAGTTTGAAAAATGTCAAATGATTTTGATAGCTGCGGCTAAATGTGGTTAAACCGAAGGCAATTCCAATGTATTGGCATGGGTTCTCCAACACAACAAGGCAATAATATCACATTAAGGATCGTCTAATTACTACAAGCAAAAGATCCAAAAAATGATGTCTGCAAGTTTGCTAGTCAATATGCAAAAGTATAACATCTTGTGAGTAGATGGCGTCTAAGCATGTCCAAGTGTTTCAAACGTAACTGTCAAAGTTGCCACATTCGACAACTCCTTTAAATAACCATCTCCGGTGAGTATGCTGAGGTAAATAACAGGAAATATATATACAAAGCCCTTAGTGAAATCTTACAATAATATAACAAAAAGGAGACCAATTGTTCTAATGTCCTCGACAATCCCCTTCCACTAAAAAGTACAAGAGAAACCTCCTAACGCCATTGAATGTAGGTGTCAAACCCCTTGCACTGATCTAAAAGGCTTACTAAAGAATTATTCATATAAATAAATTCATAAAAGTTGGTAATAGAAGTAACTTATAAAACAAACCCATACACAAGAATCAGTAGATCAGCCCCTAGAGATTGCTCAGCTTGTTCAAATCAGTAGGACATAAAACTATTATCATATAGATGCAAGTTCGATCAGCAGTATGGGGAGGGAGCTGAAAAATTAATGCATGAAATCAACTAAATCCTTACCGAATATTCCTCTTGAATTGTTCAAACATTTCAATGATGAGTTTATCACACTCAATATCCAGCATCATCACACAGGACTTAACCTTGGCCACATTGTCGATTATTGAGAGGGCCTTTGAATAGGAATTCCCAGATAGGAGAGATAATTTGTCAAAAGAACCAACTATCAACTCAAAAATCTCCTGTATAAAGTGAGTCGTGTAAGAAAATGAAGGGTGAACAATAGATAAGAATTTTTCAACAGAATTCATATAAAGTACACTTGAGAAAATAAGGGTTCAACGTGTTAAACAGATTCAGCTCTTGAAAGAGATATAAACCCACCTTCATTCTACTGTCATCATATGGAGAGTCGGGTGCTGTTATTCTCATAATTTCATTAAAACAGACAGCAACAGTGATCTTGATATCTGAGTCTGAATTATTTCGTATAACGTCAGATATAAGTGCCTTCATTGCTGGTAAGAGTGCTTCTTGAATGGTTCTTGAAGGAGCTTGATCCACCTTAGACAAGACAATCTCCAAATCCTACATTATAGAGTTTGATATCATCAATAAGCTTGCAAAGAAGATGGATGCAACGTACAAAGTCACAGTGTCACTCAAATCCGTAAATGGAGCTAATAGTTAGTCACAGGTTGCAAAACAGAACTGGTGAAAAATAAAATCAAAATAATTGCAAAGAAGAACAAACATTAAACGGACAGCTTAATAAATCATTTATTTGGAATGCTTTCTCTATAAATTTCAATATGTAATTGAAAAACTTGATATAAATTAAGGATAATATAAATACTATATATGTGATACAAAACCAAGGTAATATTCACTAGATCAATAATAGGATAAATGCAATTTATGAAAAAAGGTTATAATAAAAATAAGAATACTCCTTATAAACTTGCAAATTGAAAAAATCCTTCAATGGCAAAAGATTCAATAGGCAACTTAGAGCAGAAAGTATTAAAAAGTCACCGTACGGAAGATTTTTTACTCATTTCCAGCATCAAATGAAGAAAGGACATATACATTCCCCTTAAGTGTAATTCAAGTCATTATCAGTTTTACCATCATGGTATAGAAAAGTGTATATTAACATATGGTGTTCATAAACAAAAGGGAAACAAGCTGCTACAGCCTACAACTTATTACTACAATCAAGAAACAACATAACTTAGGGAAAAAAATATGCCCCTGCCCATGGGAATAGTCATATTTAATGTTCATAAGAATGTAAACTTATGAGAATTATGACAGCATTTTTCTTCACACAAGAGCACATACAACATCCAGAGAGCAGCAATGACAACTTATTGGTCAATATAAGGCATAAATCAAACTGCCACGAACAATTGAAACCAGAAACAATCTGATAGAAAAGTTTGAGGTACTAAAAAATCAATTATCCTCATGCAAATTATATGATGGTTAGTTGGTTTCGCATGCAGCATCAACATCAGGGTTAAAAATGGATTGGTTGTTGATATTCTAGCTCCAAGTTCTGTCTTTGTTTTGCCTTGTACGTAAAAAATTAAAAAAAGACTAAATTATAACAACTACTCTCGTTCCCACTCAGCTCAACAGCTATTGTATCCAATTTCTCATGGATAACCATGACACAAAATTAATCTAGTTATCTTACTAAAGACACCCAGTGGTCAACACATACACCTCCTAGAGATAAATACCTGTAACAACACATTTCCTAATCCAGAGAGAAGTATTTCTTGACGACATCTCAGTAGAAAAAAACAACACTCTGTTATCTTGGAAACAAAAATATCCGTTGTCTTGAACAAATATCAGAGACTCACATTCATACCCATTCCCATAATATGAGCCTTAGGCCATTACCCTCAACAAACAAAATAGGTAACATGTAAATAAATCTCAGTTTTATTTGACTACTGGTGTATGAACTATATGGGTCATTGAGACGTTTAATTACTTGGCTTCTTCAACAAATGGTACAAGGAGGCCATCAGACCAATAAATAATGTCTAGCCTATATTTTAAGTGCTTATATGAGTTGAGTTTTTTTTTCTCTCCATACATTCTTTCAAGACCTAATGCATTAATTGTCTAAGGAAACTCGATCAGCGCTCAATCTTCCCAAGCAAAAAGACATAGTATTCGTCACTTGGCCTCCCTGATGACATTAACACTAAGATCCTTAGAAAATCATAGGCGATATTTGAGAGTGAGATCAAGAAAAAACAAAACAAATCGGGGATTTGTCGTGAATGGGCAGGGATGAAAAAGGAAACACAAAATGCTGACAAGCGTACATTGGTACACGGAAATGGATAAGGAAATGAGATATGATACGGACATGGGGAAAACCAAACATAGTTTCTATATTGTTCTTTAAGGAGTGTATCCACGTCCGAGTTTCCAAGTTTTCCTAGGGAAACGGAACGGGGAACACTTTGGGTTTCCGGATTATATATAAGTAAAATAAGGGCAGTTCCGTCAGATGATTCGCTTCCAACGGCAATTTAACTGATTTTTGACTGCCGGACCGTATTTGGTTAACAGAAAGCAATAAAGAGGGTAATTCATTACAGGTTCAACTAAAAGGGATCAATCTGTTGAAAACAAATGCCCCTTTCATCTCAACATGAAAGCTCTCACATAGCTTATAGCTTTCAAAGAGTCCAGGAGAACAGTGATGCTACTTGATGAACAACTAAACCGGAAGCAAAGATGGAACCCTACCGTGTTCGACAAGGTGTAACAGATCTTATACCCATACTAGCAGTCTAGCAAATCTACTCTTATCACATACTAGCAAATCTACACTTATCCCAAGAGACACCAAAATCTCACATTCCATAACACAAACTATTTCTAGACAAACGTCAACTCAATAAGGCAATAAGTCAATAACCAAAGCTAATTGCATATGCATTCGAATTTTCAAACAGCATTCACTTCACAACAATACATAATAAGGGATATGAAGCATAAGGACATATCAAACATCAGATCGAACTACAACCAGTCAGCAAAAGCACAATCAAAATCACACAGAAAACCCCAATTCAGAGCCAAAAACCCTAAAGCCATCACCAAGCAACAAAACCTAAAAAACAGCTAAACCCTTAAAACTCAACATCAAATTAGCATCACCTCAAGAAGTTTCAACAGTTCATCTCTGGAGGATGATGCCATCTCCTGTAAGCGAGTACCAGCTGTCTTAAGCTGCTCAATGATTTCCTTCTCTTCTAAGGCAGCCATCAGAAATTCAGCCAAAATTAACCTAGAGCGACAGAGAGCAAAAGAGACAATGACGAAAACCAACACCTAGATTGTAGAGCGCTAGAGGTTTAATATGAAATTGGGGCATCTACGGATAGAATTGAATGCTAATTATGGTAAGTTGAATGGAATCATAATGAGGGCTCAGCTGGGTTTCTGTGCAAAGTTCAATGATACACAGAATACATAATTTTTTACCCAAAAAACAAATTGGGTTTTGAAGTTTGAAATCCAATTTGCTGGCTCCCTCCTGTCACGCTCCCCTTAGAGGGCTGTACTAGGAGGAAGAGCACAGCCGTTACAACTCTCTGCTGACGATCCTTTGCGTTGTTCTAGAATCACCAGTCCATTCCCAATTATGAATAAAATAATCAAATATATATACATAATTGTGACGATGATGAACGTGAGAAGGCTCAGAAAAAAGCCCGAGTCGACGCGATTATTTTTAAAAGAACATAAACCCAGCTCGTCTGCTTGAACCGGATCTAAATCTGTATAAACTGATACCATAGATATCTCTATATTCTATAAGTATAAAAAGGTTTCTTCTAATAAAAAACATGTTCCCACAGTGGACACGTATTAGTTTTGGGTAGTCCTACTTTGAGACATTCGAATTCTATATTTATTTGGGATTTTGTCAACCGAACTCAACACAAATGTATATTAGAACTCGAAATAAAATAAATTATTTAGCGTAAAACGGGGTATATGTATGGTTGTACCTTCGGTTCAGAACGAATCAGTTGCAATGGATCCGTTTAGGATCAAGAAACAATAATTATTAGAATTTTTATATCGTGGATCGGACCGTTATGGTGTAGTCCAATAGCCCGGATCCCAACCAACTTTCACAATTGTGTTGCTTGCCTACGTAAACAAATGCAAGAGAATAACACCAAAAACGGAATTGAGTAGAGTGTGGTGGACAACTCAAAGGAGAAGGAAAAAAGAGAATTTAGAGAGCGGGTGTATGGTTTGACATTTTTTTACCTCCTTGAATTGGTGTTAGACCGTAACCCGGAGATTGATAAAATTATGATTGTGGATTGTATACGATTCGGGTATGGATCTGACCGTAAAAAACAAGTCCGGCGGTTTTCAAATACACGTTCATAAACGTGTTGATTGTGAGGGTTATGAATATGTTAACTCGAATGAAACTAAAGTTGAATTATATCAACAGAATAATAAATTAAACTTAGAATTAAATGTTATTATAATTAACATATAAGAAGATGAGTTTAACTAATAAAGACTTTTAGAGAGTAGGATAGAAGGATCTCAACTTGATTATTAGATTAGACCACGGTTGGATTCATGGTAATCAAGTACCGTACTAGTTTCCACACTCAATGTTATAAAATTCCAAAGTCCGAGAGAATGACGTCACCTTGATGAAGACAAATGAATATAAATTTGTATCAAATACGGAAATTTACCTTGTTGGATAAGGTATAACCAATTATTTAAGAAGGGGTGTTATTTACTCGGTATTTAATTTACTTGATACAGAAAATATTCGCATGACGCCGCCGTTAAATATGGGGCGTCATCGGATTACGGGTTTTTTTTGTCCATAAATAAAATGAATATTGTGTTTTTGGCCTTTTCGTTCAATAAAGTTGGTTTATTTATGTGAATCGTTAGAAACTCATCCTATCATATTTATATTTTAACTGAGTAGGTTGTTTTTGTTTTTTTATCAAAAGCAAAATTTTGAAGTCCTTATTTTATTCAAAAGGGCATGCACGGATAGTTTGTACGGATTATCTAGATTAACTCAAACTCTTTTTTTTTTAGTTCTCCTATTAACCATTATAATTTTTAATGTCTATCTTCCTCGTGTATTGAAACGGCACAAAAAATAATAAATTAAAATTTACGTATGCAGAACAAAACCACAACAATAGTTCACCAAATTGAATTTATACCATGTTTGGATTTGATAATGTGAATCATGTAATAAACTATGTCAATTCGTATTTTTTTCTGATCAAATATTACTTTTATTGTGAAATTTGTGTTGTAGTTGGGTTATGGGATTTGAGTTTTGAGGGAAAAAAGTTATATACGTCACTTGAGTTTTTGCTTTATAATTTTAAAAAAATAACAAACACAGGTTTAATTATAGCCACCAAATTGATTGAAGCTTTTAAACTACAATGTTTGTAATCCGATTTTAGGTCAAGACTGAAAAACGAGAACGGATCTAGAGTGATCCAGTTTCAAACAACACTAACACAGGTTTTGGCGTCAAGAGAGACTTGGCGTGTACCGAATTTTATAAAATCAAAGAAAACAAAACACAAGAAAATACACCAAATAGAAATTGAGAAATCTCCCTGAACGTTTGTGAAACTCGCTTCAATGAACATCTTCTCCTTCCTTCTTCGATGTGTTTCTCTTCTTCTCGTGTTCTTCCCTCTCGGTTTTTCGCAGTTCTTCTCTTCGTTTTCTCTCTTTTGTCATATTATCTCTTCTATTGTGTGATGAACAGTGTTCACTCTGAATGTGCCGCAACATCTTTTGGATGGTTGTAGGTCTAAATTCTTTTGGAGAGCAAGCAAGCCGGCCCATTAGCTTTACTTTAAGCTTGCTTTTGTCCCACTTTTCACATGAAGAAAAGCCCAAGCAAACTTTCAATTGCTTTACAACCTACAAATATACATCACATATAACCGCTAACAAAAGCTCTCAATTTTCAAACAACCATAGATTTACAAAGTCTTACAAAAGGAGTCCAAAGTTTTACAAAGTTTACAACAATATCAAACTTGAATTACAAAAAACTCAACAGTTTGTGAGGCAAAAGTATATATGTGTTATTTACATTCGAATTTCGGGCTTGCGGGATAATTTGGATTTAAAAATTTCGGTTTTGTTGAACAAACCCGTAGATCATATGTTGGTATTGACACAAAATGAGCAAGGAAATAGCTAATAACGAAGGTGTTGACTAAAGCTTACCGTTTCCACGATTTTTTGTTTGATTTAATAGGAATTTTTATACCTACTGTAAAAAGTTAGGATTTTCGAATCCTAATTAATTATGATTAAGTTGGGTTAGACTTAATCATAGACAAGGATCGAATTATAACTTGCGAACGGTGTGAAATTGACGAGTACAAATTTCACATTTGTGTGTTTGACTTATATTTGACCTTGGGGGAAAGTTTTAACTTTTTTATCCGGGGAATAATTTTTACCCGTTGATATTATTTAGGGCATTTGAGAACTTCATATAATAAAGTTGCAGTTGAGAGATATGATCATAACATCGGATATGTACTAAATGTGAAATAATACGAAAAGGTAAAATGGTCAAAAGAGCCGCTATTCCGATTCTTAACGAATAAAAAATGTAGCTTAAAAATGTCCATTTTCCGAAAAAGTTGTGAAATAATTATCCGATAATATTCCGATTTTCTACTTCAATTTCAGGATTTTTGGAGATCAGAATTTTATACCCGCATTTCAATTAAATACTCTGGATAAAGCGGCCGATGCTTTCATCAATTTCATTGCACATATATAAATAATATTATATTTATATGTACTTTGTGAATGTAAAAGTCGGCATGCAGATATGCAGATGTGTGATGGCATGGTGAATTAAAATGAGAAATTTTTTTATTATATATATACACACATGTATAGAGGAGAGAGACGGTAACAGAGAACTTTATCTCCTCCACATTCATTTTCATTTCGCAGAAACAAGTCGAGAGAGAGCGATGTTACACCGCTTCGATTTCATTCGACCACAACTCCTTCATCTTTAACCAAAGTTCGAATCCGTTTGTATGAGCGAGTTCCTTATCTTCTCATCTTCATCCTGGTACAAATCTATTTCCCGTTTATTAGCTTTTTGGTTAAGCCTCCGTTCACCGCTATCGGCACGCCGCCGACCACCACGAGCTATCGAAAACCGAGTTTATTGACGTGCTCTTACTCATCGCGTCGCCAGGAGTCCGTCACTTCTTTCAGATCATCAATCGGGTTATTAACGAATAAATTATGAATTTATTCGTTTTTCGTATTGTGGGTTGATTTAATTTGACCTTAGGATTACCGAAATAGATGAATGGAAATTTCATTGTGTTCGATAAATTATTTTGATGATCTTAGGCTATTTGGATGTTGAGATCTGCTGACACGTGGTTTAGAAAATAGCATGCGGACAAAACGTTATTCTATCAAAATTTAATTAATTAAAGGATTAATTAATTAAATCAAGACTCCGAGATTTATCAAAAATTAATTAAATTATAAGGAAAGAAGTTAATTAATTTTGGAACGAAAAGTTTAACAAGGAATATGATATTCCTTGCAGGTGTTGCATGAGGTAGTAGACTAACTGTAGGTTGATTTGGCTGTTATCAAATATTCAGGTAAGTCTTCGGACTTACTTAGTTTTTTATCTGCAGAAGTTACTACCTGAGAGATTTGAATTGTGTGGTATTATTGTTCCTATCAAAGCATGATGTTGTGATACCATGATGATTGATATCTGCATGAGATGTTGAACGTGTATGGATAAGCCTGCTCATATCTTGTTATGATATATGTTCATATATATGTTTATGTATGTATATGATACTTGCGTTAGCTATGATGTGTGGTAAGGTGTAAAAATGTTATATTAATTCAAGTTGAATTAATAATGTGTGTGGCATATAGCTAACGGACAAGATGTGTAAACACATGTGATATGTGTATGTGGTGACGAATCTGTAATCATATGATGATAATCCATATGGGGCTAGGCACATAAGTGCACCGGCTACACCCATGGACTTGGGTAAGAATGCCGTTTTAGCATAGAATGGCGAGTCTGGACTGGCGATAGCCTAGATTGGCATTATCCTAAATTGACATGAGCTTGGATTGACGTTAGTGTATATTGGCGATAAGACTATGAGTCACGGTCGGGATTCCCTCAATACTAGGAGTGAAGGGTGCGACCATTGCGAAAAGGATATGCCTGCTATCATGGGGTACAAACATAGGGGCTTGCTCCATGGAGCGATCATAGTGCAATTGAATTAATAAGATGGTATCACTGACCTATAACAAGCATGTAAATGAATGTTCCGGCCATAAGTGCATTGCATATAGTATGGCTAGGTTGATGTGTTGCATATACTATAGATATATGTGTTTAGTAGAATCTCTCGTGGACAGAATTATGATCTTGAACTAACGGTTTATACCGACATCTTTTTAAGTATTCCTGCTCATAGGGACGCTGTAGGGACGTCGGATGTTGAAAGTGGTCCGCCGGGGCAGTGATCTCACATGGGTTGGTTTATTTTTATTTTTTTGAGTTTCCCGCTTGTTGGCGGAGGTGCACACTTGGCGGTGTGCAGCGTTGTTGATGCAGGAGCATCTCTCAGCTCAACTTCACTCCCTTGCACCTTGCGTCTATGAGCAAGAAGAGACGAGTTGCCCATGAAGAAGATCCCGTCCGAGACGTGAAGAGAGACAGCCGAGATCATGGCCGAGAATTGGAAGAGAGAATGGACCGTGATCCACTTGATCCGTATGAAGAAGAAGCACGTCGGGCTGCATTTGAAGGAAGAAGATTTCGGGCTACTTTAAGTGGCTAAATTAGGCCCAACTTGCCTTTTATTTTAAAGCTCATTTTAGGACATCTTTTAAATAAAAGATGGGCTTGCTTTTAATTATTTGTTTTGGGCTTTTTAAGACTTGTTAGTTTAGCCCACTAGTTTATTTTATTTCTCTTTTATTTTTTTGATCTAATCTCTTGGAGATTTGATCTTATCTTTTAAGCTAGATTGGGCTCGATCTTAGATCAAGCCCATAGCCCGTAGGAAACCCTAGAGGACGTCCAACATGCCTATATAAGGCCTTCTAGGACGTCATTCTTGCTTACCTTTGAATGAATTAAACACAAGTACTTTCGAGTATTGTTTCTCTTCTATCCCATATTCTTCTCGTGGAATCGAGACACCTTACTGTGTGAGCGGAATCCGTTTGCCCAACAACTTTAGCGCTGTTTTGAGTTGTGTCACTTGGATTGGCAAGTTAGTGCTCTCAATCATCTCCGGGTGACTTCTCGTGCTTTGGGGACAATCGTTTTCCCCTCTGTGTGAGATTATAGCGGAAGGGCTTCTTCAAGTCATTCCAAGTTGTGTGTTAGGGCCTTTGTTTCCCTATTGTGCTCTTGGTTGCCTTAAGGGTTCGACCAGATCTATCCATCTATCGATCCTTCACAATCATTGGATCATTCCTCCATCTTTTTATTTCAAGTTTTCATCTTTTTATTCATTTTCTTCAATTCGAGTCTTGGTGTTGAAAGATCGGGCCAACTGACGGCTAACCCCGTATCAAATTGGTACCAGAGCTTCAGGTTCATCAACACCATATTCACGTCCCATATAAAACACACAAAAAAAATCGAGCTTTCAAGATATGTCAAGGAAGTTCTACACAAAAAGAGTCACCGGAGCAGGATCCGTAACGGTTAGTTCTACTATTCTAGTTATTTTTCTGCAATTTTAAATTCCGCATTCAATTTCTTGAAAAGAAGGATTTTTGTGGTGTATTGTTGATTTGAATACATATTTTTGCCTAAGATTCGATCTTTTCTCGTTTTGATCGGAATCTCACCCATCCACCACCACAAAACGCCCCGCCGCCCTTCCCGCCGTCTTTTCGGCCGCCGCCGTACCCAACCGCCGCTCCACCGGCCTTCGCCCTACCCAGCCGCCGCTCCGCCGGCCATCGCCCTACCCCAGCCGCCGATCTCGGCCGCCCCAGCCTCGGTTTCGGACGAAACCGCACCTCCATCCCGGCCGAGCTTCACTCGCCGCGCCGCAGCCGTCACCCCCCTCGAAACCCTACCCGAAACCCTAGCCGTCGCCTCCGGCGTCGCTAAACCCTAACCCTAGTCGTCGCCTCCGGCGCCGCTAAACCCTAACCCTAGCCGTC
Organism: Fagopyrum tataricum; assembly: GCA_002319775.1. Classification (NCBI taxonomy): domain Eukaryota; kingdom Viridiplantae; phylum Streptophyta; class Magnoliopsida; order Caryophyllales; family Polygonaceae; genus Fagopyrum; species Fagopyrum tataricum. The sequence goes on along the minus strand of CM008281.1, from coordinate 32,075,111 downwards.
GGGCCTCGTCAAACCGGCCCAACCCGACCTATCTCGGCCCATCAACCGAGATCCACACAAAAAAAAAAAAAAACTGAACCGGTCCAGCCGTCACTGCCCCGCCGCCGGACCACCGCCGCAACTCCGCCGCCGCCGCCACCGCCCGTGGTTAGTCTCGCAAGTGTTTAGTTAAAAGAAAAAAGAAAAAAAAAAGAAGAAGGCCAAAGGCCGTACAAAAAAAAAAAAAAAAAGGGACATTATTTGCGAGCTAAGTCATTCAGTTTTCGCGGTTGTGCATCTTGTGCGAGTTTTGTTTTGGTAGGCCCTTTTGAGCGTGATTGATATATATTTGCTTCCCTGGGAGCTCCCTACATCGCTGCTGCAGGGCAACCATAAATTGCACTTCTTCCCCCTTTCCCTTTTCCTTTTCCCTTTTATCTTTTTTCTTGTTTCCTTTTACCTTCCCTTTCCTTTTTGCGTATTTCTTTTTTCCCTTATTGCCTTTTCTCTTTTATTTCCCTTTTTTCTTTTTGTATTTTAATTTTCAAAAGGCCGCAAATTATCTTTTCTATTTTGAGATTATTGATTTGTTGGTTGAGGATATAGCAGGCGAGTTTAGTTTTGCTTTTCTAGCTAGCACCACATAAAAGGCATTTTCCCTTTTAGATCTGGTTCGTTCACCTTGTTTTCTTGCCCGAACGCATTAACCTATTGATTGCTTGAGACATTTTTCTTGTAGATTCATAGTGATCCTCACAAACTGGCTAAGAGGAAGTTGCGAAGCTTACGAGATAGGATATGAGCGAGACACTTGAAGAGGGTAGTCTAAGAGATTATCTTTAACTAACCTTGACGTGTTTGCTTGTTTTGAGTCATGTCTGCAAGAAGGGAAGACGAGAACTAGATACCCGAAGTTCCACGAGGTACGGACTTCGAGACTATGATGGCCCGCGTCATGGAAAGATTAGATGCTATCGAGGCACAAAACGCAAGGGCACCCCCAAGGATGGAGCCACCACCACCTCGTCAGCCCATATTTCGGGCCAATCCGGGACTCATACAACCTAGACGAGTCTTATGGAGAGAGTTGGACTTCGACGATGAACATCCAGTACTGGAGACTGAAGTATATTCTAAGGCTAAGGTGAAGATACCCCCATTTGAAGGGAAGTGTGATGTTGATGTGTACCTTATCTGGGAGGCGAAGGTAGAACAGATCTGGAGCTGTCATAATGTTTCAGACACAAAGAAGGTACACTTCTTTTGTCCTAAGATGATACCATGGTTTATGCATGTTCTTGCAATATTATTTCTCCACCTTTTATTTTTAACCCAAGAAACTCTATTTCTTGTTCTGCGTAGATGCACTTCTTTTGTCCTAAGATGATACCATGGTTTATGCATTCATGCGTTACAACCTTAAGGTCATGCATGTTTTGTTCTAATGTTTTAGAGAAAATTAAGATATCATCTATATAAACTAGACAACAATGCTTTAGGTTTTCAAATATCTTATCCACTCTCCTTTGAAATATCCGAGGTGCATTTTTTTAGTCCTAATGACATAACTAACCATTCATAATGTCCCTGAGGTGCACTAAATGTTGTTAACGGAATATTATCTTTATCCATCTTAACTTGCCAATATCCACTTTTGCAGTCCATTTTAGAGAACCAAGTGGCTCCTTGGATTCTATTAAATAAGACTGTTTTATTAGGGATATAATAGCCATCAAAGACAATATTATCGTTCAACTTTTTATAGTTGATCACCATTCTAGCTTTACCTCTTTTTTCCTCAACATGATTTTTAACCATAAATGTAGGACTAGAATGAGGACTCTTATTTTCTCTAATCAGATTTTTCTTAAGTAATTCATCTATTTTTTCCTTAAGTTCTTGTTGGTCTTTATAGGTGTAAACCATCTGCTTAACTCTAATGACCGTCTTTGGTTCTTTTAACTCTATTGTAGCAAATGATTTATCCTTGTCCCAAAATTTTAAAGGGTTCTCAGAATATAACTCTTTGTAAAATTCTTTCTGTTGATCTAAGATTTGTTCTTTAAGAGTTACTTCATTTATAGAAAGTGAAAATTCTTTTTGAGTAGGAACAATATATTCCTCACCACGCTTACTGCGCGTAAATTTAATATTTTGATGAGTGTAAGCTTCTTTCATCTTTTTTACCTGAGCTTTTTCTCCATTAATAGTAAATATCATTTCATCTAAACTTTGAGTACATAAAGAATATAGTCTTTGGAAGTTATTTCCTATTATCATGTCATGTGATGTTTGCTCTGTAGCCCAAATTATAGGAATCAAACATGGATAGCCTCCTAACATGATGGGTAAATCTTGAATAACTTCAGATTGTGTCATAATGCTATTATCAGCTGTCGTAACCTGAATTAGTTTAGATGCACTTTTTCACATGAATGCAGGAAATAAAATTTTCTTTCCAAAGAAAATAGAACAACCACTATCAACTAGGGGTGGGCAAAACCAATCCGATCCGTTGATCCGGTCCAAAAAATCCATTGACCCGATCCGGAAAAACCGATTTTTTAGTATCCGTTTTGATCCGGTCCGAATCCGATCTGATCCGGGAGATTTTCCCGGATCACCGGATCGGGTACGGATCGGTGTTTTAGGCATTCGGATATCCGCGGGTATCCGGATAAAATATGGATATCCGCGGATATCCGGATATTTTCGGATATCCGTGGATCACCGGATCGTCGGATATCCGCGGATCATCGGATATCCGTGGATCAGTCGGATCGTCGGATCACCGGATATCCGCGGGTCGTCGGATATCCGGAAATATCCGGTTAAAAACATTTAATTGTAAAAAAATATTTGTATAAAATATTAATCAAATAAACAATAAATTTATACTTAAATAGCATAAAAATATATGTATGTATACAATATAGTAATTTTGTACTAATATTCATATTTGAAAATAAACAATAAATTTATGCTTTAAAAAGTTGTATTTTATCATTTCGTACTATTATTTGTATTTAAAAATATATTGCGTTGTAAAAATGTTTGAGTTAGACAAATTAATGAATCGAAAATGTTCAAATCAACAAATGTTCATAAGAATATTTTATAAATATGATTATATCTTTGCTATGATAATATTAGTTTCGATAATATATTTTATCATAAGTTGATATCGTTTAAAGTTTAAACTAACAAATGCTCATAAAAAATCTTTTAATATAAGTTGATCTCGTTTTAACATATAGATATTTATAAATATGATTATGTCTTTGTTTACAACTTAATAACTTATATATGTACAACTTAGTCTCGATAATGTATTTTATCATAAGTTGATCTCGTTTAAACTTTAAACTAACACATGTTTATAATAATCTTTTAATATAAGTTGATGTCATTCTAGCATATAGACGTTTATAAATATGATTATGTCTTTGTTTACAACTTAATAACTTATATATGTACAAGTTAGTCTCGATAATGTATTTTATCATAAGTTGATCTCGTTTAAACTTTAAACTAACAAAGGTTCATAATAATCTTTTAATACAAGTTAATGTCGTTCTAGCATTTATATGTTTATAAATATGATTATGTCTTTGTTTACAACTTAATAAATTATATATGTACAAGTTAATCTCAATAATAATCTTTTATTAGAGATTGGTCTTATTTAAATGAATTAAATAAGTTACATGGTAAAAGTTAAATATTTAAGCAAAACAATGAATAGATCACGTTAATTTTATTTACAACATACATAAACTTATTTTATAAGTATGATCATAATCTGAATTGTTGTTTAATACATATGCTCATATTTTATCTTAAATATAAGTTTCTCGTTATATAAATAATGATGATGTGTGTTAAAGTATTAAAAATAAGAAAGTATTAAAAATAAGATATGTATTAATATAAGTTTCTTATTATATAGTATAAATTTTTATAATGATGCTTTAAAAGTCTATCTCTTTTAACAATGTTAGACATAAGATATGTGTTAAAGTCTTAAAAATAAGTTTTTCAATAATATAAGTAATGATGATTATGATAACTATAACGTACTTTAGTAATTTATTCTTAGCAAATCAACCTTTTATCACAAGATGTCTCATTTCATGAAACCGTCTATGTATGTATATATAAAATATTTTCGTTTTAAAGTATAAAAAATTTTTCATATTATATTAATTTTGTATTAATATCATTTTTTCTTATGCAATTCTTATTCATAATATTTTTAATGAAATTACAATCAACTAGATTTTATTACCTTAAAAATAAGTTAATTGACTTTGATAATATTAATGATAACATTTTCTATTTATTAATGTTTTCAACACTAAAAAATTTAAATATTTATTAAGATTAAAATTGTTTACTTTTACTTTAGCATGCTCAATCTTTTTTATTTTGTATTTTATGAAGTAGTTATAAAGGGTAAAATTAGATATATTAATTGTTTTAAAAACCTTAATTTTATTTTCTTATCACAATGTACTTTAGTGTTCTTTTTATAATCATATCTATGAATTAGCATTTTTATTTTTATTTGATTTTGTTTTGTGTCTTTGAATTATTATTTTTTTAATTACGTTTAGTGTTAAACAAAGTAGGTAAAACATGTTCGGATCAAACGGATATGCGGATCAAACGGATCAGTCGGCTATCATGATCCGGATAAATTCATTTTCGGATCAAACGGGTCAAACAAAGTCATTCGGATAAAACGGATCATCCGGATATCCACGGATAATAATCCGATCCGATCCGGGTAAAAATCATTTTCGGATAGTATATTTTGGAATTCGGATCAAACGGATCGGCCGGATATCCGCGGATAATTATCCGATCCGATCCGGGAAAAGTGCCGGATATCCGGCCGGATACGGATCGGATTCGGATCGGGGGTTTTGTGAAAATTTCTATTCGGATATCCGACTATTCGGGTCGGATCGATCCGTTGCCCACCCCTACTATCAACAAATGCACATAAATCATAATTATTAAAACCTTCGATGCATATGGTGATAGGAATGTAGATGTTATTTGGATTAGTAATCCTTAAGCATACTTCTATTTGCAAATTAAGCTCTTCATCATCCTCAAAAACAGGTTGACTAATTGTTTTCGTTTTATAGCCTATTAACCTTTTAGAGCTTGAAGTTTCTCCTTGTAGTTGAGGTATATTGATTTGACTACTAGTTCCTGGTCCTTTTAGATTTGGTCTATAGTTAGATCTAGTGCTTCCCAGATTTATATTATGTCTAGCAAGTTCTCTAATAGTTCTTCCCAAATTATTAGCTTCTAATTTTCTATTTAAGGATGCTAATAAACTAGCAATTTCATCATCTACTTTAAAGGAAGGTTCCTCTCTAGAATCTCTAGTTGGAAGACTTACTTGGTTTTGTGGAGGCAAATTAAAATTAGGATTACGCATATAACTCTGACTCCTAGAAAGACTTATATTGATTGGAGGTGGGTGAGAATTCGTATGAATTCTTCCTTCTTCATCAATAGTTAAAATTCTCCCCTAGTTAGGTGCAGAAGGATTTTCGAAGGCATTGATCCACACTGTCTTTGAACTTATTTGGTATGGCCTTACTTTAACCGGTACTGCTTTTTGTCCTGACCAATTACTTCATATTTATCTGCCTCTACCATTCGAGTTCTATCAGGTGGGTTGGTAGTATTTTTCAACTTATAAATGACCTTCCATTTTAGCTGTAAAGGACAAGTTCCTTTGTGCATACTAATTCCTTCAGTTAGCAATTTTAATGCTAAGAATTTATGCGCAAACTGGTTTTCAAGGCTTACATAATAATTTGGTCTACATACCCAAGATACTGGTCCTTGACTTAGATTGCATATTACTCCACTAATAGTTTGATCACTAAATTTTCTATGCCTAGTGTCACAAACAAAATTAATGCAATGCACATTCTTACCAAAGTCTTGTAATGGAGTAATGATGACCTAAATTGCACAAACATAAATGTACTTATATTTTTTTTTGTCTTTGTTGTGTTTTTGAATATTTTTCCAATTGACTATGTTAATTTCAGTTGCTTGATTTTCGTTATTTTTTACTACGATATCCCCAGACATTTCTTCACATACGAATTTTGTGACAAATGGAATTAGTGTTCTTTTAAAGAACTGTTCTTTAGCAATAATCGGGAATTCTATCCTTGATTTATGCATTTTTTCCAATTGCTCTTCGTCAATGGAAGAATCAGCTTCTTGCAATTGGGCTAGAGTAGTTGTTTCTTCTGAAGAAAACATTTCTTCCATTTTCCTTTAAGCTTCACTTTCTTCTCCTTGCATCATTTCACACACTTCCTCATAATCTGAACTTTCAAGATTCCTCGTAATCTTCCACTACTTCTACAATTCTCTTATTATTATTTAAGGCTAGTTCAAGAGCCTCTTCTTATGTTATTTCAATATAATCTAAGCTCCCTAGATAGCTTCAACTAGTTTATTATTCTTTTTGTTTTTGCATTCATTAGCATAATGACCTATTTTTCCGCATGCCCAACATTTGCAACTCTTTTTCTTCTCAGGACAATAAGAAGCTTTCTTAAAAAACCTTCTTTTCTTAACAAAGGGTTTTCTATAATATTTTCCCCCTCTTTGTTTATTAAAGCTTTTCTTTCTGTAATACTTCCTTCCATTACCGTTTTTCTGGTTATCTCTTCTGTTACATCCCCATACTCCAGGAAGATCCCAACAATTTAGAAATTGTCGTTTCATGTGTTGAGTTCCCTTAACTTCTCGACATTTTTTCTCAACCCATCTTCTAATGAATCTTAATCTATTTCTTAGGGTGTCCCTTGAGTTATATTTTTCTATCCATTCTTGATACCCTTCACTAATTTCTTCATTTATGGGTTTAGAAAGTTTATCGAATAACATTTGAAGATTAATTGCATTTTCTCCCACCTTATAGTAGCAATAATCAAATTCTGAAAGATAATTTTCTAGAAATCTCATATTATAAATTTCAAGAGTATTTAATTTTCTTTGCCATTCGATTAATTTTTTTTATCTTTATCATCTCTGTCTCCAACAAATTCATATTCTAAGACTTTGCAGAATTGCTTAAACATGACATTTGGTGGTTATACTGCCCTTAAAGTTTCTTTAGTTTCTTCATCGATTCCTTCATACCAATCTGCCACAATTCCATACAAACTATGCTTAATGTAATTTAGGAAATTTGCAGATCTCCATTCAGGGTTCATGTTTAAGACACTCATCATACTTTTCTTCCAAAAGTCTAGCACATCTTCTCGGTTCTTACCCCATCTAGGCTAAGTTTATATCCGGTTTCACTTATGGGTTCAAGTAGGAGTTCTCTTTTATTAGGGCTATGGTTTGGCATAATTCTAACTCCGAACTTAGCTATTTTTCTGAAAATTCCTTGGGTCTTAGGCTAGCTTTTTGTTGACTCGTGGACCCTTGTCCATATTCTCTATAACAAGATCTAGTGGCCTTGTTAACTTCTTGTTCTAGGATTATTTCTTCTTCTACTTCATTAACGTCTACAACTTTTTTTCCCATCTTTTTTATCTAATTTTCTTTTAACTTCACTTAAGGGTATAGTCTCTATGTCTTTTAGTTTAATTAAGCCCATTTGTTGATACATTTCTTCATCATCAGTGTAGTAACCAAATTCGTCACTGCTAAAAGAACTCTTTTTTTTGTCAGACATATCAAGCGTCTCCTTGATTTTCTGGCTCTTCTTCGACTTCTTCTTTTGTTTCTAGCTTTTTAGTTAAACTTGGTACCGAAAATTTCTTTTGTGGATTTTCGTTTTGAAATGGATACTTATAAGGAAAACCGACAGGCTTTTTGGTTTGAGGGTTTAGACTAGTTTTTGCTCCAAGATGTCGGATCTCGTTTGTGATTAAAAGAACTAATTTTTGATTTTCTTCTTTTATAGCTAATAAAGTAGCAGATATTTCTTCCCGATATTTAGCAACACCTGTTCGCAACTTAATTAAACTTGCTTTTAAATCTGCAATATCGTCGACTATAGTATTTAAAATAGCTTCGTGATGACCTTGTCCAGTGTTTAAATGGTTTGCATGTGGAGCGGTTTTATGTTGACAATTTTCGGAAACCTCCAGTTTTAATTAATTTTTTTTAGATTTTTAATTAATTTTTTAAGTTTACTTACCTACGTGGCTCTGATACCAAATGTCAAGCTCACACAAAAAGTACAAAATACGACTTAAAATACAAACAAGGATATAAATGCAACTTATTATAAACTAGGTATTTCTAATATAAATTCTAAAAGTTGTGGGTGAAAAGAAAAAATACAAAATGATGACTAGACTGATGTTGACTAAATAATTTTATATACTAAAATGGGTGAAAATAATTTCCTCCTTTAATAGGTTGGATTGAGAACGGAGCATTTTGTTTTGAATTGTTATTTGGGAGCAATGGAGCATCGCGACGGTGTGGTAGCAATAACATGTAACATATACAACACTATGATATGTGGAAGTATGTTCCTACGTGGTGCTCGATTGTGAAAAATCATGGACTCATAAGCAATCCGATCTTGCACATAAATAATAATTCGAGGCCAACCAATCATGTGCCCAAAATTTGATACATATAAGCAGATATTTTCGTAATCTACAATAGACTAACATCTTAAAAAATCTCAAACCAAATACCCTAGCACAATTTTTTCAAAATCTAAAATCTAAGATAATTTATTTTCAATCTACAATCAAACCTTCTCAAAAATCTCCAACTACAAACTTAACACACTCTTAACTTAGTTTTGTTTTTAATGTAAAGGGAGTTTGATTGATTTCACTTCACGAATACTAGTTATTTTACATCAATAAAAGTGTGATTCACCTGCAATGCCTGCATTTTTATAAGATCTCCGCTTGCACACACCGATGCACTCAGATGATCATCTCTTATCATTGGGTTATCGCACAGTCTCGCATCATAACCTTTTTGTCTAGTCTTGGTCTTGTTGTAGGTTTGTACATTTTACTCCCGTTGTATGGTGCTTTCGAACCTTTTGTAGATTCTTCCGGTCCATTTCTTCAATATATTTACTATTTACCTTTTAAAAATCATAAAAACTATTATAAAACAATGCCATATCAATAAAAGAAAAAATTACAAATAAAAATATTATATATTCTATCAACTTCTCGTTGATAAAATATAACGGATAACAATATCATATCGATTTATTTTGTATGATCTTTTCACCGTGAATCCTTTTATATAATTCTATCATAATTATTTTTATGTTGTGCCAGAATAACAAAACCCGAGACGTGCACCATACCCTTATGAAGTGATCCAATGCCTACATTTTCACTTGCTTTGTTTTTTCGTACTTGGGTATAGTCTTGCCGTGACATGTCGGCTTGCAGTTGAGTCCAATGTTTTCATACATTCGGTAACCAATTGGGAAGAAACACGTCATTAGCATGCAACGTGTCAATATCTTACTGGCCTTCACTTTCCAATAATACGTGGCAACCCATTTCCTCTAGAGGTTCAACTTCAAGGAGTTCAAGCCATTACTAGACTCGTCCCTGAGATCTGCATTCTTCCGACTCGAAACTAACAAGAATATCATATCCCCGGCGCCGGAGATCCGCCGTCGACTCCACCGTGGCTACATCAAACCAGTCTCACTCTCTGTCCCGGAGAAAATCCGCATCCGCATCTGCTTCTTCGCATTCTTCATCTTCTCAAGCTCAGATTTCCAAGCCGACCCGAATTGTGTACAGAGAAGCTTTGGAATCGGATTCCGACCTTCCGTTTTGGCAACGTCCTTGGTTTATCGCGCTTCTGTTTGTGATGGCGATTGGTTTCTTTGGCTTGGCAATTGTCCTCTTTTTCTCGCTTGATTCAGATTTCTACGCTTCTCCTGCCGCTGCTGCTTCAGAAGGCGTTGAGGTACATCTGTTCATTTTAATTTTATATCGATTTGAATTTATTTGTTGAATTTAATTCGTTTTGAACTACTGAGCTCTTTGATTTTTAGGAGCCAAGGATATGATCTATATATGCTAGTGACGGTAGAAACTATTTACGAATCAATCAATTTTTGCGGTAAAAAGTCCGGAAATTGGAAGTAGAAACTTTTCTTTGATGGATTAAAAGGAATTGTCTTCCTCAAATGGATTTTAAGCGTTTGCTTTACTTCATACAAGTATGAAGATGACTTACAATTTTTATACTGTGATTAGATTACATATGGGTCGGTGCTAAAACTAATGCACGAGAAGACAAAATACCGGTTGCATTCACATGATGTCCCGTACGGTTCAGGCAGTGGACAGCAATCTGTCACAAGTTTTCCCAAAGGAGATGATGCCAACAGCTATTGGGTAATTTACACCCACTTTGATCTTACACTTACTGATTTATTGTATATGAATCATTCGATGGATGCGTTCACTGTTCAGCATTCAATTAGTCAATAAACTTATCTAATGCTTAATTTCTGTGTTTTTAGATCGTTAAGCCTGTGCCTGATTCATCTGAAAAACAAGGCGACACCATAAAGAGCGGGACTACCATCCGCTTGCAGCATATGAAGACCAGAAAGTGGCTACACAGCCATTTGCATGCATCCCCAATCTCTGGCAATTTGGAGGTCTTATATTGGCTTCCTTCTCTGCATTGTTTTATGTTTGTTCACGACCTGATATGTTCCTTTTAGGGTTGTGATTTGAATGATTCTTGTCTTTTGTTGCATATTCCGGTTTTGGCTCAAGTTCAACTCTCTCTATTTTGATCTGTTACCCTTTCGTTGCGTGTACATATGCTGAAAAAAACTAGTAATGATGACTGTTAATAATGTCAATATGTTTAATTCTGGAAAATGATTGGATTTATATTCCAACCTCTTCAAGTATATAGCAACCTACTAAGAAATGCATTAGTTTGTTGACACTTAAACATGTAAGGATGTTTAATATTTGGTTCGCAGAGTATATTATACTCTTAACTCAACGTCTAATACTGTGATATATAAGAAAATGTGATTATGTGAACATCCAAACTTGACAATTAAACATGTGAAAACCTCAGGTTATGGGCCAGTGTTCTGTTTCCTGACTGGGTTTAATCAATAGGGTCATTGACAAGTATGGATTGGATCCATTGAGGGGTTGTATGGAAGTTCAAGACTAAGCTTGTATAGCACTTTGTAATTTAAACTCTGTATAGGTTTCCTATTTAGCGTATTTTCATCGGTTTCACAGAGATGCTATAAGAATAAGGATGCATATCAGTAAGGATATTTATGCATGACTAACTGACAAGTTTCAACGCCTTTTTCTTGCATTAATCATGCACATAGAGATTTTAGCCTTTAAAACTTCATGAAAATGGTCAAAATATTACATCAAAAAGACTAAGTTTATTTGATATGCATCCTTTTTCTTGTAGGTAAGCTGCTTTGGGGGAGAAGGCAATTCCGACACTGGTGATTATTGGAGGTGAGGGTTGCATACAATATTTCTTAGGTCATAGTCTAATCTTTGTTTCTACTACAGCTAATATCCTTTGATAACCTATTGTTGGTAGGGTCCAAATTGAGGGAACTGGTACGACCTGGAGGCAAGATCAGAGGGTCAGGCTTCAACACGTGGACACTGGAGGGTACTTGCACACTCACAACAAGAAATATCAACGCATAGCTGGAGGACAGCAAGAGGTAAAAACTGATCTTCTGGCACCTGTTTAGATATTTAGACGAGTTAAACATTTCAATATCATATCAAATGAGTCAAATTTGGATGTATGTGGAGCCTTACGTAACATGGATACAGAAGCGGGAAACTATAAGGACACGGGGAAAATCATAGTTGGCACAATTATAAACAAGGATTCATGGTTCTGAGTTTTCGTAGGAAATATTAACGGGAAACACTACCCCTAAATGGGAACCTCTCAGACTTTATGAAATTTATTAAGTTGGTGTAAATCATTTCTCATTGTTACCTTAGGAGAGCAATTGGCCTTTTCAAAATACTATCTTAGTGGAAATATGAAATTATCATAGAAATGTTTAACAGCTTCAAGTAAACACATTATGTTACTAGAATACTAGTATTTCGTGTAGAATAAATGACATATGAGATATTGTTGAATCTTGAAGGAGCTTGTCATACCAAAAATGGACCCTAAAACCAAAAATAAAACTTTTATACCACGGGTTTGCCTGTCTTGTTTCTTCTGACATTATTCAGCTATGCTTAAGTCAAGTCTATCTAACAATTGTGAGATTCAAGTTAGCAATATTATACCTAACAATATTCACCTCAAGTGTTTCTGCTGTTCTGGTACATCTCATTTTTATCTCACAAGGTCTATAAATCTATAATCCCGTGCATGGTTGTCCATCTTAGATACTCTCTACCTAATTTTACCTTTAATTTCCGTACTTCCTAGTTGCTACGATGTCGTTATATCTTTTTTCCTCAAAAGTGATTTTCTAGAATTATTTGGTGCTGCTGTATTCTGCTATGATATTATTATTATCATCTTTTGCATCTGGTATCCTAATTCCTACCAGTACCAAAATCCTTCCTATTAATCCATGACTTGATTGTATAGGACTTCAAATACCAAAAGTCACAATTTGATTCGCTGTGACCCTTTATCGTACAAAAAATATATGTATTACTATTACTCGTACAAAAATTTCCTCTTGCATTTGGATTTATTCTTTGTACTTCATACCATTCCTCAGGTTTGTGGTATCAAAGAGAAGCGTCCGGATAATATCTGGCTTGCAGCTGAGGGCGTTTACTTCCCGATCACTGAAGGGAAAGCAGCTTCTTCTTAGAGATCTGTATTAAACATAATCGGTCCTGAACTCGCAAGCCGCCTCGCTGGGTACGACTAGTTTTTGTAGTTTACCTCATACTGGATTGACATCTAGAGTTTTGGTGCAAAGAAGACAATCACATAGAGGCATAGGATAGTACTCTAGTAGTACCACTTATTTGAAGTTTGAAGCAAGTAAAAGTGGCAATTGAGGCTTCCTTTGTTACGAAGATTGTCCTTTGTTGCATCCTTTAAAGAAGTGAAATTTCACATTTTTATTAGTTGTGAACTTGTGATCTTGCTTGATTGGATGATCGACAACTTGGAATAATATACTAGTATATACTACTATACACGTCTATACCGTATCAAGATAAATGTCTCAAATAGCGAACAAAAATTGATTAAATGACGAAATTATTAATCTATTAAACTAATAATCTGTTCAAAACTGCATCAATTGGTCTTAATTGACATAATTGTATTTCTAAGAAAATACTTAATAGGAAGAAAGATTTCGTGAATTTTTTAAGAATATTTTTTAGAAGAAGATTTTGTAAAAGTTATTGAAACATAGGTTTTTGTGAAATTAATAACCAATTGACACATCTTTTTGATAATGAACTATCACGTTGTAAATTACCCATGTGATGACCCGGTTAAATACGAACCAGTGAATTTACTCTAATAGGTTGTTAAAATGCATACACAATAATCAATTGGACATAGTTATGAGATATGAACAACTAATTATACTAACGATTTTGATAATGTACCATCACATTGTAAATTGAGTTATACTACGAGTTATAAACTAATTGTTGTAAAATGTAAATGACATTACCAAAAACATTCCATACCCTCTCACCTATATTTTTTTATTCTTACGGAAAAATGGTTAAGTTTAATAACGAAAGCTTGTAAGGAGTTTTAATTTTTTGTTATTCGAATCAAAATAGAGATTTTAATTAGAAACAAATTAAAACCAGTACAAAGAGTTGTCAAAAATGACAAAGTTAGACTAAAAATTGATATAAAAAATTTAAACTCATTGTCAAATAAGCTTCTTCATTTCGCGGGCTCTTTTATATTTACAATCATGTTTATAATGTATTTTTTTGCAATAAACTTTTAAAATATTTTTTAAAATTTAAATTTATAACTTAACCAATTTTGTGGAACACCAAAAGGATCTTGACCCGTTTTAAATTCATCTCTTCAATACCTTGAATGCAGTTGGGTGTTTTGTCAATCTATTGATTGTAAAAGAGTATTCAATATTACAACTTACTACTTCACTAAATCTTCATTAACTGAACTAAGTTATACACCACACAACAAAAAATATCTTTCTAACCAAAGACGTTACCTATCTATGCCCAACAATTCTCTAACATAAATATCAATGTACTTCAGTTACTTTGTTACATTTTTTTTACTTACTATAATAACATCACTTTGCACAACTTCATAGACATTCCAATAAAATCAAGTTTCCACACTAATTCAATGGAGTTGGATTTAGAAGTTGTGCATATGGCTAAGTGTCTAATGTTGCTAGCAGAATCAGGAGGCTCAACAAGAAAACACCATTGTTTTGTCGGAAGCTACGAGTGCAGAACTTGTAAGAAGAGTTTCTCGTCGTTTCAAGCCCTTGGTGGTCATCGCGCTAGTCACAGTCATCATCACGAACGTGCTCAAGATCATAAGAAACAAAGATCCATGAATCAGACACAAGATGATAGGATGGATACAAGTTACAAGATGAAATCATACAAGTGTTCGGTATGTTCATCCGAGTTCTCGTCTGGGCAGGCGCTTGGAGGTCACATGAGAAAGCATAGGGCTTTGGTTAATTGCGTAACGAATAACGAAATGGTTTCGTTTGATCTTAACTTTCCTCCTGTTGAGGAAGATGAAGATCATTGATGAGGTTAGTAGCTTGTACAACCCATGGGGTTTTGTGTATTGGCATTACCTGAATAATAACTAGTTTATAAACAATTTCTCACTTACAAATAACTTCTTTCTCTCACTATTTGCCAATTTTTCAACCAAAAACTACTTAACTAGCAAGTAGCAACTAAACATACCCTTTGTGCTTCAAATAGTAAAGCTCTCGTTTGGTTCGTGCTTCACTCCTTAGGAAGTACAACCAGACGAGCACAAAAGCTTGTACAAAATCTGAAACAGAAATACCGTGACTCGGGTTATCAAAGGGATGTTTCTTGTTATTATTATTTTCAATTGACATTCAAATTTTGTAAATATGTAACATCTGAATATATTCAATTCTACATCCTGTTCATTGTTTGAACCTTCTTTTCATGAATGATTTCAGATTTTTTGACTTTAAAGTTCATGAAACTGGTTGGTGATACTCAACATGGATGATTCCATTCAATCAATCCTATCGTTTGTAAAAGATTTGAGCATGATACAAATTCAATAGCATGCACAGTTCTATGCTCATATAAGATCTTTGGTTGCTTAATCAATCACAAAGTTTAACATAAATGACACAGCTAAAAATTGCTGAAAATGGTACCTGTCTTGATCCAAGATCAGTATCTTGTTCGGTTTGTGGTCAGGCAACTACTTCTTGGCATCAGAAGATCCTTCATTTAGTGATTTCTCCTTATCATCAGTAACTGACCCGCTGATTTGATTCGGGTCTGAAACTGCAGCATTGTTAGGATGAGTCTTGCCTGAGCTAGCGTCTGTAGGTTTGTTTTGTCTTGTCTCAACCACAATCTCATTCACAGTCTTCTCTAGTGCAAGTAATTTTTCCTTTACCTCTAAAAGATCTGAGGCAGACTTTCCCTCTTTCTCCTTAGCAGCAGCTATTTCCTTTTCTTTCGCTTCGTCTTCGGCTTTCTTTTTGACTTCTAACTCCTGGAACCAAAATATTACAAACATAGATAAAATCTGGGATTTTATAACAACCGCTACAAGAGGTAACACAAAGAATTTGGTCTAATTTGATGTGTCATACTCATAAGCTGCCAAGTAGAATAAACAAGGAAGGTCGTAATTTATGACAGTAAATTTTATTTCACCCTCCTTATAGAATACAGAGGCAGCCAGTTTCAACATATTAGAACATTAATATGTTTATAGATAATGAACAAATTTAATCAGGATTCTCATATAAAAAGGGAAGCAAAAATATTAATGCATAAGAATAAAAAACAACATTTCCAGAAGGATGGGAAGCAAAGAGATGTTCATCCAGAATATTGTAGTCTTACAAGGTAGCACAAACTTGACAATTTATTGGTTGGTTTATTACTTTATTTGTATGTTATCTTGGCTATACCCAATTCCCGTTGAAATTCAGGTGGTAACCCGTAACTCTCTCAGCGTTAATCCAAGTTCATTATAGTACACTATTTCATGTTTCTTCCGTCATGTGATCTTATGTTCCATATTTACCATTGATTGAATAAAAGAAGTCATGGATTAAGGTAAAATAAATTTGTTCCCCACAAAAGTTGAATTCAGAAATTGGGGCTATTCTAAGAAATTCTTTTATGACCAAAGGTTAACAAACTAACAGCATCAAGGCATGTCGGCATACTAAAGGAAGGACTATGAGGTATAGGCACTAAGCATAAGTATATTTTCCCACTAAAGAATCAATATTTTGATTAGAACACAACAAAACACAAAATACAATCAATTAAAGACAGTTCAATGGAAACCAGAAGATGATCAACGATGAGGCAACTTCTTACCGCATCCATTCTTCTCATTTCAGAGCGAGCATATTGAGCCACCAAAAAAACAGCTGCAGTGAATAATATTTCCCATTAAGCAGTACAATACTATAAGAATTATTTAGAAAATCAATGTAGGTAGTTCATTAGATACCCAGTGACGGCATGCAAACAAAGAAGAGCTGTACCAAATGAAAATCAAGCCTGCCAACAAAAAGGCAACATGATAAGAACGCAACAAATAGTGGGCACCTATTAAAATGTAAGAAAAATACAGTATTTCTATACTGCAAAATAAAGATTGACAACTGCTTTTCCATCACTTCTCCTTGGAGACTTTCCATTTTGTTATCGGCAATACAGCCACTTAGAAACTCGTTAAAATAGCTTATATATTTGGCATCCCGTGGTCAGTATTCAATTAGAGGAGGTTGAATCACAAATGGGTCTATGTTGACATCCCTAATAACAATGCAGAATATAACAGTGTAAAGCAAACTGCAATATCACATTAATCATGCCTAGACAATAATAGATCGGTGCTGCAAATCCTCTATCCCAAACCATGTCCCAACAAACAACATGCCACAACATTGAAGAATATATAGACAAAGTACAACTGACCCAAATTTCTTGTTCTTAGGAGGATGGGTAAAGAGAATCTTGGCTGCTTTCATGAAGTCAAGCTTGTCAAGGTCACGATAGACATCCAATTCTCTTATATCACCAATTTTGCCACCCCCAGGGGTTTTACTAATAGTACCGGTTAGCTTTCTGCCTTTTTCAGTAGAAGAGGTCGATTCACAAAATGGTCTATGTTGAAAAGCCCTAAAACGCCTCGCAATGAGCTGAAAAGCATTTCTGACTCCAAAAATTCTGCTCATCCTTCTCATATATCTCCACCTACTCAATCTCTTGCCTTACAGATCTTCCCATTAAACTGGACCTTCAAAAACTAAATGCAAAAGATTTGATAAGCCAAAATCAACAGAAGGCTCAACCATCATTAGAAAAAGCACGCAGAACTAGAATAAATCTTCTTCTTGATTTAGTATCTTCCATCCTACATGACCTACAATCTTTTGTAAATCTTCTTTGCAAAACCTATTGTTGTAAGAATTTTTGATTTTTTTTCCTTACATTCAAATGTTAAGTTTTTCTCTGACTTTTGCCCTCTCTGATCTCTTTTAATTAAATCGATGCTCTCCATAGCTTCTGATATAACTCCCAACCCTTTAGTTCACAATCATAAAAATAATCAGAAGCAGATTTTTGTTGAACACCACAATACAAGCAACACATTTTGTCGAATTCTCAATCCAATTGTACATATAACATAACACATCCACATATACAAACACTCGCAAGTCGCAAGTTTCAATGAAGAAGAACGAGAGGAGGCAAAGGCAGCACTAACCTTTAGTCGAACGGAGAGAACTGGACAATGGATTCCGTTTCCAGTGATTAGTGATCAGCGGTCAACTGGTCGAGTTAGGGTTTTCGGAGCTGCTTGTCCGACTAATAACGGCAATAATGGAGTGTGAAGAGACAGTGCTTGGGGGTCACCGGCGGATGTCAGCGGGGGACGGCGTTGGAGACAGAATTGGAGAATCTCGATAGGTTTTCTTTCTTTTGTCCATGAAAATAACTTCGCTTTGAAATGAAAACTAGTGCAGTTCCGTGCCTATAATTTCAAATTTAATTAATTTTTTTTTTAAAAGTTAATGTATCAAAAAATCTTAATTAATTAAGTCAAAGAGTAGTTTAAATTTTAAAACTAAATTAATAATAATTTTAAATTAACAATAAAAAAGACTAATTTAAATAATATTATATATTATAACTTTGCGTCTCGTATACAATGCAAAAGTGTAAAACTAAATTGATTTTATTAGACCATTTTTAAAGATAGTAAAGTGAAATGATATTATTTTTCAAGAAATTAAAATAAATTATAATTAAAATATAAATTTTAATATATAGTATTTTAAAATTTTCAATTAAAAAAGATAATAGGTAGTTTTTAAAATTGTCTTGGGAAAAAAAATGTAACACTTATAATATATTTGTTAATTTATTTATTATTTTCTAATTAATATAGGAAATATATATTTGCATGTTAATTATAAAATAATAAATTATCTAATAATCTTATAAATAAAAGTAAATAAATAATTTTCAAAAATAATTAATAAGAATATCTTAAAACGTGTTTTTTTTTTTGGAATCTCAAAAATATGTTGAAGATTGTGGTAAGTATATAAATGGAAACAATATATTAATATTTATTTTAGTTTATCAAAACTCAAAAATTTAAGAAAATGACATGTAGCAAAAAATTTCTTGAGGAAGCACCACATGAAAGAAAATGTTTTGACTTTAATAGTAGTATATAGAATATAGATTCTAAATCAACAATAAAAAGACTAATTTAAACAATATTACATATTATAATTTTGCGTCTCGTATACAATAACACAATGCACAAGTGTAAAACTAAATTGATTCTATTAGACCATTTTTGAAGATGGTAAAGTGAAATGATATTTTTTTCAAGAAATTAAAATAAATTACAATTAAAATATAAACTTTAATATATAGTACTTTAAAGTTTTCAATTAAAAAAGATAAAAGGTAGTTTTTTAAATTGTCTTGGAAAAACAATGTAACACTTATAATATATTTGTTGATTTAGTTATTATTTTCTAATTAATATAGGAAATATATATTTGCATGTTATATATAAAATAATAAATTATCTAATAATCTTATAAATAAAAATAAATAAACAATTTTCAAAAATAATGATTAAGAATATCTTAAAAACATGTTTTTTTTTGGAATCTCAAAAATATGTTGAAGATTGTGATAAGTATATAAATGGAAACAATATATTAATGTTTATTTTAGTTTATCAAAAGTCAAAAATCTAAGAAAATGACATGTGGTAAAAAAATTCTTTGAGGAAGCACCACATGAAAGAAAATGTTTTGGCTTTAATAGTAGTATATAGATAGAAAAAGGGGAAATGAAAATAATGTTTTCACCGAAATTATTTTCAATATAAGTTGAATATTAATATTAGAACTCATTAAAAATAGCATTAATGTATTTTAAAACTTGGTTTCTAAACGTACCAGTGAAAATTGTTATTTGACACCGTAGAAGTGCGTAGTTGAGAATTCACTCAACTACGCACTTGAGGTGCGTATTTGAGAATTCACTCAACTATGCACTTGAGGTGCGTAGTAGTAGTTAATATTACAAAAAAAAAAATCCTTACTTCAGTTCAATTTTTTCAATTTTTTCATTTTTTCTCGGACTCCAACTACGCACCCCATATACGTAGTCGAAAACCAGTCAACTACGCATGCGAATTGCGTAGTTACGGTGACATTAGTGATTTTCGCCGGTACGTCTAATAATCCCCTTTTAAAATTCTATAAAATTTGTCTCTCTCTATGATCAAGTAGAGTTTGAGAATGTTAAAATTGAGCAAAAATTTACGATTGTTATATTGACCGAATCATTCACTTCAAATTCCTAAACGAGTCGAATAATATTGAACACATGTATTTATGTAAATATTTGCTAATAATCCTATCAAATTTCATAAGTGTCACGCTTGAAAAATAATATAAATATTTGATGTAGGTTTTTTTTTCTTTTCATAAACTAATAAAAATATTAAAACTAATTCATATATTTTGTTTATAATTGCAGCAAAAATTAGAAATCTATAAATTGTTGTTGCACTTGTTGTATGTTCACTCATATTTGTAAACTAGTGTATTATTCGCACCTTGTGCGGGTTTTGCATAATAATGGGTTAGATCTATTAGTTTGCTATTATATATATATATTTTTTGGCAATACTTTTTTATATATTTACATATATATTTTATATATATATAAATTATTAAGTAATTATTTATTAGTTCCAATGAAAAATTGGACAAACTTTAGATGATATTTATAGATCGAAAAAATGAAAATATAAATTTGTTCTACAGGTAGGAAATTTTAGAATTAGAAAATAATTTGTCAATTGATAAAATATTAGTAAATTTATAATTAAAATAATCGTTTAATAAAACAAACACTATATAAGTACGATTTTGTAGTTTAATTAAAAGACATGTTGGATATATTTTTTCAATTCTAAAATCATGCATGTAACGACGGTTGAGAGCCCTTTTATTTATCAAAATAAATTATTAATTTTTTAAATTGAATAAAAGAGAATAAAAGGATTTACAATTTGAAATCTATTTAGTTAAACGAAAATTTCAGTATTTTTTGTTAGATAAAAAAGATAATGTGCCATAATTCACTAATGATTTTTGTAACAAACGATTTATGTAATAATTGATTTCATATGAATAACATAAGTGTAAACAAACTATATGTGTAATCTAGATATCTAAATTAAAAATTTTTAAATAGGAGTAACGATTATGGTCCATAGAAGTTTGGTCAACATAGACTTTAATATTTTTTTAAGTTATAATTTGTAACATATTCTATTTTTGTTTTTGAAGGATAGCATATTCTAATTTATCCTTATTAAAATATGCAAGTGAGTCTTATAATTAAATCTGATTGGTTGATAAATCTGATTGAAACTATAGGTGATTAATAATTCAATAACTTAAATTGAATAAAAAAATCATGATAATATAGTTGAATAAATTATCTTATAAATTAGAATACAAATAAATAAAAGTTGGGTTCAATCTCAAGATTGTACCTATGATTATCTTCTTAAATAAATTATATATACAAAAATACATTAAAAAAAGCAAAATCTGGATTTGAATAAGATCGATCGAAATAGATTTAAAAAAGGTACAATGAATAAAAAACAGAAATGAAGCAAATAATTAAAAAAAATAGTTGTCGTCAATAGTAGTGGTTGCGCATCCTTGATGGAATATGTCTTTCTTTTCTCTTATCATTGAAGCTCATGACTAATGATTTTTCTTGCCAAACACCTTCTTGAACGCAGAGATCCCTTGTCACTGGAGCCATAATCAAATGTTAGTAAGCTTCATGTTTTTGAATAGTTATGATCAATGTCAGAAAATAGTAGGATAAACATGAAAATCAGTAAATCTAAAATCAGTAAATGTTCAATAGTTCAATAGTTAAAACTGACAGGATTCCTTCCCCTTTTTTTCATCTTCCTTGATGAACATAACATAGCCACGTCAGATATAGCACGTGTATTGGAATGATAATGAAAGTTTGTTACAACAGATTCACTACAACTTGTATAAATACATGTATTCTGCACATGAAATAACAACTTTTACAGTTCTTACTCAAACTCTCTCTCTTTACAATTCCTTACTTCTCTTCTCTCTCAATCTTCATGAACCATTGATTCTATCATGGTATCAGAAGTTGATAACGATCCTCACATCTCCATTAATCGAGGATGCTACTGCACTTTACTCTCACAATCGAGGTAGTTCTTCTCGCCATTCTTCCAAACACATTGAAGCTAGTTCAAATACTACCAAAGGAATGTTTTGTGATCATTGTAAGGCCAATAATCACACGGCCAATAGATGTTGGAAATTGCATGGTTATCCAACCACATCTGGCCCTGGGATTTCTTTTTGTGATCACTGCAAAATGTCAGGCCATATTCTTGCAAAATGCTGGAAAGTTCATGGTTATCCACCTGGTCACAAGCTTGAGCAGTAAGTCTTTCTCAAGATCAAATGACTCACCTTCTATCCTTACTACAAAATTCTTCCACGACAACAAACAATAAGGATGCTCATAGTGCTTTCTTGGCTGGTAAGCCATTATGTTTCTTCTCTTCCAAACTAAAAACTCATTGGATCATCGACATTGGTGCTACAGACCATATCACTCCTCACCTTGACCTTTTCTCTTCCTATAAACCTGTTTCAAACCAAGTCCACATTACCATGCCCAATGGAATGAATGCTAATGTTTCTCACATAGGCACTGTTATTCTGAGTCCAGATTTAATTTTACATCATGTATTACATGTGCCAGAGTTTCAATTCAACTTACTATCAGTCAATAAGCTCTCAACTCAAATGATGACTGACATTGTTTTCTCATCTTCCATTTTCTCAATCCAGGCCCCTTCGATGAAACAGCCCTTGGCGATTGGTAAAGCTTGCAATGGATTATAAGTTGTTGACAAAATCTCCCTTGATCCATTTCCTTTATCCTTACCTTCACTTTGTAATAAGACAAATGAGAATCATTTTGTTAATGCTTCAATAAGCCTTGAAGTATGGCACTGCAGACTTGGTCACATGCCTTTTGAACAAATACTCAAAATTGATTCTATCAATGTCAATATCAAGAATCACTCTCTTTGCCAGATTTGTCCTCAAGCTCGACAATAAAAGCAACCTTTTAATATCTCTCATTCTAGAGCTGAAAACCTTTTGATCTTGTTCATGTGGATACATGGGGTCCTTATAAGCAACCAACTTACAATGGTTTTACTTACTTCCTTACCATTGTTGATGACTACTCTCGGTATACATGGACATACTTAATGTCAAACAAGAGTAACTCTCTTTCCCTTCTTCAATCTTTCACTTCTCTCATCCTTACTCAGTTTCATACAAAAATTAAATCATTAGATCTGACAATGCACAAGAATTCATAAGCCATGCAGCCTCATCCTTTCTTAACCATGAAGGAATCATTCATCACACAACTTGCCCTTACAATCCACAACAAAATGGTGTGGTTAAATGAAAACATACACACATACTGAAAGTTGTCCGATCTCTTTTTCATCAATCTAAAGTCCCTCCCCAATACTGGGGTGATTGCATTCTCACTGAAACTCACATCATCAACCGTTCACCTTTATCTGTGCTTCAAAATAAAACACCTTATAAGCTTATTTTCCATAAAATACCTTACTATTCTTCCTTGAAAGTCTTTGGCTGCCTTTGTTTTGCAAATACTCTTTCAGTTAACCATGACAAATTCACACCTAGAGCCTTATCTTGTGCCTTTCTAGGATATCCCTTTAGCAAGAAAGGATTTAAAGTTCTCACATTACACTCAAGAGAAATAATGTACACTCGAGATGTTACTTTCCAAGAAACTTATTTCCCATTTTTATATTGCTTCCACTCCTTCTACTCTCCCCATACCTTCTGATTTTTCATCTTTTGATACATCCATTTTCCTTCCCAATCCCATCACAATTGATCACACTACCACTTCATCAGAAGTTCTTAAAGATAACCCCCTAGATTCTTTACAATCTTCTCCAGAAAGTCAAAATGATTCTTTACCTATACAACCTTCTTTATCTCCCCCTGTCATTTCTACTAGACGCTCAAATAGACCCTACAAAACACCTTCTTACCTTCAAGATTATGTTTCCTCTTACAGTTCTTGCTCTTTGCCATCGCCAGGTATGTTTCATCAATCCCTTCTCCCTATTTCTCATCATGCTTTTATCTCTTCCATTTCCTCCTATGTTGAACCACTTTCCTACACTGAAGCATCCAAAGATCCAAACTAGGTTAATGCCATGAAACTTGAGTTTAAAACTTTACAAGATAACCACACATGGGACATTATGCCTTTATCACCTTCAAAGAAGCCTATAGGTTGCAGGTGGGTTTTCAAAGTGAAGTTAAAAGCTGATAGAAGCTTAGAAAGATATAAGGCCAACTCGTGGCAAAGGGATTTACTCAGAAAGCAGGTATTGACTTCCACGAGACTTTCTCACCTGTTGTTAAAATGACAACAATTAGAACCATTATTGTTGTGGCAGCCTCAAAGCAATGGACATTACATCAATTAGATGTAAATAATGCCTTCTTACATGGTGATTTATATGAAGAAGTTTATATGAAAATGCCTCCAGGCATTCCTAATCAATTGCCCCTTGTATGCAAGCTTCGCAAGTCTCTTTATGGCCTCAAGCAGGCATTTAGACAATGGTTTAATTGTCTCACTTGCTCATTATCTGCTCAAGGTTTCATTCAGTCAAAGACTGACTATTCTTTATTAATTAAGAACTACTCAGGGCTTATCACCATCATTGCAATATATGTGGATGACCTATTAATTATATGTTCTGATGTTGATGAAATTTCAAGATTAAAGAAAGATCTTGACTCCACTTTTAGTGTCAAAGATCTTGGAATACTACATTACTTTCTGGGCTTGGAGGTGAGTTATGTTCCTGAAGGAATTGTCTTGTCACAATGCAAGTTTACAAAGGAATTGTTAAAGGATGCTCAACTTTCTGATGAGAAGATCACTTGCACACCACTTTCTTTGAATCTCAAGCTTACACCAAATGATGGTGTTCCTCTGAAAAATGCTTCTGAGTATCGATGCTTGGTAGAAAAATTAAATTTTCTTACTCACACACGTCCAGATCTATGTTTTGCAGTTCAAAGCCTAAGTCAGTTCATGCAAAATCCACATAGTACTCATCTTGAGGCACTTCACCATACTCTCAGATATGTCAAAGGATTTGTTGGTCATGGAATTATTTTGAATGGTTGTGACACCCCTTCACTTATTGCTTACTCAGATTCAGATTGGGCTTCATGCCCATCTACACGAAGGTTAGTTGGTGGTTATGTTCTTTTACTTGGCAAGTCGCTTATTAGTTGGAAATCAAAGACGCAAAGCACTGTCTCTCGAAGCTCTACATAAGCAGAATATCGTGCCTTGGCTTGTGTTGCAGCTGAGGTCACTTGGTTAGTTCGATTACTTGAGGATTTGGGTCTATCTTCTCTTCAGCCTGTGAGTTTGTATAGTGATAACAACTCTGCTATTCAAATTGCACGAAATCCAGTGTTTCATGAGCGCACAGAACACATAGAAATCGACTGCCACTTTACTCGAGATAAGGTCATGGAAGATCTCCTTCAACTACATTTTGTGCCTACTTCTTCTCAATTGACATATATTTTCACTAAAGTAATACCTTCAGTTCAACAAGACACATTACTTTTCAAGCTGGGTATGACCATGCCATCCTCCAGCTTGCGGGGGTGATGAACATAGCATAGCCACGTCAGATATATCACGTGTATTGTAATGATAATGAAAGTTTGTTACAACAGATTCACTACAGCTTGTATAAATACATGTATTCTGCACATGAAATAACAACTTTTACAGTTCTTACTCAAACTCTCTCTCTTTACAATTCCTTACTTCTCTTCTCTCTCAATCTTCACGAACCATTGATTGTATCATTCCTCCCCTTCTCATATCCTCTATATCGTCTTCAACATTCATATCCGACAAAAGGATCCAAATCATCAATTATGGATTAAGTAACACACGAATAGAAAAAAGAAAGAAAGAAAGTGGTCATACCTTGAAAGGAGCAAAAGGATGATAATAATGTATGGTAGGTAAGGAAGCAATGTTTAAGCCTTTGATAATTGGCCCCATATAACTTCCAAAGAGCAAGGCCAATGTCATGTACCAACATCAACGCAAATACTGAACAGAGTTAGATTAACAATATTGAGCAAAATAATGATGCCAATCAACGATACAAATAATTTTAGTGAATAAAGCTTGAAACTATTAACAATTATCAGTGCCTGACTTATACAAACTCCTCTCTTTTCTAAATTTCACAATATTGACTATAACAAAATCTTAAAAAAAACTAAGTGGTGGGAGAGAACGTACAAATGCTGCTAGAGGAAGAAGCATTTAGATTTAAAAATAAATTAAATTGTTAACAAATTGATTTGGTTGTTAACTTTGCATTTAACAAATTAATTTGTTAGTTAACAATCAACAATAAAATCTGATTAGGATATGCTTGGTAAAAAAATCAGCAATTCAACAATTTTTTTTTTAATACTATAAAATAATTACTAAAATTTTAAATACTTAACCACGTTAACTCGAATTTAATAAATATTTTTTTAGTTTTTAGTGATTTAAAATACTAATTTAAAATAGTTCCTATTTTATATATCTGAATTAAAAATTTGAAATTAAAAAAAAATATATATAAAATCGTTACTATTTTATATAATTAAATTAAAATTTTAAATTTTAAAAGATTTTAGGCTAAGGTAAAATGTGGTAAAAATTGCTTTTCTCTTAATATATATATATATATATATATGATAGGAAGATCAAGGTGAATAGGTTGTCTGATCGCATTTTATTAAGCTTTTTGGTGATTACATATTTACAACTATTATTACTTTTTTTAATAGATTTGATAGGTCAAGCGGTAATTCGATTGGGTTTAAAGGGTTGATGGACAACTAATGTGAGATAGGTCTAACAACTAATGTGAATAGTGATACACTTATTTTTTATCACCAAAATACAGGGGGAAAACCCATCGTATTTAAGCTTATTTTGATAAAAATATTTAAAATATTGTGTTCCAAATATTAATTATAATTTTATTATCACATAAATTAATAATAGTACAAAGTTATATTTATCACAAGAGTTATAATTTTTACTAAAAAGTTATATTGGGCCGGGATTGGCCCATTTGTTAACCGTCGGCCCAATCGGTGAATAAAGCATTGAGCCTACTAGGCCCGTCTCATCTCTTCGTCCCAAAGTTACAAATCACTTTCACTGAAACACATCCAGGGTTTTGTAGAGGGTTATCAAGTTCTTCAAAAATCTCCCCTCGCCGGAAAAATATGGCGTTCTTTGTCCCATCTCGCCGGCTCCGGTCACTCTTTCTCGTTCCCAAGGTACGATTCCTGGACCCTTCTCTTACTCCCGCGTTTTCATCTCCTCCTAAAATAGTATCGACTCTTCGACCTCCGTTTACTCTTGCTTTCTCTATCCGTCGCCTTAGTGCTTTCTCTTCCGGTGCTCCAAACTCCTTCAATGCTCACCCGGACCCTCAGTCTCAGCCCTTCCGTCCAAGTGCCTCCGGTAATTGGGGCCCCTCCCAACCCCCTCCCAGTCCCCAATTTCAAAACCCTAATAATGGATGGAATTCTCGAGGTCAGGGGTATGCTCAGAATCGGCCGCCTTTGACTGGAAACGATGGTCGAAATTTGTCTAACAACAAGGTTCAAGAGCAGAGTGGTGTTCCTGCAAATGTGGATTTGATGAGCTTGGCCATGGAGGGGAAGGTGAAGAATGTGATCGAGTTTTTGGAGAAAGGGGTTCGTGCAGATGCAGAGTGTTTTTATGTTTTATTTAACAAGTGTGGGAATCCAAAGAGCCTAGAAGAGGCAAAGAAAGTCCATGACTTTTTCCTGAGATCAACTTTCAGGGGAGATCTTAGATTGAACAATAAAGTGCTTGAGATGTATGGAAAGTGCGGAAGCATGGAGAATGCACAAAGGGTGTTTGATCATATGCCTGACAGAAACATGGATTCATGGCACTTGATTATGAACGGTTATGCTAGTAATGGATTAGGAGATGATGGATTGCAGTTGTTTGATCAAATGAGAGAGTTAGGTTTGCGGCCCACGAGCGAAACTTTCCTTGTTGTATTATCTGCCTGCGCGAGTGCTTATGCAGTGGAAGAAGGTTTTCTGAACTTTGAGTTGATGAAGGAGTATGAAATGGAGCCGGGCTTGGAACATCATCTTGGTCTTCTTGGTGTCCTTGGCTCATCTGGGTTTCTTGTAGAATCTGTTGAGTATATACACAAAATGTCACTGCAGCAATCTGCTGAAGCCTGGGATTCATTGAGGAACTATGCCAGGATAAATGGAGATATTGATCTAGAAGACTACGCAGAAGAGATGATTGCTCAAATTGATCCTTCAAAGGTAATTGCTAATAAGATTCCGACGCCAGCTCCTAAGAAGCGAATGGCGATCAACATGCTAGATGGTAGGAGCAGACTTGCTGAGTTTAAAAACCCGTCTCTCTACCTAGATGACGAGAAATACATTGCTGCAATGAAGGAAACCAGCTATGTACCTGATACAAAATATGTTCTCCATGACATAGATGAGGAAGCCAAGGAACAATCACTTCTTTATCACAGTGAGAGGTTAGCTATTGCTTATGGTCTGATAAGCACTCCTCCAAGGACCCCTCTTAGGATCATAAAGAACCTACGAATTTGCGGGGACTGCCACAATGCTATCAAGATCATGTCTAGAATAGTAGGCAGGGAGTTGATTGTTCGAGACAACAAGAGGTTTCACCATTTCAAAGAAGGGAAGTGTTCATGTAATGATTACTGGTAAAATCCATGATCAACAGAAGCTGAAGCTTCATTAGTGACTTGCTCTCATTTTATGGAGTAATACTACGTGGGTGTAATGTAAATGACAGTGTTTGTTGAAATCCCAGAATTTTTTAAGTGCTTAAAAGGAGGTTGAAGAGCAAGAGAGTTTGGTGGGGAAGTTAACAGATTTGAGCTTTTAAGAGATGGTGCATGATCAGAAGCAATGTCTCTTCTCTTTCCTTTGCGTTTTGATCTGAGGGTGTTTTTTATTGAAAAGATTATCATTCTAAAATTGCAGGAGATGCAAGCTAAGGGAGATGTAATGGTTGAGCAACAAGACACATCTTTTATATCTAACCTATCTTGTGAAAGACCCTATCACTGGTTTTAAAATTTAAAGTTTATTTCTTTTTCTTTCTGTATTGCCAATGTAGGAAAATAAATGGAATGAGCTTGTGAGTATTTTTTGATGTTAATCACTTTTAAAAGATCCACAATTCTAGTGCATATTTTCTCACTTATGTAATTACCCAGATTTCATGGCGATAAGTCGATAAGTTAACATTCACCTCCTGCTAATTGAGACAAAACTGAATTGGATTGATTGAGTTTGTATTTGGTCTATAATTTTTTGTTTGATTAATCAATTTCTACAACTAATATTGTCTTCCACACAAAAATCAATGTTCAATATAAGAGTCATCATTTATCGGCCAAACAATGGTGTCCAGATAGAAGTTGCAGCAAGGCAAAAGATACACACAAGATTCAGAGAAAACTATGCTAACAAGACCATTCAGTATTTACCATCAAAACATTCAGAATTCAGTTGCCATTAGCACTAAAATTTCTATGTAAAAAGTGAAAACTATGCTAACTATACACCATTCAGTATTTACCATCAAAACATTCAGAATTCAGTTGCCATTAGCAGTAAAATTTCTATGTAAAAAGTGTGAACAGCATTGCACCTGAAGTTTTTACTGTTGAACATTCACATTGTGGTCCTACAACAACTACAGATTCATCATTCATCCTCAGCTCAAACCAAAAGAATTCCTTTCCTTTCCCTAATCTACTTGATAAGCAACCCAGAAGTTGACAATTTCAGGATTCGGTATCAGTATTAATTCGCTGTCAACCACGCAACGAAATTGTCCACAACCGACGGCCAAGCCTGATCAAGATAATATTTCTCCAAATTGGGATATCTTACCTGTTAACAGACACATCACAAATTACTCCAACTGTCAATATATCATCACATAAGAATCACTTTGGAACCAATTGAGCAAAGACATGCTAAGTTGAAGATAAATTTTTTAAAAAAAAGGAGTACAGAAAGAACCCTTCTTCTATCATATCATATACCTCTTTGAAGAATCTAAAGAATCCCATCCATTGATCCAAATTTAAAGCCTTGTAATCAGTTTGTTCCTAGATCAGGAGCAATTCCAATTCAATAAGATTCGGTTTGATTCTATGCCAGAACACAAAAAACATTGTTCATAACAAGGTGACATAAGATTTTAAGGAATGACACAACTTACTTTCAAGAATGCAATTAGGCGTGGAATAACAGGATCACTGTTTTTAAACAATAGATCCAGTAACTGGCAGATGGTGTCAATCTCTACAACTTTCTGTCTATCATCTGTATAAAGAAGATCAGGACGTGGATAACATGTTCTATATAATCTCACAAAAGAATAGCTTGCATTATCGTTATACCTATAAGACAGTACTGGAATGCATAGGAATAGAAGTCCACAAAATCATGTGATTCCTTAACCTTTGAGAGCAACAAAAAAAAGTCAGATATTCTTACAATAACAAATGAACCAGGGATTTCAAATTGGACAAGAAATACCTCTTTCTCAACTGCAGGAAGCGCCTTTTTCAATTTATCAACAGAATCCACACGCAACCGATTGAAGTATCGATTCCACTCTTCCTACAAAAGGAACATTATCCTTTAAACCAGACAGTTATTCACTTCTACCATTGCTTAGAGTTACAGTTCTTTTCATGCGTACTAAGTAATATTTTTAATAATGAATTCAACAATACACAAATTTTAGCAGAAACATGTGGATTTGCTTACCAGAGTAATGTACCCTTGTTTCTTGCATCGCATCATCCTGATAAGGTGATCAACCAGATGTTAGTACAGCAATAAGAGAACAAAAACTCAAACAATCACTGCCACTAACTAAAAGGGGTCCTTACCATGCCAACATCAATATTCTTACATCTGTAGGGTCTATCTCAATATCTGAGCACAGCTTCTCAATCCCTTCTGGGCTGTTTTTATCGTGCAAGAGCAACAGTACAAGAACACAGATGTCAAAGAAATCCATAAAGGGAAGGACAACTTAACCAGGAAAATCACCTGTATAACTGTTTGAGTTACATTATAAATTAGCTTCTTTTAACTATAAGAATACCCTTTTTTTCTTGAGGAGTTGCTAACAACAGCATAAATTAGTATTTCCCTAACGAAACAGGGAAGCGGATTTTTCATCAAACAAAGATTCTGTTAAATTGAAACGTGAGATAGAAGCTGTTGATAACAAAAAGGATTTCATATGTTATGAGCCCAAGAAACAAATCTAACATGAATATGACTTATGATATAAGTATATACTTACTCAATTACGCCTGATGATTCGTTTGCATATGCATAGAAGAATCGATCAACTGATGTCAACTCCTTTTCTGACAGAATAACATTTTAAAATTAAAAAGGAACAGAAACAATCTTTAACATATACCAAATAAAGCCAATCAATCTTATAACGCAAAACATAAGAGCAACCTAAAGCGATGGCCATTATATATCACAGTTCACAATTACGATTGTTCTTCACTTCTTCCCAACTCGTTCATCATTAACCAAACCAAATACAATCACTGGGCCTATATACTTCATCAAACATACAAAAAGAAACTAAATAATGGAAAACCTAGGGAACGAATTATCAAAAAATGTCCACAAAAGGCAACACTAACAAATATAAAAATTAAGTCCATTGTAAGCGAAATGCAAATCAAGATCAACACTACCAATGTGAAGACCGGTGGCGGCGGCCGCTACAGAACTTGAATTTCCCCTTTTCTTCTTCGATAAACCTCCGCGAGGCTTCGTCGACGTTGAAGAAGAACTCGATTTCTTCGGTCTCGTAAAGGAAGTGCGAGGCATTGTTTTGAGAATCTTTGAAACTAGAAGTGGAAAAAACTTGTAGCCGGAGAATCAAGACTTGTGGAGTTTATTTTTGTGTCCACGGACCACGGATATATAGGATTTCCTTGAACAGTCCAAAAGCCAATGTCCACTACGCTTTTTATTTATTTATTTATTTTTTTGTAATTTACATAAAATATATACCAAAAAAAACTCAAACAGATGTAAAATGATCTTTATAAAAACTAAATAGAGCATTCAGCTCCTGCCAAAAATATCAAGTAGAGCACTCATAAATAACCCAAAAAATAGTACACTTATTTATATGAAACTTATTGAAATATATTTCTACTTGTATGCGAAAAAATGTTTTCTTCAGCACTTTCATGCATAACTTCGTCTTGGTGTATGCATCAAAATTTTCTTCTTTGTATAAGGATGGAGATTGAGTTATTGACATATTCTCTTTTTTATTGATCATAAATCGTCGGTCTTGCTAACATTACTAAATTAAGTATGTACGTTTAAGATGATCATGTTTGTTCTTAAGTGTTTACGAGCAAATAAAAAACTTATATTTAAAACTTATTAAAAATGTTTTTAATTGTTCAGTTGTTTGTATGCCGAAAATATTTTCTTCAACATTTTCTTTCTTTCTTTTTTTCAGGCTTACCTCTTCTTGTATTAAGAAAAAATGTTTCTACTTGGCTTATCTAACGCTGTTTCGTCCAAGAGCAATTTTCTTATTTCCACGACATGAGACAGCCACATTTGTGAATTTTGTATAGAAACCGTTTATGGTAAATGATAATATATAAAATTTTCGGACCGATGGATGTACTCAATTGATTTTCCAAATTTGTTTGAATGCCTAATACATTTGTAAAGATCATGACTATATTGTTGTGTTTGTCCTTTTTATGTTGGGTTTTTTTAGGACATAAGTTAAGTGTCATGTTTTCGTTTCACTATCCATATAAGGTGTTTAAAAATAACATAGAAAATACATTTGACAAGTATGTCCAAGTTATCAATTTCATACGAACAAAAGGTAGTCGACATTATCAAATGCAATACTAGCTGTTTTAGCCGTTCTTTTCTTTAACGGACTTCGATGGTATCATCAAGGCCGACCCTGAACAAGTGCGAAGTGTGCACTTGCACAGGGCGTTATATGAAATGATAGCCTCAGTTCAATTAATTTCAATATTGTATATGTATATTGTGCAGACTAACATTTGGTTATATTTTTGGATAAAATGAAAATAAAAATTCTAATATAAATAAAAATGTTATGATTTAGTATTAAAGAATAATAGTCCATCAACCTTTATATACTTATATACTAATTCAGTTTTTACACCTTGTGTGGATTTTTATTTAAAATAATATATTATAATTTTTTAATAATGTTTTGACAGTTCGTAGAAGCTTCTGTTTCCAGATTGGTATCATTAAACAGATTTTGAGTGAGTTTGTTGGGGCTTTGTACATAAGATCTCGGTGCAGATAAATTGATATTGATTAATTGGAATCATCTATCTGAAATCACATATTTTACAAAAGTAAATTTTAATGAAGATTTAGTTTGTAAAAAAAACATAACAACCTAAATATATAAATAAAATAAACAAAAAAGTCTGACAAATTGTAAAAATATTGTGAGATAAGAGAGAAGACAGAAAAAGTGATCCCAATGAAAAATTAGATAGTCAAGAAAACAATTACGAAAATTTAGATTGTAAAAAAAATTGTAACAACATAATTGTTATTAATTGTTTATTTACTAAATTCATGCGTTATAAAACCTTTTTAATAAATTATTGATATTAATGGATTGAAATAATCTATTTAAAATTAGACATTTAATAAAAATAACGAAGATTTAGATTGTCAAAAATACCGTAACAACCTAAAAAATAAAATAAATAGAAAAATATGAAAACTGTAAAAATATATTATGAGATAGAGAATACTGAAAGAAGTGATCTTGTTGAATATTTAGATTGTGAAAAAAATCGTAACAACCTGATTGTTAATTGTTATTATGAGATCTGATTTTCTTGGCTATTAACCTGATAATTTTGTAATATCGGAGTGGCATTATATATATATATACTAGACTCTATCACTTGTAAATTTGGAATGTCCCAACTTTTAGATGTGGAAAGTTATAATTTCTAACAAAATTGTTGTGTGGAATTATGTTTGTAGATTTGAGTAACCGTGTGGTGCCAACAATAAGATTGTTGAAATCTCGGCTTTCAAGTCGAACTGATTCAAAGAAAATTTTGAATTGATTTGAGAGTGGTTTCGCTTGCAAGTTAATAGATAATACATTATTAAGACCCGATTTACCTTAAAATCACCGATAACTAGGGATGGCAATGGGTCGGGTAATGGGTGGATGTACTACTTTCATCACCCGACCCGTCCCCTAAAATAATCACCTGACCCATCACCCGACCCGTAACTTTTGTCACCCTATCTGTATCCGCCGGATGGATCGGGTTTTTTTTCCGGATGAACCCGCTTTTTAAAGCTAGTTTTCAACCAAAATTTTATACAAAGTAAAATTGTGCAAGCTAAAATTAAATATAGGATTTAAGCGTTAACAAATGACATTATTTAAACAAAAATATAAATCCGAAATATCTTACTTACATCCAAAACATATAATTGAACCAAAATTGGAAAAAATCAAAATCGTAAAAACAAGTAGCTTTACACATAATCGTCTATAACTCTCATCATAACAAAAGATTATGAACTATAGAGTTCATGAAATTTTAATGTAAACATATATTATTAGTTATTAAAATTATTTATATTAAAAATATTTTAGTCATGAAATCTTATATATCATTAATATATATATATATATATATATATATATATATATATATATATATAAATATAATATAATGGGTGATGAGTGCGGGTGATGGTACGGATACAATGATGGATACGGGTGGTGGGTCGGATGATGGGTCGGGTGATGGGTCTTGAGATGCTCACCCGTATCCGATCCGCCCATCACCCGTTGCACCCGTCACCCGAGTTTCACCCGCATGTTAACGGGTTTTCACCGTTTTTTCGGGACGGGTTTTCGGACATCCATCAGATGCGGATGGGATTGCTACCGGCAACGACCCATTCTTACTATAATCAACCGGTAGATTTATCAACCGTTGTGATTTGTGATACACGATATCAAAGGATTCAAAATCGATTGGGTGTCTTCCATATATTAAAAATAGTTTTCAAATTTAACATAAATTACGAAAATCAACTTCAAATTAGTTTCAATAAATGTCATGAAAGAACATTCTATTTAATCAAACTAACTTACAAAAATATCCTACACGAAATTAAAATGTTGAAAAAAATTGAATGAATTCTGGAAGAGCTTTAACAACCTACGATAAATCGGTAAGGGTATGTTTGGTATTAACTGTAGATTTTAAAAAAAATTAATTTAGATAGAGATTATAAGGATTAATCCCTAAAACAGTTTATACGTAAAGTGGTTTGCCTCTGTCTACGCATTATATATTTTTTTTAATAACTGGAAAATTTTGAAAAATTAATTTAAGTTTTAATTAGAAATTTTGATAAATTATTTCGAGATCGAGTGGAGTACTAAATCTATAACCGCACGGAACCGAAACTGAAACAAACCCGTTTGTTCTACGGTTTAAAATAACCGATCAGCTTTATAGAGGGGAACAATTAATCCAATGCTGGCCCATTCCTCCCTGTCCTTTACCTTGGCCCAGCTAAAGTTTGACTTTTCCACAGCCCAAATAAGCCTAGTAACTTGTCGTGATCTCTAAAACGCTACGAAAGATCTGAAACAAATAGATGATAGCCATCCTCCTCGCTTCGTCTTCAACAGCGGCCAAACCTCAACGGGCAATTCAATGGCCGACCGTTACGCATAATTGAATGCCGGAAATTGAAGGCACGACAATTACCGTATTAATTGAGCCCGCAGTGAAGATCCTTGACCGGAGAAACTGTCGCCCTCCTCTGAATTTCCGCTCTCTCTCTTCTCCACGATTGGTACCACGCTCTCATCATCCCGACGACAGTAGAACCGTGCCCTCCCCTGCAACCACGACGTCGACCGCTGGAAACAACTTCTGATTCCCCGATGCCAGCGTTTCTCGCCCCACCTGCTGCTACTACTTTCTTCGATCCCGTCCTGAACTGCAACGGTACCGCACCCTGTCTTCCCGACCTCGGTTCCATCTTTCCACCTCCCCGGTCTCTGGCCCTCGACCTCACCGGACTCTTCGTCTTCTTCCCTCTGCAATAGTTGCCATCGTCCTCGGCTCTCCCTTTGGTTGTCAGCAACCCCGGCCTTCATCTCTACTCCTTTGCACCACCATGGCCGACCCTCTGCAAGTACCTCGATCGCCTCTCCCTCTCGCTCTAAACTACTGATTCACTGCCCTCTCCCCTGCCCAGTTCCGACCACCAGCGAAACCACCTCCTCCTCCTGACGCCGCCCTCGGGATCGGAGCTACTGTGCCATCAAGTGCAACGCCTTGTCCCACACTGCCGCAGCCGGAGTAGTTTGAGCGGAATGAATTATGCAGTGAAGTGTATAGAACCGACGTGGAGCTTGTGTCAGTTAATGGAAACCGTACTTACTCCCATTCGTTTTGCGAATATTGGGTCTCGAACCCGCAACCAGTATGATCTATCTCTACTAACGTGTTTTTCCTTCAGTGGTACTCGAACTTGAGACCTTTTGGACCCTTATAACTGAAGTGCATTTTGTGTGATATAGGATTCGAACCCTAGACATGAGGAAAGCTCGTGTTTGGGCTGAATTGTGCTCCTGCTGGCTGCTGCCACGGGATTCGAACTCCCGAGCTTTCGACCCGTCCTAACCGTTGCGTGCTACCAATCCGTCCCCAGTATGACCCGAATCCGTTTAATTCCGTAAAGTAATTTCCGTTAAATTAAGTCCTAAATAATAAATAATTTTATTATTTATATAAGTTAAGTATAAATGTTAATGTGGAATATTGATAGCAAACTAGTATGCCCGGAATATTAGTAGTTAGGAACGAACTTTGGAAAGTGAGGTGATAGCATGAGATTGGAATTAGAACTGGAACAAGTTGAGAAATATTATGTGAGGGGAAGTGGATTGTAGATTTTTAGAAGGAACTATGAATAGTTAAAATGATGGATAATTACGAAATTTGCTAGAAGAACCGGATTGAGAATTTGGAACAGTTGAGTGGTGTGATAATGTTAGGAATAAGTATGCACTTCTAAGATAAGGATATTTAGTGAAAAGACCATGTTGACGGCAAGAGAACGTGAAATGGACGTATAGGTTCCCGAACATATGTGTTAATGTTAGGGTATTGATGCTAGATATCATACCCTGAGTATTTTAGAATGATAAGTTGAAGAGTTAAAGGTTGAACTCGTTCTAAGAAATGATAGATGTGGAACAGGATAATCGGATCTCTGACTGGCAAGATTCCAAAACGTTGAGACCAGTATCGATAAGGTGAGTTCGTAGGACTCACTTAGCTACCGTTTAATACTGAATGTGCATTAAAGTTGTGTGTGTTATTCTTGTGAAATAAAATGAACGAACTAGATCACTGTACTTTAATTTTAAGAGAGGCACAAGTGTATGATAACGTGCCGTAACCGTCGGTCCGGGCCGATGGTGCCGGAGGATTGCCCCGTGACTAGTCCAGTAGTGTATACAGGGGAGATGCATCAAAACCAGTCCTACTGGTAAACGGGGACGGGGGCAAGAGTCGGGAGACTCTTGTGTTACAAGTAAAGTTGGAAAATAGAATGACCCATTCACGTAATGAAAGATAATAAACCGGGACATTGTGTGTTGCATGCTGAGTGATTTACAGTACTTCCTTATATATGTGTGTGCTTTAGTGACCTTAGTATTAGAATTGTAGCTAATGGTTTTACCGTGTTGTTAGGTAATTGCAGGATAGATCTCTACCGAGAAATCGGGAGTGGAGGGGCCAACCGGGTTTCCGTACTAGGAGTTTGGGTGTTGGGTTATATTTTGTGTTTTATTATTTTATTGCAGTAGAGTTGGTATAGTATACAGTTGGCTGATGTACGAGTTTAGAGTCTGTTAAGAATTAATTACGCATTTGTGAAAGAATTTGTGTTTCAATATTTGTGCCATGTTGCAAGATCCGGCGTTATTGACGTCAACCTAAGGCCGGAACTCACTGTGAGGTCCTAGCCAGTAACGCTCCGAGTTCCCAGAATTCGGGGTGTTACATTTTTCAATTGAGATTAACCCATGACAAAACAAAATAATAATCACATCCATAATTTAGTATTATATTAAAATAAAAACCTTCAAAAGATATGTTACCTGTCATTTCTCACATATTTACATTTTATTTTTTTTATTCATCGTATTATTTTTAATGAGTAGTTCTTTTTGTTAAAAATGGAGTAAAACTCATTCGCGCCTAGCGCATTTATCTTATATGTATTAAAGGATAGCCCTTCTTTGCCACGTGTTAGCACCAAATTTAACGCAGCATAAAACATATTTTAAAAAGTTAATTTTTTTAAGTTGTTAATGTATATTATTATCAAAGCCCAACAAAATATTTTTAAAAAGTTTTTGTAACACCCCAAATCCGCGAGACTCGGGATGCTACGGGCGAGACCTCACAATGGGTCCCGACCCTTAGCTTGACAACAATTTCACCGGACTTTTCCAACAAGGCACAAATAAAGGCGAAAACTCAAAATGTTTTTAATGTATGCGGTAACCGAAATACGAAAGTCTAAAAGGTACAATAACATTCACAAACTAACGATAAGAAACATAACCCAAAAACGCCCCCGTCCTATAATGTACGGAGACCCCGGCTGTCCACTCCTCCGCCTCACTCGGCGGCATCCCTAACCTGCAAGTCATCTACACAAACGGTTTAAAACCGTTAGCTAATATTCTAAGCATTAGAATAGCGGTGAAGACACAAACACATACATAGCACATAACATAAAACACACAAGTCCGGTTTATTATCTTTATATTATTAAGTCGTATCCCGTTCTAATTCAACTTTGGTTTGTGACACGAGACCACCGTGGTCTCACCTCGATCCCTACTTACCGGCAAAGAATGGTACGGATGCACCTGACCATCTGACCCGCCGCGCTAGTCGCCGAGATCCTCCTAGTCCCACGCAGGGCTAGGCAGAATGTCACCGCCCGTTATCATACACTTGGGCCAAAATATATATAAGGTCGGTGGTCCTAATTACCGGTTTAATTGTTACAACAATAACATAAACACACACCACCAAACACACATCAATGCTAATACATAGAATATGAGCTAAGTAAGTCCGGAGACTTACCTCGTCCCAATGCTAAATCACAAAACGCTCTCGCTTCCCTTGGGAAGAAGCACACAACTTGCTCACAACAAGATAACCATCAAAACCCGCTCAACT
Source organism: Fagopyrum tataricum (assembly GCA_002319775.1). Classification (NCBI taxonomy): domain Eukaryota; kingdom Viridiplantae; phylum Streptophyta; class Magnoliopsida; order Caryophyllales; family Polygonaceae; genus Fagopyrum; species Fagopyrum tataricum. The sequence goes on along the minus strand of CM008281.1, from coordinate 32,035,712 downwards.
CAAGAAGTCTAGGACTTCCACACAAATGATCTACGCAAGAAGATCATTTGACTCTCATTCTAGGACCGTATCCTAGAATCTCTCATACTCACATCTCACTCAACGCATGAGGAGATATCTCAACAACCTACTAACTCTCATATGATCATACTCAAAACCCAAGAACGAGTAAAAGCCTACTAGGTCTATCATGCTCATCACACTCTCCACACATGAAAGTAACACCCAACGGTTCATAACCTCAAAGATATTAGTCCTCAACCCAAGAGGCACAAGCTAGCCTAGAAGATCCATCATGCTCACATGCTCATATCCAACAATTACATCGAGCCTTAGGGGCTCCTAGGTTCACAACCACTAAATGGTATTTCAAGCTACTCTAGATCCATCCTAGGCATGTTACTAACATGATTCAACAACAATACTAAGGAATGAACGAAAGGGAAGGGAGAGGAGAACCTACTGTCGAAGAAACGCAGCCGCGGAGTCAAGTTGGCGCCCCGGCGGAGCAGACGCCGCCCTTGCTTAGGGATGCCGCCGAGTGAGGCGGAGGAGTGGACAGCTGGGGTCTCCGTACATTATAGGACGGGGGCGTTTTTGGGTTATGTTTCTTATCGTTAGTTTGTGGATGTTATTGTACCTTTTAGACTTTCGTATTTGGGTTATGTTGTTTTGCGGACTCGGCTGAGTTTCAACTTTGTATTCATTACATTTCGGTTTCCGCATACATTAAAAACATTTTGAGTTTTCGCCTTTATTTGTGCCTTGTTGGAAAGGTCCGGTGAGATTGTTGTCAAGCTAAGGGTCGGGACCCATTGTGAGGTCTCGCCCGTAGCATCCCGAGTCCCGCAGATTTGGGGTGTTACAGTTATTTATCTAGATTATTATTAAAAAAAATGATTTACATAATTAGATATTTTTTATAAAAATTATTATTATTATTATTATTATTATTATTATTATTATTATTATTATTATTATTATTATAATCTTACCGTATCTTATATTATTTTATTATCTTATATGTATTAAAGGAGAACCCTTCTTTGCCACGTATCGCTCCGAAATTTAACGGCAGCTTAATGAAAATTATAATTACATGATTCAAATCATTATTTTTTAAATCGGATTGAAAAAAGGTTTGTTGACTAATTAACAAACTAATCTATTTTATAGTGCAAAAAAAATAAATAATAATGACTATTTATAATAATGATAAATATTCTAATCACTAAAAAAAATTGTTAAAAAAAAATTAAAATCAAACATACGTAGACTAAGTTGTTAAAACAAATAAATTATAAAACAATAGAATTTGTTAGCCATTAACCAAAAAAACCCAAAAACTCATTATTTTTTTTAAAAGAATAAATTAGATTATAAAAATTAGATTTATTTTATACTAATCAATTTTATACAATTATATGTGATTATGCCATACTAATTAATCATATATAATTTTATATAATATGCTTTAAGTAAATAAAAAAAAAAGAGTTTGTTTTGCCAACAATGAACTTTAAACAACTAAAGTCGGAGCCTTTCGCTCCTTTCACTAAACATGTCGTCCACACAATTTGTAACACCCCAAATCCGTAGGACTCGGAGTGCTACTGGGCTAGGATCTCACAATGGATCCTGACCCTAGCCTGACAACAATTTCACTGATCTTACAACAAGGCACCGATAGATTAAAATAAAACATGAAACTGATATATATATCAAAAGGTAATACAATATACCGCTGAGTACAAACAAAATCACACTGTACATCAAAAGAACCCATATCCCCGATAACGCCCCAGTGTACGGAGCCCTCAGCGAATCACCCACTCTGGATCACTCTGCAGCTCTCATATCTTGCAAAGTATCTACAACACGGTATAAAACCGTTAGCTAACCATACACATATATAAGAAGATGCTAGAGCACAAACACACATCAGAAATCTTAACACATCATCATGCTTTCACACATTTACCCGATTTATTATCTTTATAAAGTCCAGCAATCAACTCGTATATATATCCATATAAACATATGTGACACGAGGAATATATCATCCTCGCCTCAGGGTCCAATAGCCAGCTGGAATGGTGCCTGGAACACCACCCCGTGTACCCTAAGGGAATGGGGAGTGCCCGAACCGTTTACCAGGTCTGGCCTGCCTACAAAGAACCTCCCAGACTCCCGGCGGGATGAAAGGGCAAGTTATCACGACCCTACAATGGGCAAGCAATATACCATAGGTCGGTGACCATCATAACGCATGCTATAAAGCATAAAACAAACACCACTCATGCACACATCCAATATAGGAATGTCAACTAAGTAAGTCTCGCGGACTTACCTCAACCTCGTAGTCGTCACAACTCGCTCAACTCAGATACGTCCACTCCAATCTGGAGGACAACACGGCCTATACAAGGCATACATATATATCAAACTCCTATCACACAAAGGGTCACACCTAGACCCAAGGGATCCATAAGGATCATATCCAACTCGTAAACCTCAAAGCCGTAACCGGCATATCTATATCATACTCATCAACATCCGATACCTAGCATGCTACTACCGCTCATACTATGAAAGGAAAGGATCTACCTAACTCTAGGTAGATCCGGGACAAGACGCACCTGCGTAAAACAAGGGACGCAGGGGCAGAGCAAGCAACCCGTAGACGCGGCAGAACTCAGCCGCGGGCACGGTGACAAGGCTGCAGGCAAACGCAGGCACGGCGCAGGCGCTGCGGCACGGCACAGGCGCTGGCGCGGGCGCTGCGGCACGGCTTCCGCAGGGGCGGCGACTTCCAGGCGCGGGGGCGGCGTCTGTACAGAACGTGAACCCGCGATTCCTCTTCGGCTCTTCTCGTGATCAAATCACGTCTTTATCATTCCAGATTCACACACATGCATAAACATACACATTCCAACATCACCCTATGATCAATACATCTAATCCTAAGCTAAGGAAGGACGAAACAAAGGAAGAAGGAAGAGAAGAAGAAGAAGAAGACTTACCATTGCTGTGGCCTAACTAGAAACTGCTCACACAAGCACCTCAGCTGTAACACCCCAAATCCGAGGGACTCGGGGTGCTACGGGTGAGACCTCACAATGGGTCCCGACCCTTAGCTTGACAACAATTTCACCGGACCTTTCCAACAAGGCACAAATAATGGCGAAAACTAAAAACCATTTTTAATGCATATGGAAACGAAATGTAACAAATACAAAGTGGAAACTCAGCCGAGTCCTCAAAACAACAACACCCCGATACGAAAGTCTAAAACGTACAACAACATTCCCCAACCAAACGACATGAAACATAACCCAAAAACGTCCCCGTCCTATAATGTACGGAGACCCCGGCTGTCCACTCCTCCACCTCACTCGGAGGCATCCCTAACCTACAAGTCATCTACACAAACGATGTAAAACCGTTAGCTCATATTCTAAGCATTAGAAAAGCGGTGAAGGCACAAACACATACATAACACAACACATGAATCACACAAGTCCGGTTTATTATCTTTTTATTATTAAGTCATATCCCGTTCTAATTCAACTTCGGTTGTGACACGAAACCACCGTGGTCTCGCCTCGAACCTCTCATACTCACATCTCACTCAACGCATGAGGAGATATCTCAACAACCTACTAACTCTCATATGATCATACTCAAAACCCAAGAACGAGTAAAAGCCTACTAGGTCTATCATGCTCATCACACTCTCCACACATGAAAGTAACACCCAACAGTTCATAACCTCAAAGATGTTAGTCCTCAACCCAAGAGGCACAAGCTAGCCTAGAAGATCCATCATGCTCACATGCTCATACGATCACATATATCAAGCCTCAAGGGCTCCTAGGTCCATAAACACTACATGTCATTCTCAAGCTACTTTAGGCCATCCTAAGCATGCTACTAACATGATCCAACATCAATACTAAGGAAGGAACGAAGAGGAAAGGAGAGGAGGAACCTACTGTCGAAGAAACGCAGTCGCGGAGTCAAGCTGGCGCCCCGGCGGAGCAGGAGCCGCCCCTGCGGAACCAGAGGCCTCCCCCTGCGGCGCTGCCGGCCGCACCCGCAGTGGAAGGAAGCCGCCCCCGCGGCCGTCGTGTCCTGGAGCTCCGGAGACTGCCGCCGCCCCCGCGGCCATGCCGAGCCGCACCCGCGGCGGTGCTGAGCCGTGATCTTGCCGCCGCCCCCGTGGCCGCGCCCGCGGGCGTGATGATCCGCCCCGCGGTCGTGTTGCAGAACGTCGTCTTCTTCATCTTCGATCGTGGATCCTTGGCTCCAAAGTCCTTCTTCTCTTGCTGGATCTTCTCCAAACACCCACCACGGTTCTTAGGCACCTCTCCTTGACCTAAACGAGCTAAGAACCTAGACATGCAAAGAGTTGAGTGAAAATCTCTCCAAGCTTTATCCATGGCCATGGATGAAGGAGGAAGGAAGAAGAAGGGGGAAAGAGCAGCAATGGAGAAGAAGGAAGAAAGGAAGGAAGGAAGCTTACCACATAGATTTGGAGCCTCCTCAAGCTGCAGTCCACCATCCAAGTGCTTCCATGGAGCAAGAAGATGATAGAGGCCAAAGAGAAGAGTGGAAGGGAAAGTAACGTGAAAGTGAAAGAAAGAGAGAGAGGGAGGGGGACAAGGGCTGCAAAGTCTTGAGGGGACAACAACTGTCTTGTCCTCTTTGCCCGGAACGAGGGGTCGGAAATGACCCGTTGTCACTTCGACTCGGAACGAAGGGTCGGAACGCGGGAAAAAGGGGAAAAACGACGAGTCGGCTCGGGATTTTCTTAGGAATAAATCCCGGATCTCGGTATCTCGTGCGTACGGGAAGATCTATAAAACGCTCTAAGTCCGGAATAAAATTCCGGGCGTTACAACTAACCCCCTAAAAACAAGTTTCGTCCCGAAACTTGCAAAACGCCACACTCTCACTCCAACCCGTCCCATAACCTCGTGGAACTCATAGAACGTCACTATCGGCTCTAATCCAAGTCTACGAATATAATCGCATCAAGACCTCGCAAGGTACAAATATCTCAAACCAAATCACATAATCACACAGAACAAACAAGGGCGATCTCGGGGCTAACCCGCCGGTCCTATCAATGTCGCTAAATCTGCGTAAAACTCAAGATAGTTCCTCCGGATACTATCCTCCGTCTCCCATGTAGCCTCATCGGCTCCTCGCCTTGACCACTGAATCCTCAGCATCGGTATCTCCTTCGATCGAAGGCGTCTCGTACTCCACTCTAAGAACGCTATCGGGTGGTCCGGCTCGACCACTAGGTCCTCGTGGCTGATAATGTGCCTCGTGCCAATCCGTTCTCTCAACTTCTGCTTCGACTATTCCTAAATACGACGTCCCTGGCGTCTCAGTAGCCCATCTGCTCCAGTGATAAACTGCGGTGTCTCTCCTCGTGACACCCGGTCCCAGATCCTCCTCAAAATGGGAGATCTCTCCTGCTTCTGCAGGATCTCACCGGACGGTCATGTAATACCTCCAACTCGGACAAACCACAATCTGTACCCAGGAACCGGATATCCAACTGTATCTCCATCAAATCCTTCTGCAACTGTTGATGACCCGTGAGCCGAGCCATCGCCTCCTCTCGAGGTTTCCTCCTACTCAAAGCATCGGCGACTCCGTTCCCCTTCCCAAGAGGGTATAAAAACTCCAAGTCAAAGTCCTTAATTAGCTCCTACCATCTCCTCTGGCAGTTATTCAACTCTCGCTAAGTGAATATATACTTCAGACTCTTATGGTCTGTGAAGATCTGGTACGCAACCCCATACAAGTCATGTCGCCAGATCTCCAGGGCATGAATCACTGCCGCTAGCTCAAGATCGTGGGTAGGGTAATTCTCCTCGTACGGCTTCAGCTGCCGAGAAGCGTACGCAATAACCCTACCTCTTTGCATCAAAACGCACTCCAATCTTAGCTTGGAGGCATCACTATACACTACAAAAACCTCCACGCCCTCAGGCTGGGCTAAAATAGGAGCGGAGGTCAACCTCCTCTTCAGCTCCTCGAAACTGTGCTGACAAGGCTCGGACCAAACGAACCTGGTAGACTTCTTCAGCAAGGAAGTGAGCGGTCGTGCAATAACGGAGAAACCCTTAACAAAATGGAGATAGTATCCCGCTAAGCCTAAGAAACTGCGCACTTCCTTGTCCGTCCTAGGAGGCGGTCATGAGGAAACAAACTCCATCTTCGCCGGGTCAACCATGACACCCTCGGCGCAAACTATATGACCCAGGAATGCCACCTAGGACATCCGGAACTCACATTCAGAGAGCTTAGCGTAAAGCTCTTTATCCTGGAGGACTCGAAGCACCGTCCTCAGGTATCCCTCATGCTCCTCTCTACTCCGGGAGTAGGCTAAGATGTCGTCTATAAACACTACCACAACTGGTCTTAGAAGTCGATGAAGATACCGTTCATCAACTCCATGAAGACAACGGGTGTATTCGTGAGCCCAAATGGCATCACGACCAACTCATAATGGCCGGATGTCGTCCTGAATGCCGTCTTCGGCACATCCTCCTCTCTCGATTGATACACTTGAAACGCCGGGTGAGCACCCTTTACTCTCGACGGCCATGCCAGCCGGTAAAACACTTTCCCAACTTGCGCTAAGATCTCAAAAAGGTCCGATGAATCGGAAACTCAACTTCCTTCTCGGGTCTTCCTCACTACAACATTTCCAAAATGTTTCTTATTTGCTTGTCTCTAACAAAGAAGATCGAACTTCCAATTACACCGTTGGCTTTGGTTCTTGTCAAACCAAACTTCGATATTACTTTTCCTCAATTCTTGTTGCAAGTTCTAAGCAATGAAGGAAGTACTTTTCTCCACACTTGATGCGTCCTTGGAATCGTTGAAGGACGAACGCCGGATCTAGACCAAGCTAGAGTTTCGACTACTCGTTGTTGATGTGCAAATGAGAACTTTGATAGAAGTTTGGTAGGGCGGAAGCGATTGATATGGATGCGGAAGCGTAGGTTTGATTCGATCTAGAGAGATCGAGCAAACGTTGTAGTGGATTTGAGAGTTTGATTCTTTAGAAGAATCCTCGAATGTGAGTTCTTGGATATAAGACTTGATCCAAGGAAGAACTTTGAGGAGATTGAAGAGGAAGTGGTGCCCAAATCAAGAAAGAGGATTTTCCTTCAAATAACTTGATTAATATTGAACATGATTTACAAGTGAAGCCAAGCATCCCTTATATAGTGGGTGAAGGCTACACCAAAAGTCGGAAATTGAATGACGGAAATAAAGGCGGAAAATAAAGTCGGGGCAACTCCCGAAACCAAAGGTCTAGACTATCAATGCCGGAAATTAAATCACGGAATTAAGTTCCGGAATTAATGTTCCGAAAATTAAAGTCTATTATTATTTAAAATGCAAAATATAATAATAATAATATTTGCTAGCTTGATGACGTGGAGCCGGAAGCCTATGCCATGGTGGAGTGGTGACATGGCATCCCACTAACAGGTCCAAGTGATGTGACGGTGCGTCGGATGATTGAGCCGGTAGCTTGGGCGATGGCTTTGGCTCGGGAACGAGTGAGCGGTCCATCGGAGCGAACCCGCAAAGCATCGTCCTCTTCATCCGCGGTCATGGTGGTCAAGGGCGCATCAGTCCCCCCATCTTGGATGTGAAACGTCCCCGTTTCACCGTCGTCAAATAAGGGCTCAACATAAGGGGCTAGATCCTTGACATTGAACGTTGGGTGCACGCTGTAGGAATCCGGAAGCTCCAACTTGTAGGCATTTGGACCATGTCGTGATAGGATCCGGAAAGGGCCATCACCTCGATCCGATAGCTTGCCCTTGCGTCGAGATAGGAAACGCTCCTTCCTTAAGTGGAGCCAAACAAGGTCGCCGGGCTCGAAAGATATGTCGCGACGGCCCTCATTGCGTTGTTCGGAAAGTTGGGCGGCACGACGTTGGAGTTGTGCTCTTGTCCGCTCATTAAGTTCAATGATTGAGGCGGCTCGACTTACGGCGTTGATGTGTTCACCGTCCTTGAGTGGACGTGGTGTGAAGTCCAATGGCGTGTGTGGATTAAGGCCGTAGACAACTTCAAATGGTGAGAGTTTAGTTGCCGAGTGCCTAGACCTGTTATATGAAAACTCCACAACCGAAATTAAGTCCTCCCACTTTCGTGGGTTGTTCCTAAGCGTTGCTCTAAGTAGAGCACCGAGAGTCCGATTGGTCACCTCCGTTTGACCATCGGTTTGGGGGTGATAACTACTTGAAAACAACAAGTTGGTTCCAAGTTTTCCCCACAACGTTCTCCAGAAGTGACTCACAAATTTCACGTCCCGATCACTAAGGATGGAACGTGGTATCCCGTGTAAGCGCACCACATTGTTAAAGAATAATGTGGCAACATCGCTAGCATTTTGGGTGCTCTTACACGCGATAAAATGAGCCATTTTGGAAAAACGGTCGACTACCACAAAAATGGAGTCGTTGCCTCGTTTGGACATAGGTAGGCCAACTACAAAGTCCATAGAAAGATCCTCCCAAGGTCCCATTGGTATAGGCAAAGGAGAATACAATCCATCCGGACCTTGACGCGATTTGGCATGATGACATGTTATGCAACTTGTGCAAAACCGTGTCACATGCTTCCGCATTTTCGGCCAAAAGAAGTGCTCTTGGAGAGCGGCGAGAGTCTTGGTAGCACCGAAGTGACCACGACCCTCATGGGCTTCCTTTATCAACAAGTGGCGTATGGACGAACGCGGAATACAAAGTTTTTCCGGCGGAACAAATAGCCATCATTAATAAAGAAGGTCTCATGCTCTCGGAGGTCAAGGCATTTGGCAAATATATCCTTGAAGTCAAGATCCGTGGCATATAACTCTTTGATAAGAGCAAAGCCATGGATCTTGGCGTCCATATGCACCAGAGGATATATCGCGAGAAAGGGCATCGGCTACCACATTCTCTTTTCCTTTCTTATGCGAATGACATAAGGAAAGGTTTCTAAAAATTCTACCCAACTTGCATGGCGCCGACTCAAATTAGTTTGACTCTTGAGATACGAAAGAGCCGCATGATCCGAATGAATCACGAACTCCTTCGGCCACAAGTAGTGTTGCCATGTCTTTAGACAACGAACTAAAGCATATAGTTCCTTGTCATAGGTTGGATAGTTGAGTGGTGGACCGGAAAGCTTTTCGCTAAAGTAAGCAATGGCCGATTCTCTTGGAGAAGAACCCCCCAATGCCAACATTAGATGCATCACACTCCACTCGAAGGTTTTTGAGAAATTTGGAGTTGGAGTAGTGGTGCATTGCAAAGTCGGTCTTTTGAGCGCATCAAACGCTCGAGCATGGGTATCATGCCACTCAAACGTGACACCCTTAGTAGTGAGCTCATGAAGCCGCCGCTACCGAGCTAAAGTCTTTGACAAAGCATCGGTAGAAGCCCGCTAAGCGAGAAAGGCTCGGACCATGGTGACCGTACTAGGTGTAGGCCACTCCCGAATAGCGCGAACTTTGGATTCGTCTACTCGGAGTCCGTCCTTAGACACGACATAGCCAAGAAATATAGTTGTGTCGGAACAAAAGACACATTTTTCAATATTGACGAATAATTGTTCTTGTCTAAGGCACTCGAGCACTTGGCGAAGGTGCCCGATGTGCTCATCCAAAGACTTACTAAAATTAAAATATCGTCAAAATAAACAACTACGAAATTACCCAAAAACCGGCGAAGGACATGGTTCATGAGGCGCCATGAACGTTGATGGGGCGTTGGAGAGTCCGGGAGCCACTCATATAATCCGTACTTTGCTCTTGAAAGCCGTTTTCCACTCGTCACCCTCGGCCATCCGGATTTGGTGATACCCGCTCTGGAGATCAATCTTTGAGAACACGGGTGGCGCCGTGTAGTTCATCCAACATGTCGTCGAGGCGCGGGGATCGGATGCGCCGGTACTTGACGGTTATTTGGTTGATGGCTCGGCAATCGACACACATCCTCCAAGACCCGTCCTTCTTGGGCACCAAAAATGACCGGCACGGCACATGGTGAAAGTGACTCACGAACATATCCCCGGTCTAGAGCTCTTGGACTTGATGTTGTAGCTCCTTAGTTTCTTCCGGACTTGCACGGTAAGCGCACGGTTGGGTAAAGACGCGCCGGGTACCAAATCGATTTGGTGCTCAATTCCACGGATCGGTGGCAAGCCGGGTGGTAGTTCATCGGTCAAGACGTCCTGAAAATCAGACAACAAAGTAGACACCTCGTGCGGCATATTACTAAGGTCATTGGAAGTAGATAAGCAAAAAGGAACAAGTAAGAAGCATGGCAAACTTGCTTTCCTCGACCGGTGTCACATCATGTTTCCGAGCGAAAAGTACCCTCGGCTCACACCGCCTTTGATTAATGGTTCCAGAGATAGTAAAGTTGCATTCGTTGGACGATGCTTCCTTTACTACCTCTAGACACTAGCATGCGTTACTAGAGGCGGTGTTCCGGGATCGGAAGTACTAGCACCACGACATCGGAAGGACTCCTAGGAGGGTCCGATGTTGCCGGCGTAGTGGTCTCATCAATGGTTTGTTGCCTCTTCCGTTCCGCATAATCAATTAATANTTGGAACATGTATCTATTAAGATAACCATCATGGAATGTACGCGATCGAATTGCCATGGTCGTCCTAATAATACATGTGTGGCGTCCATCTTGATAAACATCACAAAGGATCTTATCAACATAGCGCCTATGGAAAACGTCACCCAAGCTTGTCGTGTGACGGTGTCACACGCCTTATCGGAAATCCATTGGATTCCATAAGGTGTTGGGTGGGGGGTTGTAGGCAACTTAAAGTGTTTTACCACTTTTTCGTTGATAATATTACAACAAGAACCCCCATCAACTATGAGAGAGAGACTAGTGTTATTGACCAAACAACGAGAGTGAAAGAGATTCTCGCGGTTGTCAATAGGGAAAAATTCCTTAACGGCTAAAATTCTACGAGATACAAGGGCGAACTTACCGGGTTGTGCCGGGCCGCAAGCCATTTGTTCTTCGCATGGTTCCATGCCGTAGTAGGGGTCGGCGTCTTGGGCATCCTCTATGATGATATCGCCGTCTTCTTCATCTTCCTCATCTTCATATGAGGGATTGGCAAACAACACACGCTTTGTGTTCGGGCAATCATGTTGGACGTGACCGAATCCGCTACATTTATAACACAGGGCTCCCTTGGCCGTGCCGCCGGTGGAGGTCCTTAAGGAGTGCGGGCGGGAGGCACTTGTTCCGGGACATTGGGACCACGTTGTGGTGCCCTCTCGGTATCCGCTTGTCGGGTGGATTGGACCATCCGTTGTCCTTTGGTGGCGCCGGACTCTTGATAACTAGATACATCTCGAGCACGGGTGTTAGTAGAATAAGCGTATAGATTTGGAGAGGAGTTATACCTTGAGTATTTTGGAGTCTCTTGTTGTTGCTTGTGAAGCTTCATGGCCGCATGACACAAAGCTCCCAAGTCTCTATATGGAACGATCTCAAGGGGTCGTCGGATTGATGGATTGAGGCCACTCATGAACTTGGTGCGTAAGGCGGAGGGCGAGGCCGAGATGCCGGCCTTCATATGCATGTCCTCGAGCTTGGCCAAGTAGGCCACCGGAGTGAGTTTGCCTTGTTGGAGCTCGGCAATTTGCATCCGCATATCATTTTTGAAGTCGTCGGGGACATACTTCTTTGTCATGACGTAGATCAGTTGATCAAACGTCGCAACCATCCTCGGTTCTCACGGACGTGTTCATACCGGTTCCACCAAGATTTTGCATCGCCTTCAAAGTACAAGGTTGCCGCTTCGATCTTCTCGTACTCCTCATAGTGGCAATGCTTCAAAGCCCTTTTCATGTCCTGTGCCCAATCAAGAAACACACAAGGATCATATTCCCCATAAAATATTGGAAATTTAACTTTACCTTCCCTACTACTTTGTAGGATCCGGGCGGGGCGTGGCATATCATCATGATGGGCTCGTTGATGTGCATGCCTTGGTGGGTTAGGAGGAGGCAACCATTCTTCTCCTCGGTCTTGGTTCTCAAATGGATCTCGGACGGGTGGGTGCCATGGACGGACATGAGCCACCCGTTCCAAGTTGGCTTCATCGTCGGAGAACTCATCAAAATCGTCCCTCTCGTCATACTCATCATAGTCGCGGTATGATGAACGCCGGCTACGTCGTTGGTGGCATTGCTCATATCGATCATTACCGGAACGTCGAGGATGACGATCTTGTTGATTGGTGTGCCGATATTCTTCCTGTATGGGACGGTTAGTATTATGTGCATTAGATAAAGGTGGGGACGATCCGTACCGTTTACGATTGCGCTCGAAGCGCTTGTTCCGATCCATTGTATCTACATAAAGTAGATCATCCGGAGTCGGGCCATTATTGTTCTCGGTCTCATTGAGGTGGTGCCTGCCGTCTTGTTGAGTTTGGCTTTCGATGACTGAGGCAAGCCTAAGACCTTGAGATGGGTCGGTTCCCAAAAGACCTTTGCCCTTCCGACGAGCGTCGGACGTGGAAGTCTCGACCATGGTGTCATTTGGATTTGGGGCGGGGCATGGAGCGGTCGTAAGGGCCAAAAGTTGTGTCCTCATCTCCTCCATTTGTTGCTTTAGACTAACAACTTCCTCGGATAAGGAGGCATTTTCTCGTTCACGAGCATCCTGTGAGTTTTCTATATCCACGTTAGTCATGATTCCAAAAGAATACAAACAAATGCAAGCAATCAAATGAGCAAGGTGACGAATTAAGTCAACGTTACCCAAGTTCAAGTGCGTTAAGGTTCTACTTTTGGGAAGGCCGTTTGGCGGTTAAGCAAGGTAGGTAAATCCAACAAAATTTGAACCAATTCACACAAATAAACAAGTGATATTTTGCACGTATGTAAGAAAATGGAGAGACAGAAGATGGACGGATTGTTCACTCGGCAAGCTTTGCTTGCTTTCGGTCTTTGACCGTTTTGTAAAATCCGATTTTTCGGATGGACCGGTTTGCCGGACGTCTTTTCACTTTGTATTTTTTTTTTTGAACTTTGCAACTTTTTGATGCAAGAGATGAAACACTTTGGAAACAAATTCGCTTTGTTGAAGAGTTTTGATTTTTTTTGTTTTTGTTTGAATATCAAAATGCAAGATATTCGAATTTGTTAACAAAAAAATCCCAAGAAATTTGGTAAAATCGATTAACAAACTTGTCGGATTGGGTCGGTTGAAGAACAAATTGTTTTTGATAGATGGTTTGATGGCAAACCAACTATCTCCTAAATTTGTTTGGTGAGAAAATAATAATAATAAAATTTCAAGACAACTTCGAAGAACACGAAAAACAAGTTGAAGATCTTCGGGAAGAACAACAAAGGCAAAGAAGGATAAAAATATAACGCACAAAAACAAGAGTAAAGAGAACTTAGCTTCGATCCCTTTGCTCTGATGTCAATTTGATGCGTCCTTGGAATCGTTGAAGGACGAACGCCGGATCTAGACCAAGCTAGAGTTTCGACTACTCCTTGTTGATGTGCAAATGAGAACTTTGATAGAAGTTTGGTAGGGCGGAAGCGATTGATATGGATGCGGAAGCGTAGGTTTGATTCGATCTAGAGAGATTGAGCAAGCGTTGTAGTGGATTTGAGAGTTTGATTCTTTAGAAGAATCCTCGAATGTGAGTTCTTGGATCTAAGACTTGATCTATGGAAGAACTTTGAGGGGATTGAAGAGGAAGTGGTGCCCAAGATCAAGAAAGAAGATTTTCTTTCAAATAACTTGATTAATATTGAACATGATTTACAAGTGAAGCCAAGCATCCCTTATATAGTGGGTGAAGGCTACACCAAAAGTCGGAAATTGAATGACGGAAATAAAGGCGGAAAATAAAGTCGGGGCAACTCCCGAAACCAAAGGTCTAGACTATCAATGCCGGAAATTAACTCACGGAATTAAGTTCCGGAATTAATGTTCCGAAAATTAAAGTCTATTATTATTTAAAATGCAAAATATAATAATAATAATATTTGCTAGCTTGATGACGTGGCACCGGAAGCCTATGCCATGGTGGAGTGGTGACATGGCATGCCACTAACGGGTCCAAGTGATGTGACGGTGCGTCGAATGATTGAGCCGGTAGCTTGGGTGATGGCTTTGGCTCGGGAACGAGTGAGCGGTCCATCAGAGCGAACCCGCAAAGCATCGTCCTCTTCATCCGCGGTCATGGTGGTCAAGGGCGCATCAACACTGCTTCTACTAACGAGACATGTATGTTATAACTTTTACATCATCTCTCGATACTCAGTCAAGACCCTGTCTTGAAGAATCGCATGTACACTTCAAACCGATCGTACCTCGAGGCAATCTCAAAACAGTTGCACCAATGAATATCCTCTTAACTCCCGACGACTCCATTGTCCATTTTTGTCCCACTCAATACTTCATCGTCATCCGGAGTAGGTTAGCCATAGATGGTGTTACTTGGAGAATATTCCCACAATCCGGTAACGTTCAGCCCATCCAAGAAACTTGCAACTTCTTTCACATCCTTCGGGGTTGTCATCCCGAGACAACTGGTCATACAACTTCTCTCTTCTTCGAGAGTAGACCAGAATGACCTATTAGGGCATTAGTAAACCCATATGGAATCACTACAACTCATAGTGACCATGGTGTGTCCAGTATGCGATGTTTGTACTACTCCAATCTCGACTTCTCAATTGGTGACAATCAACCTTAACCCGATTTTAGAAGAGACCACCGACCCTTGCAACCTGTCGAGTAGATCATCTACACGTGGTGAGAGGGTACTTGTTCTTCATTGTAATCTTGTTCGGCTCATTGTAATCGATGTACAAATGGAGATAACCGTCTCTCTCCCCGCAACTGGTGTTCTCCATAACAATTTCAAAACAAGAGTTTAAGATATAATCTAAGCTCTTGTTACCGTTCCTTTAGGATTCTGCAACCTGGTTACTCTCCCCCACACTCATCCATAGACCACCCGCACATGCGCGTTCTCGGTTGTCACCAATTAGTTGGTAAATGACCTTCTCCTACGTCAATGACTTACCATTCTTCTATGCATCCATGTTACCACTCTCATGAAGGCTACCCTCCCGGGGTACCTTAAACTCCGTTAGCTCATTCTTCATTCCACGCTTCCTTTTCCTTATGCGAGATAAATATACCCTTCTCGGCGTTGTTGAGTCACATGACTCGCCTTCATAGGCTTAACCGCGCTTCATGATGTCTTGTAAGCGCGTTTCCTCAAAATCTCTAACATTAGTTAGCATCACATCTTGCTCTCATCTTCTTAGGATCATCATTTATACACACTTCCTCCTTTTTGGTGTTTCTTCGCCTTATCGTCATAAAGGAAACCGGTCAACTCCGCGTGAATCCCCACCTTGCCATTCTTCTCATAACTCTCGTAATGTTGACTCTTCACTTGAGTACCTCGTAAGCTTAACTTACGGTATCTTACATCTTTGACCCTTGGTTCGATCACGTTTCTCATCTTGACTCCAAAGCTTAGGAGCGTCTAGGGAAAGTTTCACTTCTCGTGATGGAATACCGCCTTTAACCTTGTTTAGAATGCACCCATCTCCTCCTTGCTATCTCCATTGTTTTCGTCGTCATTCGATTATGGCTCCCTTAGAACCGCTTCCATCTTGATGGCTCTTAAGTTGTCTCGAGTTCTCTTTTACTTAGTTGCCCTTTTGCTTACATCGTCTCTAAGGTGATGATATCGTATTATCCTCTTTCTATTAGGTTCGTATCTCTAGCCTCGGGAACAATGCTCTTTGCGACATCCTCTACGGGAACCTCAACTGCTGGTGGATCCATACTGGCGGGTCCACAATGGGGACACGTCCCCAACCTCTTGCGCCTGGAGGTCTTCGTACTCGTCCCCGTCTCGGGACGGTAGGGGAAAAAGAGAGGGTCTACCGCTAGCGGGTCCTACGTAAGCGGTAGCTCTCGTACGTGCCATCTAATAGCGTCTGACGTTTACTTAAGTATAAATATGTAGGTACTATTTATGATCTCGGTAGGTTAAAACTTTTAAAACGTAAGGTAAGCAATCACACAATACATCCAAAGCATACAAGCCCAAACATCCTAAGGCCAAATACATAGCTAGGTACATACAAATCCACAATCATCCTAAGGTCATAAATAGTACCTACATATTTATACTAAGGTCATAAATAGTACCTACATACATAGCTAGGTACATACAAATCCACAATCATCCTAAGGTCATAAATAGTACCTACATACAAGCCCAAACATCCTAAGGCCGAGGTTTGCGGAAGGAGTGGTGGTCCCGTAAATTCTAACCCGAACCCGACTCATGCACATGATTTTGAAAACGAAAAGTCAGAACCCGTGGGGGTTCTGTTTATTCCTCATTCGGCCTTTAAAAAGATTGCGAGTGCCATTGTTGTCAACCTAGGGCTCTGATACCACTTTTGTAACACCCCAAATCCGCGGGACTCGGGGTGCTACGGGCGAGACCTCACAATGGGTCCCGACCCTTAGCTTGACAACAATTTCACCGGACCTTTCCAACAACGAACAAATAAAGGCGAAAACTAAAAACCGTTTTTTAATGCATATGGAAACAAAATGTAACAAATACAAAGTGGAAACTCAGCCGATACGAAAGTCTAAAACGTACAACAACATTCCCCAACCAAACGACATGAAACATAACCCAAAAACGTCCCCGTCCTATAATGTACGGAGACCCCGGCTGTCCACTCCTCCACCTCACTCGGCGGCATCCCTAACCTACAAGTCATCTACACAAACGATTTAAAACCGTTAGCTCATATTCTAAGCATTAGAAAAGCGGTGAAGGCACAAACACATACATAACACAACACATGAATCACACAAGTCCGGTTTATTATCTTTTTATTATTAAGTCATATCCCGTTCTAATTCAACTTCGGTTGTGACACGAAACCACCGTGGTCTCGCCTCGGTCCCTACTTACCGGCAAGGAGTGGCACGGATGCACCCGCCCGTATACCCGCCGGGCTAGTCGCCAAGATCCTCCTAGCCCCAGTCAAGGCTAGGGAGTGATGTCACCGCCCGTTATCATACACTTGGGCCAACATACATATAAGGTCGGTGGTCCTAATTTACCGGTTTAACTGTTTATAAAAGAACATAAACACACACCACCAAACACACATCAATGCTAATACATAAAATACGAGCTAAGTAAGTCCGGAGACTTACCTCGTCCCAATGCTAACTCACAAACGCCCTTGCTTCCCTTAGGAAGACGCACACAACCTGCTCACGACAAGGTAATCATCACAACCCGCTCAACTCAAGAAGTCTAAGACTTCTACAAATGATCTACGCAAGATCATTTGACTCCCATTCTAGGACCGCATCCTAGAACCTCTCATACTCACATCTCACTCAACGCATGAGGAGATATCTCAACAACCTACTAACTCTCATACGATCATACTCAAAACCCAAGAACGAGTAAAAGCCTACTAGGTCTATCATGCTCATCACACTCTCCACACATGAAAGTAACACCCAACAGTTCATAACCTCAAAGATGTTAGTCCTCAACCCAAGAGGCACAAGCTAGCCTAGAAGATCCATCATGCTCACATGCTCATACGATCACATATATCAAGCCTCAAGGGCTCCTAGGTCCATAAACACTACATGTCATTCTCAAGCTACTCTAGGTCATCCTAAGCATGCTACTAACATGATCCAACATCAATACTAAGGAAGGAACGAAGAGGAAAGGAGAGGAGGAACCTACTATCGAAGAAACGCAGTCGCGGAGTCAAGCTGGCGCCCCGGCGGAGCAGGAGCCGCCCCTGCGGAACCAGAGGCCGCCCCCTGCGGCGCTGCCGGCCGCACCCGCGGCGGAAGGAAGCCGCCCCCGCGGCCGTCGTGTCCTGGAGCTCCGGAGTCTGCCGCCGCCCCCGCGGCCATGCCGAGCCGCACCCGCGGCGGTGCTGTGCCGCTCCCGCGGCCGTGCTGAGCCGTGATCCTGCCGCCGCCCCCGCGGCCATGCCGAGCCGCACCCGCGGCGGTGCTGTGCTGCTCCCGCAGCCGTGCTGAGCCGCCCCTGCGGCTGGCCGCGCCCGCGGTCGTGTTGCAGAACGTCGTCTTCTTCATCTTCGATCGTGGATCCTTGGCTCCAAAGTCCTTCTTCTCTTGCTGGATCTTCTCCAAACACCCACCACGGTTCTTAGGCACCTCTCCTTGACCTAAACGAGCTAAGAACCTAGACATGCAAAGAGTTGAGTGAAAATCTCTCCAAGCTTCATCCATGGCCATGGATGAAGAAGGAAGGAAGAAGAAGGGGGAAAGAGCAGCAATGGAGAGAAGGAAGAATGGAAGGAAGGAAGCTTACCACACAGATTTGGAGCCTCCTCAAGCTGCAGTCCACCATCCAAGTGCTTCCATGGAGCAAGAAGATGATAGAGGCCAAAGAGAAGAGTGGAAGGGAAAGTAACGTGAAAGTGAAGGAAGGAGACAGAGGGAGGGGGACAAGGGCTGCAAAGTCTTGAGGGGACAACAACTGTCTTGTCCTCTTTGCCCGGAACGAGGGGTCGGAAATGACCCCTTGTCACTTCGACTCGGAACGAAGGGTCGGAACGCGGGAAAAAGGGGAAAAACGACGAGTCGGCTCGGGATTTTCTTAGGAATAAATCCCGGCTCTCGGTATCTCGTGCGTACGGGAAGATCTATAAAACGCTCTAAGTCCGGAATAAAATTTCTGGCGTTACATCAGCTGGCTTCCAAGCTCAGCCATGCACAAAGCTCATCAACAACCACAAAACCACACAACACTCTTCCAACTCAAGGGAAAAACCAAAACAAGCTCAAGAAGGATGAAAGAGAAGCAAGGAGGACGTGAAGGCTGGATTGGAAAGTGAAGAAGTAACCCTTGATCAACCAAGGGAAAGAAAGAAGTCATGCAAAGGTAAAGCACGAGTCAAAGGAGTCAACAAAACCGGCTGCAGCTGCCGGAAACCGCAGGGGCGGTTCCCTGTGCCGCAGGGGCGGAAACCCGCAGGGGCGGCAGACATGCCCGCGGGTGCGGAAAGACCAATCTCGGCCAAAGCCAATCTCGGCTAAGGTCCAGTCTCGGTCCGAAAGACTAAGGCTCTTACACAATTACTCTCACATTTATTTTACTTCAACCCTTTCGGTTAGTATAGCCTATTCTAGAATATTTCTAGTGTCTTTTTTATATAAACCCATTTATTCATCCTTACAAAATTTTGCCTTAATTAAATTTTTTTCCAAAGAGGTTTTTTTCGGACAAAATAAAAAATGTCATATATGATTGGGCCCATCATCGTGGTTACATAGATGCTTTTTATACAAGATACGTAATTCTGAGTGTAATTTAGACATTAAAAAGTTATATTAAAATTTAGTAAAAACTAAAAAAAAATCAGATTTATTTCAAATATAATTTTGAGTTCCCTTTTTATTCTAGCTGTCAGATTTTTACTTCAAAATAATTTGATCGAGTTTTTTTTTTTTTCATTAAAATTCCAAATTATTTTTTTTAATCATTTCGAACTACATTATTTTTTATTAGAAAAAATATACTATGTAACTGTTTAATAAAAAATCTCTGACAATTAATATATATCATGATATGTACATTTGTTCTTTTAGTCAAGAAAAGTTATCCGCATGCATATTCAAATCTCAATCCAAATATTTCATTACCGATTTTAATACCCGCACATTGATATTAATATAAAATATCATTTTTATAATATTCCGTATTTTTGTAAGGATTTAAAATGTGTCAAATTAATGTTATACATATTAAAAAGAGACATTTATTATCACATATTTTAAAACTAAACCCGCACAAGACGCGGGTAATACACTAGTCTTATATCTTATATATATTAAAGCAGAGGCTTCTATTGCCACGTGTCGCCTCCAAGATTTTTCTAAGCCCAACGAAAATTTTACAGGCCTTTGCTACCACGTGTCGCCTCCAGATTTAACGTCAGTCTAAACATTTTTTTTAAATACGTAATTTAAATAAAGAATTTATAATAGGATTTTGATTTTTAAACTAATTTTAATTCCAACAAAATATCTCTTAATTAAACAAAATTTAAAAATTTTAAAATTATTTCAAATCAGTTTCTTAAAAATGGTAAAAAAAATCTCCTCAACAAGTTAAAGTAAAGTTTTAAAATTAAAAAAAGTTATAAAAAAAATCAATTTTAAATAAGAAATACGTGAACTAACATCAAATTTCAACAAAAAAGTTTTTGAATACAAGGTTATATCATCATTATATCGAATTATTTTGTTGTAATTATTTCTAATTAAAATTTTGAATTCCAAATTATTTTGTAAAAAATGATAACTACAATTCTTCTTGAAAAATTCTGAATTTATGAATAATAGGTAAAGGTCAAATTTTGAATCATAATATTGATATCTTTTTCATAAATAATTTGTTAAGAACTAATTCCAAGTATTAAAAAAAAATTATAATTAACATTCATAACAAATCTATAAATTATAGATAACGTCGAATTTTTTTAAAAGGATATATATTTTCTTTTGGAATTTTTAGTTTTAACTTTGAATCAAAATTTTGAAAATAATAACAATACAATTTCAACCAAAAATGGTTAAAAAAATAATTTATATTGTTTTTACAAAAGTGATTTTTAAATGACCCATTTTAATACCCGCACCTTAATATTAATATAAAATATTATTTTTTATAATATTCCGTATTTTTGTAAGGATTTAAAATGTATCAAACTAATGCTATGCATATTAACAGAGACATTTATTATCACATCTTTTAAAACTCAACCCGCACAAGGTGCGAGTAATACACTAGTATATGTATTAAAGGAGAGTTCTTCTTTGCCACGTGTCAGCACCAGATTTAACTCAGTATAAAAAAATATTTTATAAAGTTAATTATTTTAAGTTGTTAATATAAATTATTATCAAAGCCCAACAAAATCTTTTTAAAAAGTTATTTATCTAGATTATTAAAAAAAGGTTTACATAATCGGATGTTTTTAATAAAAATTATTTTATTATTATTATTATCATTATTATTATTATTATTATTATTATTATTATTATTATTATTATTATTATTATTATTATTATTATTATTAACATATATATACATATATGTGTTTCCTCTAAAAGCTGTAAGCTCTACCTTCACATACATATATATAAAATCGGATTTTGAAAAAAAGTTGTTAGCTATTTCGATTATAATCTAAATGTATATATCATGAATCATGATAACTAATTATGTAACATACATAGAAAATTATAAACCGAATTTCAGGTTTGCTTAATTTAACATAAATAATTTAAAATCGAAACAATCTAGTTTTTATTGATTATAAATTTTAAATAAATTTATTTTAAAACCCAAATAATTGAATAAAAGACGAGCTTATCTGTTCATCAATATAAATTAAAATTTTTAAAATCAAATATTTTCTCAAACCTTTTTGTTAATCTAATAATATCTACTCAACAATGTAAGTTTAAAAAAATAGAAATCGTATTTTTAAAAAAATTGTTAAAGTACCCAAGTTCCCAACAATACTTCTTCAGCAATATAAATTAAAATTTTTAAATTTTTTTTAAATATTCAGCAAAAATAGTCTACTAAATTATTTAAATAAATTTTGTTAAATGTCATGCCTTTGATTTTGTACGTGATTTTTTTTTTATCAAAATATCTATAGATTTGATTTAATAGTAAGATTTGTAATTTATATTAGTAAAAAAATTTATAATTTGTTTTATCTTATATTATATATCTTATGTAAATATTAAATCGTAAATACGTAATTTAAATCATTATTTTAATCGAATAGAAAAAACAATTGCATATTTAATATTAACATTTAATTTAGAAATATTTTATCAATCGACAAATTATTTGCTAAATCAAAAAGTTTCACATTTGTTGAACAATACTATATCTTTACTTTTTTACCTACAAATATCATCTAAAGTTTGTTCAACTTTTCACCTGAACTAATATATAATTATTTATCAAATCATTTATAAACATATGAAATTAAAATAACAAAAACATATAATAACACATTGTACATATAACCCGTTATTATTCCAAACCCGCACAAGGTGCGGGTATTACACTAGTTGAACGTTAAAAACAAAATCAAGTAGGGATATATAGTACGAGGGATAGCAAGACCCATGATATCGTTTGTTAACAACGATAATAAATCCACACGAGGGTCAACAATATGGTGAATACCGTGGAAATTTTTTAAAAAAAAACTCGCGTGTTAGCATTGGGACAAATATGTCGAAACCGGACAACCCAATTCCTACTAATGAATCCTTAAAGGACCTACCATTCTAGAAAGAGGCTAGGATGGGAATGCGTAATTGCTTTACGAAGAAGCCCCTCCACGAGAGCCGAGTCCATCTCCAATTCGATCTGTTTATTATATCCAAGCTCCCAACTTGTTTCCAAGCCAAGCGCAACACCCCACAACTCCACAACCGGGACATAACAAACACCAATATTATGAACACCACCACGGATCCATTGCCCATCTTCATTTCTCAAAGCTCCTCCAGCAACAACAACCCACTGTCATTCCTAACAACACCGTCACTGTTCCATTTAACCCATCCACAATTGGGTCGGGTCTAGCGGATGAAAACCTCTTCCATGACACGCACATTGCCCATCAGTGCCAACCGGTCCATACTTTCCTTGTATTAACCTACTCACTTAAGAACAAACAACTCTCTTCTTGGCGGGGGATCAATCTCGTTAAAGATCCTATTGTTCCTCCACCGCCACAACCACCACACCGTGTTTGCGATGATCATGCACCATTCCAAACCCGACTCCGTCACCTGGTGGTTCCTAATATTTCGGATAAACCACTCCTCTCCGGGTAAATTCATGAACTCCATAAGCTTCTTCGTGGGAACCAACATCCCCTAGAGCACAACAGAAGACGGACAGTCACGACAGATGTGCAATAGGGTTTTAGATTGGTCATGAATTGATCGCGGTTAGGAGAAGCAGACATATTTTGTCAAAACCGCTCAACATTCGTGAGGACTCTTCCCAATGCCGCAAGCTAAAGAAGACCTTAATTTTTCCGGCACTTGGAGCTTCCAAATAGAATAGTAGATAAAAGTACTAGGGAGAACCTTAAGGCCATATATACTTGATGAAGCTATAGCCCAGCCGGATAGAGTAACTCCCTAGCTCTCATCCATACGCAAAGGCCTACAAGGCATGTCACCCTTAATTATCAGCCTCATCCTGAAGTCTGATAGTCACCATCTTTAATAAAATCAAGGAAGAGAGAAAGGATTGCATGATAGCCTAGTTCCATCCATATCCCCCAGTCCAATATTCCGCCCTCACCTTAGCATTCAACATCACCTCATCTAGCAATTGACTAATCAGATCAAGAAGCGGAACAGTCGTAACCCAACGATCAATCCAGAAGAAAACCGATCTACCATCACCGACTCTTCAGCCAACACCCGGACGAATACCTTCGTTAATATCCCAAGCAATCCCTTTGATGATGCATGCCCCCTTTTTCGATCGTGGAACTTCAATAATGTCCCGCTCACCCCTGACGTTATATTTAACAATAAGGATCGAAGCCTACAACGAGTTTCTATCCTCATGCAGATGCAACCAAGCCTACCCAGTGCCGCCGTATTGCAGTCCCTAAGAGTACGTAAACCGACTCCGCCCATCACCTTGGGCTTGCACGACTGGTCCCAAGCCTGAAGATGTATTTCCTCGAACTATCATTACCGCTCAAGAGAAAAGAATTGCAGATACTCTCGAACATATTAATAAAAGAAGTAGGTAATTTCACTGTCTTTATCGAGTACCCAGGGAGCGAAGTGAGGACGGCTTTGGTGAGCACAAGTCTCCCAACCAGGGTAAGAGAATGACCTTTCCAGTTCGTCAGTTTGGAGTGGGCTCTTTGGAGTAATCCTCAAAATCCTCGAGTCTCGGTCTATTTTGTAAAATCGGCATTCCATGGTACTTTCCAAATTCTCTTTTAACCCTTAAGTTCCTTAACCCACTGATCTCTTCAAGACGGGATTTCAATATATTATCGACATTTGGAGAGACATACAAACTAGATTTGTGGAGGCTATCTTTTTGCCCCGAGGCACTGCAGTTCTCAATGATGCAATTCTGAATGACTCAACTAATTCACAAAGGCTTCGACAAAAAGTACAATGTCATCAATGAAGAAAATGTGAGAGAGAGGAAGGGCGTCACGACTGAGTCTTCCAGGAGTTGTTATTCACTACATGCATGACACTATGACTGAGTCTTTCGAGGCAAAGGACGAAAAGGTAAGGAGATATAGGGTCACTTTGGCGAACCCCACGTGAGGGTTAATCTCGGACAACATCTCACCATTCCAAAGAATTCTTATGGCCGGGTAGAAGCACATGTCTTAATCCAATCAACCCATCTGGCGGAGAGTCCCATTACCCGAAAGGTTTCTTCTTTGAAGATCTAATTCAAGCGATCGTAGGCTTTTTCAAGGTCAAGCTTAATCGCCATCTACTTTTTCCATAATATTTTTTCATCATTGAATCAATAACCTCTTAGACGATGACAACCTTATTCTCGATTAGGCTACCGGCAATAAAGCTACTCTGAGTTGGGCCAACAATATCTTGGACGATGATTTGGACTAACAACTTTGTGATCACCTTGTAAGAAACATTACAAAGGCTGATCGGGCGAAATTGATACATCGACTCCGGTTTTTTAACTTTCGGGATCAGTACAATGAGGGTGTCATTCATTCCCTCATGCAACGTACCAGACTCCCAAAAGTCGGTGATGAAACACTTAACATCAGCTTTAACCGTGTTCTAACAAAGTTGGTAGAACACCATTTGAAACCCGTCCGGTCCAGGCGCCTTCCACGGTCCCATAGATTTAACTACTGACACGATCTCGGCTTCACTAACCTGAAGAACAATTCGTTCACACTCGTGGATATCAATTGGAGGGAAGAGAACTAAGATAAGGCTCACATTACTCAAAGAGGAGTCCTCCGGATAGTACAACTTTTAGAAATAATCCACAACATGGTAAAACATAGGTGTTTTTTTTTTTTAACCATAGAAGCCAAGATAAAATAAAATACTATTAATCTAAAAAGACAATATTTAACTAACTCATATTTTACCTTTTAATATTAAATTATCATTTTTCAGAAAAAATAATATAAAAATAAAAATTGGACGCCGGCTAATGACTAATGACGGAGTTAATTTACAAATTTTTTAAAGATCTTTAAAAAACTTAAGAAAAAAAAAACCACTTACACTACTAGAAAAGTAGTCAAAACTCGAAGCTTTCTATTCGACGCTTTGACATTTCGTCGATGATAAATTTGAACACGCGCCCCAAATTAAGTAACTCTCGACGCTTTTTAGGGTCGAAGTTGAAAAAGTACATTTGTGACAATCAAAAGCGTCGATGTTTACAAAATTAAAAAAATAAAATAAAAAGACGAAAACACAGAGTTGTTGCGTGCCTATTCTCTTTTACCTTTCTCACTCCTTCGTTTAACCCTAATTCCCAATCCTCTCAGCCGTTCTTATCTTTCTTCATCTCTTCACCTAACGCAATCGAAAATCTAGGGATATCACCTTATATTCAAGTTCTCGCCTCCATCTCCTATTTCTTTCTTGTAATTTGATATTGTTTAATTGATCGATTGTCTACTTGTAGTAGATTTATCTCACTTTTCGATTCTTCTCCATAACGAGATTTCCGATTCACAGACATCCAAATTATGCTTTTGTTTGCTACAACCACTCGGTTGAGCATCCATGATTAGATTTTCGATTCTTGTCCTCAAACCCTAACTCCCCTATGGACTTCGCTCAAGCCGCTGCTCTCGATCTCTATGGCATGACTCTCAATATTCTGCATCGCTCTCAATCTTATCATTAACGATTCTACTCAGTGGAAAGATTCCATTTTCTTTCACATTTGTGCGGCTTATGTTCTCGTTTGCATTATTGCTCCTGTACGGTCTTCTTCCTTCTTTCACTCATTTATTAATTTCTTTCTTCCTTTAATCTCTAACTAATTGAATCTTTGAAATGATTTCTTTGAACTGTAGAATAATATTCATGTTATTATTTTTATTTTTATGAAAAACTTATTGGTCTATTGATTCATAGATTCTGAATTTTTGATACTAGTACTATTTGGAGTTTAAGCTTCTCTAGCTGGCAACAAAGTGAGATACTAAATAAAATGAATTGGGAAAAGAGATTGATATTTGTGACTTAAATGCTACAGATGAAAGGTATCATGAGTTCCTTGAATTCCAATGTTTGTATATTGTGCCTTTTTCATTTACGTTAATTTGGTTCTAGATGTAACAAAAATTGGATCATCTAACATTAAGTTTATAGATGATTGTAATATAAGTATGTAAACTTGCCTGTTTGTAATATATGAATGAAAGGTATCTTTGTTCTTTTTCTCAATGTTGTAGCTCTCTTTGATTTAATTGATGGCTGCTCATTTATATTTACTTTTATGGTTGACTTGCAGCTCTTGGAGATGTTCATGAACAATATTGGCGAGCCTATTCATATATAAGCTGGTGATTGATGCAAGATTGCTTTCGTTACTAGTAAGAATAGTGGAAAATAAGGTCATTATGTATGTGCACATGAGAACATGACATTATTTCTTACTCATTTGCATTTGGGTCTTGGACATGATGATTTTGCATCCTTATATCAGGAAGCACTTTGAGAGATACATGAAGGACAAGGATTCAAAGTTTAGGTTGGTTCTTCTTGTGAGTAGGATTCACATGCTTGCTCATTACTACAAGAAGACCAAGAAACTCCGACCAGTATGGAATAGTAAGTTTTCAATCCCTTGTAGTAGAAAAGTGAAATAAAGTTTACTGTAATGTCTATGTTCATGCAAATGATATGATACTAGTTGAATTAGTTAACTCTTTAGCTCAGTGAAGCCAAATTACCATGCATTGTTTAATTTATGACAAATTTATTTCCCATTATGTTAATATATGTGTAAGATTGTTAATTTCTCAACAATTTGTAACTTCGTCACAATTCTTGAACAATAACCTATAACATTTATTTAGTTAAGAGTGGTGTTACCTATTTTAGTTAAGACTGGCCATACAACATGTTTCTTTTTAATAGTCTTAGAAGTATGTTGGCACTCTTGCCTTATTTTTGGTTCACTATTCTTGAGAATTTACAGTATACAATATAATGAACAAAAGTACAATAATGAGTCTGAAACTAATCAACATATGATCATTTCATGACAGGCAAAGGGGCTCTCCAATGAAGGCATGATTTGATCAACTTATGATCATTCCATGACAAATAAATGGGCTTTTCAAAGAAAGCATGATTGTTCGGAATATCATGGTTATCATGCTACTTAACAAAATCATGACAATACTAAATGGAGATATGAGTAACAATTCAAAGCCACTGGATTTGGAGTTGCCTTTGAAACTCCCAATAGGATCAAGTTTGTTTCACCTGTTAACCATATGTTATTTTTTGTGATCTTTCAACGAGTTACTTCATAAATAGAGAGAAGAAGAGAAGACAAAAGGTTTTGTGGTTTTGTTGCACAAACCTTGCAGCTAGGGTTTTCAATATACTTTGGTGGATAATGAATACAACCCTACACCTATCTATTTATAACCATAAATAGATAGAATCCTCTATAAATAGATAGAGTCCTATAAATAAATAGAATCCTACAAATAGATAGAATTCCTTATAAATAGATATGATTCTATAAATAGATAGAATCTTCCGCGGGGGAGGAGCCCCCCGCCCCCCTTGTCGCCCCGGGCCCATTAATCCATGGGCCCAAAATATGTTTCCCCTGGCCCATTGTATCAGTATACCTAGATTTATTGTCTTATTATAACAATCTCCACCTAGACAACATAATCTAATACAAAAATTAGAAAAAACATACAACTCCAGGATCTTGTAACCAGATCCTCCTTGTTTATCTTGACAAGGAGCTTTCTCACTCATCCAACACAAAGACATGATCCCAAAAACGTCCCCGTCCTATAATGTACGGAGACCCCGGCTGTCCACTCCTCCACCTCACTCGGCGGCGTCCCTAACCTGCAAGGCATTGTTGAAGAAAACACAGCCGCGGAGTCAAGATGTCGCCCCTGTGGATTTGTCACCGCCCCCGCTCCTGCGCCTCCTGGCGCCGCCCCTGAGGTTCCTGGTGCCGCCCCTGCGGCTCCTGGCGCCGCCTGGTGCCGCCCCTGCGGTTCCTGGCGCCTCCTAGTGCCGCCCCTGCGGTTCCTGGCGCCGCCCCTGCGGCTCCTAGCGCCTCCTGGTGCCTCCCTTGAGGTTCCTGGCGCCTCCTGGTGCCGCCCCTGCGGTTCCTGGCACCTCCTGGTGCCGTCCCTGCGGTTCCTGGCGCCTCCTGGTACCTCCTGGCGCCGCCCCTGCGGCTCTTGGGGCCTCCTGGCGCCGCCCCTGCGGTTTCCTGGATCCGCACCCGCAGACCGCGGCTCTGTTGATCCACCGCCGCGGTCACGCTGCAAAAGCTCGTCTTCAACATCCCCTGTTGCGTTAGCAGATCCTTAACTCGTCGCTGTCAAAGACCGAAGTTGCCAGTTCCGTTGAATCGCGGAACCTCAAATTTTGCAACGGAACTCATCGACAACCTTGCTCTTGATACCAATTGTTGTGATCTTTCAACGAGTTACTTCAGAAATAGAGAGAAGAAGAGAAGACAAAAGGTTTTGTGGTTTTGCTGCACAAACCTTGCAGCTAGGATTTTCAATATACTTTGGTGGATAATGAACACAACCCTACACCTATCTATTTATAACCATAAATAGATAGAATCCTCTATAAATAGATAGAGTCCTATAAATAAATAGAATCCTACAAATAGATTGAATTCCTTATAAATAGATAGGATTCTATAAATAGATAGAATCTTCCGCGGGGGCGGAACCCCCCGCCCCCTTGTCGCCCCGGGCCCATTAATCCATGGGCCCAAAATATGTTTCCCCTGGCCCATTGTATCAGAATACCTAAATTTATTGTCTTATTATAACATTATTTGTGTTTTTCCTGTAGGTTTTGGATAACACAAACTCATTGTGTGTTGTGTTGTAGATGGAAATTTTATATAAATAGAATTTATCTTCTTTTAGCTTGTCAATATGCAATGGAAAATCACATTTATCTTCTTTGAGAGAAAAAAAAAATTTAATAAAATTTGTAAAACTCGACGCTTTTATATGTCACAATAGCATACTCGTCAAGCACCAGAAACTACAATAATCGGCATTTATAAGCGTTGAGAATTTTCGACTCCGAAAAGTGTCGTAAAGTGTGAGAATTCTCGGCATAAAAAAACGTCGACAAATCTCGACGGCGAAAAAACCGACGCTTTCCAGAAGCGTCGAGAATGAAAATCTCGACGCTTTTACATGTCGAGATAAGCTTAAAAAAGCGTCTGGCGATTTATTTCTAGTAGTGACTCCCACAATTTATATGTTTTTCATCTTAAAGATCTTTCATAACCTCTGAAATCGGGATGATATGAACTTATCCGCGAGTTAAGATTTGGACTAAAACCTCTTCACCCCAAGTTGCATTGATGCTTGTACTAAAGAGATGATCACGTATTGCATGCGTGCTAGGACAAGAGTGCGGGTTTCCTTGAGCTGAACGGGTTTCGTAAATACTTGGATAGTAAAAGTTTTCGCTGTGGTTTTTTACTTGTAAAATAACTGAGCCCATATAGAGATAAGTTGAGCAATGGAAGAATTTTGTATTGGCACAACAAACAAGAATTGCTTCCATTAATAGCCACCTCCATCTTCTTACAAATCTCAACTATACATTACACATGTATTCTAATCAAAGCTTTCAAATTGAATGCCTTGGCACAGGATAAAGATCGCATTTGAAGTCTCTGCAACAGAAATGATTTTCTTATTGAATTTCTCAAACTCTTTTACAATAGTTTAAAAAGACATGTAACCATGTTAGAGAGAACATGTAGAGAGTAATGGAGATGAAGAAGACTAGTAGATTTCTAGTGTTGCTTTTGGTGGTTCTTGTTTTAGTTACTGAATCTATGGCGGAAGGTGTTATGCTTCCATCGTTGAAGAAAAGTAGAAGTCATCATAAGAAAGAGAGAGTTCAAAAAAGAAGAAGATCTGGTAATAAAGGGAGGAAACATGGTAGAGGACATCGGAGTAGTCACCGGAGAAGCTCTAGAGGTGGTGGTGGAGGAAGTGGTGGTGGTGGTGGTGATTCGGGAGGTTCGGATTGTGATCCGCTTTATGAGTTCTTGTTTGGAAGTTGTGGTCAATGGCCGTTTCAGACTTCTCCTTCGCCGGATAACCCTTTTCTTCCGACTCGACGACCACCGCCGACGCCGTCTTCTCCTCCGGCTCCTGTGCCTGTACCTCCGATTAATCCTTCTCCACCACCAGCTTTACTTCCGCCGCCGCCGCTTGTTCCTTCGCCTCCCCCTCCAACACTAGCCCCTTCTCCGCCTCCACCAGCGTCACCTCCACCGTTTTCACCCCCACCGGCGTCACCTCCGCCGTCTTCACCCCCACCGGCGTCGCCTCCGCCATCTTCACCCCCACCGGCATCACCTCCACCATCTTCACCCCCACCGGCGTCGCCTCCACCATCTTCACCCCCACCGGCATCACCTCCACCATCTTCACCCCCACCAGCACCACCGCTCTCTCCTCCACCATCTCCGCCATTATCTCCACCACCGGCGCCTGCTTTATCCCCTCCGCCACTTTCTCCACCACCAGCCCCAACGTTGTCCCCTCCGCCAGCTCCGACACTTTCTCCGCCACCAGCGCCTGTATTCTCGCCACCTCCGGCACCAGTACTCTCCCCCCCACCAGCGCCTATACTTTCCCCGCCACCAGCACCAGTGCTTCCCCCACCAACAGCGCCTCTACTTTCCCCACCACCAGCACCAGTATTCCCCCCACCGACAACACCTCTGTTTTCCCCACCACCAGCACCAATACTCCCCCCACCCACAACACCAATACTTTCCCCTCCACCGGCAGTTTTAACACCTCCAGCAACTCCAATATTCAATTCTCCACCACCAACACCGGTAGATCTCACACCTCCAGCAATTCCAATTCAAAACACTCCTCCAACGACACCGCAAGATTTCTCGCCCCCAACAATCCCGATACTCAATTCTCCTCCCGGAGACTTCTCACCTCCGTCGATCCCAATATTCAATCCACCGCCAACACCAAATGTATTCCCACCGCCATCAAGCAACAAATAACTCGATCACCAGAACGCTACATAGCCATCTTCTCCTATCAGTTGCAGCGACTCTTATTCCATGTTCGATCATAAAACTAAAATCCATGTAATAAAAACATAACCTTTCTGTATAATTAGTTTTTTGTTGAACGTATATATATAATCTGCATTTAGCTGAATATATAATATTATTACATTTTCAAAAAAAAAAGAATATATAATATTATACGTATCAAAGGATATGCAATTATTTAACATACAATTAACGCGCAACATATATATATATATATATATATGCTAATGCATGGTTCTCTTCCTCTTCAAAACCTCAACAATGCCCAACGCAGTACAATACGAAATCGCCATAACTGTAACCATAGGATTCACACCAAGAGCTGTCGGAAACACACTCGTATCTGCGACAAACAACCCTTCAACCTCCCAAGTCTCCCCTCTCTGATCCACCGCGGACGTCTTAGGGCAAACTCCCATTCGACACGAGCCCATTTGGTGAGCCGAAGCAAACGGGGCAGAATGACCTTTCAAGTCCATTGAGCTCACACTCTTAACGAACCTCTCGAACTCGTGTGAACTCGCGGTTTTCACGTTGAGTTTCGGCCCGGATCGGTGTTGGGTTCCGATCACTTCTGCCCCTGCTGCGGCTAGAATCCGAAGCATCTTTTGTACGCCGAGTTTGAGGTTGGCTTCGTCAACCGAGGAAATATTGTATTGGACGTCGGCTGGGTTTTCCGGTGAGACCTCGCCTGAGCCTTTGTCTCTTGCTAGGGCTATTAGATGGGCTGTCCTTGAAAACTTTGACATTCTCACCTGTTAATATATACAAATACACAATGATAACCAACGTAACTTTTGTATGAAAAAGTAAAATCATCCACATGTTAAAGCTCGGCTCGACATGTTCGAGTTAAGTCGGATAGCTCGACTGATATACCATTTATATAGTGTTATTTTAGTCAGATAAACAGAGCATTAACCTGTTAAAACTGTGTTTGTTTATAAATGAGGCGAGTCCAATTACCTCGTCTAAGTATAACATAAACACTTACCTTGATATCAGTCCCAGAAATCCAAGGCATTAAGGCAGAGAACAACCCTGGGTGAAGAGAAGGAGTCTGGATGAGAGCTCCATACCCGGAACCATTAAAATCCGCAACCACCTTCGACATACTCGTCATGATCCCGCCTTCATAGCTACACGTCCCCTTCCTCGGACCCATTAACCCATGAGCCTCGGATTGAGCCTCTAAGTCCTCCGGAAAGTAGCCCCATGCCATAGTCACCGGATGCAAGTGCAAGTTCTTCCCAATATTCGGATTCCTTAACCCGCTTCTCGACAACAATGCGGGAGTGTTAAGCGCACCACAGGCCACAATTGTGACCTTAGACTCAACCACACACACTTCTCTTGCATTTTTACAACCATACTCGAATATAACACCTTTTGTCTTTCCCCTTCTGCCATACCCTGCACGGCTTGATGAGTATAACACCTTTGTAACCTCGCAATTTGGAAGAATCACACCGTTATTCGACTCCATAAGGTCTATAAGCCATGTTTCCATTGTTCCTTTTTTCCTACCATCTTTACATCCCATGAAACACCAACCACAATAGTGATCCTTAGGTGCATTTCTAGGAATAGTTTCAACCGGGTAACCTAATTCGGTACAACCTCGTCTTAAAACCTCATTATTTAGCCCTTCTTCCTCTACATCTCCTTGCACATCCATTTTACCACACACAACATTCATTGCTTCCTTATAGAGATCACTATCAAACAACTCAAGCTCATGTTCCTCGGACCATTCTCTCATGACATGGCTTGGGGTCTTAATCGAGGCTGACCAGTTGACAGTGGACCCGCCTCCGACCGTTGAGCCGGCTAGGATCATGACACTCACATCTCTTGTGGGTAACAAACCCCCAAACTCATACATTTGGTTCAAAGTTTGGCCTTCTAGTAAAGATAAGTTTTGTCTTGCATTGTAACTTCCCTTTTCAAGAACTAACACCTTGTATCCGGCCTTTGCTAGCACGCCCGCCACCACACCACCTCCCGAGCCAGAACCCACCACCACCGCGTCACACCGGATAGTCATGCTGGGGTTCGGATGATCCGGTTTCTTACGGTTTTTGGGATGGGTTGAGACTCGGAATCCGGTTGATCTTAGGCTTTGTGCTATCTTTTCTTTTGGGCTTGACATGTTAATAATGCACTTGTGAAGTGGCCCAACTATGTTGTCATCTTGCGTTTCAGAGAGTGGCTTTAGTACTTTAGTGATTTCTTTGGATTGGGCCTTGAAATCCGGATCCGGTCCACAATACCCGATTGCCTTCCATGATGGGTTCTCATTGTTATCATTTACCTATCATTTTTTAATCAACACATGTTAAATTATACAAATAATTTATGCTCTTGAACAATGAATATACAATCTTAATCATCAAACCTATCAAATAATGTATGAAAACACTAGGTAAGTAAACTCGCGAAACAATTAATTCATCAACCTTTTATACTAGACTGGATATATCTACCCATTTTAATATAATGGATAACCAAGACGCTAGGCATAAATCCATAGATTTTTGATATAATATAATAGTCTTATATATTAGGCATATTATTAGGCTAGTTATTTATTTATAATGGTATAGTACATAACATTCAATATTCAGATATATGTATTACTATTCAACAACAAACTTATTGTCGTTAGAAAAAGTTAAGACATAATAAATTTAAACTTTGTTACGTAGTGAAGAGGGCTACGGCAAAGAGTACAGTGGACCAAAAATCTAAAGAGTATATACAAAGAGATGGTGCGTTACTTTCTCATAAATCTCAAAACTTCATTATCAAGTAAAGAGGCTGGGCCAAGTAGATATATGTCATTATGTTGTGTCCCAATCTCTTATCAGTTGAATGAGTTGATGTTATGATAGGAATTGCTAAGATTTACTACCGAAAATAAAATATTATCGAATTAATAAATAAATCATGTATGTCTAACGATTAAAATTTGATGTTAGAATTTTTTAACACATGTAAGTAATATATAATTTTTAACTTTATCGTAAGTCTTAACCTTTTATTTTGTTTTTATTTCACCTATATAACTAAACGGAGACTGAATCTCTTTATTTTTTTAATCATTATAACAAAATACATAATTGTAGATAGTTTATTATATTGTTCATCATTTGTATATTTTGTATATCTGTGTACGATTGTGCATTCTTTCAAGAATTGTTAAAAACACCGATCGTTTATTATAGTTAAATAAATACATTTCAGATTTAAATAGAAATTACTTATCATATAATTTTTCATCATAATAAGTTTTTAACTTTTTATTATAAATCAATCCTATATATAGAAGAATATATATACTAAAATAAACAAGGACGGATCCATAATTCAAATTTTGAGTAGCTTGAATGTACACATAATTTCCATTTTTTCCCGTCCATCACCACTGTATATTTATAGTTAAAAAAACTAGTGTTCAATTATTACTAGATTAAAATAATTTATAAAGTAGTATATTACTTTAATTTGAATTTTCACAAAGGAAATCATATAAAATATTTATATGCATTATGACATTTTTAGTAACTGATATAAGCTAATTGATATATTAAAAAGGACTTAATTTAGAAAACTTTTTTTTGTTATGAATCATAGCCTATCTTTTTGATAAAATATAAATTTTGTATTTGAGTGATTACACTAATTAACAATAGTTGAAATAAATATTCTAACCAAAAAAAAAATAGTTTAGATAAATAAAATTAGAAAATATAGTTAAAAGATTGGCCTTCAGGATCACATTTTGAGGGACAATGAAGTTGTGGATATAGACTCTGAGTTTTGTGGAGCTATGGACAATCTTCGGGCTTCTATTCCTGATTTCGATCTTTTTATCTTTACCAGTCAAGAGCACCGTCTCCCTTCAAATCCGACATGCTTTGGCTAGTGCTTTTTTCGATAAGATTGTACAGGAGATATGAAGTTGCTTTTGATTTGACCCCGCGACAAAAAGCGGTTTTTAAATGTCTTCAATCAGTGCATAGACAAGTTTCCTTCTTGTCATACCGATTGATGGGCTTTGGCAGTGTATGTCTCCGGTTAAGTATATCTTGATCCTTAAGTATCGCTTGATGATTCCACTTTATCCGGTTAATGGGGCTTGTTCTATGCCCAACTGTCGAAAGGATTTAAATGTTTATGGGGGAGCATGTTGTTCATTGTAAAGAGCTATCTAACTTCAAATATAGGCATGATTTGGTCCGCGATGTTTTATGCGGCATTTTTAGAAGAGCGAGAGTTTCAGTTAGGAAGGAGGCGCTTGTAACCTTCTTGACTGGTCCACGTGAGGGAAGATCCACATTGAGGCTAACGGACGTCTTAGTGTTTGATGGGTGGGTGGGAAACATGTTTGTAATGATGTGACAGGGGTTTCCCCACTTGTTAGTATATGCAACAGGTCTTTTGTGGTGGGTAAGGCGTCATTCTCAAGATAGTGCAGCAGGTCTTATACGGTAACGTTATGTCTCATAGGTCGTCAAATGTTATTTTTAGGAGAATCGATTTTGTAATTCATAAAGAGTTGACAACAGGTCTTATACGGTAAGAAGATTTGAACTTAAGACTAACTAAGTTCCACTTTTCTTCAAAACCCTCGTACGATTGTGCTAAAGAGGATTTCATGCAAGTATTAATTATTTTAGATAAAATATGGGACGGGCAGTAGCAAACGTCAACCCGATAATTGCATATGAATATAGATTATATTCTGACTTGTTAGATTACGAACAAAATATACCAATACACATGGGCAGAGACAAGGGGGTAAGGGAGGGGACTGTGTCCCCCCTTGCAGCGGGATAATTACTACGTATGGTGATATAATTCATAATTTTCTGCTAGCTCATTTGGTAGATGGTGGGAAGGAGGAGCCTGGACTGTAGGGTTCGAGTTCCGAAAACAGAAAAAAACATCATTTTTGTGTCTTATACGAACAAATTTTGTCGAAAATTTTCTGGCTCCGTCACTGCAATACAACACTACTACTACTACATGGCACATGCAATGCAATTGCACGTTAGGAGATATATACTTTTTCGTAAGATTTTATTTCCACGGATGCGTTTTATTAGTAATTTATAGTCCGGGTAACGAACGTGAACCATTATTTTCGACAAATAGTACGTAAGCATTTGTAGGATGGACCCAACCTCATTTATTATTTTTAGCTGAATTTCAGTGAGATTAGTCATTGCTTCTTTTGGTTATTTATGTTTCTGTCACGGCAATCAATTCTGCATCTCATATTGCCATTCCCTGCTAAATTTTCGAATCATTACATCCCAACTTATTTCTAAATATTGTTTTATCATTTAACTTTTTATTAAATTAAATTCGTTTTAGATATTTACAAAAAAAATACATTTCAAATTTGGATTAGCAAACAAAATCATCTCATATTCATATGCTTATCATAATTAATTAGTTTTCATTTTAATTGAATAAGTTGAGAATTATTCCAAAACATTATGTGCTTGGTTCAAGTGGGGAAATTATTCCGATATATAATTATGAATAAATATCAGACCGGTTATTTTTCTTCTAATAATTACTTTTTAGTTTAAAATTTTTGTATTATCGATCCAAAGTTTATATTCCATTAAATTATTTGTAGTAATAGTTCATACATTCTTCAAAAGTAAAGTTAGTAATTGGTACTCAGTTGGTCCAAAATTTTGTTATATTTGTTTAAAATTTTTATGGCATTCTTTTTGTTCTATTTACTATTCATGTTTTATGCATTAATAAAATGCGTTGTTTGAGTTAACGAAATTCAATGTTTGATAGAATGATACATAAATTTTAAACTAATATTATAAAATTTTAAAATACATGCTATTATTTTTTCTAAAACATAACCATAACAAATAATAAAATATAAATTATTACATAAAATGTTTAAACTAATAATGGAACACTACAATATGAACTAATGGTATAAAAGTTTTGAACTAAACATTATAATATGATGGTACTAATAAAATTTGTGTTTCACAAATATTATTTGAGAATACTAAAGATATGATTTGACAGTATAAAAATATATAAATTAAATTAACAAAAACTTTAAACGTAAATAAAAAATTTTGAATGTTTTCCATGAGTTTTTTTCTAAATAAATTATATATAAAAAAATTATTAATCATCTTTTATTAACTAATTATTGATACTTTATCAATGTATCATTTATCTTTCTATACTTCCGTATCGAACGAGCCCGTTTAACCTAAACCACTTCCAACATTATAAAATTACTACTTTTGTATTAAATATCATTATAACTAAATAGAAAAAAAAATAGTCCTTTAAAATAATTAGTTGAACAATATATAGACTTCACCTATTTTAAATGAATAAGAATATAAATTTGATTAATTTTTTTTAAT
This sequence comes from Fagopyrum tataricum, assembly GCA_002319775.1. Classification (NCBI taxonomy): domain Eukaryota; kingdom Viridiplantae; phylum Streptophyta; class Magnoliopsida; order Caryophyllales; family Polygonaceae; genus Fagopyrum; species Fagopyrum tataricum. The sequence continues at coordinate 31,997,757 of CM008281.1, read as the reverse complement.
TAGGACAATATATTGTACGTAGAGCCAATTAAAGTATTTTTTTGGTCAAATAATAGAGATGAGTGAGGATAAATTGGGAATGACTAATATATCATATATCGACCGACCGAAATATATCATATTTCGACCGGAATAGGTATATTTTGACCGAAATTACTGTATTTTAATTATAATTATGTATAAACAAATTAAAATAAAAATATTATCTTGATAAATAAAGTAGGTTAATAAGTGTTACAAATAATTTATACAAACATTCCTTATTTAAGCACAAATATAGGACGTTTATTTTATTAGATCATACGACTATGATAAATTCCTACTCCTTACACATAAATATGTTCATATTTCGTCTTACCCTCCTATGTATATTATATATGTATCAAACTTAGGGAGCAAACGATGCTCCAAATTTCAAATTTTTGTGGCTATTTAATTACATTTATGAGAAGTGTATGTTTTCACCTACCCATAACTATGCGTTTTTTACGTGACACAAAGTACTCGTGGGATAAGCAATACAAACAAGTTTGTTGCAGTTATATATTATCTTTATAATAAACCAATAACACTTTATGTTACCTTCATTTTTTAGAAAAAAAAAATCAACTCAAATAGTTCGTCTAAGGTTTGATATTATGTCATGTCATTTATAAATTAACATTTTATAAATAATCTAAGTTATAAAAGATTATTATTCATATTTCATATCACCACCTATTTATGTACATTTATGATAGATGTGATTTCGATATTAAATGAGTTATTGACTTATTAAGAAATTTAACTAAGGTGTAGCTGTAAAAGTCCGATACATACGGACTGGGTAGAGCGGGGGTCGTCTGCATCCGAGCACACATGCGCGTTAGGCTCATCACATAAATCCGATGAGGTTCCATCCTAAAACCAATCGACAATAAGAGGAGTAGTCCACCGACCTTATATACTAGGATGAGAAGTCTCAATCTTTTGATGTGAAAACTGATTATCTCCAACAATAGCATTCATATGAAGCTAAAAAAGGTTATAACTTACTTGAGTGAAGAATGCGAGTAGGATAAGAGCCTTGAGTCCGAAAAATAACTTTCTTAGGTGACCAATAGGGCTCAAAGACCATGAAATGGCGATTTGTTGGCGAGTCTTGAGATCCAAATCCGAAAATTTGTGAAAGAAAGGGTATTTCATCGAAATGCTTGCTTTTCCGCACAAAATCAAAGTCCCTATCCACGTCGAAAGGAGGATAAACACTAATCTCGTCAGGAAAACATGACTTCGTAACTTTTCGCTTATCAGTCCACCAACCTGCGAAGATTTTATTAACACCAAGATCAAATGTAATAAAATTTAACTGTTAATTTTTTTAAAATGAAGATTTTATTTACTAAAAAAAAAACTGAGATTAATTATAGTTTTTCACTTTTGACTCATTCTCTAATATTTTTCAAACTTTACCTAGAAAATTTAATATCAACTTTATCGAATTTAAACCGTTTATTAAAATAATAAAATTGTGCAATATTGAGAATATTAGACAAATTAATTCCATCTAAGACTTGAAATTCAAACTCGTGTATTTTTTTTCTCTAGTGTATAAAGTTTAAGACTACATATAAGAAGGAAAAAACAATAGATTAAAATTGATAACTTAAAAAAAAAATCATTTAAAAATATTGAAAAAAAATATTGAAAAAAGCTTTAAGCCTGAGTTGTGCCCTAAAATCTTGCCCTATATGAACTTTCGCGATCCCATGATCTAGCATGTCTGTAAATCTGTAATCTCTATTGTCTACCTTTTTCACCTTGTTATCTACAGGAATTTCAATTTTTGTATAAGATATTAATATTTATAAATAGTGTCCTTACAAATATTTATAAGGTTTTTCCCCGATGAATAAAATAAAATCAAGGAAATATTTTTGTAGAAAATATAAATAATTAAATTTGATGAAAGTAGTAAAACATGTTTTGGCTATATATTTTAAAAGTCCATTGAAATTAAATAAAATCTATAATATTAGATAATTACTACCATTAAAAATTAATTAAGATACGAAGAAATAGAAATAAAACATGATTACTTATTTACATATAATATTTAAATTATAATAAAACTATAATCCTAACCTTACTCCGTTCAAATCCATAAAAATTCAGTAAGAAACCAAGAATATTAATTAAAGAATAAAAAAAAAAATTAGAAAATGATGTATGTGTTCTCACGTAATCTGGAGTTCCTGCCATGGAAGCTGAAGTGCCAAAGAACTTAACCGCAGACTCATCTACACCCAAAACGTCGTCGTTTGGGACTTTAACAGAAGGCAAGAAAGTGTCACATAGTGCAGTGAGTGAGTTCATCTCCCTACAAGAGAGCTTATTGACGTAAGTCTCTTTCTCTCCCATGAATAGCTTCTGCGTATCGATATCGATGGTCTCGAAATCAATCGTATTGAAATCGATCGTCGTCTGCTCTTTGTTCGCCATGGCTGGTATTATGGTAATATAAGCTTGTTTGTTTGTTTGTGTTTTAAGTTGAAAGCTAGCTAAGCTATCTTATAAGGTGAGGAGTTTGAAGTTGCTATTGAGGGAGAAAGAGAGAGATATATTTATTGTGACAAGTGACGTGAAACTGATTTCCTACTTGATAGAAGAAATCGAATTGCATATATATTGAAAGAAAAAAAAGCAAAGATGATGATATCTACAGCTAACTTTTGACTCGTTCTAGACATGGTTCGGTAATTTTCAAAAATCGAGTTAAAATCAAAAATAAAATAAGATGAGTTATCCGCCGTCCTATTACCTTCTCTAAAAATATGACCGAGTTTGAATCAACCCAATCTCGAAGTAAGAAATCTCAACACAACTAGCATGAATGAAAGCGCTTGCTCGGTAACTCAGTTTGGCCACTGAAGACAAGTTCATTCCTTCAACGCCATAACCACCATAGACATACCACGAACTTGACCCTCCATTGTACACCATTATAGTTATCAATTGCGATATTTTCAAAGTACCAGGTTTCTCAGTCCATGTTGGCGATTGCATGGCATATCGACCTCGGCAGAAGTTGCGTCCAAACCACCTTAGCCTCTGGACAGTCTCGCATCTAAACTTAATTGTAATACGAGAAGTAACATGTATCGGAGATAATAAATTTTCACCCTTTTTATTGTCAATTGATTTTTAGTGAAATCTCATGAGACTTACGTGTTGGATTTGTACCTAACGTGATGTCGATCTTATGCACACACCTCCCATTATACAGTCCGTCTTTGTCAGACTTTAATATCATTATCAAAGCAGCTAGACTCTAAGTCTCGATTTAGTCGATTGTCCATCAATCCTAATATGTTCAAGTGTCGATTAGGTATTTAGGTCTATATCCCCAATTGGTTTTAAAATGGAATTACATTGGACTTGGACCTAATTTACATATACGTTGTTAACTTGTTATACACACAAACCACTCCAGAGTCCGTATGTGTCGTACTTTAACAGTTGTGTCCGATCTTTTTCATACCTGTGTCTTTTGGTTGTAATAGTGAAAACAAAGAGAAAATAAAGTATAGTCTTTATTTGGTTATTTATATGGAAAACAAATCTCTCTTTTATTGAAAAAACCTTGCATAAACAAGAGATAAAATTTTCACAAGAAAATAACTCTAATGCTATCTAATGTTTTTAAAATTCTTTAACTTGTAAATAATTTTTACGAACAAATGAAGTTTTTTAAAAAACATGTCTTTTTTTTTCTTGTAATAGTTTTTAAAAACATGTATTAATGAAACTAATTAACTAAATATCCAAAGTAAATAGATATCGATATATATTTATTACCCGGGGTCCAACATGCAACTTGCACTCGAGTTGGTTGTGAACTAATATATGCCCCGTTTTTCATGTTCCCTGCCCTACATGAACATGCGTTTCGGCACGTTCAAGCATATATGTGGAATTATATCAGCCTTAACACATCAATCGAGTTGATTTTATTTTACAATTAATCGATAATATGTGCATTAGACTACCGATCTTATATAAAATGAAAGAAAATAAATAAATTTATTAGTTAGTTTATCTTTATCTTATTTTATTATTATTATTTTTTTTACCCTTGTTATAAATACTTTGTCCGATCAATGAAATAAACAAGTTTTCAATTCACAAATCTCTACGTGGTATTAGAGAGCATACGATCCCTCAAGTTACCGGCGTTCTACAACCGACTTCTACCATCGAAGAAAAGAAGATTGGGAGGTACATCAAAGTCCTCATAGTATATCTTCGTTCAAATCCATATCGGCGTGTTCAAACTCATATCGGCGTGTCATCATCACCAATAAAACAAGGAGCAATGAAGGGAGGAGGTCTATCAAGTCCTCATATCATTATTTCGCTCAGACCTACCCTAGGGCGCTAATCAACCTGCATCCTATGGCCCAATACTTACCCTAGGACGCTCATCGACCTGCATTCTAGGGCCCAAAACTTAGCCTAGGACGCTAATCAATATGCGTCCTAGGGCCAAAAACTTATCCTAAGACGCTAATCCAACATGCTTCATAGGGCCACAAACTTACCATCGAACGCTAATCAACTTGCGTTCTAGGGCCCAAAACTTACCCTAAGACGCTAATCTACTTGCATTTTAGGGCCCAAAAACTTACCCTAAGACGCTAATCTACATGCCTCCTAGGGCCAAACCTACCGGCGCCATATCAACGCTGACATGATGAAGGGAGAAGGTCTGATAAGTCCTCATTTCATCTTTTCGAGTTTCTATTGTTCAAGCTTGGAGTTGTTGAACCATACCTCTAGCTTCAAGGGGAGTGTTAGATTATTGGGTCATACACTAGGCCATATATTTGAACTTATCCCTTTATTTGTTAGTTTATCTTTATCTTTGGGTTTTTGTCAAAACTTTGTTCTTAGAAATTGGATTAATTTGGCTTGCCTTATCCGAGGAAACTAAATATTTACATATGATATACTACTTTCCTTTGATACACCCCTCAAGTTGGTGCATGGTTCTTGCAAATGACCAACTTGCGTAGTAGGTAATGAAACGGTTGATGACCGAGGGCCTTGGTGAAGATATCCGCTAATTGAATGTTGGAATAGATGTGCAATGTACAGATTGTCTTCTGTTGAACTTTATCACAAACAACATGGAAATCTATTTTCGATATGCTTTGTATGTTCGTAGAACACCGGATTTGAGGCTATATGTAATGCAACTTGATTTTCACACCATAGCTTGAATGGTTGTGTATGAGACACGCCGAAGGAAGCAAGCAACGCGCGTTTTGATCCATTTGATTTCACATGTTGTAGATTTCATTGCATGGTACTCTGTTTTAGCGAACGATCTTGATACCGTGCTTTGCTTCTTGGTTTTCCAAGAGATCGGAGACTCGCCAAGAAAAATGGAAAACCCCGTTAGAGAACGTCGAGTAAGAGGGCAAGAAGCGTAATCTGAATTGCAATATGCATTGAGTTGAAAAGGACTAAAATTAGACAATAATATACCTTCTCCTGGATTCGACTTGAGGTATCTAGTACACGAAGGACTGCGTTCCAATGTTGGACCAATGACGTTTGTAGAAATTGGGACAAAATATGTACAAAGTAATTCAAGTCGGGTCTAGTAATCGTTAGATAGATTAGTCTCCTCACCAGTGGCGATAGCGTTCCGGATATGAGAAAAGTGTGGGCTCATCCTTGGCTAGAGCATAACCATGCCCGATTGGAAAGGATGTCGGGCGTGATCCGATCGTCCCAGTTTTTGCTAGAATATCAATAACGTATTTTTGATGGGATAAAGCAAGGCCATGTGGGGTATGAGTAACCTCTATACCCAAAAAAAATCTGATTTTTTCCAAGTCTTTCATTTTAAAACAAGTTTGAAGGTAGGCTTTAAAAAGAACAATAGTGTTAGAGTTGTTACCCGTAATAATTAAATCATCAACGTAAATTAAGATAAAAATACGGATACCTGAACGGGAATAAGTGAAGAGAGAATAATCGGCTTTAGATTGTTCAAAACTAACATGAAGAAGTTTCGTACTTAGCTTGTGAAACCAATTCCGTGGTGATTGTGTGAGACCATATATGGACTTACGTAGCTTACACACCTTGGTGGGATCCGAGATTGTGAACCTAGGAGCTAATGACATGTAAACGTCTTCGTGTAAGTCGTCATGGAGGAATGCGTTATGCACGTCCATTTGGTGCAGTTCCCATTTAAGGCTTGAGGCTACTGCAAGAAATATTTTAACCGATACGAGTTTAGCAACCGGTGTGTAAGTATCAGTAAAGTCGATACATGGACGTCGTCAATTGCCGAGAGCAACTAAACGTGCTTTATGATGCTCGATTGTTCCGTCAGCATTCAGTTTGGTTTTGAAGACCCGACGGCAACCTATTGGCTTCTTGCCTTGAGGTAGTGAAACGAGGGTCCAAGTCTGATTATTTTGAAGAGTGTCTATCTCGATACACATGGCAGCCCGCCATTCCGGTAGAGCCGCTGCTTTCTTGTAAGAAGAAGGATGATTTTATGTAACATAGATGAGAGGGAGACAATTTATTAAAGCATAAGTAAATAGAAATAGGATAGAGGCACTTACCCGGAGATGATGAAGTAGTTGATGAACCATGGACCAAGTGTTCTGGAGTCAAAGAGCCACAATAAAAATCCTTGAATTTAGAACTTGAAACAATTGAACGGGTATTGCGATGCAAGGTAGGTGAAGAATTATTTTGGTGAGATACGGTTTCAAACGAAGGAAAGTCATCTTCGCTAGAAGGAAGGTTTTCGACATTAGAATTTTGCTCAATAGAAGTGAAAAGTGGTGATGTATTGAAGAAAAGATTCTGATTCGAAGAAGTTATGGTAGACAAAACGGTATCATGATTTTCTAAACTAGGAGATAGCGATTGTGAAAAGGAATGAACGTTTATATTAGAAGTGAAAATTCATGACTGGTTGATGAATGTGGACGGATTGGTGGGAGAAAGAAGAGGGGAAATAGGAGTAGTTGAAATATCGATCACTTTTAGAATATAGAAGAGGCAAGGCATTCGGATCAGCCACCAAGGTGGGATTAGAGGGATCTTCTTCCATACGTGTAGGCAGAAAATTAGGGTTAGGGTTAGAGTTAATAGGAGGTAAAAATCGGCTTTTAAATCATTTTCATTAGTTAAAATGTTTTCATTTAGTTTTGCAAAGGGGGAGTTATTTTTATAAAAACATACATCCCGAGACACGAAAATGGTATAGTTTTCAAGATCATAAAGGGTCCAACTTTTTTGACTAAAAAGATACTTGATGAATACATTTTCGAGAACGAGATGAAAATTTGTTTGAATCTTTAGGGAAAATAGATGCATAAGATAAATAACCAAAAATTTGTAAATGGTTGTATCCGGTTTTCTTTGGAAGAAAATTTCAAAAGGGGATTTATCATCAAGAACTTGTGTAGGAGTTCGATTGATAAGATAGCGAGATGTTAAAATCGCATGGCCCCAAAAATATATCGGTAATTGCGATTGAAAGAGTAACGCACGGGCCACGTTAAGTAAGTGACGATGTTTGCCGTGCAATCCTCCCATTTTGTTGGGGTATACGTACAAGATTTTTCGTGGATAATGCCTTTATCCAAAAACAATTGTTTTAGTTTCAAAAATTCTGATCCGTTATCACTTCTCACAAGTTTAATATTCTTATTGAAGTGTGTTTGAATCATGTTAACGAAACGTTGAAAAATAGGTAGAACCTCTTTTCATAAGAAATACCCATGTTATTCTTGAACAATCATCGACAAGGGTTAAAAAAATATTAAGCACCGCAAATAGCTAGAAGTCTATACGGTCCCTGATAACATGGTTTATTGCCCTAGTTTAGGCATGCATTTAGGTAGATTTTCCCTCTCCGCATCTTTGATTAGGCCTTAGTTTGTGTCATTTATACTTGTTTTGTTCTACTTTGCAAGAATAGATGTCTACACATACTATTGGTGTCTTTGTAGGTGATTTGACGCATTTCGGAGCTTAAAAGACGCATATGAGGATCAACCCTCGGAGTGGATGCATTGGAGCGATCATACGTGCGAAGGGAAAAGCGAGGAATCGAGCCAAAGGCATAAAGAGAACATTAGAGCCATCTCGGTCGACATTTATTAAATTCCATTAATTCAGGGCGAGATCCACAATGCCGTAAGCAATCTCGGGAGGCATCTCGGCTCGAGATCAAGAGCTGTCAAAAGTTGACCCGACCCGTGAACCCGACCCGACGAACCCGACCTGGCCCCAAAAATTATGAAAAAGAGAATCTCCGCAACCACCCGCTTGAAACGGATTTAACCCGAAGTAACCCGATCCGAATGAACCGGTAGCCCGAAGTAACCCGACCCGAAGTAACCCGATAGTCCGAAGTAACTCGACCCGAATAATCCGATAGCCGAAAGTATAATATATTCTATCTTTAACTTCATATTTCCTATACAATTATTCAATAATAAATTTCAATTAAAAAAAACTTGTATCAACTATACATTTTTCACTTTCATTTGGATTAAGTTATATAACTAATTGGCTATTATATATTTTTATTTTACATTTTATAACAAATAAAATAGAAAAAACATGTATGGATCAGTCACATTAGATATTTGGATCAAATGATAGTTGACTGAACGAACTTTTATTTCAATAATTTTGATGGATATTTGGAAAACGAAGCTTCTTGGAGTTGGTATAAAATTATATAAAAGATTTTTTTATATATATTTAAATATAATTCATTATAAGACACATTTATAGTATATACAATTCAATAAGTTATTATAATCTTCATAAGTTTCCTCCATAAAAAAATATATATTGGCTACATTAGGTTACCATAGTTTCCGTAATTTTGTACTCCTAACGGCCATTTTCTCGCTTTTTTCGCTTTTTTTACAATAAGCTACGTAAGCCTACCAGTTCCTAAAACGACCCATACTAGACTCGTTACTCAACTTTATATTTTTAATACGATTCTAAAAACAATCTTACTACAATTTTTTTTTTCTTTTTCAGTTTTAAAGTTGTTTTGCTTCTAAAAAAATTACGATAAACTACAACTTTTTTTTTCCAGTTATAAAGTTGATTTGTATTATCTGTATTTCATTTTCTTTTGTATCTCTCTCCTATTATGAAATATATCCAAATTGACAACTACGTAAGATAATCTTAGTTCATTTGACCTAATTTTCGGTGATGAGAAATAAATAGTCTACGTCCATTGTTTTCTAAAGGACATACGTATTTAAATTATGGTCGGGCTCTAAAAATCAACACCTAATAATCATAATAATATATACCTAACATGCTTATACATAAATAAATATTAGCTATCTAGCAATCAAAAAGGCTCTAAAAGTATCTTAAGTTTGAAATTTAATAAAATGACATTGTAAATATTGAGTTGTTACTCATGTTAATAATTTTTTTTTGTGGTAGAGTGAGAACAAATAATTATAGAGTTAAGCGTGTTCGTGCGGAAGTAATTTTAAGAATGGGACCTCCTAAGAAGTTTTTGCGTGTGCGTGCATGGGACAACGTCCCTAAGACCTAGGGTTTTACATATGGTATTAGAGCTAACCCTGAATTACGGGTGTGCTTGTCCTAATAGGCGGTCGCTCGGCTCGGGGGACAGTCATTGGTCTGACGTGAACGTCAGAAGTTTAAGTGAAGGAGATTGTAACATCCCGTAAATTATCATCGGGTTGCTACACATGTCAAGAAGTTTTGCGCGTGCATGGTTGGCATGAGAACAACGTTCCTAAAACATCGGGTCTCATAAATATATATATATAGAGATCGATAATTTCGGTGATAACTTGTTCCTGGAAAAGAAATAAAATGTTTGTTGAGAAAGTGTTATATATATATACACACGTGGAAATTGGCAGAAAAATACAATTTTGTTAGCCTTTTGTAATTTTAATTAGAAGTTTTGGATTTGAAAATTTATAACTAGATTTTGTTAGAGGTTTTAAATAATATATTTTGAAGATATTTTATTTGAAAAACATATAAGATACAACTTTAATTTTTGAAATAAGTAAGAGCAATTGTCGGATTTCGCGACGATGATGATATTTTTCCGTTGTTGCTCATGTAATGTTATATGATTTGTATATGTAGAGTGTTTTCTTGGCCCCATTGATATTTTACCGTATATTAGTAAGAAGATTGGTAGAACTACAATATATTTTACCCTTGACTTTTAGTCGTTTTCTGACTATGTTAGTCCGTCATCGATTACATCAAAAGATATACAAGACTTTTTTCTTTCCCCTCTTCTCTCTTTCATTATCGAGACTCGTACATACAAAGATCTTGATAGTTTATTTTCTTCTAAGAAGTCTTATCTCCTTTCAAAAGAATAAGAGTCTTTCCTTTTAAAACTCTTGAATTGTAAGGAGAGACATAGACGCGAGTTTATTTACGGATTCATGGTATATACAGATTGAAATGTTAAACTCTTTTGACTGGATATAAAAATATACCAATTGAAGTGTCACCTAGGTTCGTAAAATTTTGAGTTCTCTTCTTAATGCACTTGGACTAGCTGTAAGAGATAGAGAAGATAAACCTATTAAGCGAATTGTAATTTGTAAACTGTTCAAGTTTCAACTAGACCAAGAGAAATTAAAATTCTTACACGTTATATATATATATCAAGTGAGAATATTTATTATGGTAAGAGTACGTGTAAAACCTTTATTCGTTAAAATGAATATAATGAATTCATAATTTGAACATGTGTTATTATAATGAATTCATAATTCATAATTTGAACATTTATTATGGTAAGAGACAGTAAACTTCATAATTTGAGACAGTAAAAAGTGGCATTATTAATTATTACATATATAAAAATATTAAACAAATGCATTATAACTAATAAAAATATTACATTATTATTCATATAATATTTAAATTAATCTTATAATAGGGTAATCAAATACATTTTCGTAAGACAAGTTTTAAATGTTTAACATTTATTTTTAGAAATAATTTAATAATAATTTTTAATTTGAGTGTAAGAAAATAGATTTATCAAATATTTTAAATATTCTAATATTTTAATAGATTATAATATATATATATATATATATATATATATTATTTATTTTTAAAAGAGATATATATTATGATTAAAATATATGTATATTATTATAATAAATTGTGTCATTTCGTACAAGATACGGAGACTAAGATAATTTCAAGTATACGTTATGCACTAGATTCTCACACATTTTAAAGCTACAACCTAACACTTAAGCCCACTCTTGCTAAATTTTTGCATGCTCATGCGCTAAGTTCCTTTACAAGCTCAAGTGTTGCATACTCGTGCTCTTTGATTTAAAGCTAACATGATTGTGCGCTAGATCATATAGTGCACTTTGTCATTGTTCTTGTGACACGAACCGTACTTTTCAACCGATCCAAAAGCATCTAAAATATTTGGGACGTTCGTAGAAGACTCCGGACATGGCTGGAAGGCACTAGAAAAACGTGGGTCCATTTAGGCTTGACTAGAGCCTTGCAGATCATTCTACGGTGACTTATGAAGAGTTCTAGTCAAGAAAGATTGGATTGTCCCGTACTTGTCCAAATCCGGAACCTTCCTAGAAGGGAAGGTCTTGGGCTATAAATAGATAGGGTCACTCCCTCATTGACATTATCCGAGTTTCAAGCTCTCATTCAATGCATTGTTAAGCTCTCTTGTAATATAAAGCTTTATTTCCCACACACAAAGCATTCCAAGTGCTCTTAGCCATCAATCTTAACCTCTTCCATTAACAATATCGGAATAGGCTGATCTTGGCACGACAAGGGGTCGAGACAAGGTAAGAGACGCACGGTTTAGAGTTAGGGAGAACTCAACCCGTGACACTTGTATAGTCATGCATTTGGTCAATTTGTCTCAATTACATGATTAATGATTGTGTTATTTGCACACCATTATTAGCATATACACACGCGTCATTATTAGCATATACACACGCGTATGTCAAGTGATAAAATCATGATCGTTATTTTTTTTTATTAAACGTTGCTTAGATTTCATTAAATATTTTCTCACCCTACTGTAATACGAATTATAATGTGTACGTCTTATTTGATTGTTGAAGATTTTGATTCAGTACGATCCCTACCAATTTGCACTTCTGCAGCTACTGCATGTATGTAAATTCCTTGACCACACAAATATATGATGGCTCATTAACTCAATTTATTACTTACTAAACAACATGTACATCTTGAGGCCTGCATATATCCTGTCTTAACCGACACCCATGCCCATCTATTAAATTAACGTACACCACCTTCTTCAATATCGGCCGTAACTTTTAGGGTTTGACCCATTGTACGTACTGCGATGGGTAGTTTTTTCATTTTCCAACAGTGAAATTCGATGATGAACAATAAATAAGAATAGTGGGCGAATGCATACACATGCATATTAGGTAATAATTGAACATATAAGTATGGCGAAGCTACAACTAAAATCAATTAATAATAAGAAAAGTAGTTGACGGATCTTATTCACTAGGTAGAGTTGTAAATTTTCAACTTTTGTCGAAAGCGTCCGGAAAAAGAAATTATTACACGTACCGTCATGTGTTTAAAAATATATGTTATTAACAAACTAATTTATATTACAATATTAGGGTTTGTTAACGTGTGAAATGTGTCCCACGTCGACAATATGAAACCCGTGAACCTAGCATATAAATACGAGGGTTACTCCTTCTATCCAGAGTTCTATGTTGAGTTAGATGCACCAGTAGGATCACCGAGTAGATCTTAGTACTACCTTGGTGAGTATTGTGTGCTTATAAGTTTATATGCTATGATGTGTTTATTTTCGTGCTAGCTATGATGTGATTATGATCTTATTAGATCCTGTTGTGCTAGTGCGATTGTTTATAGCTGGAGATGGTTCTTTCCTCCATGCTATTGTGATGTGATAGGTTTAGTTGGAGATGGTTCTTTCCTCCATGCTACTTTGGTGGACATAGTATTGCTGGAGATGTTTTTCCCTCCATGCCCGTGGTTATGTTGATGAGGTTTTGGCTAGAGGTGTTTTTACTCTATGCCCTAGATAGTATAGTGATCTTACAGCTGGAGATGATGAGTTCCTCCATGCCCGTGTTTGAGGTTATAAAGAGAGTTGTACCTCGGCTTGTGAGTCCGAGTGGTTTGAGGATTTTACAAGTTTCGGGACGAAACTTGTTTTTAGGGGGGTGAGGTGTAAGAGCCTTAGTCTTTGGGAGCTAGTTTAGCCTTAGCCGCCCTCGCGGGTCTGTGAGGCCTCCCTGCGGCTCCTCTGTTGTTCCGCCCCTGCGGCCAGGAAATCCGCCCCTGCGGTTTCCTACGGCTGCAGCCGGCTTTTTTGACCTTTGACCCGTGCTTTACTCTTTCACTACCTTAATCTAATTGTTTGCTTTGGCTTGTTGAGCATCTTCACTCCCTTTCCCAACTGCCTTCACGTCCTTCTCCTTCCTCCTTGATCTTCTTCTTGGTTTCCTTAGAGTTTTGAAGTGTTTTGGTGTGGCTTTGTGTGTCGTTGATGATGATGATGTTGTATGACGTTGTTGCTGAGCTTGAGAGCTAGTAGAGGTGTTGTCTTGGATCAGTTTCGTGCTTAGGCAACAGTGGGTAAGCTCCTTATTCTTCTTCTTCTTTCTTTGATCTCTTCCTCTTCCTAGCTTAGGATTAGATTTATGTTGATGTAGATTGATGTTGGTTTATGTATGTATATGTATATGTGTAACTTTGGATGAGAGAAGACGTGATTTGATCACGTGAAGAGCCGGAGAGGAACCGCGGGATCACATTCTGCACTGTCGCCGCCCCCGCGGTCCAGCGAAGCCGCCCCTGCGGAAGCCTTGCCACCGCACCCGCGGCCGGAATCTGCCGCCCCCGCGGCCGCTGTCCCTGCGCAAGCGCCTGCGCTTGCCTGCGGCCCTGTCACCGCGCCTGCGGCCGAGCCTTTCCGCGCCCGCGCCCTGCATCTTTCCGTCACGCAGGTGCGTCTTGTCCCGGGTCTACCTAGAGTTGGGTAGATCCTTTCCTTTCCTAGTATGAGCGGTTTAGTAGCATGTTAGGTATGTGTATGAGGTTAGAATGATGTTGAGTACGTTATCGTTTATGCCGGTTATGGCTTTGAGGTTTATGAGTTAGGTTATGATCCTTATGGATCCTTTGGGTCTAGGTGTGACCCCTGTGTTGGATATGAGTTTGATATATGGTTATGCCTTGTTGCTAGGCAGTGTTGATCTCCAGATTGGAGCCGATTGGGTTTGAGACTTCCGAGGTTGAGGTAAGTCCATAGGACTTACTTAGCTACCATCCATATATTGGATGTGTGCATGAGTGGTGTGTGCGTTATTAAGTTTGAGCGTATGAGTTGTGATGATTACCTACCTATGGTTTAGTGACTGCCCATTGTAGGGTCGTGACAACTTGTCCTTTTATCCCGCTGGGAGTCTGGAGGTTCTCTACGAGCAGGCCTATGTAGCTCAGTGGGCCGGCCACCTGCACCACTCCCATAGGGTACACGGGAGGTGGGACCGGATCCCCACTCTAGCTGGCACTATCCCCGAGAGGCGAGGGTTGTATTCCTCGTGTCACATATATTCATATTGAGATATATATATATATATATATACGCTTGAGTGACTGGACGTTATTAAGATAATAACCGGGTAAATGTGTGATAGCATGGTGATGTGTTTACTATTCATTGGGGTGTGACTGTGCTTATGTGTCTTCTTATATATGCGTATGGTTAGCTAACGGTGTTATACCGTGTTGTAGATCCTTTGCAGGTTAGGAGAGCTGCAGAGTGATCCAGAGGGGTGATCCGTTGAGGGCTCTGTACATTGGGTCGTCCTCGTGGGATGGGATCTTTTGACTATGTATATGGTTATGTTTTGTTGTACTCAGCAGTACTTGTATAAACCTTTTGATACTTTTATAACAGTTTGATGTTTTGTATTTAATCTATTGGTGCCTTGTTGTAAGATTCAGTGAACTTGTTGTCAGGCTAGGGTCAGGATCCATTGTGATATCCTAGCCCAGTAGCACCTCGAGTCTTACGGATTTGGAGTGTTACAAAGTTGGTATCAGAGCCCAGGTTGACAACAATGACACTTGTAATCTGCGATAAAGGTCGAATAGATAAATAAACAGAACCCGAAAGGGTTTGACTTTTCAAAAGGTTTTGGTTTTGAAATGAGTACAAAATGTTTTGGGATATCGTGTACGTGAGCCATCACCCCTCTGAAGATCTCGAGAGTATATATATAGATATTATGTTGTGATTGATTTGATATATACATACGGCATATATATAGCCTTCTGAGTTAGGTTTACGTCATCTGCAGATGGTTCAAACTAGAGCCTTACTTGCAGCTGGACGAGGTAGAGGTAGACCCCCTTTAGGTAGAGGACGGGGTAGGACTTCCGTTGTTGATCCACGTGCAGCGGAAGAGGTTCACGACGACGTTGCTGAGAGTGTCGTTCCTGAGAATGAGAGCGGCGTAGCTGGGAGACAGGGTCCACAACGAGTCCAGTCAGATGACTCGGATTATGTCTCCATGGGAGGACCTGAGTTCCGCGAGTATATCCGGCGAGTGGAGGAGGCTGCCAGAGCGGGTAGACCTATCACAGATCTGCCAACACATGAGGGATCATCTGAGAGGTCCCACGGAGTTACTTAGGTGTCAGCTGCACCGGCACCTGTTGCTGAGATTGCTCGAGCTACAGAGGAGCATAGAGGGCCTAGACCAGACACTTGGTTGAAGGCATTTCACCAGATGGGTGTACCCCCTTTCTCTGGGAAGGTGGGGCTCGAGGTTGAGTTGTGGATTGGACATGTGGACTCAACTCTGGAGTCCATTAGGTGTCCTGCTGGCCGGCAGATAGAGTTGGTGCAGACTCTGTTCAGAGACTTAGCACAACACTGGTGGAGGTCTGTACGAGTACAGGTTGACAGTTATGATCAAATGCGGACCATGATCAGAAAGCGTTTTTGCCCTACCTCACTGAGGAAGGAGAAACTGCGGGATTTTGTGGAGGCTGGGTTTGAAGATGTACCAGTCTCCGAGGCTATCAGGAGGTTTCATGAGGAGTTGGCATTGCTGGGACCAGCTGCACCTTCTGCAAATCAGCACGTATATCTGTTTTCTCGACGACTGAGGGATGTCACCCGGGCCTATATGGCAGGATTTCATTGTGAGTCCTTGATGGACTACCAGGATAGAGCCGTTGACTATGAGCGAGAGCGGGCTAGTCAGAGGAGAGCTTCTCAGACCGGAGGGTTTGAGAAGAGACAGCGTACTGGGCAGACCAGTGGTACTGGAGGAGCTGTTGGTTCAGGGCGAGGCCAGAGCCGTCAGAGTCAGCCCTCATCTGCACCGGCTACAGATAGGGTACGACAATGTTTCAACTGTGCTGAGTATGGACATATCAGACCAGAGTGTACGAGGCAGATAGTGACTTGCGTCACTTGTGGTGGATGAGGCCCCAAAGATGTCTTCTGTAGACAAGGTGGAGCGGCATCTCAGCAGGGTTCTTCTCCTGGAAGTGTAGCGAGAGGTGGGTAGAGGCCACCTCAGCAGCAGCAACAGACACAGGGACAACAGAGAGTCTCAGATCGTCCTACCACTCAGGGATCTGCTCCTGGGTTGGGTAGAGGAAGAGGTCGTGGTGGGAGCACCACTGATACCAGAGGCCCACAGGGCCGAGTTTTTGAGTTGAGGAGTGCAGAGGATCCAGTTGCACCGACTGCTACAGGTACCATTCTGATTCATGGTTTACCTGTTAGAGTGTTATTTGATACCGGTGCTACGCATTCTTTTATTTCTGATGCCTATGTAGAGCGTCTGAGTCTAGATACAGTTGAGGGGATGCCATTTATTATAGGGTTACCCGATGGTGGTATGGTCAGAGGTACCCGTGAGATTCGTGACTGTCCCATTACTGTAGGGACCCGTGTTTTGCTTGTGGACTTCTTTGTCATGCCATTAGTGCATGAAGAAGTCATTCTAGGTATGGATTGGATGGATAAACATTCTACAGTTTTAGATGTAGGTAGGAGGACTGTTACCCTCTCTACCGAGTTAGGTCAGATAGAGGTTTTCCGAGGTTGGGACCTTGGAAAATCTGGCATGGTTATTAGCGCGATACGGGCTGCGAGACTGATTGCACAGGGTTGTGATGTCTTATGGTGTTATGCCATGAAGGAGGGGGAGAGTCCAACATTAGAGGATATCCCAGTTGTCTGTGATTTTGCAGATGTATTTGTTGAGCCGTCCAGTTTGCCGCCTCAGAGGAGTGTGGATTTCAGTATTGAGTTAGAGCATGGTACGAGACCGATCTCGAAGGCCCCATACCGGATGGCGCCTGTTGAGATGCTGGAGCTGAAGAAGCAACTCGAGAAGTTGGTTGAGAAGGGTTTCATTCGCCCTAGCGTATCTCCATGGGGAGCACCTGTCCTCTTCGTACGGAAGAAGGACGGATCACTGAGATTATGCATAGATTACAGAGAGCTGAACAAGGTGACCATCAAGAACAATTATCCATTGCCGCGTATTGATGATTTGTTAGATCAGCTACAGGGAGCGAATGTATTCTTCAGGATTGACCTGCGCTCAAGATATCACCAGCTGAGGGTGAGAGAGCAGGATGTGCACAGGACAGCATTCCGGACTAGATATGGCCACTACGAGTTTGTAGTGATGCCATTTGGGCTTACGAATGCCCCAGCCGTCTTTATGGAGTTGATGAACAGTATCTTCATCGACTTCCTGGATCAGTTTGTGGTGGTCTTTATAGATGACATTCTGGTATATTCTCGTAGCAGAGAGGAGCATGTAGGACAGCTGAGGACTGTATTGCAGGTTTTACGGGATAGAGAATTTTATGCTAAGTTCTCTAAGTGCGAGTTTTGGATGCTAGAGGTAGCATTCCTGGGTCACATTGTTTCCGCCGAAGGGATCAAGGTTGATCCGACGAAGATTGAGGCAGTAGCAGCATGGACTACACCGACGAACGTCAAGGAAGTACGTAGCTTTCTTGGCCTAGCCGGTTATTACAGACGCTTCGTGGAGGGATTTTCTGTGATTGCCCGTCCACTGACGAGTCTGCTGAGGAAGACTACCAGATTTGTGTGGTCTGATCAGTGTATGCAGAGTTTTGATGAGCTGAAGAGACGTCTGACTTCTGCTCCTGTTTTGGCACAGCCAGAGGGTACAAAGGATTTTGTGGTATACAGTGATGCATCCAAGCTAGGCTTGGGATGTGTGTTGATGCAGCGGGGCAGAGTGATTGTCTATGCGTCTAGACAGCTGAAGACGTATGAGGAGAACTACCCGACTCATGATCTAGAGTTGGCAGCGGCAGTTCATGAACTGAAGATCTGGAGACATTACCTGTATGGTGTTACATGTCATATCTTCACAGACCATCAGAGTCTAAAGTACAATTTCACGCAGCGGGAATTGAATAACCGCCAGCGTAGGTGGCTTGAGCTGATCAAGGATTTTGATCTGGAGATTCTGTATCATCCGGGGAAGGCGAACGTTGTCGCCGACGCCCTGAGCAGGAAGACGCCTTGAGAACAGGCGATTGCGAGGCTGATAGTTCAGCATCAGTTGCAGAGAGACTTGATCTGGTTAGAGTTGGACATCCAGTTTCCTGATGAGGACGTCCAGCTGCGTACATTAGAGGTTCTTCCTGATCTGTTGAGTGAGATCCAACAGAAGCAGGTACTTGCCCGACACTGCTGAGGATACGAGATAGGATGTCTCGGGATGAGGCACCACAGTTCCTGCTAGGAGCAGATGGAGTTTTGAGACGCCGTGGTCGCGTCTGTATACCTGCTGATACAGAGCTGAGACAGAGGATTTTACAGGAGGCTCATTGTACACCTTACTCTGTACATCCAGGTACGAGTAAGATGTATCAGGACTTGAGACGTTTATATTGGTGGGGAGGGCTGAAGCCCGATGTGGCCAGATTTGTGGCACAGTGTGAGACCTGCCACCAGGTCAAGATAGAGCATTGCAGACCTGGAGGTGAGCTTCATCCACTTCTTGTTCCACAAAGGAAGTGGGAGGACGTCACCATGGACTTTGTGACTGGGCTGAGACTGATCCGGAGTTTTGATGCTATCTGGGTGATTGTGGACAGATTGACGAAGACGGCACGTTTCATTCCTATTAGGGAGACGTGGCCGGTGAGCAGATTAGTTGAGGAGTACACTAGGCAGATAGTGAGACTCCATGGTGTACCGAGGACGGTCGTCTCAGACAGAGATGGACGATTTACCTCGAGGTTTTGGCAGCAGATTCAGACTGCCCTGGGGACGAGTTTGCACTTCACTACTGCGTTTCATCCTCAGACAGATGGTCAGTCAAAGAGGACCATTAAGACCTTGGAGGATATGCTGCGAGCTTGTGTGTTGGATTGGGGACAAGTGTGGACGGATCATCTCCCACTTTTTGAGTTCTCATACAACAACTGGCATGCATCTATGGGGATGGCCCCATATGAGGCACTATATGGACAGAGATGCCGTACTCCGTTATGCTGGGATGAGCCTAGTACGGCTAGTGGTTTGACACCTGATCAGATTTAGGATGATGTGGCTCGAGTAGCATTGATCAGAGAGCGTATGCTGACTGCACAGAGCCGTCAGAAATCTTATGCTGACAAGAGGCGTAGACCTCTAGAGTTCAGGGTTGGAGCCCATGTGTGGCTGAGAGTGTCCCCGACACGAGGTGTTAGGCGTTTTGGCATTAAGGGGAAGTTGAGCCCCCGATATGTCGGACCGTTCGAGATTCTGGATAGGGTTGGGAGAGGTTAGCTTTGCCTCCGAGATTAGAGGGTGTTCACCCTGTATTTCACGTGTCTCAGCTGAGGGAGTACATACCAGATCCGAGGCATATTGTGAGTTATGATGATTTGGTGGTTGAGCCGGACTACACCTTTGTTGAGCATCCGATTGTAGTCCTAGAACGAGGTATGAGACGCCTGCGTTCGAAGGACATTCCTATGTTGAGGATACAGTGGTCGAGACGAGGACCTGATGAGGCTACATGGGAGACTGAGGATAGTATCCAGAGGAACTATCCAGAGTTCTATGCTGAGTTAGATGCACCAGTAGGATCACCGAGTAGATCTTAGTACTACCTTGGTGAGTATTGTGTGCTTATATGCTTATATGCTATGATGTGTTTATTTTCGTGCTAGTTATGATGTGATTATGATCTTATTAGATCCTGTTGTGCTAGTGCGATTGTTTATAGCCGGAGATGGTTCTTTCCTCCATGCTATTGTGATGTGATAGGTTTAGCTGGAGATGGTTCTTTCCTCCATACCCGTGGTTATGTTGATGAGGTTTTGGCTAGAGGTGTTTTTACTCTATGCCCTGGATAGTATAGTGATCTTACAGCTGGAGATGATGAGTTCCTCCATGCCCGTGTTTGAGGTTATAGAGAGAGTTGTACCTCGGCTTGTGAGTCCGAGTGGTTTGAGGATTTTACAAGTTTCGGGACGAAACTTGTTTTTAGGGGGTGAGGTGTAAGAGCCTTAGTCTTTGGGAGCTAGTTTAGCCTTAGCCGCCCTCGCGGGTCTGTGAGGCCGCCCCTGCGGCTCCTCTGTTGTTCCGCCCCTGCGGCCAGGAAATCCGCCCCTGCGGTTTCCTACGGCTGCAGCCGGCTTTGTTGACCTTTGACCCGTGCTTTACGCTTTCACTACCTTAATCTAATTGTTTGATTTGGCTTGTTGAGCATCTTCACTCCCTTTCCCAACTGCCTTCACGTCCTTCTCCTTCCTCCTTGATCTTCTTCTTGGTTTCCTTAGAGTTTTGAAGTGTTTTGGTGTGGCTTTGTGTGTGGTTGATGATGATGATGTTGTATGACGTTGTTGCTGAGCTTGAGAGCTAGTAGAGGTGTTGTCTTGGATCAGTTTCGTGCTTAGGCAACAGTGGGTAAGCTCCTTGTTCTTCTTCTTCTTTCTTTGATCTCTTCCTCTTCCTAGCTTAGGATTAGATGTATGTTGATGTAGATTGATGTTGGTTTATGTATGTATATGTATATGTGTAACTTTGGATGAGAGAAGACGTGATTTGATCACGTGAAGAGCCGGAGAGGAACCGCGGGATCACATTCTGCACTGTCGCCGCCCCCGCGGTCCAGCGAAGCCGCCCCTGCGGAAGCCTTGCCACCGCACCCGCGGCCGGAATCTGCCGCCCCCGCGGTCGCTGTCCCTGCGCAAGCGCCTGCGCTTGCCTGCGGCCCTGTCACCGCGCCTGCGGCCGAGCCTTTCCGCGCCCGTGCGCCCTGCATCTTTCCGTCACGCAGGTGCGTCTTGTCCCGGGTCTACCTAGAGTTGGGTAGATCCTTTCCTTTCCTAGTATGAGCGGTTTAGTAGCATGTTAGGTATGTGTATGAGGTTAGAATGATGTTGAGTACGTTATCGTTTATGCCGGTTATGGCTTTGAGGTTTATGAGTTAGGTTATGATCCTTATGGATCCTTTGGGTCTAGGTGTGACCCCTGTGTTGGATATGAGTTTGATATATGGTTATGCCTTGTTGCTAGGCAGTGTTGATCTCCAGATTGGAGCCGATTGGGTTTGAGACTTCCGAGGTTGAGGTAAGTCTATAGGACTTACTTAGCTACCATCCATATATTGGATGTGTGCATGAGTGGTGTGTGCGTTATTAAGTTTGAGCGTATGAGTTGTGATGATTACCTACCTATGGTTTAGTGACTGCCCATTGTAGGGCCGTGACAACTTGTCCTTTCATCCCGCTGGGAGTCTGGAGGTTCTCTACGGGCAGGCCTATGTAGCTCAGTGGGTCGGCCACCTGCACCACTCCCATAGGGTACACGGGAGGTGGGACCGGATCCCCACTCTAGCTGGCACTATCCCCGAGAGGCGAGGGTTATATTCCTCGTGTCACATATATTCATATATATATATATATATATATATATATATATATATATATATATATATATATATATATATATATATATATATATATATATATGTATATATACGCTTGAGTGACTGGGCGTTATTAAGATAATAACCGGGTAAATGTTTGATAGCATGGTGATGTGTTTACCATTCATTGGTGTGTGACTGTGCTTATGCATCTTCTTATATATGCGTATGGTTAGCTAATGGTGTTATACCGTGTTGTAGATCCTTTGCAGGTTAGGAGAGATGCAGAGTGATCCAGAGGGGTGATCTGCTGAGGGCTCCGTACAGTGGGTCGTCCTCGTGGGATGGGATCTTTTGACTATGTATATGGTTATGTTTTGTTGTACTCGGCAGTACTTGTATAAACCTTTTGATACTTTTATAACATTTTGATGTTTTGTATTTAATTTATTGGTGTCTTGTTATAATATTCATTGAACTTGTTATCAGACTAGGGTCAGGATCCATTGTGAGATCCTATCCCAGTAACACCTCGAGTCCTACGGATTTGGGGTGTTACAACAAAACCCTATATTTCTTGTTTTTTTTACCAAACTTGGGTTGAGTGGGCCTTAGCCGAGTCCGTCGGACCTCAAATCATTTCCTTGTTCACACACACATACACACAAAAAACATAAAAACAAAAAAAAAAAAGTCTAATCGATGCTTAAGCAGATAAGCTTGTAGTAAATCTTACCAATGTGGTATAAGGAATGAAGAATATTGAAATCATTCATTCTGTAAGATGACTTATTTGAATGAATCGGTTTGAACGAGTTTAAACTGATTTCCAAACAAGCGTATAATCTTCTTTGATTGGTATCAATTAACCCACAAATAAAGTCAGAATTTAATCAATTAACGAGTACTAATGGCCTGCCAACATTGATTAGTTGAAGGTTGCCAAATAATTATTACATTTAATGCCCTTGTAATGTGTTTCATGCATACGTGATATACATGATTTAAAAGTTATGCTAAAATGACAAATATCATGAAATAAAAGTAATTTTTAAATATCTTAGTTTATTTTTACCTAGGGGCTTAATTAAGTGTATTCCTGGTTCTATTTGTCATAAAAAAAATGTTGGTTTATTTTTTCATAAATTTTTATATTTTCTTTAAATGCCCTGATTATCCTAAAATATTTTAGTTTTTAAAAACAAACTAGTTTAAGACCCGTGTCAGACACGGGTATTTTTAATACATATAAATGAGGCGAGAACAAATCCTTCAAATCGTGACTGGATTTCATAAAAAATAACAATCACGTCCAACCAATAAATATCTGAGACGTAATATAGACATTAACTTCTCCATCCCGCTAGAAGCGTCCCGTCCGTTTATATAATATCAAAATACTTTTAAATAATTTTGAATCATTATAAAACTCAAATAACATCAATTGCAAAATAACAAAGATAATAAACAAAAGTACAACAACATTTTAATCGTTTAATTTTAAAGTTAGAATTTTATCTTTTTATATATACACTTAAAAAAAAGAAAATTTTAAAACCAAAAATTACGAAATATGAAATACATAACTTATAAAAATAAAAACTTAAAGTTCGAATTATATAAGAAATTTGAAAAAAAATAGATTTAGTTTTTATTTTTAGTGAAAATTTAAATTCCAATTTTATCATAGCAAAAATTTTAAAAATCAAAATTTTGTAATTTTCTCTATAATAGTAATTTTAAAAAAATTGAATTGATTTAAATTAAAATAATTTTAGAGAACCTATATCGTACAAAAAAAAATTTAAATTGCACCAAATCTGTTGGTTATAAAATTAAAAAACTTAAAAATTAATAATTTTAAAGGGAGTGATAATCTAGTAATATATTGTTATTTGACCAAAATCCTAAAATCTTAAGGTGTCACGTCAACAAACCGTAAAATACTTTAATATATATATAGATATAGATGTATAGATTGAGTTATGCTAAAACGACAAATATCATGAAAGGGAAGAAGTAAATTTTAAATTTCCATATACTAAAACACCAATATCCAAAAATCTTTTAATTTAACCTTATTCCTTTTAAAAAAATAACCTTCTTTTATGGTTCAAAATAAATATGCAGCCAAAACTTGACTTCTTGGACTTATTGGATAGATGAATGTCACATTTATTAATAAATTGATTGGATTTTTAATAGGTGAAGCTACCAAATGTACATAGTACACTACTATTTATTGATAGATGACCTTTGTTAGCTTGCAGTATTCAAATCAAGCTAACTACCGGCACACTCTTAAGTATCTTATGAGTTGTCACTTGTCAATATCCTTCAGCTGTGGTTCGTCATTCTGGATAAATTGCCAAACTCACCCATTGTATATACCAATTTATACAAAATTACTTGTTTAATTTAGATTTGCAAAATGGTATCTATTATATCTCATATATAGTTAGGGTTTGTTAAAGAGTGTTTTTTTTTTGTGAAATTAAGTTTTCGATTTGTTGTGTAAGGCGGAAGGCTTTCGATTGTTGTACTCGAGTTTACGATATTTGTCCCTTATTTGGTGATAGGTGATAGGTAATCGGATGGAAGGGTTCTTCTTTATTTAGGAAAATTAACCAAAATAATATAAATTATCATAACAAAAAAAATAATCTAAATTTAAAAAGTTTAACTCTTACAAGAACTATCGTGTAATAAACAAATTTTGATATGCTTGTCATGTCATCAATAAAAAAAAATTTTAAAAAAAATCTTATGTCATGTGATTTATTATAAGTTACCAACTATCATATCCTCGATAAATTTTCTATTTTTTTAAAAAAAAATTAATAATCCTGAAAACATATTTAAAAATTTCCATTCAAGTCTTATATTCATTATTATTTGCTTAATAAATAAATTATTTAAAATTTTATTAATTTTTATTACTTAAAAATCATAAAATAAATTTCCGCTATTTAATGCAGTTTTTTATTCATTTTTCCACCAGGATTTAATTCCGAAAATTTTATATTTTCCTAAAAAAATAATGAAAAATTTACAACAAAAAGAAAAACACTAATTTAATTTGACAATGTTATAATACGAGTTAATAGTTTTAAAGGCTTGATTTTTTTTTTCTTTTCTTCCGGGGTGATAATTTATGTTATACTTGGAAAAAATCCCGAAAACAAAATTCATGTATAAGTTTTTATGAAATAGTTTTGTATAAATAAACCCAGATTTTTATCCTCTTTTTTTCCAGAATTTATTTTTGCAGTATTTTTCAGATTTGTTTCTCAAAATTAGACAATTTATTGTCACTTTCCCTTTTTTATATTAAATTTACATTGTTAAAAAATGAGAAATTAAGATTTTGTCGTAGGTAAAAATCGTGTTTTTCATGTTTATTTTACTTTCATTGATTGTGGTATGATCTTAACATCTTATATACCCTTTGATTTAAGGTGTTGAGACAAGCTTTCGGTAGGTGGATGACTCGTGTGAAGAACACTATAAATTGGGCCTATTTAGGGCTCTACAATTTATGCTATTGGGCCGAAGCCCATTACTCGTTTTCAATAATGAAGCCCAGTTTACATGATGTTCTGCATATTTTATTTTAACAATTGGCATGTCACGTATTGTATGAACAAATGCTATGAGAAATTGTTGCATCTTAGGTACAAAAGGCATACTGTGCGGTACATATTTGTAGGATTTAGGTTTATAGAATGAAGGTTCTTACTTCTTTATTATGATAAAAAAAATATACATATCTATACTAATTAAATTAAAATAGACCGATGTAACGACGATCACTTAAAAAAAGGAATGTCTTCGTATGTTCTTTTTGTCACTCCCTTTAAGTTTGAACATAAATATCACGAATGCCCATTTTGTATAATATGCGATGAAATTGTTGTTGATCAAGAGCTTTCGAGAATGCCTACTAATTGATTGGTGATTCGATGTGAAAAGTCCGGATATTGTGTTTTTGGACCTCATCTCGAATTACATGACAATCAACTCAAAGTGTTTCGTGCTTTTGTGAAAGAATGGGTTAAAAGTGATGTCTAATACACCTTGATTGTGGCACCACATATTAACCGGTTGTTGGTGAGAGATGTCGAGTGAAAGATATATAGATTTCACAAATTGCATGTTGTCATGACCCGATATTCTTCGGCTTAATATCTTATTAAGATTTGAGCATCGTGATTTGCTTTTCGTGTGCCGAGAAATTGGTGACTTAAAAAGACGGTATTAATTGTTAAAAAAATATTTTAAAAAACGAGTAAATTTATGAAATATTAGACTTTATAAATTGATCAAACACAAGCGTATCATTTACGAGACTCAATAGTTCTACAAACTAGGAAAAATCAGTGTAAAATTAATATCATAATTTGGTTAGGAAAATGAGTATAAATACGAAGATTGACCTGAAAAATAACACTTCAACTTTAAACATTAGATACTTATTCATCATAATTTCAATTTTCACATTTAAATGGTGCGTAGAAATATTTATTTAATGGATTATATAAAGGAGACAAATACCGAAAGTATGTGAAGCAAGCAGCAGGAGTCAAATAAACATTACTTGTAATAAAGAATCATCGTGTCTTCATCTTCATCAGTCATGGTGGCCTTCCTTCAATCAACGATTGGCCCATTCAAATCCCACTTCCATGGCAAGCTAAAAGCTCTCCCCTCTTTATCATCCAAGTTTTCCTCGATTCGCTGCTCCGCCGCCTCCGAACGCCGCTACAACATTACTCTCCTTCCGGGTGACGGCATTGGCCCCGAGATTGTCTCAGTCGCCAAAGATGTTCTTCAAGTCGCTGGATCTATTGAAGGTTCGTTTTCTCTCTCTCTCTCTCTCCCCTTCGTTTTCCCTCCGGTTTCCGTGTTTCGTTTACTGTGGAGTCAAAGCGATGTTGAATTTGGTGATTTCTAGGGATTCGGTTTGATTTCAAGGAGATGGCCATTGGTGGAAGCGCTTTAGATACTACCGGTGTTCCATTGCCGGATGAGACGCTTTCGGCTGCCAAAGAATCCAATGCTATACTTCTCGGAGCTATTGGAGGGTAAGCTATGATCGCATTTTGAGATTTTTCGCTCGAAAATGATTTCAGTCTTCCGAATGTTAGTAAATTATTGAATGTGTGATGATTGTGACTTTGTGAAGATATAAATGGGACAACAATCCGAAGCATTTGAAGCCGGAGACAGGATTGCTTCAGATTAGAGCTGAACTCAAAGTGTTTGCGAACTTGAGGCCTGCAACTGTCTTGCCACAGGTCAATTTTTAATTTGTTTGGATTTGCATTGTCTTTGTGGTGGTTTTATATAATATACTTTATTTTCGTTTGTTTTTCTCTGTAAAATTTTGAGAAGTTTGATAGAGTAGTGAACAGAGATGATACTTTACTATTGACATGGTGGTAATGTGGAATATAGTACATCTTCATCGGGCTTTTTATGTTTCTTTATCCTTAGAAGCTTTTTTGGAATGTTCCCTCCCTCCTAATAGTCTGCCTTTGCAGTTAGTTGATGCTTCAACGCTAAAGAAGGAAGTTGCTGAAGGTGTGGACCTAATGGTTGTAAGGGAACTTACTGGAGGTAAGGCTATTTTCTTCGGTACATGTGAAATACATGATTTTTTTTTTGTATGTGCGTGGACTTATGTAACATCTTCCTTAAGTCAATGCCATGTTCTGATGTTATTATATATTCTCTCATGGGAAATATAACGAATTGTTAGGTATCTATTTTGGAAAGCCCAGGGGATTTAGCACTAACGAAAATGGCGAAGAAGTTGGATTCAATACTGAAATTTATTCTGAACACGAGGTACTTCTCTGGCAGAAGTACTTCAGAAGTTTCAATTTCAAGTATGAGATCTTTGCCTTTTAGATGGTCGCCCACTACATTCCTTTGCTTTAGCATTGCTCGGGCATTTTGTTCAGTTACATGCTTCCTCTTTTTGTATAACTTTAATATTACTTGAGCTTTTGGAAATGTTGTGCGCTGCATTTGATCTTTGCCTCTGGCTTAATTTTGTCATTGCCCAATATGTTACTATCCTCTGCATTTTGAAGCTGTGCCTTTGATCTCTGGATCATCCTCGATGGAAGATATGATCCTTAATAATAACTGATATGTATATTAGTGTCCTCCTTTCCTCATATTGACATATTTTCACATATATTCTATGCCAGATTGATCGCATTGCTCGTGTTGCTTTTGAAATTGCTAGACAGAGGCGTGGCAAGCTATGCTCTGTTGATAAAGCAAATGTCTTAGAGGTATTTGGTCTGGTGATCCTTTTATCTTTTTCTGTTAGCTAAAAGCCTAAAATGGCATATTTCTTCTTCTTTTTTTTCCTTTGTGGCAATTATGTAAAATGACTATTTAGTTTAAGTTAGAAAGGTGTGGCTACTATCAGAGTCCACTCACTAACAATTTAGCTTGTATCTCCCTCAAGAGAGATACAAAGGAGATGCGTATTGCAAGTATCAATTGGTTTTAGGAACTCTTGATGAGCAACTACTTTACCATAAAATCCAATTGTTTCCTATGTTTGTATTGAAATAATCAATTATTCTGGAAATTTTTGAGCAGCTGTGAATTCCCATTGTTTCCCATGTGTAAATGAGATAAATATAGGTCGCATAATGTATCTTTTTTGCTAAAAACTTGCAAGACTTATTTATGTTTCCTTTGGGAACTGGCCAGGCATCGATGCTTTGGAGAAGAAGAGTTGAAGCCATTGCATCAGAATACCCAGATGTTGAACTCTCACATATGTATGTTGACAATGCTGCAATGCAGTTGCTTCGTGACCCCAAACAGGTTTGTTTTTACTCTGAAAGCTTAGCAAACAGAACCGATTATTCTTTCAATAGATAATTCAAATAATGGAAATACTATTTTGTATTTCCTTTCAGTTTGACACAATTGTCACCAACAACATCTTTGGTGATATATTATCTGATGAGGCTTCAATGATTACTGGCAGTATTGGGATGCTCGCGTCTGCGAGTCTTGGCAATACGGTAAGCACTTTTGTCGTATTACAATTTATGTTTAAAGTAGCTCGGAGTATTATTTATCCAAATACGTCTCTGTTAAGATAAACAAATTTTCTCTTCTAATACTGCTGACAAGTGAATAATGTATAATCTTAAGGGGCCTGGACTTTTTGAACCCATACACGGTTCTGCTCCTGACATTGCTGGACAGGTGGGTTATTTAGACTTGCAATTTAAAATTCTAGATCGACTTTCATCTGAATGCTGATTCATATTTTGCATGCAGAATAAAGCCAACCCATTGGCAACAATCCTTAGTGCTGCTATGCTCTTAAGATACGGTCTCAAGGAAGCAAAAGCCGCCGAAAGAATTGAGAATGCAGTATTCGACACTCTTGACAGAGGGTTTAGAACAGGCGACATATTTGCTGATGGAAAAGTATGTCAACTTTGTCACTATTTTTTGCACATTTACATACTATTTGCTTGTCCGGTTCTAGAGCCAATTAGAATATGACAGGCTGGTAATTTTAAATTATAGCATAGTAAGCATTTGTTACAATTAGGAGTTTTGGGTTGATTTCTTTACCAAATGCATAGAACTGCCTTGTTGTGAAGGCATAACCTAACTGGGAACCATGTTAATTCTAATGGTCTATTTGGATTTCATGCAGTATAACACAATCATGCAATATTGGACTTTAAAATTAAACTGTGCACTATTTAGTGTAAAATGCAGTTTAAATAGTAGATGTAGTATGGCCATTAAAGTGAGAAATATTGTGAATAAGACGTTATATTTTAAAGTTAACCTCAAAAGACACTTTAGGCCATAAGACTTTGGCATCCCATTCAAAATCTGGCCTCTCTTGGGATTGCAGAAGAACATACATACTGTTACAGTTATAGTTTTACTGATGTGTACTTTGGTGTTCTGGCAGACACTAGTAGGCTGCCGAGAAATGGGCGAGCAAGTGCTCAAATCTGTAGAATCTCTGGTTCCACGAAGCGTTTAGCTTTCCATGAGACTGTGTACTTTGCAGAAGGCCATATAGACAGCCTTTAGACCGAGAGCAAATACCACGAGCACAGGTACACTCCTGCAAATCTGCTGTAACTGCTAGTTCTAAGAAGAGCTTTTTTTCCAGTATCTTTTTTTGCACTAGAATGTATCATCTCTGAGAATGAACATCTTCGTAACAAGAGTTCGCATGATTGTAGAGCATTAGATCATGTGTCACCAAAAACTAGTTGCACTGGGGAAAAATAAAATCATTGGAATTGTTACCCTTATGAATCTAGAGGAATTCTATAAGATTTTCTATGTTGCAATGAATACCATGCGAGATTCAAATGATTGTTTTTGAAATAAATCTTGATTTACAATCTTTTGTGTACATTACAATCTGAACATTGTTCCAAGGAAGTCAATAGAGTGACAGACAAATCGGCAAATGTGTGCCATTTGTCTCCTGACTTTCAAAATATTCGAAATCAAGAGCTTCAAACTCTCTTGCCCTATTCAAGTTTCACTTTAGAGAAGCTGGGGGTAGATTATCAGCCAATTTGCCAAGCCATGAAGGAGGCAACATCCCAGTCTGTTCATGTACAGTCTTAAGCAACGGTGGTAACATAGTATACACATCTGCTACGTCCTTGAGGGCGCCACCACCTCCTCCCTTTCCTCCCTCCATAAAACCACCACCATTCGCTCCCGACCAAATGCTCATCTTAGGTTGAAGCCCTTTTATTGCATCAGCATTTACCTTAGCCATTTCTTGGAACATTCCTTTCTCAATCATCATGTAATCCCTTAGGGCCATGTAGTTTCCGTTTAACGCCTTGAGAAGCGTGCTCACATATATACCCTGTGCTTGAGCAAGAACTGCTATTCCTTCAGCTTCCTTTTTCTTTGAGTAAAGATCCGCGTCTGCAGCTTGTTGCCTTGTGAAGAATGCTGCCTCAGCACTAGCCCTTTCTGCCTCGGCTTCCTTCATGCTCGTGTACAAGGCTGCCTCGGCTACCTTTTCTTTCTTTTAGAGATCCCAGTTCGCCTCTTGCACCTTAATCAACAATCTTCTTGGTATTAGCAAGGGTGTGCAACTAGATCTATCTGATCCGGATATCCGACAATTTTTATCCGGATTGGATATCCGAGACGTGCGAGTTCCTATATTTGTCCTTACAAAAATAGCCTATTTTACCGGATATGTTGAAAATCTGATCTGGATATCTGATTGGACCGAATAATTGTTATTCGGATCAATCGAATGTAACCGATCCGATTAATTTACGAAACCCAGATCCGTTTCTAGGAAAAACCCATATCGGATCTGGGTTTCATAAATTAATCGGATCAGATTTTCCTATTTTACCGATATCGTTACCCATATCGGATCTGGTTTTTAAGAAAAACCCATATCGGATCTCATATCCGATACAGATATCGATGCCTCATACATGATGGTCTTTTGATATTGATACAAAACAAGTCCGTCTTACCTTGATATCATATTCAACACTAGCTTTGCTAAGCAAGTCAGCTCGTAGTTTCTCGGTTTGAGTACTCGCATTCTGCCTCTCTACCTCTCCCTGTAGTTCCGCATCCCTTATGGCAACCACCTTGGCAGCCTCCACCTCCGCAATCTGAGCAGATTGGGACCACCCGGCTCTCTTAGCCGCCAAGTCCGCACTTGCCTTGGCAACCTCAGCCGCCTTTAAGTTCTGATAGATCTCGACTTCAGTCTTCACCTTGATCTCCTCTTTCTTTCCCTCTCCTTGTCTAACAGTCGATATAATCTTGGTTTCGGCGTCTATTTTTGCCGCGTTTTGTGCCGTCAGCCCCGTTCTCTCCTTAGATCCTATCTCCCCCTTCATCTTAGCCTCCGCAACATCAATCTGTAACCATAAAAACAATCATCATAATCATATACACTTCAAAATTCCTTCAGAAAAATTCATGTCAAGTAACTAACACTACCTTAGCTTGATTTGCAGCTTCCATCTGAGTCTTCTGCCCCAAGTAAGAGAAATATTCATGTCCTGTAACATCCACCAGTTGCTTCACATTGGCATTGTATATTAACAGTCCGAACTGATTTAACTCCAACTGAACTTTCCCGAACACCTCGCTCTTGAACTCCTTCGTACCCTTGAAGATCTGTTCCATTGTCATGGATGCTGCCAACACTCGCGTCTCGCCCTCAATCACACCCTAAAACAAAACCCATCATAGCAATCACTCTCATTTGAGATCGTATGATATTTAGTTAGGGTATGTTTGATATTCATATCTCGATATCAAGGTGTCAAATATCGGTATCTAGATATGAGTTTGAAGTTTATCTATGTCAGGTAGATTTTAGTATATCAATGATAAAATAAAGAAATAAATATAAGATAGTTTTTTTTTATTTTTTTATACAGAGTATCAAAAAGAGATAAGAAAAGAGATAAGAGGGTGTATTAAGAGTATATCATATTGATATTCATATACTTATTAGTTAGTTATTTAGGGCTCATTTGGTATTGATACCAAAGGATCTCGTGGTTACCTGGACGAGTTCATTGACATGGCTGGACTTCGTATCATGAGAGGCGATGAGCTTGGCAAACTTGAGGAGCGATTCATCGCAGTCAGCACGTGGACCGATGGTGAAAACAGCCGGGAGGATGAATGGAAGCTTCTCGGCACTCATCGCCTGAACCTCAAAGGTGTAATTCACCGGAGAAATGTCGACTCGAGCGCATTTCTGACCGGGTAACACAAACGCCTTTTTCGTAAGCTTAATGTCGCTTATTTGTAAGCCTGTTATAGCTAACAGTTCATTCGGACGTGCTACATGGTACCACATTATTATGTTTGTAACTTGATGATCACTCAACTGTTCGTATGCTTGATATGAAGAAAAAAAAAAGATTAATGGTTAATTAGTGTAGTGATTTAGGGGCGGGGTAAGGTCCTAAGTACATTTATTTATACATGTGAGATTCCTACTACAACGGTAAGTGGTTAAAACGTGTTGTTTCGAGATTGGATCCTGTAAATGTTAATCCCACAAACGAAGATCGATCATTAGAATATTACTTTCTTTTTTTAGTAATCTATAAGTGGTCTAATCAACTCTTTCGGCCTTTATAATTGGAAGGAATTGAACTCGTAACTTCGTATTTTAGTCGATTTGGATATTTAAATCGAATTTTAGGGTCATAAGATTTTTATTAGATAATTATGAGAATTTCCTGAGTTATTAAAGAGGCATAATTTTTATTTACTTTATAAATAATAAGTTATATTCCTTTTTTTACTTCATATAATTGTGTAACGAGTTATAATATATGAAAATTTATTTTTTTAAATAAAATAATTTTAATTTTAAAAAAATTTAAAACGGGCATGATAGGAATTAAAGGATACTAAAAGAAATTTAAAAAATCTCAGTAGAAAAGTATAATACATTTGAGGGTGTTAAAATAAAATTCTCAATGAATAAAGAGTAAATTTCTTATGATATAAACTATGTAGTAGGTTTATTTATGGATATCAAAAATCGCTTAATCACATTTAAGATGAGATCGTTGTAGCATTTTAGAATTAAATAATCATTGGTTACAATGAAATGAATAGGACATCGACAACTATATATTCTTAAGATGTATTGGTGGAGTCCATGTTAATAATGATGTCAAATGTTTTTTGGATTCTAACAATAAAAAAATCTTATTTTTAATGATGTGGGTTCATTCACAAATCACAATTCACGGTATAATTGATGATATTTTATGTTTTATATGCTGCAATTTTTCAAAATTTCTTCTATTAGCAATTAAGATCTGAAATATGAGTTATAAATTATTGATCTTTTTTTTATTGAAAATTAAACAGGAGTTTTATCTTTCACAATGAAAATTAACAAAGCAATGATTCAAACAACATTAGGGTACGTTTGGCGGTTATGAAAAAATAGGACCATTATTTAATAAAATTATCATACTTTTAATCAGCATAGACTCCGGTACAGTCCCAATACGTGTCAATTTCGGACATTTCGGCTCCATTCTTACCCATACATACAAACAAGCCCTTAGATACCAACTACGAGGTCTTGTAGAAAAAGTCACGATGACTCATTGTAAACAAAACCTTGAAATCAGGAAGCTTTATGTAACTGTACGTTATAATGGATAATGTCATAAAATTAAATTAAATTAAATTAAAAAAATAAAATATACGTATTTGTGATTAGATATATGCCAGCAAATGACAAATTAGCGTCTATAAAAACTTGAATACTCATCTAAACTCGCCCTTTTTCTTCCACCGCCTATCGCGGTCTAAAAATGGCCAAATCGCCACCAAGAAAACTAATCGCCGATCAACCTCCGATCACCAAATCTTGCCTCTGTTCTCCGACGAACCATCCTGGATCCTTCCGATGTAACTTTCACCGTCGAAAATTTCCCCGATCGAACGCTCCGATGACGATCTCCTCATCTTCCTCCTCCAAATCTGACGTCAAACGGAGATTAAATCTGGTCCGGAGGATGAGCGGAAAGGATGTGAACCGTCTGATCAGATCGTATCTGATGCAGAATATTCTTCCGTCGAATCACGATCTCCGTCGCCGGAATAAATTTGTCGCCCGTCCTTCCAGGCTTGCAGGTTGATGCAACTTATATTTCTTCTGTATGTACATGCTTGATTATTCCAATAAAATTAATTAAAAAAAACATTAATGTATATTTCGATTTATCTTTTTTGCCATCTTGTGGTGGTTTGTGAGTTGTGGAAATGAATGACTCTCAAAATGGACGTGTATAGCTATCCAATTTCGACGACGTGTATTAAGTGATGTTGAATTATATAATATACTTTTCCAAAAAATAAGAGTTATAAAGTGCAGTTCACTAAGAACATCTTCATCTGGTTGAAAGATGATAGCTAGAGGAATAGGTTCAATAAGATGATTGAAGATTATTTATTTCTAAATCAAATAAAATATTGTAGTTTTAGGTTATATTTGTTAGAAATATTAAGAAAAAAATAAATGAAATAATCAAGAAAGGGAGATTAGTGATGAAAATTGTTCATCGAAGATAAATAAAGTGCAAAATACATTTATTCCCCGTTTGGTTGCAACTCTGGAAACGGAAACGGAATGGAAACGAATCTAGTTCACATATGTACTTTGTTCATGTAATCGTTCCGGTTGATTTCATGTAAAATGCACTTGTTTTTCCCTACTTTGTTACCCTATAGGGTGTTAAAACTAAGCAAATTCTACTACAATTAGTTCAAACAATAAGGAATGATTCCCAACAACTTCATGAACAAGGGTGTACGTATGGACTAGATTCGTTTTTATTCTGTTTTCGGAGTTTAAACCAAACGGGCCCGATTATAAACCAGATATTCAAGTCTACTAATGTCACATCCCTTATCTTATCCTCTTATTAATACTCAAGTCTGATTTAAACTGGTTTAAACTACAATAGGTTCTTTGAAGATAAATAAAGAACAACAAAGTCTGGTTTAAACCGATTTGACTAGAAAGTTATTCTTGGACCGATTATAAACCGGATATTCAACTCTTGATTGGATATTCAAGTCTGGTTTAAACTGATCCATCAATTTTTAAAAAAAAAAAAGTCTAAATCTTATGTCCAAAAAGCACAAACATATAACAAAGTCTTTTTTATCCAACCGGTTCAATGAAAACTTTTAGATACATATGAAAATATATTTTTGAAAAAAAGTGGTAAACAATCGTGTGCTGAATTTTCTGGTAATTTTTTGTTAATAAAAAATATATTTTACAAATTGAGTATTATATATTATGAATATATGAGAAGAACGGAAAGAAGCTTTTTTTTTTTTTTATCGCTGGTATAAATTAGGCTCCTCTATTTTTTCTTAATCTAAAAAAAGTACGAGGTAAATAGAAAATTTTAATCTCTATAAAATCTCTACAATTTCCAGTTAGGGTTTTCTCGCAGTCAAAATCGGTTCCACGAAACCCCACCCGATTTCTCACATCCGCTAGATTCGCGAGTGGAAACCGTCGTAACCAATGACTCTAACCCTCCACAGTCGACGGTTCATCCTCGCAGGTGGTTGCACCTTCCTCGGCTACGACCCCGGCGGTAGGTGGCTGTATTGTCCGGCAAGCGGCGTTCTCCCCTCGGGTGGCTTCTGGTTTCCACTCCAGTCCATGACGAAGAGAGAAGAGACTCGGTTAATTAACATGATGCGGATTTGGGATCGACAGTGGTGCGGATCTGGACTTGTGTGAAAGAATACGGGTATCTCAATGTAGATTTGGTTCGAAGAAGACACATCCGAGGTGGCAGTGTTGCGTTCCGGCGACCGTTTTTCGAGGTGATGGTGATAGGTTGTAGTGTGACGTTCTGAATTTTTGGTTCAAATCATTGGCCAAATTTTCGTGCCAGTTGCATGTTTGATTTCGGTATATTTGTGCTAGCTTATTAGTGACTTTACCATAACTCAAAATCCATAATATACAAAGACAATGATACGTTGAATTTGACTTTCTAATTATGACCACTAATTAGCCTATGATTATCAAATTATAATTCAAACCCAATTCAAATTAATGTACGAATTCAAACCCTTCCTTGTGTAGGTCGTGTAACTCGATTCGACGTACCTTGTTTAACTCGATTCGACGTTCCTTGTGTACCTCGTATAACTCGATTTGATGTACCTTGTGTACCTCGGACCTTGTGTGACTCGATTCGACATTCCTTGTGTACCATGTGTAACTCGATTTGATGTTCCTTGTGTAACTCGACATTATGTTTGCGTAACACTAGTTTGTGTAAGTAGACATTAAGTATAATTTTTAAAAAATAACAATAGATTGTCAAGTACAAATAGCCTATCTGGTATAAGGGTTATAGGGAGGGCTTGTCATCCAGAATTCAAAACACACTAAATATATAAAGCATACCGTGTGAGACTTTAAATGAATTATTATTGTCAGGTCCGTTCAACAAGGGGTGTCATTCGGTCCAAAAACAAATGACCCCTAGTTTTTTAGGGCCCATAATATTTTATTTTTAGTGGACTTTTTAGGGGCTCATAATATTTATTTTTATTGGACTTAAAAAGCAACAAAGTAACAGTCATAATAGTTAGCACTCAATATTTGGTACAATACGTCAAGAGTTCAAATCCCCCTTTTTCCATTAATTGAAAGAATATGGATCTAGTCATACGAACCAGGCAAATAAAGTTTAAATATAAAATTACTCACATTGGTTGATCTTGTGGGTGTTCTTAATGAATTTAAGAGTTGATTCGTATTTAACGTGTTTAAAAGACGACCGGTTTTGAGAAGGGGTTTTTCGAATTGAACTGAGTAGCTCCACTTACAAAACATACCCTAGTAAACTAAAAACGAGGAGAGAATTGAACAATATATCTTAGTTCACTAATATGAATCGGTAGATGTGCCCCTCCTATAATTTAGAGAGTAAATAACATAATAAAACATGTAAAGAACAATTTGTACTTTTAAATTTAGCGTAAATAATTTTAACTTGTGTTGTTATTTTTTCTAAATGAGACATATATGTCTTGTAAAATAGACATGTATCTCGTAAGTATATTATTATTGTAATAAATATAAAAAAAGCTATTACACAAATATAGTCATCGAAAATCAATATTTGATTGGTATTCCCTCCCAACCTTAATACCAACAGACAAGTTAGATATCACGATTCTAAATAAAATTTTTTAAAAAAAATTAATGAAACTAAAATCTTATAACCCCTATATCTATATAAGAATTAAAAACAAAATCTTATAACATCTCACGAAAAGTTGATATATAAAGAAGGACAAATTAATTATTATGACTTTATGTTATATAATAAATTATTTGGAGGGCAGTCAGATAGAAATCCTAAAATTTTAATTTCGGAATATTAATGATTAAATATAATTATTAGTGGAGTATTAATTAGTCAAAGCGTGAGATGTCAACATCATAGAAAAATTAAGCATACGTGTTCAGTTGTGAAGCTGACATGTTTGTGGGTAACCGGAAACCAACAACGATCCATATTCATCTTAATATCTATGGACTTACACCTAACAAGACTCACTTGTCCATAATATTTTAATAACATTTACGTGTTAATTTTATTTTGGTCCCCTAAAGCTTTTGTTTAGTGTTACATTTTTAATCACTTTATTCACTTATCATTCTATTTAGTCATATTTTATATTATTACATAATTATTAACATGTTATATTTTTAATACTATTTTAAATCCTTTATATGATTGGTTGATTACTCCGGTTGTTGATTGAATTCATGATAAAAGACGTCATATTCATATTTACATGATCTCGCTATAACATGATATTGGAGTTTAGGTCCGTCCATTGACATATGACGGCCCAATAACATAGGTCCCTAGTAAATTGAGGCTATATGGGAGCTTGATAATATTTATTTTTAGTTATTTTGGTAACAATAAGGTGTTTGGCATAGTTTAAAATTTTCTACCTTGTTCTTTTATTTTTCTACGCATGTTTATAATAATTTTTTTAAAATTTTATCGTTTGTTTATTTTTCTCCTAAATAAAAAAATATTTAAAGTTAAGGACGATCTTATTTCACATTTTATTATAGTATTTACATTTTTAAAAAATAGTTTTAGTCTGTTCTTCATTTCTTTTCCCAATAACACATAATTTTTTTCCAAAATAATGATAAAATGAAAATTATTTGCGAACATGGGTTCGGAAAAAAATTAATTCTGATAATAGGAAGGAAGTTGAGGTTCAGATGGGAGTCGCGGTCTGAAACTGCGAGTTTAAGAATAAATCGTAGACTTGCAGTCAAACGGCGAGTTTTTTGTAAATATTAAAAAAAAATTGAAAAACAAAAACAACCGGTTGAAACGGCGATTTATTCGTAAACTCGCAGTTTCAGACTGCGACTCCCATCCGGAACCTCAACTTCCTTCCTATTCTCGGAATTAGTTTTTTTCCGAACTCATGTTCGGAAATAATTTTCATTTTATCATTATTTTGGGAAAAAAATCCCAAAACTTATTGGACAACCATGATAGGTTCATACACGCAAGTCTATATCCTAGTACATAAGGTTGGGTTACTCCTATTATCAATTGATTTTAGGATGAATTCACATTGAACTTATGGGATGACAATGTGCCTAGAACTCATGTACGTGCATATGCACAAGATCATGCTCTCACGTACATGTGTGCATCTGTAATGGACCCGATAATACAGTAAAATCATTATTGTGGTACGGGATATTGCAGTAAAATCATTATTTGTACGAGCCTTTTATGGTAGTTCGTGGAATCTTAAGTTAGTTTTATTTCATAAGTTAAAGAAAATTATGGTAATTTAATAATATATTAAATGATATACTTTAAATAAATAATAAAAACTTTTTAGTAATTTTATACTCACATCGGTGAAATGAGACGGTTTAATTTTATTTAGTAACTTTAGCTTTTTTTTTTTATAGTTTCAAAGAATCTTGTAAATTCATGAAAAATTTAATAATTGTTTGGCAGGGTTGATTTATGGTTTGATTTTCATGACGAATTTACCAAAAAAAACTAGCTAAATGCAAATTAATAACTAAACAGAAAATAAGTTATAGGATTTGTTTTATCTAAATTATTAAAATCTAATGAAAAATCTACAATAATAAAAAAAATTCAAATAACTTCAAAATTATCTTAAAAAAGCTAATAAAAAATCTACGAAAACTCTAATCTTCACAAATCTTCCGCCACTCTAATAGTCTAACAAAAAAAACCCTAATGGACTACCTTTAATGATTTTTAACTAATAAGGACACGTTTACGAAGGATACTTTTGAGGGATTTTGAATGGATTTTTAAAAAATAATAATAAATAATTGAAAAGTTAAAGTATTTAAATTTAAAGATATTTTCTTAAAATATCAAAAACAAGATAGTTGGGGTTAAAATAAGAAAAGGATAATATACAATAATAAAAAATAAAACGCGACATGATTTTATTGAATGTGTCAAATAAATATTTTGATAAAGTGGATAAATTATAGGCACAATTGTACTAAATAGCACGAACTTTAGGTAAGGTTGCTTTTGGTGATACCAACTTTTAAAAACTCGAATTTAAGCATCACCTTTTAGGGGTTGTTGTGTTTTGTACATGAGTGTATTCCGGCCAAATTTTCCGACCAATTTTGATGAGTTGGCGTCGGATATATGAGGTGGCAAATTTAATTGATTAACTGACATTTGTAATACTATTTAAACTAAAAAAATTCTATTATATATGAAGTTTTTTTTTAAAAGAAAAACTTGTCCAATAAGTCAACAAATAAATCATAAATTTAATTTATATATTAAATTCAACTCATCTTCATCCCAATCTCTAGTATTCTTCGTTCTATCCACTTTCTAATTTTCTCACGAATCGAAGATCGAAAAAAGGGAAGGAGGGCATATGAGAACATGATGACCCTTAGAAACAGTGTTGAAGAGTCAAGACTTCCCGTAAAATAGTTCTCGTAACCCGAGGGCTCATAAAGTTATCCTGAAACCCGAAAAGGGTTTGCGGATCCATCATCGGAGAGAACATCTCTGTTGTAACTGACGGCAAATTCGTCGGTGCCGGGATAGTATCCCCGGAATTACACCCATGTCTGCAATACCCAAAAGCTTCGACTACGCAATTGCACCAGCCCTCGCCCTATCAGGCAGGCTTGCCTTATCAAGCAGCGCCAGCCTCGTTGCCGGCATGATGGGTCCACTGACGGAGATCTGCGGCGTCGTTGACGAAGAACAAAGCCTGGTCAACCGTTGAATGATACACAATAAATCATAAGCTTCGACGTGAGTGAAACATCATAGATTTATGGCTAAGTAGCTTTTTTTTAATTACTTAAGCTTTCAGTTTTTCTTTAATTTAATATAAAAACTACTACCTAATTATTTAAATTTGCTAAATCAGCTTTCCGATTCCAACTCATCAAAAATAGTCATAACTATTAATCGGAAATATGTTTGTGCTACAAAAAACGCAACCATCCCTAAAGTTGATACTTAAATTCGAGTTTTTAAAAATTAATATTACCGAAACATAAAGTTTCTACTATTTAACACCATTTTACCTAAATTATACGCAAAGTTTGAGTCGGTGGAGGAAGTGGAAAAAAAATGAAAAGATGTGGTAAAACCTAAAATATAGATAATTTAATAAACCTAATAAATTTGAGCTTCATATTGGACTTGGATAAACTCGAGTTTTCCAAACGGCTTATGTAATTAACGTAAAAAAATGTTAGGGTGATTATATTATTTATATAGGTTAGGTATAAGAAAAAAGAGGAGTGCATAGTAGTGGGGACCACGATGTAGGACAAGCAGGTCATAAATAATGATGTTGCACTTTCCCAATATGAGTGGGTCCCACTTTCTGACAATCCATACTCCTGAGAAAATTTAAGTACTACCTTTATTTTTTTATTTTTTTTATTATTTTCATTTACAATAAGTATCCCATGACGCGTCCATGTTATCGGATATTGTTCTCGGTTAAAATCTCCTGTATTACTCATTATGTGTATCATTGTATTCTTATCGTGTGATTAGTAAAATTGTTATTCTTTATTATTTTTTTCGTAAAATACTATTACTTTTATACTTATTTATTTAGTTTTAATCAATCCCATAAAAAGATACATATATCAGTGATACATGAGATCTTGATTATTTTGTTATATGGGATTAATTTGTCATTTTTTTTATATTAAACTCAACTTAAATTATCGAAATTATGAGTTATATGAAACATATGAAATCATTATATAATTGTATTTGTTAGTCTATTTTTACATTTTATCAAAGATTTTTTTAAAAAAATCTATTAACTATTATGATAATAAATATGTAATGTCGAATTACAGATGTCAGAAAATGTAAAAATGATACCAGAAAAACTAATAAAGTTAATTAGAAAGAGTGGTTTATAGAGAAAAATATATATTCATTATTAGACCTCCACAATCTTTAAAATCTGTTATATATTGTATGATTACGTAGCCTTAAAGCTTGATTTATAAAAGGTTATTTTTTATAATTTATTCATTTGTTTATAAAGGTTGTTTCAAAATTAAACCTTGTTAACCTATGCCCTTCGTATAAAAATAAAAAAAAAATTGCGAACTAATAAAACTCAAAAAACATAAAATGTGTATACGTAATGAAATTTTGTAGGTATCAATTAAGGTTTAAATTAAATGTTTAGTTAATCAAATTATAATCCGTTGGTTTATAATTTTAAAACACATATTCTATAAAGACTTTTTAAACCGTTATCATAACTCACAATGTAATATAAGGGAATGAAAAAACTTGTTCAACCTTCAAACCAAGGGAATGAGAAGGAAAAGGACAGAGAAGCGGTGGATTTACGCGAGAGTTAGTGAAAGATCGTATTTTTGTTTGTTGTAAAGGATATTAGATATTTTTTCCACGCGATAAAACTTAAACGGCTATCAATAAGGTATTTGTGGTTATTAAATATTCTGTGAGACAATTTATTCCGATTGTATTTTGTTTATTTTTTAGTGTTATAAGTCTTTTTTGAAAAATACGGTTGATTGGAGAATCGTAGATATGTGATCGACAAAGACACCTTGTCAAACCTTTTTATTTTTAAAGGTTACTCGAAGTTTTGCTCGCAACCCTATAAAATCCAAGTTTAAAGGTTTTACATTTATTTCTCAAGTGTCAATTCATTCACTTTTTTCTATCAACACTTTCACTAACATATTCGTACTAGTTCAGTATCCGTACCTTGTGAAAGTTATATTTTAAAAAAATTATCATTATCAAAATAATATTCCATAAAATTTTCAAAACTGTAACATAAATAAGCTGATTATTTGTTAAGTTTTCTTCTAAATATTGAAAAATTGTAACATGAATAGAATAATAAGTTTAAGAAATAATTAACACGTATTAGAGATATAATATTTAAAATAAATTTTAAAAATGAATATGGTATATATATTGATCGAATCAACCACGTTTTCTACAAAATAGGTAATCATATAATGTTATTAGTGATGATTAATATGAATTAGAGATTGTAATTGGAATCCATAAAGTCATTATAAGCATGGATAATTATAAAAACAATTGTGATTTTTTATATGGTACAAATCATTGATTGAAATGATTTTAAGGAGATTTGGTTATCAAGTTAGAGAGATTTTCAAGTTAAATATGACCAATTTTAAAGGAATGACAAATCTGTAATTCTTAAGTGCATTGATGTAAATAAGTTTAAAAAAATGTTGATGTGGATGGCTTTATAAATTGACACGTATGTAAAATGGGAGTTGTTTTAGTAATATATATAGATTTGTGTACCCTCTCATTTATAGGACGGTAATTCAAGATGCTCGAGCCGAGAAAGTAGGTGTTCATGATCGGCTCGGCTTGCGAGATATTTTTGAAGCTCGGACTCGTGTCTATTTTTGTTGCACGAGT
The DNA here is from genome assembly GCA_002319775.1 of Fagopyrum tataricum. NCBI lineage: Eukaryota > Viridiplantae > Streptophyta > Magnoliopsida > Caryophyllales > Polygonaceae > Fagopyrum > Fagopyrum tataricum. Next base: position 31,954,145 of record CM008281.1, on the reverse strand, counting down.
CGAGTTCAAGCTCGCCTCGTGAGAAGACGAGTAACCCTAGCCAATTCACCAGTCACCACACACAGTCAAACGATATGTAGAATGGAGGGAACAAGAAGAAGAAAGGTGACCAACGAGACAAAGAACCCTAACTTCGGCTGGACTCGGATAACGGAAAAGATGGTATAGAGTACAAACGGAGTCTTCGTCATCCAGAATCGAGACAGAATAGAGAGATGAAGAGAGATTTGAGAATATACGCATTCAGAGACTCGGAGGGTGTCGTTGACCATCTATTCTCTTCGGTGATTGAAAATCTTCTCCAGCCGCTGCCGAGAAGAGAGATTTGAGAATCGTGAAGTTAGAGTCTTTACAGATACAATACCCTAAATCCCTCATTTACTCTAAGTCCCTCTTTATTTATTTATATTGATGATCCTTAAACGAGCAGCTCATATTCGACTCGGGCTCACCACGAGCCTATTATCAAGCTCGTATTCGGCTCGTTTTGTAAAATAAACGAGTCGAATACGAGTTTTTGGCGAGCCAAGCCGAGCTGCTCGGATTACAACCCTAATTATTTCCCGATGTTTCTCGTGTTTTGTTACATGTCCCAAATTCTTTTAGCTTGATTTTTTTTTGTGGCATTTAGTCCGTATACCGTTTTACTCCTTTCGAACCATCGTACTGGTCTGATGCCTCAAATCTAATTCTCCTAAAATAAATCTTATAAATAATTTTATTATCTCAAAACATTTTAGAACAACTTTTTTTTTTAATTCTTATAAACAAATATCCAGTTCAGACATAGGCAAAGTCATAGACAAGTTTATTCCATATCCAAACACATCCCCTAAAAACATAAATTATACAAAAAACTTTTTTAAAAGTAATTGACACTTTACCATTTCTATATTTATATATGTTTAAAATCCGTATAGATCTATAACAACCCTCATTATTGTAACTATTCAATTTATCATATCACCAGCGAGAAAATCATTGAACTTATCGCGATAAGTTCCGAGAAAACAGAAATGTCTACAAGATTTCTCTTATATCGTTATATCATAAATTACCGCGATATATTGATGAGAACTTGCGCAAAAACCGTGAAGTAGAATATTAGTATTGTGCTATGATTTATGGAAACCTGGCCCACAGGCTCACACCTCTTTAAACTGTGCAAGTGGGCTGCTACTTTAGTTTTTTTCCCTTCTTTTTCTCACTGCCCTCTGCAACGACAACTTATTATTTTAGGGTTTTTATTTTTATTTTTTTGGTGGGACTATTATCGCGCTTCATTATATTAATAGGAAAAAGATATGTAAGGATTTCTCAACCGGAGATAAACCGCCCCCTTACACCATCACATATAAAATTCACTATATCCATAGACGGGTCACGCAATACGTCTAAGTTCAAAGGGAAATCAAAAGCAATGTTTGCAAGAGCATCCGCAACTCTAGGTTGTGTAAAATTGACTCGGACCGGTTTTTTACGGTTCGGTTTTTGCAAAATAATAATAATAATAATAAATATTTTATTTAAATCCGGTCCAAACCAATCCGGTCCCCGGTCCAAGTTTTTAAAAATTCTGGTCCACCGGTTAAGTCCGAATGCACAACCCTACGTAACTCTATTCGCCTCTCTAAAGACGTGACAAAACTGGATAATTCGGTCTCTACCGAGAAAATTTTGGCATCTATAGACAAGAATACAAGTTGCATAACTCAACTCAGGGGGTTTGTATTGAAAATATAACTAAAAATACATGCAATTGTGTGTAAAGAAAATAAATTTCACGATGTTGAAAATTTGAAATTCATGTAGAGTTTATTGAAAAAGTAGATTTGGACATCACCGTATGTTAGGTTCTGAAATATGTAAAATGATGCGTTATACACTTAGCTTTTTCGATTTTCCAAGCAGTACTCTCCGTCTCTTTTTAAATTTAAGTTTATGGATTTATTAACAAATAAATAGTATTTCATAGTTCTTTACATTAACTAACATAAAAAAAAATTCATGAAGAAAATTTCTTTTACGTGTATCAAAAATTCTAATTAGGTTTCATAACATTCACACTGCAACACTCTTCTCCACAATGATTTTCTGGCCAACCTCCACACTACAATCTACAACTCGGGCAAATTCAGTTGGGGAGAGGGATAAGAAGAATCAAGTGATAAAAGAACATTTTAATAAAGCTCGTGTCTATTCAAACCCAATCGATTTAATAAAGCCCATATCCAATCCAAAATACAAATCTTATACTTAGTGAGTTTCAAACTCTAGATCAGAGATAATCCCTCCCACCCTTATACCAGTTTTTTGTAAAGTTATACTTAAATTATGTAATTAACAATATCGGTCATTTCTCAATTATATATACAAGTCTAAAAAGTTCTATTGTTTACCCATGGTCGAGTTACACGGACCCAATCGAGTTACATAAGCTCAAAAGTATGTTTTACATGATCCAAAATAAAAATCTTGTAGTTAGTGAGTTTCAAACTCTAGATCAAAGACACTTCTTTTCAACCTTATATCAGTTTGACTAATTAAACTCATGTATTCTATTGTTGTTTTTTGTAAAATTAAACTAAAAAAAAAGGAAAGCGGTTAGGTTGGTTACCTCATAGAGGTAGTCCAACCTAAAGCATCCTTGCGGATGAGAACACGAAGTTCGGGATCATCAGAAAAGATGGTGTTGGGGTTCGAGATTCCCAAATGGGTCAATCGGTCGGCAACACAATTTATCTCCCTGAAAACATGTCTGATATGGATTTCATCAAAAAACAAAGATCTAGTCTGAAGTCGGATATAATCATCTCGACATCCCATGTACAACTCCACAAACCTTGGAGTGCCCTGATAACACACAGATTATCACCTTTGATTTCAATCTTTTTGATATTAAGTCTAATTGCCTCTTGTACTCCAACCTTAAGAGCGAAAGCTTCAGCTTTTATAAAATTATACTTAAAACCAAATGTCAATACACAAGGTTAATACACACTTAAATTATAATGTTAAATTATGTAATTAACAATATCGGTCATTTCTCAATTACATAAGTCCAAAAAGGTCTGTTGTTTACACAAGGTCGAGTTACACAAGCTCAAAAGTCTGTCGTTTATACAAGGTCGAGTCACATAAGTCCAAGCCTAATCGAGTTACACAAAGTCCAAATCCAATCTAGTTACATAAGTCCATGCCCAATCGAGTAACACAAGTCAAAAAGTCCGTCGTATACACAATGAGATATTTTGTGTAATTACAAACTTAGGGCTAGTTCATTTTCGTAAATATAAACCTAGGCTAATTTATGTGATTATACTTTTAAGGACATATTTGCAAATTTAAAAAATGTGGGCCATTAACGTAATTATAAAATATAAGTGCCCTTTTGTAATTTACTCAACATTGAAAAGAAACTCTAATTGATGGAGAAGTTGACAATGGCGAAATATGGGGCGGCGAGGTCCGATTGCGAGGGTGGCGTGATTTGTATCAACCACATCCGTCGGGCCCACTGTTAGAGGGATCTTTCACTCTGAAGCTTGCGCCTTTGCACCATCAACGATTCGGAGGTCGACACTGGTAGATCTTTCCCTCATGTTCCTGATCGCTATTTCAATAGCGAAACTATTCACGAAGGTCGACGGTGGCATCTGAAGGTCGACGATTTGGCTTTGGGCTCGATTCACGGTATTTGTATGGAAAATCTTGTAGCTCCGGGTGCTCCAGCGCAAAGGTCGACGATTCGGATCGGAGGTTGACAGATGTACAATAATTGAAGTCATATCATGTTTATACAACAAGGAAATACAAGATCTGTCCTGCATCTTCAATGGAGGAGAAACTCGACGATGGTTGCATCAGGCGAGAAGAAGACGGTTGCATGGGCGAGAGAAGAAGACAACGATTACGAAATCTCTCGAGTTTGGTGTAAATTAAATATGAATAATTTATAGGGTTTATATTTTCACCCTCTCCTTATTCCCTTTAATTAATTACCGTTAAATTTAAAAATTTATCGTAAATTAGCAGGAACCTAGCTTGTATCAATTATAAAAAAAATACATCATTACCCCATTCTTCTCGTAATGTTTCAACTTTACCGGAAAAACTCACGGTGTCAAACAGACCATGAGTAAACCCGTAGCCAACAATAAATAAAAAATAAATAACTAGTTTAAAATAATTTTAAGTTACAAATCAAATAAATATAAAAGTTAAGTATTAAAAGAATTCAGTATTGACTCACCTTTGCAGTAATGACTTATGAGAAGAAGTGAAGAGCCCATGATCAAAACTTGTCATAATTTGATATCTCACCAAGACAAAATATCGCGATAAATATACTTTTAAACGAGTACTTATACATGTCGTGGAATTGAACTTGACATTCAAATAATTGGTGTCAACTTTTGTAATTTTTACGTATTTCAGGGGTACATAGCAAGCACGTCCGAAAAAATTGTCGTTTTTCAAATAAAATTCTTTTTTCAGATTTCTGTGTAATAATCCTCTGCTCATCACCCCACGGTAACTTCACTTTATACATTTTATGTTTTAAAATATTTTGATTACAAAAATGAATGAGATTTATTAGATCTAAGCGACCATACTAATATGGTTAGTGAAATGGTAAGTGATGGTGTATGTGATTTTAAGGTCAAAGTTGGGGATTGCATTTAATATAATATATTTGATATAAAAAGTAGTATATGTATAAGATGTCAAAAAAAGTAGCATGTGTATACGATTTCAACGACTAGTCAATTATACGTTTAACGTCAGGATAGAGGGACAACTGACCAACTATACACTTCAAATCATTAAAAGAAACAAAAGTGTAAGGAAAGAAATAGATAATATCGTCACATATAATGTTAATATAAACGCTTTCCAGATTAAGATATAGTGAGTCAAATTATAATGCAAGAGCCAAATAAGTATAACATAGAACACCGTTAAGACGTTAATCCAAATTACATTAATGTCAACCAACACGACATAACGTCTACCTCATCCTTACGGTTATTGTCGTTAAGATCATAATTATATTATATTAGAGCTCTTTTGTTATTTATGTACAAAAGTATCTATAAATTATGGAACAAAATTTGACATTGTTAATTGAAGTGGCATGATTAATGATGATAATTATATTATAAACTTTAAATACTAAAACGATACATGAAAAATATAAATAAAATGACATATAATATTTTAAAATAAATATGTTCTTAGATCCAAAGTCCAAACAAACATTTATTTTTTTAATTTTATTTTGAAAAACTCCACCGGTAAGTACGCCATCCGAGATGATTCAGTATTCCGAATCGACCGTCGGATCCTGTCTTTGACAGGATCTAACGGTTGAAAGTTAAACACAACAATCCTCTCCTTGAGAGGGCACAGCTGTAATTCTCCAGAGAGATTCTTCTCCATTCAAAACCCTAAAAAAAGAAGTGTGTGGGGTCCACTTCAAGTAAGTACGACTTCCCCTTATCACACGACTGATAATCTGATCTGCGTATCAATAGCTTGTAATACTACTTATCACTTATCTAATCGTTCTTGTCTTTGCAATTAAAAGAAAAAAATCGCCATTTCTGCAAAGTGTTTAATGTCTGTATTTCTCTTAATTTAATCTCTCAAAGAGGAGACGAAGAAGAAAGTTCAAAGAGAGAGAGAAAACCTAACGAGCTGCTGCTTGTTCATCTTCTCTCTCTTTTGCTCTCTTTTAAGCGTTGATTCCTTACAATCGATCTAATTTGTGAAGGTAAAGCTTCATTTCCATGACACATGCTACGAATATTTTGCCTTGGACTTTCTCCTTTTACTTTCTATCTCTATTTGCTTTTATATTTTTATTTTCACCTTCTTTGCATCGATCTTCGATTCCTAGGGTTTTAAAGTGACTTTCAATTTTTTGTTTTCTTTTTTCTCTTTTGGATCTTGTGAAACCCTAATTTGTTTCAACTACTACCGTGCTTCGTAGTTGCGCGAGCTGTCAATGCTGTGTGTTCTAATTAGACGCGTTCTGGGTTCGATTTCCTTAGATTTAGCTGAGATTTTTAACTTCTCTGTTCTAATTACGGTTTTTTTAGCCGAGTTGATTTGATTATTTGGTTGTGGAATTTGTGGTTTTAATAGATCTGCTTGTTTCCAGGTTAAATCTATACATCTGAATTCGAAGTTGGAGCTGCTAAGATGTCGTCTCTCAGTAGAGAGCTTGTGTTCCTGATCTTACAGTTTTTAGATGAGGAGAAGTTCAAAGAGACTGTTCACAAGTAGGTTCATCTGATGTCTTGAATGATTTTGTAACATGTGTGCATTTTCCTCTAATTGGCCCATTTTTATGTTACTTGGCGTGTGGATAGGCTTGAACAGGAGTCTGGATTCTTCTTTAACATGAAGTATTTCGAGGAGGAAGTACATAATGGGAACTGGGATGAAGTGGAAAAGTACCTCTCTGGATTTACAAAGGTGGATGACAATCGGTACTCCATGAAGATTTTCTTCGAAATAAGAAAGCAGAAGTATCTAGAGGCGCTGGATAAGTAAGCTACTTGTGCATGCAAAAAAATTTAGTATGATAGGTGCAGGGGATCTTATGTTGTTTTCGTTTCTGCTCCTTTTGCACTTGCAGGCATGATAGGGCAAAGGCCGTGGAGATACTTGTAAAAGATCTAAAAGTTTTTTGCTCGTTTAATGAAGAGCTGTTCAAGGAAATTACTCAACTTTTGACGTTGGACAACTTCAGGTGTGTAATTAACTTCAAAAGTTGATTTGAAATGTGGAATATGTTGAGTTTCTTCAAGTCTGTAGAAGTTGGAGCTTACTTTGTGCAGGGAAAATGAACAACTCTCCAAGTATGGAGATACAAAGTCTGCTAGAGCAATAATGTTGGTTGAGCTCAAGAAGCTCATAGAAGCAAATCCTTTGTTTCGGGACAAATTGCAGCTGCCAAACCTTAAGAATTCTAGACTACGGACCCTTATTAACCAGAGGTAAGCGGGCGAGCCTTGGAGGTGACTTTAAATTACATTATCTAATGAAGTATGTTGAAAATTCAGTTTGTAACTTTGTATCAGTTGGGTAATTGGTTTTGAAAATTATACTGTTATATCTTAGCAAGTTTTTGTACAAGAGGTCATTGTGTTGGTGTTGGATTCGTGCATACATGGCCGACACTTGATTCTAAGCTAATATATCCAACTAGTTTTCAGAATCATGATGTCCCTAGAATTTCACTACAGGCCCAAGAAATTGTTGATTGCATTCACTCCATGAATGCAGAAGGCCTGGAATATTATGCTAATTTTGCTGTTCTGTATCATAATCCGTTTATGGATATGAACATGTTCTGTTCCTTGTTCTCCTACTTGGATTGATCACTAACCCTCTTTTAAGTTTTCAGCTTGAATTGGCAGCATCAACTTTGTAAAAACCCAAGGCCCAATCCAGATATAAAGACACTTTTTGTGGATCACACATGTGGACAACCAAATGGTGCCCGCGCTCCATCACCTGCAAGCACTCCATTATTGGGTTCCTTGCCAAAAGCCGGAGGCTTTCCACCTTTAGGAGTGCATGGGGTAAGCTGTTTCACAGTTTGAGGCTATTATTTTGCCTCTTTGTTGGTATTAATATTTTGTTTAAATTTTTACAGCCTTTTCAACCTACACCACAGCCTGTTCCTACCCAACTTGCTGGTTGGATGACTAGTCCCCCAACGGTTGCACACCCTGCAGTTTCTGGTGGACCTATGGGGCTGGGGGGCCCCTCAATCTCAGGTAGTGATTTTTTTGATGCGTTTTTTCATATACACGGTCTATATATAAGTATATAGTATATATATACTTTTATTGATGTGGACTATACTGCCTGTAGCTGCACTGAAGCATCCCAGAACTCCGCCAACAAATCCTTCTGTTGAATATCCATCTGGTGATCCTGATCATGTTGCCAAAAGACCAAGACCTATGGGAATTTCAGATGAGGTATCCCGATTCTTCAAGAAGCTGCTTATCATTGCATTTATCCCTTGAGCTGTCAAAGTTCAAGTTAGTGTAATTTTTTCAAATCATGTATGGTTCTTTTGAGCAGGTGAATCTACCAGTAAATGTGCTACCATTTCCAGGTCATGCTCATGGTCATGGACCTCATGGCCATAGTCATAGTCATGGCCAAGTATTCGGTGCACCTGATGATTTGCCGAAGACCGTTGCAAGGTCTTTGAGTCAGGGGTCTTCTCCTATGAGCATGGATTTTCATCCTATTCAACAAACATTACTTCTTGGTTGGTTTAAGTTCTGAGATTTCAGCTTCCTGGTCCAATTGATTACGTCTTTTCCTCCTTTTTCAGGCACTTGCTTGCTCATTCTTGACATCTGACTATATTAAAGATTAAAATATTGATATTTACTATTGTCTATATTGATTTAGTTGGGACCAATGTTGGAGACATAACACTGTGGGAAGTTGGGTCTCGTGAGAAGCTGGTCTCCAGAAATTTTAAAGTTTGGGATCTTGGCAATTGTTCAATGCCTCTGCAGGTATGCTCCTGTTCTTTGCTGACAACTAATTTAACAAAATAGTCTTTCTTAGATTAATATAACTCCTTCTGTTTGTAACCTTGAGGATTGCTTTGTCCTATTGGTTTTCAGGCAGCCTTAGTCAAAGATCCAGGTGTATCGGTTAACCGTGTAATATGGAGTCCTGATGGATCCTTATTTGGTGAGTATTAAGGCATGCTTCATTTTTTTATGAATATAAGGTATTAGCTTGTGTTATTCAGATGGAATTTGGATTATAACTATGGCAATCTTTTCATTATGTGCAAATCAGGGGTTGCATACTCAAGGCATATTGTGCAGATTTACTCATATCATGGTAATAATGATGTGAGACAGCATTTAGAGGTATATAAGCACTAAGAGCTAAGTTGCAAATGAAGTCACTTACTGCACTGATGCTCCTATACTCAATTTTTCATTATCTCTCCAATATAATTGCCACATAATTCCTTTCTGTTTACTATGTAGATTGATGCTCATGTTGGAGGAGTGAATGATATCGCCTTCTCTACCCCAAACAATAAGCAACTTTGTGCTATAACCTGTGGTGACGACAAGACCATTAAGGTTGTCGTTGTGCCTTGTTTATTTCTTTGTTTATATGGGATAACTCTCAACATGATCTTACATTTTCCCTTCTTCTGGTGCTTGTAGGTGTGGGATGCTGCTACTGGTTCTAAGCAGTATACCTTTGAAGGCCATGAAGCAGCAGTTTATTCTGTATGCCCTCATCACAAGGAAAGCATTCAGGTAGCTTTTTTTTATTTTTTTTATTTTTTATGGCTTGTAGCTATGTACAAACTATGTTACTAAAATTTTCTTCTCGTCTGACCATGAAACCTAATTTTTTTTCCCCTCTTCTTGTTTTCTGCACCAGTTTATATTTTCAACTGCCCTTGATGGGAAAATAAAAGCATGGTTGTATGATAATGCTGGCTCACGAGTAGACTATGAAGCTCCTGGTAGATGGTGCACAACGATGGCTTACAGTGCTGATGGAACAAGGTTGAGTTACATCACTCTTTTGATTCTTTATTGCACCACTATATAACTTAACACCTTTGCTGGGTTATTTGATGATCTGATATGGTTAATGATGCAATGCCAGGCTCTTTTCATGTGGTACTAGTAAGGAGGGAGAATCATTTATTGTTGAATGGAATGAAAGTGAAGGTTCTCTGAAAAGAACTTATGGAGGATTTAGGAAACGCTCTTTGGGCGTTGTCCAATTTGATACCACTAAAAATCGGTTTTTGGCTGCCGGTGATGACTTCTCAATTAAGTTCTGGGATATGGACAATGTTCAGCTACTGACGTCTGTTGATGCAGATGGAGGCCTCCCGGTAAGCACGTCATGATACCTAGTTAAAAAATAACTGATACAAATCCATGGTTGTAAAAGTTCAAGTTATTGTTTATGCATGTTACCTATTAAAAAACATTTTCTTTTCACTATGTTGTGTAATACCCGTGCGAGCTTTTCCTAATATTTTAATCTCTCTTTTTCTTCCCTCCACCATGGCCCTGCTTGCTCAAAGAAGGAAGTGTAAGATTTGTGTTTCTCATGGTTACTTCTAACTCTTTTTCCAGGCTAGTCCACGAATCCGCTTTAACAAGGATGGTGGCCTCTTGGCAGTTTCTGCTAATGAGAATGGAATTAAAATTTTGGCCAATGCAGAAGGTCTGCGCTTGTTACGCACAGTTGAAAATCTTTCTTATGATTCTTCAAGAGTATCTGAATCCCTGACAAAGGTAATTTGTTTGATTATGCCTTTTGCTCCCGTTCATTGAATATAGTGCTAAGAAATATATAATGCTAATTATATCTTATCCTATTGTAGCCAACTGTCAATCCCATTTCAGCAGCAGCCGCTGCTGCTGCCAATGCTAGTAGCAGTGGTCTTCCAGATCGAGGCACGCCAGTGCTTTCCATGCAAGGAATGGTACGTATTTGCTGTTAACTCCAGCTTATCCCATGATTGGTCTATTTCTGCTAGAGATTAGAAAATCTGTTTTGTTTGTATTAAGATATAGTTTACTTTCTCAGAACGGAGATGTCCGGACTGCAGCAGATGTCAAGCCTAGAATAACCGAAGAAAGCAATGACAAATCGAAGATATGGAAACTTACTGAAATAAATGAACCGTCTCAGTGCCGATCTTTAAGGCTTCCAGATAACATGAGAGTTACCAAGGTGTGTGGATGACAAGAAAATTATAGTGTTCTTCTGTCTTATGTTTGAGAAAGAATATGGAGATTTATTTATCTTTTCGATAAGGTACAAAATATTCTGTTTGAATGAGAAAAAATAGCTTGCATGACGAGTCCAGGGTCAGAAACTGATTTTGTAACTGCCTTGGCTAGATTGAATGATCGTACTTACTCTTGCTGCAAGCAAATCTTGCCGGTAAAAAGTTAGGGATCATGACAAAATTTTCAAAACTGAAGACAGTTGTGATTATTAATCTAAGGTGTAAAGGTTAAGTAATTCATCTAAACCCCGTGCAGAGCTCTGGTATACCAGGGTTTCCCCGGGATCCATTATAAGCAGTTATTCACTTTAGTTATACAAGATGATAAGAAGAAAGGTCTTTGTTATAATTATTCTGGAGCATAATCGTGAACACGGGGTAAGGTAAAAAAAACATTTTTCATTAGCTATGCAGAAAGGTCTTTGTTATAACTATTTAGAGGAACATTAGTGTGAATACAGGAAAGATAAAAAACAGTCTTTATTAGCTATGCAGAACAATTTTTTTTAATCTTTTTTTTTTCTCTTAACTTCCATGCAGATATCAAGATTGATATACACAAACTCTGGAAGTGCCATTTTGGCTCTGGCATCAAATGCTATTCATCTCCTTTGGAAATGGCAACGTACTGACCGTAATTCAACTGGCAAGGTACCGGTATCTAATTTTATTTGAGTAGACTAAGCACCGTTCCTGTTATGCCTGTCATAATAGCTCACCCAGTGCACCACTTTTTCTAGGCTACTGCCAGTATGTCACCTCAACTATGGCAGCCTGCTAGTGGTAATCTTATGACCAATGATGTGGCTGATACAAACCCTGAAGACGTTGTCCCATGTTTTGCTTTATCCAAGAACGACTCCTATGTAATGTCAGCATCCGGAGGAAAGATTTCCTTATTTAACATGATGACATTCAAGGTACTGCAGAAACTGCTGTAATTACACTTGGTTGTAAATTTTGTTGTCTCTCAATAAAATGTGTGTTTTCTGGATTGTGTAGACAATGACGACGTTCATGCCTCCACCACCTGCCGCAACTTTTCTAGCCTTTCACCCCCAAGACAACAATATAATTGCCATTGGTATGGATGATAACACCATCCAGATCTATAATGTCCGTGTAGATGAGGTATGTCATAGATTTGTGGGTAGCTTTTTCCCTTTTTAGTGAGAAGAAATAGTTAATCTCATCGTTTGATTATTCATTGAAGGTTAAAAGCAAGCTAAAGGGCCACACCAAAAGAATTACTGGCCTTGCTTTCTCCCATTTACTTAATGTTCTGGTTTCTTCTGGCGCTGATGCTCAGGTTTGTAAATTGATCATTTTGGAAGATTGCCCATCTCAAGTTTTCTCAAATTGTCTTTTTAATACACATTTGGTGTTCAACTGCTCATTAACTTTTATCTTCATGTCTATCTTGTGAGTTGTGACAACAAGCTTTTTACTCAGTACATTTCACTTCATTTTTCTACTCAAATTCTTACCAGCAGTCCTTATTCATTTAAAAATGTTGACACTATAGTATTATCATTTTTTTGGGGTCAGATTTGTGTTTGGAACTCTGATGGATGGGAAAAGCAGAAGTCCAGATTCCTACAACTTCCACCAGGAAGGGCACCTTCTTTGCAGTCAGATACTCGCGTTCAATTTCATCAGGATCAGATACAATTCTTAGTTGTGCATGAGACTCAGCTTGCAATTTTTGAAGCTAAACAGGTTGAATGTGTTAAACAGGTATGTTTCTTCATGCTTGATTAGTTGGTTTAATTATTTTTAGCCTTCAAAACCTTAACACTGCTTTTTATTTCTCAGTGGGCAGTCCGTGAAGGTTCTGCACCCATCTCTCATGCAACATTCTCATGTGATAGTCAACTGGTGTATGCTTGTTTCTTGGATGCTACCGTTTGTGTGTTCAACGCATCAAACCTTAGATTACGATGCCGCGTTAGTCCTTCAGCATATCTTCCAGCTAACGTCAGGTACTCGTTTGACAATATTGCACATTAACCTATGTATTAGGTCACTAATCACAAAACCACCCTCATTAATGTGTTTGAGCCCGTTGCCCGCGAACAATGATAATGAGAGCCAAACAAATAAAACAGGCCATAAATAATGTATAATTAAATAGTTGTAAGGTGTTTATCAAGAATATGATGGAAACTCAAATCTTATTTGCATTTGGTTCGCAGCAGTTCTAATGTTCATCCACTCGTCATTGCTGCACACCCACAAGAACCAAATCAGTTTGCAGTGGGACTCTCAGATGGAGGAGTTTATGTGTTTGAGCCCCTTGAGTCCGAAGGCAAGTGGGGTGCTCCTCCTCCAAGTGAAAACGGGTCAGCTAGCAGCGTTCCAACAACACCTTCAGTGGGTGGTTCGAGTTCAGATCAGCAACAAAGATGATTCCGACTTTGTCAGCGCACAAATTATTTTTCTTTAGGTATTTCGCATCTATTTTTTCTAGCTTTGCCTTTTGCTGTCAGGAAGAATAAAATATTTTACATTTCCTCTTGGTGATCTTTCTATTGGATTCATATATTCCTTTTAGTGCTTAATCGCGTTAAAATTTGTTTGTGGTTGCAGCTGCAGGCTACAGAAAATGTATCAAAGCTAAAACAGGCACAATATGTAGATCCTAATGTGTTTTGGTATGACCCTCAAGTATATAGGATTATGACTGCCATACATAATATATGTGCTGTTTTTTTGTTGCCCTTGTCGTATAGAAACTATGAATTTCTGAACTTGCCCTTATTTAGTTGGAAAGTGCGAACATGAAGTTCAAATTTCTTGATTCTTTCCAGCCAAGTGTGTGGCATATCGGACTTATTCTTAATCCTGTTATGCTTATTAACATCCTTCATTTCCTCCTTGATGTCATTGTTACTCGACTCTTATGTTGATATCAACTCATTTCCTTCATTCTCGACACATTTTCGTTCCATCCAGTCTACTACATTACCCCAACCTTGTGTTTGGATGAGAACCAAACGGTTTCTTGTCTTGTTTCCATAATGTTGGAACCGAACCGAGCATTTGATGTATAAGCAAGCATGCTATCACTTGACTATGTTGACAAATGGCTTAAATCGTGGTCTTGGAACCTCTTCCTGCTCTTAAGCTATCTTCTTGTGGAGGTTCTTGATATGGTGTTCATTGTTTACTATGATTGGGTTTTTGTGTACATCATTTGACTAGTAAGGTAGTCGATGCTCAAGTCTGTATGTTGGACAAACCTGACACAAACAATCATAAAGATGTAAGGAGATAAGACATTGTCACACCGCACGAACAAAAGATACACAAAAAAAGCCAATAAGACAAGAGAAAAAGAAAGCACAGTAGGACGCATCACTTGAAATTGTGGTAATCTATGTTAGGTCATATTCATATTTTTGTATGAAGATTTGATTTTGAATTAATGTAGTTTTCAGTTTTCCTTATAAAATTTGATTATAACAAATAATTGAATAACTCCAGTTAAAGTAGTGTGAGAATCAAGTAGTAATCTTTGTGAGTGGCCAACATAAAGTAAAATGTAGAATTTCCACCAAGGCATCGTCATTTATAAGACTTGAATTACGGAGTTATTTTGATGATCGTCGTGTGAAAATTAAATTTGAAGCCATTTATAAAGTGTGTTCCATAAGACTTGAATTATGCAGTTATTTTGAATATTATCTTGAGAAAATTAAAATTGAAAATTATTTTGACCATTTTTCATACTTCCTAACACAAATTAGGGATTATGTGAAATCATTGTAAGATCACTCGCTTACGCTCTGATCCGAGTAGTACGGGACACAAACAAGAACCACATTGTAAGGTTAAAATGTTCTTGGTTGACCGATCAAGTAAGTATCCTAAGACTTGTTTTCTTTTTTGAATCAATATTTATAAATGAATTCTCCTATTTCGGGACCTGAACCGATTACTCGGGTCTAATATAAACCAAATCAAAACTTAGCAAAAAATCCCCCCTATTTCAGCTAATCAACCCTTAGTTAAACCGGTTCAGTCATCCCATATCCAAACCAAGACTAATCGTTATGTCCGGTTTTATCCTAGACCGGTGCACAACTCCACACATCGCCGGTCACCTCTCCTCCCTTGCCACCAGCCATCCAGGTCCACTGTTATTTAGGTAAGATTTTGAAAATCCGACCATAATCCAAGGATAAAGGAGATTAAGATTAAGAATGTCTCCCAACCAAAAGATAAGCATTTTTTTTCAATTATATTTGTCTCAATAAACTACTTTTTACATCTCATTTTCTCTTTAAATTTTATGCTAAATGAAAATTGACACATGTTGAAACCTTCTTTTGTAGATACAGCAGATCAAGACTATTTTTGTCTTTATAGTTTTAAATTTTACGAACCAATGAGGTTGTGCACTGTCTCCTCCTCAGGTCCTACCAAGATTTGGGGATTTTCATCACAAATTTTCAAATGTCCGAAGCTAGAAAGGATCATATTCCGTATGTCGGATATTCTATGTAATTGTGAAACACCCCCAATTTTTATTTAAATTTGCACATATGGGTCTAAACTCTTAATATCTTATAAAAAGTGTGACTTGAAAATGCAATTCCTCTTCTTTTTCTTTTAGCAGTATAGGATTAGTCCGAGTCACCTCCTAGAGGTGGGTTAATCCCACGGCATAAAAATACAAAGTTTATGATCAAGTAGATAAACGAGTGATCGAGTTTTGTCAAACAATCAACAATATAGTTAAATTCTTGTAAATATACATATTTTGGACATCTAAAAATTACCGAAAATTTAACATGGTGGTGGAAATAATCTTCTCGATCTTCTAGCTATAACTCTAAAAACTTTGGAATCTGATATATCCAATATTAATATTCTGAAGTTTTAGTTTAATTTTCATTTAACTCCGCTTTCTTTTCTTTAGATGTAAAAATACATACATACTTAACTTTATTTTGATTATACTTTATAAAAATAATAAACTAAGTGGTATATATATATATAAATAATGGTGGTTGATTGGAAGGAGAAATAATCTCTCCGAGTCACTCGCAATGTTTATCGGTAGCTATTTTTCTGTGTGTATAAAATAATTAACACTAATTTTTGGGTATTAAGTTTTTTAGATACAAAAATTAATTATAACTTATAATTTCAGTATATATAGGCTAAAATTCATAATTACTTTTTTAATATGTAATTTAATAATAAAGCGATTTGTATTTTGAAGTCCCGATGCCTTTACTAATGAATGTGTAAGACGACAGTATAATCATAAAAAGTAAAAGATGATAGAAGTGGTTAAATGTATATAGAAAAATATCTAAAACATAGTTGGTTTACCTAAAACAAATTTTGCAGAAGATGCGTTGAAGCAGTTACTACGATATCAGATACTTTCTTTTACCACTCTCAACGAATCTCAGATCTTCATACTCTTCATCAGCTGGTAATTTAGTTTGATTAACGTCATTAATCTTAATTAATTAAGGACTTACAATCACTATTTCATGTACTTTGCATGCATGCAGGAGATGCTTACAACAATAGTTCACTTTTCGTGTTGATTTCGGTTATGTTCATTGTCTTTCTCTTCTTCACTTCGATCAAAATCCAAATCTTTCGGTGTAGAAGAAACCTTAATTATCGCTATTCAAGACGAATCCAGTTGCGGATTCAAACTGGACTATCTGTTCCCGTCACTCTTTCACTAGTTGTCATATTGTTTATTCCTTCAACGAAGTTTTGGACAGTTTACTTATTTATCTTACTCATGTCGCTTTGGTCAGATACCTTACATGCCTTTTTTTATCCGATTCTCTTACAATTGTTGTTATAGATTGTTGTGTGACGATGAAGAACTGCCCGTGACAAGAGTTGTAGCTAATGATTGAAGAGGATCGTATCCGATTTGTCATGGCAATTGCTTGAAGAGGATCGGACTATTATGGGTCAAATGGGTGTTTGGGTACGTAGTCTAGCTAGGGTTTGTTTGATAAACATGTTGATAACACCAAAAAAAACAAAAACATGTTGATAATTTAATTAACGTTCGATAAGATAGTCGATAATGATTGAGTTACACCCTTCAATGGATTAAAGCATTTCTCGTGTTATTTAATAGAAAACATACGATTTCAGATTTAAGCTATAATCGCTTAGAATATCAAGCCCTTCAATGGATTGAAACATTTCTCATGTTATTTAATAGAAAACATACGATTTTAGTTATAATCAGTTAGAATATAATGTCTTCGTACAAAATAAAATGAAAATTACAATAAAAGGAAGAAATCAAAGAACAAGAAATCAACTAAGCTTTTAGTGCCACAAACCATATACTCAAATCCGAGATCCTCTCGACAATTGATCCCACAATAATTTGCGGACAAGCGTCCTCCTAAGCTATTAGTGCCAAACAAATTGTCACTTGATCCAAAGTATCTCATAATGGTATGTTGAATTGCCACCATATCGTTGAATAGAGCAACTCAATCTTGACCACCTCCATATCCGGCCCGACGGAATCCTATGACAACCTACAATACAAACATTACCAATATAGCCAAACCTGAACTGAAATCAAAACAAATATGTAATGAAGACTAAAGTTGTGTTTGACAACTAGTAAACACTAGTGTTTATGTGGATTTATATAATTAACGAGTGTTTGGCAATGAAGAAAAAACTAGTGATTAGTGTTTCGGGTTCGGTTTTTAAAACCCTCAATCTAGCACGGATTTCATCCGAAACACTAGTGTTTTCATGGATGAAAATGCCCATATTGCCCTTCACTTATATTCTTATTTACACTTATCTACCAGGCATATATTAAAACCTATCTCACCTCATTCCCTTGATGCTCCATCGACATAAGAGAGCTAGGGAAACCTCTCGTCGACGAAAAAAATGATTTTCCTCCTCTTCCTTGACTTCACGTTTGTAACCATCGTCATCCGACCAAAAAAAACATAGCCCTAATTCCTATCTCTTCCCTAGAGTCCTATATCATATTCCTCCTTATCCTTGACTTCACGTTCGCGTTTTCCCCCAATCTATTGTGAGAGGAGGTGAATCAGGGTTAGGGGTTTGGCGAAGAAGACAACTCTATCGCAGGAGAAAGACGACTTTGTCATCCAGAGAAATACGACTTTGGGGCTTCTACTATTGATATTGAAGGATTTTATCTCCGTCGCTTGAGAAAGACGGCTTTGTTGCCGGATTTCTCGGCCGTACTAGCTGTTTAGGGGATCAAAGGGCTTAGGTGACGCTTCTGCTATTGATGTTGAATCCATGTCGCTGCTTCTACACCAGTTGTTGGCGCTTAAGCTAGAATCAATTTTGGATTTTGACTTCTATTACTCAATCGGGGCTTATCAATTTGTAAGAGAGGTGATATTTTGATTCCTAAACCTGGTTTGAAGTATAAACAAAGTATTTGTATTAATTGAATGTTAAGGAAGGGACTGTCATTGTCATGCTACTATGGAGAAGAATTTGTATTAATGGAATGTTTAAGAAGGGATTGTCATGCTACTATGGAGGGAGGTCATAATTTAGCAGCTGTGAAGAATGTACTTGTTGATGACATGATAACAATAGTACTGGTGAGACCGATCTAAAGAGAAATGAGTTGCAAACTTGTAATTAGGGCAAAATGGAGGAAGTCGTTTTTGTGTATAGGAAAATTAGAGTGCTTGTAAGTCCAAGATCTGGTCTTCTCTTTTTTTGTCGACGACTATGCTGCTGGCTTGACTTCCAACTGCGGAAAATCGAACTCATTGGAATGGCATATGGATTTGATTTGGAGTGGTCTTTCAAGATTGGTTGTTGTGTGTCACCACCTCCCACCTATCCTAAGTGATGAATGATGATCATGTAGTTGTTTTGGTAGCTAGAACTTTGTAAGTTATCAAATGAACTTTGTGAATGATGATCATTTAGTTGTATAAAGATGTATGCTATTTTCCTCTACAAGTACAATAGAGATCTTCGAGTTGCTCACTTTCGTTGAACTGATGATAGGAAGAAACACTAGTGTAATTTCCGAACCAACCAAACACTTGTTAGTGTTTAATAACACTTAACATTAGTGTTTTCTATAAAATCTTCCAAAAACACTAGCGAACACTAACACTAGTGTTTTTGCACAATATGTCAAACACAACCTAAGATGCATGTATCCATAGCAGTCTTCTCAGCGAAAGAAGAGGAGAATTAAAACGAGTATTATCCTTCCTTAATCCCTTCTTTGATTTGGCCTCTAATGGATGAATACACCTTCAACTTTTATATGGCTTTCACGTGCAAAAAAAATAAGAAGAGAGTAGTACGAAGTTGATAACATGTTTTTATGCTATCTTTTGTAGTGTAGTTTTCATGTATTTTTAGTAGATTTGCATGGGTTTATACATTTACTTCATTGCGGAGCTTATTTGCATAAAAGAATGTCTACTCCCGTTTGTCTCTTGTGCTTAGGTGATTTTAGGTCAAAATGGAGCATAAATGGACATCCAATGACTCAAGAAAACAACCCTCTTCTCATCAAAGCTGGAAGCAAGGAAGGAAGAAGCAAAGAGAAGCTCCGGAGCATTAAAGTAGAAGAAGGAATGACAAAAGATAATTAAGAGATGCATGTCCAAAAGCCCGAGTTGCATGTGCAACCCTACCGTAGGGTCCCCTTCACTCACACAAAGAAGGGGGAATCGACTCGGGCTTAAAAACTTAGGCTCTCCCGGGAAGAATTCATCGAGCCAAGGTGGTAGACATGTCAAGCTCCGCTCAA
Organism: Fagopyrum tataricum; assembly: GCA_002319775.1. Taxonomy (NCBI): domain Eukaryota; kingdom Viridiplantae; phylum Streptophyta; class Magnoliopsida; order Caryophyllales; family Polygonaceae; genus Fagopyrum; species Fagopyrum tataricum. The sequence goes on along the minus strand of CM008281.1, from coordinate 31,934,532 downwards.
GTGGCGGTCAAGTCAGACGACCTACTCGCCTCAAGAAGACAACAATGTCACCGACTTACTTTTCAACATGAGTCGACTCGATCGATGTGTTGTGCCGTTGTAACCAACTCACCACGTGACGACGGTTACAAGGGAATCTTGGTGTTGATGTTGGCATTCCACGCCACTTCTTGGCAGCAACCCGTGCCAATTTCCTCCCATTCTCAGTCTATTTTCAAACACTTAGCTGCGCGCATTGTAAAGGAAACCAATTCACTACTCCACAAATCTCTCTTAGTTTCTCTCATTTTCGGAGCCGAGTCTCCTTAGTTTAGGGACGAGTTAGTCCGAGTTCCGCCCGAGTTATAAGAGTTTGTGTCTGAATTGTCGAGTACAAGATGGATCTCATGCTACTTTCCATAATTGTTTGGTAATTCAATGTAACACCCCAAATCCGTTGGACTCGGAGTGCTACTGGGATAGGATCTCACAATGGATCCTGACCCTAGCCTGACAACAATTTCACTGATCTTACAACAAGGCACCAATAGATTAAAACAAAACATGAAACTGATATATATATATCCAAAAAGGTAATACAATGTACCGCTGAGTACAAACAAACTAAACTGTACATCAAAATAACCCATATCCACGATACCGCCCCAGTGTACGGAGCCCTCAGCGGATCACCCACTCTGGATCACTCTGCAGCTCTCCTATCCTACAAAGTGTCTACAACACGGTATGAAACCGTTAGCTAACCATACACAAATATAGGAAGATGCTAGAGCACAAACACACATCAAAAATCTTAACACATCATCATGCTTTCATACATTTACCCGGTTCATTATCTTTATAAAGTCCAACAATCAACTCGTATATAATATCCGTATAAACATAGGTGACACGAGGAATATAACCCTCGCCTCTGGGTACTATAACCAGCTGGAATGGTGCCTGGAACACCTCCTCGTGTACCCTAAGGGAATGGAGAGTGCCCGAACCGTTTACCAGGTCTGGCCTGACCACAAAGAACCCCCAACTCCCAGCGGGATGAATGGAAAAGTTGTCACAACCCTACAATGGGCAATCAATACATCATAGGTCGGTGACCATCATAACGCATACTATAAACATATAACAAACACCACTCAAGCACAACATCCTATAAAAGGAATGGCAACTAAGTAAGTCCCACGGACTTACCTCAACCTCGTAGTCATCTCACTGGATCAACCCTCAACTCAGTCCACTCCAAACTGGAGGATAACACGGCCTATACAAGACATACATAAATATCAAACTCCTATCACACAAAGGGTCACACCTAGACCCAAGGGATCCATAAGGGATCATATCCAACTCGTAAACCTCAAAGCCCTAACCGGCAATTCCATATCATACTCGTCAACATCCGAATCCTAGCATGGTACTAAGTTCCTCATACTAGAAAGGAAATGAACTACCTAACTATAGGTAGTCTCGGGACAAGACGCACCTGCGTGATCTAAGGACGTAGGGGCGGAACGCAAGCGGCCGCGGGCGCGGTGGAATGTAGCCGCGGGAGCGGTGACAAGGGACGCTGGCAAACGCAGGCACGCCGCTGGCAATCCGCAGGTGCTGCGACACGGTAGCCGCGGGGGCGGTGACTCTCAGCCGCGGGGGCGGTGACAGTGCAAAATGAAACCTCGCAGCTTCTCTTTAGCTCTTCACGTGATCAATCACGTCTACTCTCTTCCAGATTCATACACAAGCATAAACATACACATATAAACATCAATCCTACATTCAATCATCTAATCCTAAGCTAAGGAAGAAGAAGAACAAGAAAGGAAGAAGAAAGAATGAAGAAGCAAGGAGGAAGAAGCTTACCACAGCTGTGGTTAGCTAAGGAACTGATCACCAACAACTCACTGGCTTCCAAGCACAGCAACACTCACAATCATCAACCACAAAAGCCACAACACATCCAAAACTCAACCCAACTCAAGGGAAAAACCAACTCAAGCTCAAGGAGAAAGAAGAAGAAGCAAGAAGGACGTGAAACTGGATTGGAAATGTGAGGAAACCCTTGCTCAGCAAGGTGGAACGAAGGAGGTAAAGAAAGGTAAAGCATAAGTCAAAAGAGTCAACAAAACCGGCTGCAGCCGCCGGAAACCGCAGGGGCGGGTTTCCTGGCCGCAGGGGCGGAACGACAGGGGAGCCGCAGGGGCGGCCTCCCAAACCCGCGGGGGCGGCTAAGACCAAAACTCACTCCCAAAACTAAGGCTCTTACATTCAATTCTCTCTTAGTTCTTTTGACCATCTTTCTTCTCGGTTCTATGGATTCTATGATTTCTTGTTCGATTGTTGTGTTTTCTTCACTCAACATGAGTGAGTAGTTCTATACTAGCGACTGGGGTGAAAAACCCAATTTCAAGCTATGTAGTATTTCTTGTTCGATTGTTGTGTTTTCTTCACTCAACATGAGTGAGTAGTTCTATACTAGCGACTAGGGTGAAAATCCCAATTTCAAGATATGTAGTATTTGTACCATTATAATGCCGATAATATATGTGAGTATCAAAGAATGATAGTAAGCATATAGGAGGTTAAAAACCGATTAGAACACTAGGATCCATGTTTAAACTAATATGAAAGTCGGAAGCTAAGCCTAGCTTAGATTGTCCTTTTTGCACTTTGTTTAGTTCTTAAGCATGATCTTATGTGTTGTTAATTGGCCGGCTAGTATGAATGAGACTCATAAGCAATTTCATATTCTAGTGATGCATTTTTGTAGACGCTTATGTTGCTAGGATAGTGATAACATGATTTATCGACCTGTTACACTCATGCATTTAGTTAGATTTCCCCTTTCCGCATTCATGTTTTGGTCTTAGTTTGTGCCATTTATGCTTGTTTAGTTCTACTTTTCAAGATTAGATGTCTACACACACTATTTGTGGCTTTGTAGGTGATTTGGCACATTTTGGAGCTAAAACGATGCATTTGAGGATCAAGCCTCGAAGTGGATGCATTGGAGCGAGCATACGTGCACGGGAAAGGGCTAGGAATCAAGCTAAAGACATGGAGGGAACGACCAAAGAGCATCTTGGTCGCGATCCAACCAAAGATTTCTTCCCTGAGCGTTATATTTTATTTACGGGCCTTTTCCTTTTTGGCGCATTATATTTTATTTGCGGGCTTTTTCCTTTTAGACCCAATGTCTTTTTAACTAGATTTTTATTATAAAAGGAAGCCTTGGATTTATTCCAAGGTGTGCTGGGAGTCGCCAAGAGTTTACCCTAGAGGGGGGAGCCATCTCCTCCCCTTCCCTTCTTCTTCACCATTGTTTTTCATAGTTTAGATTAAAGATTGATACTTTTTCATTCAGTTTTGTTGAGAGTTATTGTTGAATTCAAGATTTGAGAAGATTGCAAAATTTTCATTTATTGAAGTTGAGTTCTTTTTTATTCCCTTTCGTTATTTATTTATTTATTTCCCTTTTTGATATAATTGTTATTGGATAGAACCTTGTGGTTCCAAGGTTGACAGTGATTTGTTTATGCCTTGAATTATGATGGAATAGTTTGAGTTTATGGTTGGTTTGTTTAGCCTTGAAATCCTAATGGTTGGCTTGGACTTGAACCTAGTTAGAATCCTTCTAGCTAGTAACCTATGTTGGAATTGAGACTTACCCGGTGATATTCCTTCATAGATACATGCGTGACTGATCATAGGTAATAAAGGTTTATCCTTTATTGGTTGAATGTGCTTAGATTCCTTCCTAACTAGGGTCATACCTGAGACTTACCTGGTAATGGTTTACCTTTCCCTTAGATTGTAGTCTGGTTTGTTTAGAATTTCCTACCTCTCTACCTTGAGACTTACCCGGTAATAGACTGTCAGCCTAGAAACGTTCTTCCTTGTGGCTTTTCTACCATATATCTTTATGAGTCTTCCTGAATCTATATGTATAAACAATGATCTGGAACCCTTGAAATCCATTTTCTTTCCTTTAATTTGATTATCTTTGTTTTCCTTTTTGTTTATTTGATTTTCAATCAATAGTGACAGTTGATTGCGAATCCATCAAAACCTTTTTGACTTCTTTTCCTTATCTTTTCCAACCTCCTGTCTTTTATTGAGATCTATTTTATATTTAATCATTGCTGCATATTAATCCTCCCAGTCCTTGAGATCAACCCTGGAATAGTTGTCCTACTTCGTACGATCCATACACTGTGGGTTCATTGCTATTTAGGAAATTATTACAGGTTATAAATATAAACTATCCCTTCCTAGTTTTGCTATCCTGTGGATTTCTATCTCTTTTGATAGTTGTTTATATGAGTGTAAAACCAGCGAACATATAGTACTTCAATTATTCCAATAGCAGACACCATGTGAGGAATAATTGATTGCTAATTTGTGAAGTGTAAGTCCACTCTAGATCCTTATAATTTATGAAAGCTAATAGTAAACACCATGTGAGACTCAATTATATTATATTGATCACTAGTTTGAGACTGTAGTTGACTGACATTTTATCAATAACAAACACCATGTGAGGTACTATGTTGGCTTGACTAGCATGATTAGATTTGCATTCACCTATCCATGCATACAGCCGTTTAAGATTTATTTGAGAACTTGAGCAAATAGTTCGCACTTTATGGCATTATAATGTGTATAAATATTGCATTAGCAATTGGCTCATGGAATCGAGTGTCTTCTTGGGAAGGGGAGAGTTGAATAAGTGGAATATTGTTATTGAGCACGTGGAATCTCGCTCGACCTAATAGCTGGGATTGTTTTGCGTTTTGTCACTTGAATTGACAAGTTGATGTTCTCAATCATCTTCAAGCGGCTTCTCGTGCTCTGGGAACAATCGCTTTTCCCTTTGTGTGAGATTATAGCGGAATGGTTCTTCAATCATTCCTGGTTGTGTGTTAGGGCCTTAGTTTCCCTAGTGTGCTCTAGGTTGCTTCAATAGTTCGATCAGATCTATCCAGCTACCGATCCTTCACCTTCATTGGATCATTCACCCGTCTTCTTCATCCATTCCACACGTCTTTCTCATCTTCTTGATTCGACTCTTTGGTGTCGAAAGATCAGGGACAAACACACAGATCATCCACGTATCAAAGCCGTGTTTATGGACACTAATCCATCAAAAAATAAGAAAAATCAGAACTTTAAGATCCGTCAAGAAGTTCTACAAAAAAGAGACACCGGAGCAGATTACCGCAACAGTTATTCCTACTATTCTCGTTTCTTTTCTGTTTTTCAATTCCGAATTCAATTTCTTGTAGAAGATTAAACTGCGCATGTTCTTCACTTTCATACCTCATCCAAAATTCTATCTTTTACCAGTCCTTGATCGGAAAACCCATCCCACAAGAATCAAGATTCACGTGAAACCTCCATAAGCACACCCCAACCACCACTATTGACCGTCACCGAAACCTTTCCCCTGGTGTCGCACCTCGCCGGAAAACCCATCATAAACCTAGCCACCGCAAACCCTAGCCAAAACCGAGTTTTGAGACCCTAAACATCCTTTTCCCACTTTGTGAAACCCTAACCCCATACCCCTTGAACCAACCCCGAACCAGTCCCAAACCGTTCTGGTTGATACCTAGCCCGGCCCAAACCCACACCACCAATCTGGCGTAACCCTTTATTGACCGAGTTCAGATCCGAGCTGAACCTACATCCACGGTTCTTGATCTTCTCATCTTCGGTTTCTTGTTCTTGAACCGGACCAAGAAAGACGCCACCAGACAGGACTTGGCCCCTACAGTCGAGTCACATTCGGTCCACCACTGTTGGACCACCACCGAGACGTCTCCGGGGTTGTTGAAGCCATTGCCGCCGCTTAGTTCAACTAAAACCCTAGTAGGGTTCTTTTAAATTTCTTTATCTCTTTGTAAATTCGTTTCTATTTCAGTCAAAAAAAAGAAAGAAAAGAGATTTGAGTCAGATCCAAAAAAAGAGTATAGAAATTTCAGTTTTTCGTTTACAGTTATTTTGTTCATATTGTATATATTTCCCGGATTAGTCCGAAGATCATACCTATACACATACTTTTTCGGGAGTCCGTTTATCATCGTTTGTACATATTGAGTGATATTCCCGGATTACTTCGAAGCTGAGATTAGACCCACCTTTCTACCCTACCAATACCACATCTTTACCTTGTTTTAAGGCTGTACGTACATTTTTGTCTTTTATAAGCTATTGCTTTTGTTGATATTGACATGCGAGTCTAGTTGTGCTTTGCCCTTTGTTATCACCACTCTAAAAAGGCGTTTCCCTTTGAGATATGAGGTCGATCATCTTATTTGATTGTTGTTCCTGAATGCATTGACTTGTCTTTATTTTGAGGTATTACTTGCAGATTCGTTGTGACCATCTCAAACCGGCTAAGATAAGCTTGAAGACGACGATATAGTGAGGGGATACGAGAGATACATTACGAGGGTACCTTTCTTATTATCACTAACTTAGCGCGTTTGCTTGTTTGAGTGATGTCTACCGTAGGAAAATAAGTTGATTACAAGTTTCCAAAACCCATTGATATTAATGAGAACCAAACACTCTATTGGAACATGTACGCCAGGTTGGATCGGATCTTCACTAGCCTTGAATGCAGACTACCAACGAAGGAGTACAAGGAGAATGTCGAGCAAGTACACCAAGAGAGCAATTCTAACCTTTCTTTCTTGAATAAAGACCAAGATTGTTTAAATGCTAAGAAAGTTTCTTATGCTCCACCAACTTTATCTAAAGATAATCAAGTTGATAATTTGTTTCAAACTAGGTGTCTAGCCAAAGACAAGACTGTCAAGACGATTATAGACGGTTGTCATAATTTTATTAGCACTGAGATGATCAAGAAACTACAACTTTCTACTTGTAACTACCCTAATCCTTATAGGTTAATTGACCTAAATAATTGCGGCGAAGTAAAAGTAGATCATCAAGTTGAGGTCAACTACGAGAAAGGAGCTTATAGGGATAATATCTTATGTAATGTCATTCCCTTGCAAATATGTCATATGTTATTTGGTTCTCCATGGATCCATGAGAGAAAAGTAGAACATATTGAGATTATTACCATATTTGCTCTTACTTGTAGTGGAAAGCGTATTGTGCTTACACCTATGACTCTAGGTGATTTGGCAAGGGAAGAAGAGAAGAAGCGACGTCGAGCCGATAAAGAGGAAGCAAGGAATAGGGAAAAGGAGCAAGAAAGTCAAGAATTCCAGCTCCTTGTTTTGCCTCTTACCACACCTATATGTAGTCCATCTTCTTTACCTTCAAGCAATGTAGTAATTGGGGTTTCCGCAACCACAAAGGGGAGTCATTCTACACCCTCTATCTCTAGTTTAGATGAGCATGAACATGTTGATAATGAGATAGTTGGTAATGAGTCTTGTGAGTCTAAGGCTGAATTTAATGATCCATCTAAAATGCATGATGATTTAATTGTTGAAACATCTTGTGATCATGTATTGCTTATGTCCGATTTTGATAAGCCTTTAAGGGAGGATGTTGATCATGAAAAATTTATTGCCCCTATGGATGAGTGCATTGATGATAATCCTCCTATATTTCATGCTGATGTTGTAGAGGATAAGATTGAGGATGCACCTTATGTTGAGCATAGCGATTCTATTGCACATGTTGATTATATGCTGATTTTGTTGAGCCTCTTGCTATGAATGTTGAACCCATTGAGTGTATTAATAACATTTCTGATTTTATGGGACATTTTAGCAAAATTCTTGGTCGTAAGGAGCCTATTGATGATGTTACACCTCTTGTTTTAGATGTTGAATTTGTTAAAGGTGTTGATGAATTTTCAGATCCTCATACCTTGAATGACGAATCTAGGATCATGATTGATGAGCATGATGAGTTTATGGAACCTATTAATATTCATGTTCATATGAATGAGTTTGTGGATCATTTAGCTAGTGAAGAGCTTTATATGTCCCTCCTTGTTACATTAATGTTAAAGAGCTTATGCTTGGAGATGAACATGTACTAGATGATGATCTTGATCCTATTTGTGATGAGGAGCTTGAGTTGTCTTATCCTAAGTATCACATGTCTATACAACCCCTAATCCATAAGAAGAAGCATTTATTTGTGTCTCAAGTAGATTTTCATGTTTTGGATTTAGTTGGTTATGCTGATTTTTAGTTTCATGATTTCTCCTATACTTTAAGTTTGTATTTTTTAGGAGATTTTCATGTTAATAGACCTCTTGTAGGGAGAAGAGACTTCAGGGATAATTATGATCTACATGTTAAGGACCCTAAGTTGACACTTCTTGAGTTGCAAAGGATCTTCAAGGGAAGGAGAAAAACAGTCCCTATATTTTACAAAGCGCCTATATCGTTTTGTACTTATTGTGCTTGATCGTTTTTTTGCATGCATGTGTTGTGGTATTTATTAGTAATATGCCTTTAACAACACGACATTCAGCACAAGTGTTAAACTCTTCACGGAAGTTCTCTCATCCTCTTACTATGAGAACCTGAATATTTACCTTGATAAGTTGGGACACAATTCTAATGTTTCTCTTATTGATGTCCTTGTAGGAGTTTGCATACACGGAAGAGCATGGAATGTAGCTGGAAAGGACGAGTCCCACACTTGGATGCCGCCATGGATCATTGCTAGGAAGGACGTCAAGGATTCGTGGACGAATCCTTTTCAAGTAGGGGAGAATGATGCAAGAGCATCTCCGGACCTAGCCCGATTGGAGATCATGATCATGGAAGCTAGGAGGCATGAAATGAAGAGCACTCTAAGGAGGAGAAGAGGAAGAATTAAAGATATTCCTTTTCAATTCTAGAAGAGAGATGAAAACCAATTGATTGGAGATGAGATATGTCATGGAGGACATATGCATGAGAGATATCAAATGAAGTCAAGATCACGTGTGAAACACGAATGAGAAGCCATGCATATACACGTATGAGAGTAAACGTAACCATGGATGTTCACGCATGGTTACATATGCATGGAAGAGGAGGAAAGCTCGTGAATTCAGCTTGCAAGGAGCTGCGTGGAGGTGCTTGTTTTGGACGTTATTTTAGAGAGTTTTGAGCCTATTTTATTGGTTAAATTAGGCCTTAATTAGATCTTTTATTTCTGCCCATATATATACTTCTTTTAATTATGAGCTTGTTTTTAATTGTTTTGTTTTGGGCTTTTTAGGTTAGATTTTCAGCCCATAGTTTTGATCTTATATTTTAGCAAACCCTAGTTCTTCTAGGAGACATCCGGCCGCCTATATAAGGCACCCTTGGCTGAACGTTTTACTCAACCCGGAATGTATAAAACACATATACTTTTTAGTATTTATTTGCTCGTGGAATCGAGTGTTTTCTTGAGAAAGGAAGAGCGAATAAGTGGAATCCTATTCAAGATATTAGTTCTTGACTCGTGTAATCGAGTGTCTTCTTGGAAAGGGGAGTGTTTTCCTAGGAAGGGGAGTGTTAAATAAGTGGAATCTTGTTCTTGAGCGCGTGAAATCTCGCTCGACCTAATAGCTTGCATTGTTTTGTGTTGTGTCACTTGAATTGACAAGTTGGTGCTCTCAATCATCTTCAGGAGACTTCTCGTGCTATGAGAACAATCGATTTTTCCTTTGTGTAAGATTATAGTGGAAGGGTTCTTTAATAATTTTTGGTTGTGTGTTAGGGATTTAGTTTCCCTAGTGTGCTACAGGTTGCTTCAAGACTTCGACCAGATTTATCCAACTACCGGTCTTTCACCTTCATTGGATCATTCACCCACCTTCTTTATCCATTTCACACATCTTTCTCATCTTCCTCATTTGACTCTTTAATTGGTAAGGGACAACCACGTGGCTAATCCCGTATCACCTCTTTTCTTGTTAAATGAAAATTTTATTTATTCATTGAACTAATATATAGATTATAAAATAGTTTTTGTGTACAATCAAACACATCCCCTGTATATAGTGCAAATAATGGGAATGTCTATATGATATTCAATTATAAGATTGGTCAAGGTAAGAGTTAAGCATGAAAAAGTGAGAAATTTATGAAAGAATGGATATTCCTATCAATATAAAAATAAAGAATATGACACTAATTAGACTACCTCTTATTTATCCGGTATAGATAGTTATTATATAAAATATAATGGATAAATATATTAATATAAGTTAAATAATGTTATACTAAATTAATATATGGGTGAATTTGGTAAGTGTGTAGATTTTTTATAAAGTAAACAAAGTGTGTAGGCAAAATTTTATAGAAGTACTAACTATGCACTTTCTATTTGTGAAGGAACCCAACGTTATACTATGTTACCCAACTCTGTTACTCAACCTTGTTATCCAACCTTGTTACCCAACTCTGTTACCCAACCTTGTTACCCAACTTTGTTACCCAACGTTCTACATACAAATTCACTTATGTTACCCAACTTCGTTGTTACTCGATTTTAATACCCAACGTTCTACATCCAAACTCACTTATGTTACCCAACTTCGTTGTTACCCGATTTAATACCCAACGTTCGACATCTAAATTCACTTATGTTATCCAACTTCGTTGTTACCCGATTTTAATACCCAACGTTCTACATCCAAATTCACTTATGTTACCCAACTTCGTTGTTACCCGATTTTAATACCCAACGTTACACATCCAAATTCACTTATGTTACCCAACTTCGTTGTTACCCGATTTTAATACCCAACGTTTTACATCCAAATTCACTTATGTTACCTAACTTCGTTGTTACCCGATTTTAATACCCAACGTTTTATATCCAACTTCACTTCGGTTACCCAACTTCGTTGTTTCCCGATTTTAATACCCAACGTTCTATATTCAACTCGTTTATAAACAAGCTGAGTTTGAGCATTTCAATGCTCGACTCGTTCGGATGAATCTCGGGTCGTTCGGCTAAATAAGCATTATTTTAGCCGAGCTACTCGGGTTCGGCTCGGACTCAACTCGTCAAAAGCTCGGGCTCGTTCGTTCTCTAAACGAGCCGAATATGAACACATTTTAAAACTTGGAAAACTTTAGGCTAGTAGCCAAGTTTGAGCATGTCAATGCTCATCTCGTTTTACACCCCTAAGCTTTATACTCTTGTTAGTATTACTACGACTTGAAGCTCATTGGTGTAATTGCAACCTCACTTGTACTCATTTACTGCATAAAACATAGGAATACACTGATACAACATTCTCATGAATTAATGTTTTACCTGTACACATGTTAGGGCAAACGACTAGCTACCAAAATTAATTTTAATGTTATCCTATGAAGATTTGCTTTTCACAATTTAGTTTCCTTCAAATAAAAAAGAAGCTCCACACGTGGTAGTGTATGTTTAAGCCATACTTAAACCTTATCAAATAAATAAACAACAGATAGCAATCTACTTTATCAAAAAATAGAGCAGCAAATGAGAAGTGTATTTCTATCATTCTATGCCAGAGACTCATTGTGCTGATGACTCCTCTAGGCAATAAAGGGACCATGCTTAAATCTTTTCATTCCTCCAGCCACAACCGTTGCCTCGTCTTCCAGGTTATACTTGTTCGGGTTCTGAGACAGCTGACTTACGAGGCTTATCTGTGCCAATCTGGCTTGGTGTCGGTACCGCTTGAGGCATATCTATGACCTTCTGGCTTGGTGTCGGTTGCGCTTGTGGGGATGAAGCTCGGTAGTAGTTTCACTGGTGGCTGTCTGAGATGAATTTGAATTCTCAAGATTGACAGTTTGATTAGTCTCTGTTGAACAGAACGGTGTTTGAGCCAGATAGTCAGTAGTTCCGTTGACCGATGAGCCGTAATGAGTATGATCCAAGAATGATGTAGTCTGAGTAGTTGAACTGAACTAGGATTGAACCAGATGATCAACACGCGACTTATAACATGAAGAGTGAGAACTAAGACTCCGACTCACTCCAATGGCCACATTCATCCCCAAGGCTAGCCCCAGAAATATTAACGCAATGAAATAAATTTTAAAAACCTGTAAATATATAGTACAGACTTATTAGTACACACTTATTAGGCAGCAAATGAGTGTCAAATGAAGGTAAAAGAACAAGCCTATCCCAATAACGATTTTACAGGATAGAGATTTCGACACACCCAGCTCCTATGAGGGAGATTTTTATCAACATGCTCAAGGGAATATTTCAACATCTCTAATACGACCAACTCAGTAACGAGATCACTACTTTCTGCACAATCATGTTAGTATCTGGTTTAAAAATCCAAATGACCCTAATCAAGCTGAAGATTATAAGCCGGTCTTTGGACTCAACAGACATAAAATACTACAGTGATAGACTGATAGCAAAGGGAAAATTTCACCATAATTCATGTTAATGTGTAAATTAGTGCAAATAAACATGGAAATATATAGGATCTAAAACACACATGGAAACAATTAGAGCAAATAAACAACCTCTCAACTCTAAATTAACCCTAACTGTATCATGTTGAGGAAGAGCAAGAAGCAAAATTTGATGGCATTACTAGAAATATTAAAATGCACCCAAATCACTGATCCATAACGTGGTGTTATGCTAGTACTACTGTTGGAATAAAGCATGAAAATAAATAACATTGAGTGATAAAAATGATTAAATAACAGAACGGAAGGCTTTTAATTCTTTATTTCCCTTACCCCTTTCTATTGTATGGTAATATCATTGATAATCAGATATTTAGGTACCACAACCTAAAATTTGCACAGACAGGTGATAGAATTCATCACAAACAAATAGTAATAATGGAACAATAAGTATGAATCTAATAGTGGAATCCTAACATAAATTAAACCCTTATCAGAAATCCTAATAATGGAACGGAAAGAGAAGATAAACAATGTAAGAAGCCGAACCCTAACCTTAAGAGATAAAAAAAAGGGTTGACAATCTCGCAGTGGAAGGGCAACGAAGAACTCGAGTAATCGGCGACGACAGAGGGGACAAAGAAGATGAAGGGAGGTGACGATCGAAGAATTATACCCGCCGGCACGAGCGGCCGAGGGCGACGACACACTAGAGAAATCCCCGATTTGAGCCCTTCTTCACCATAGGCATCGTAGATCTAGCCCCGTTGACCTCTCTACTACGTTCAGACTTCTCGACCCCGATCTAGACGAGAAGGAAGATGGAAAGAAGAACGAAGAACGGCCCTACTCTGCAAGGTTTTACGACATCTTGCTTTCTGTTGTGAATCGTCATTGGCAAGAGAGAATGAGAAGAAAGCGAGGAAGAGAGAGAAAAACATAAAATCCCAATTTATACCTGCATATTTAGTAAAATGTATAAAATTTGGGTACACACCACTTTGTACCAACACTAAAATTAGGGCATTATTGCTCCATGTATCTCTTAATATATAAGGAGATTTTTTTTTTTTTTGAAAACGGAAAGCGGTTAGGTTAGACTATCTTCTCGAGGTATTTCAACCTTAAACATCCTTGCGGATGAGAACACGAAGTTCGAGATCATCAGAAAATTGGTGTTGGGGGTCGAGATTCCCAAGTGGGTCAATCGGTCAGCAACACAGTTGATTTATCTGAAAACATGTTTGATCTGAATTTCGTCAAAAAAACAAAGATCCAGTCTGGAGTCGGAAATAATCATCTCGACATCCCATGACCATCTCCAAAAACCTTGGAGTGCCCTAATAACACACAGGTTGTCATCTTCGATTTCAATTTTTTTGATATGTAGTCTGATTGCCTCTTGTAAACCGGACTTAAGAGCGAATGCTTCAGCTTTTATGACTGAGTTGAAGTTATTTTTCTTTGCATCAAGGCTAATAACATCTCCGTTATAGTTTCGAATTACAAAACCAATGGATGTTACACCCGAATCAAGTTTTGATCCGTCAAAATTGAATTTATGGAAACCCGGTTTTGGTTTTTCCCATTTAATATTGTGTTTTTTCCTTGTTGTCGCGTTAGTGTCCTTTTGTTGTTTTTTAATATCGTAATCATCTTCGTCTGTTATTTTAGTTTTCCAACTATGTAATTGGTTTTTAATGAATGCAATTACCTTTTTATCATGTCCAATTGGTTCATTGTTAAAGATAATTTTGTTCCTAAAAAACCAGATACTCCACCAAATTGTTGCGAGACACTCAAATTTGTTCGTTCCAATTTTGTTTTTTTACTTCCTGTAGTATTTCATGAGCTTTTTTATTTTGGATTCTTATTTTATTAAGATCGTTCAAAATTGTTCTATCAAATTTGGTGATGATTTGTTTAGTGAAGGGGCATTCGATAATCAAGTGGGTCAAGTTTTCGGGGTGATGGTTGCAGAGTTCACAGTGTCTTGTTACGACAATTTTCCTTTCATCTAGTTTTGCTTTTGTAGGAATTCCATTGATAGACATTTTCCAAATAAAGTTTTTGATTTTGGGTTGAGTATCGAGTTTCCAGATCCATTCACAAGCATTATTTGGTTGTAAAATGGATTCGTCCTCAATCATATCGGAAGCAGATTTAGTAGAGAACCAACCGTTTTTACTGCATCTCCAATATAGTCTGTCATGCAATTCGTTTTTGGGAATGATTGTTTCTTTTTATTTTTTCAATGATATCTGGATTGATGATATTTTGTAGTTTTGTGTCAATTTTGTTGGTATCCCAGTTTCTTGAGTTGTTAATAAAGTGACTAACTTTCATATTTGTGTTAATTAGATTAGCATTCTGGACCATTTTAATTAGTGGAGTCGTTGTTATCCAACTGTCGTGCCAGAAACTGATAGTTTTGCCATTTTAATTAGTGGTGTCATTTTAATTAGTGGGCTTACTAATGCCCCGAATAAGACATTTTGATATACTCCCGAAGAAGAGAGAAGTAGTATGACCAGTTGTCTCGGGATGACAACCTCCGAAGGATGTGAAAGAAGTTACAAGTTTCTTGGATGTGCCGATCCTTACCGGATTTGTGGAGAGATTCTCCAAGTAACACCATCTATGGCTAACCTACTCCGGATGACGATGAAGTATTGAGTGGGACAAAAATGGACAATGGAGTCGTTGAGAGTTAAGAGGATATTCATCGGTGCAACTGTTTTGAAATTGCCTCGAGGTACGATCGGTTTGAAGTGTACAAGCGATTCTTCAAGACATGGTCTTGACTGAGTATCGAGAGACGATGTAAAAGTTATAGCATACATGTCTCGTTAGTAGAAGCAGTGTGAAGCATAGTATTTCCTTCATTACTTAGAACTATCAACAAGAATTGAGGAAACTTAACATCAAAGGTTGGTTTGACAAGAACCAAAGCCAACAGTGTAAATTGGAAGTTCGATCTTCTTTGTTAGAGACAAGCAAAGAAGAAACATAATGGAAATGTTGTAGAGAGGAAGACCCGAGAAGGAAGTTGAGTTTCCGATACATCGGACCTTTTTGAGATCTTAGCGCAAGTTGGGAAAGTGTTTTACCGGCTGGCATGGCCGCCGAGAGTAAAGGGTGTTCACCCGGCGTTTCAAGTGTATCAATCGAGAGAGGAGGATGTGCCGAAGACGGCATTCAGGATGAGATCCGGCCATTATGAGTTGGTCGTGATGCCATTTGGGCTCACGAATACACCCGTTGTCTTCATGGAGTTGATGAACGGCATCTTCATCGACTTCTAAGACCAGTTGTGGTAGTGTTTATAGACGACATCTTAGCCTACTCCCGGAGTAGAGAGGAGCATGAGGGACACCTGAGGACGGTGCTTCGAGTCCTCCAGGATAAAGAGCTTTACGCTAAGCTCTCTGAATGCGAGTTCCGGATGTCCTAGGTGGCATTCCTGGGTCATATAGTTTGCACCGAGGGTGTCATGGTTGACCCGGCGAAGATGGAGTTTGTTTCCTTATGACCGCCTCCTAGGACGGACAAGGAAGTGCGCAGTTTCTTAGGCTTAGCGGGATACTATCTCCATTTTGTTAAGGGTTTCTCCGTTATTGCACGACCGCTCACTTCCTTGCTGAAGAAGTCTACCAGGTTCGTTTGGTCCGAGCCTTGTCAGCACAACTTCAAGGAGCTAAAGAGGAGGTTGACCTCCGCTCCTGTGTTAGCCCAGCCTAAGGGCGTAGAGGATTTTGTAGTGAATAGTGACGCCTCCAAGCTAGGATTGGGGTGCGTCTTGATGCAGAGGGGTAGGGTTATTGCGTACGCTTTTCGGCAGCTGAAGCCGTACGAGGAGAATTACCCTACCCATGATCTGACGACATTACTTGTACGGGGCTACGTGTCAGATCTTCACAGACCATAAGAGTTTGAAGTATATGTTCACTCAACGGGAGTTGAATAATCGCCAGAGGAGATGGTTGGATCTGATTAAGGACTTTGACTTAGAAATTTTGTACCATCCGGGGAATGCGAACGTAGTCGCCGATGCTTCGAGTAGGAGGACACCTCAAGAGGAGGCTATAGCTCGGCTTACGGTTCAACCACAGTTGCAGAAGGATTTGATAGAGTTGGAGTTGGATATCCGATTCCCGGATACGGGCTGTCGTTTGTCCGAGTTAGAGGTATTACCTGACCTGTCCGGAGAGATCCAGCAGAAGCAAGAGGGATATCCCATTTTGATGAGGATCCGGGACAGGATGTCCCGAGGAGAGGCAACACAGTTATCGCAGGAGTAGACGGGCGATTGAAACGACAGGGACGTGTTTGTGTACCGTCGGACCAGGAGTCGAGAGAGCGGATTTTTCATGAGGCACATTCCACACCTTACTCGGTGCACCCAGGCACGAGTAAGATGTACCAGGATATTAGGAGATTTTATTGGTGGGGCGGGCTCAAGCCCGATGTAGCTAGATATGTGGCCCGATGCGCGACCTGCCAGCAGGTCAAGATCGAGCACCAGAGACGGGAGGAGAGCTTCACCCACCGCCCGTGCCACAGTGGAAGTGGGAGGACATATCCACAACTGTTAGTTTGTGAGATTACATGGAATACCGAGGACCATCATCACGGACAGGGACAGGCGTTTTACCTCGAGGTGCTGACACGCGTCAATCGGGATGGCACCGTATGAGGCATTGTATGGACGGAGATGCCGTACTCCCTTATGTTGGGACGAGCGGGGGAGTTTTAGCGTTGTAGCTCCAAATTAGGTACAGGACGACGTGGCTAGGGTTGCTTTGATCCGAGAGAGGATGTTGGCCGCGCGGAGCTGCCAGAGGTCGTATGCGGATAGGAGGCGTAAACCTCTCGAGTTCAGGGTAGGAGCTCAGGTGTGGTTGAGGGTATCACCGACGCGGGGCGTCAAGCGATTCGGCATTAAGGGGAAGTTAAGCCCCCGATATGTCGGTCCATTCGAGATCTTGGAGAGAGTCGATGAGGTGGCATACCGGTTAGCACTGCCACCGCGGTTGGAGGGTATACACCCGGTGTTTCATGTCTCTCAGCTGAGAGAGTACATACACGACCCGAGACACATCATCAGTCACGAGGACCTAGTGGTTGAGTCGGGCCATACTTTTGCAGAGCACCTGATAACGGTGTTAGAGCGGAGTACGAGGCGCCTCCAATCGAAGGAGATACCGATGCTGAGAGTACAGTGGTCGAGGAGGAGCCGATGAGGCTACATGGGAGACGGAGGATAGTATCCGGAGGAACTATCCCGAGTTTTATGCAGACTTAGCGACATCGATAGGACCGTCGGGTTAGTCCCGAGATCTTCCTTGTTTGTTCTGTGTGATTATGTGATTTTGTTTGAGATATGTGTACCTTTGGGTTGAGTATCGAGTTTCCAGATCTATTCACAAGCATTATTTGGTTGTAAAATGGATTCGTCCTCAATCATATCGGAAGCAGATTTAGTAGAGAACCAACCGTTTTTACTACATCTCCAATATAGTCTGTCCTGCAATTCGTTTTTGGGAATGATTGTTTCTATTATTTTTTCCATGATATCTGGATTGATGATATTTTGTAGTTCTGTGTCAATTTTGTTGGTATCCCAGTTTCTAGAGTTGTTAATAAAGTGACTAACTTTTATATTTGTGTTAATTAGATTAGCATTCTGGACCATTTTAATTAGTGGTGTCGTTGTTATCCAGCTGTCGTGCCAGAAACTGATAGTTTTGCCATCACCGACTTGCCAGATGATACCTTTTTTGAATTCAGATTTAAGTTTCATAAGGTTGTTCCATTGCCATGAAGCCGACCCTTTCTTTTGGTAGTGGAGAATATTCTGGGTTTTCAAGTATTTTTCGTTGATAATTTTAACCCATATATTGGTTGGTTCTGCTAGAATTTTCCATAAGAGTTTCATTTGAAGGGCTTTATTTGTGGTTATAGATTTTCTCAATCCCAAACCACCACTCTTTTTTGATTTACAGATTGTATCCCAGTTTATGATAGGTATGTGTTAGTCTCCTTTATTCCAGAAGAATTTTTTGTAGGTTTTATCAAGTTCTTCGAGGTTATGTTTTGGTAGCATAAAACTTTGCATAACAAATGTCAGTTTGGTTGCCAAATTATGTTTTATGAGGGTATTTCTGCCTTCTTGTGATAAAGAGTTTGCTTTTCATTTAAGAAGTTGTTGTTTTGATTTAATGTTAATTTCACCAAAAGTTTCCTTTGTCACTCTTCCGTTTATAATTGGGCATCCAAGATATTTGTCGAGGGTTGTAGTATGACACATCCCAAACATGTTTTTTAGTTGGGTAACATTGTTGTCGCTTGTATTCCTTGTTGTTTGGAAGGCCGAGATTTCGAAGTTAATTTTTTGTCCTGATATGGAGCAGTACATTTCAAGGATTTGATTTGTTCTTTGGCAAGAAGCCAAATTAGCTTTTACAAAAATAATCATATCGTCAACAAATGAGAGGAAGGGGATTGGTGTTGCTTGTCTGCCTACGGAGAATCCAATATGGTTATCGTAATTGTTACAATCATCTTGTAGCATTTGTGTAAGGATTTCAGCTCCCAATATGAAGAGATAAGGAGATAAGGGGTCCCCTTGTCTGAGTCCTTAGGGAAGAATTGCTCGGTTGGTCCGTTATTAACAAGGACAGAGAAAGATACTGTAGTGATACACTCCTTAATCTATCCAACAAATTTGTCATTGAAACCAAATTTTTTGAGAATGTTGATGATGAAATCCCAATTAACTTGGTCATATGCTTTTTCCATATTGAGTTTAATGGCAGTCCAACCTTCCTTACTCTTGTTGGACCGAAAAGAGTGGAAGATTTCATGGGCAATCAAGATATTGTCATGGATAGATCTATTAGCCACGAATGCTCCTTGAAGAGGGTGGATGAGTTTTGGCATAATGGATTCCATTCTCTTAAAATTTATTTTAGCAATAATTTTATAAATTGCTGTAACACCCGGAATTTTATTCCGGGCTTAGAGCGCCTTGTAGATCTTCCCGTAGGCCGAGATGCCGAGTGCCGGGATTTATTCCTAAGAAAATCCCGAGCCGACTCGTCGTTTTTCCCTTTTTTCCGCGTTCCGACCCTTCGTTCCGAGTCGAAGTGACAAGGGGTCATTTCCGACCCCTCGTTCCTGGGTGATGTGACAAGAGGTCAGCTCTCCTCCCCACTTTGCAGCCTTGTCCCCTCTCTCTCTCCTCTCCCTTACCCCCTCTCACGTCATTTCCTCCTTCACTTTCTTCTCTTCTCTTCTCTTCCTCCATTGTTGATTGAGGAGCTTGCATGTGTGGACTGTAGTATGAGAACTACAGATCTGGTGTGGTAAGTCCATTTCCTCCCTTCCTTCCTTCCTCTCCATGGCTGCTCACCCCTTTCTTCTTCCCTCCTTCATCCATAGCCATGGATGAAGCTTTGAGAGGTTTTCACTCAAGTCCCTTGCATGCTTGTGTTCTTAGCTCGTTTAGGTCGAGGAGAGGTGCCTAAGACCAGTGGTGGGTGTTTGGAGAAGATGCAGCAAGGAAAGAAGGAATTTGGAGCCAAGGATTCACGATCGAGACGAAGAAGACGAGCTTCTACAGCGTAACCGCGGGGGCGGATCATCACGACCGTGGGAGCGGCCCGCCGCAGGTGCGGCCAACACAGCCGCAGAGGCGGCTCCGGGCTCCAGACGCCGGACCGCCGCAGGTGCGGCTGACCACAACCGCGGGGGCGGCCTTGACCGCCGTAGGGGCGGCTCCTACAACCGCAGGGGCGGCTCCTGCTCCGCCAGAGGGCCGCAGGGGCGGCACCAGCCTTCCGCAGGGGCGGCTTCTACTCCTCCGGGGCGCCAGCTTGACTCCGCGGTTGCGTTTCTTTGACAGTAGGTTCCTCTCCCCCCTTCCCCTTCGTTCATTCCTTAGATTTGTTGTTGAATCATGTAGTAGCATGCTTAGGATGGCCTAGAGTAGCTTGAGAATGCCACTTAGTGGTTGTGAACCTAGGAGCCCTTAAGGCTCGATGTAATTAATGGATATGAGCATGTGAGCATGATGGACCTTCTAGGCTAGCTTGTGCCTCTTGGGTTGATGATTGATATCTTGTGATGTTATAAACTATTGTGGGATGTTTCATGTGTGGAGAGTATGATGAGTACTTGGGACCTAGGATGCATTCCTAGTTTGAGGGTTAGGTGATCTTGCATAGATCACTAGAGTGAAGTCTAAGACTTCTTGAGAGTGGAGTATGTATTGATATGCATATCTCTTGTGAGCAGGATGTGGGCTTCCTCCTTAAGGAAGCAAGAGTGTGGTGACTTGGGTTTGGTGACGAGGTAAGTCTCCGGACTTACTTAGCTCGTATTTTATGTATTAGCATTGATGTGTGTTTGGTGGTGTGTGTTTATGTTCTTGTTATAACCATTAAACCGGTAATTAGGACCACCGACCTTATGTATATTTTGGCCCAAGTGTATGATAACGGGCGGTAACATTCTGCCTAGCTCTGTGTGGGTCTAGGAGGATCTCGGCGACTAGCCCGGCGGGTCAGATGGTCGGGTGCATCCGTACCATTCTTTGTCGGTAAGTAAGGACCGAGGCGAGACCAAAGTGGTCTCGTGTCACTAACCGAAGTTGAATTAGAACGGGATATGACGTAATAATAAAAAGATAATAAACCGGACTTGTGTGCTTTATGTTTGTGATATGTATGTGTTTGTGCCTTCACCGCTTTTCTAATGCTTCGAATATGAGCTAACGGTTTTAAACCGTGGTTGTAGATGACTTGCAGGTTAGGGACGCCGCCGAATGAGGTGGAGGAGTGGATAGCCGGGGTCTCCGTACATTATAGGACGGGGACGTTTTTGGGATATGTCTTTGTATTGTGGATTATGTAGTACGGTTTGGTTTTCTTATCGGAGTTGTGATGTTTTGAGGACTCGGATGAGTTTCCACTTTGTAGTCTTTACATTTCGGTTTTCTCATACATTAAAACGTTTTGAGTTTTCGCCTTTATTTGTGCCTTGTTGGAAAGGTCCGGTGAAATTGTTGTCAAGCTAAGGGTCGGGACCCGTTGTGAGGTCTCGCCCGTAGCACCCGGAGTCCCGCGGATTTGGGGTGTTACAATTGTAGAGCACAAACTTATAGGTCTATAATGGTTAATTGTTGTAGGGTTATCCGTTTTTGGGATCAAGGTTATAAATGTATTATTGATTTGTTTAAGCATTTTTCCGCTTCTAAAGAAGCCTTTTACCGCTTTTGAGACGTCCGATCCTACAATGTGCCAATATTTTTGGTAGAAACCAGCCGGCATACCATCAGGTCCGGGTGATTTGTCACATCCAATATCAAAAATTGCATTTCTGATTTCTTCGTTGGATGGGGGTTTTGTTAGAAGCAAGTTATCCTCATAATTTACTTTGGTTTTGATGAGTCGGAGTTTCTCGTCGAGCAGAGATTGATCAATTGGCGTCTTGGAGAATTTACATTGGAATTCCTTTTTAACTTCAAAACGAATCTCGGCCTCAGAAGAGAGGATTGTTCTCATTCTGGTTGTTAACTCTTTTAGTTGTTTTCGGTGTCTCCTTCCAGTAGCAATGCGGTGGAAGTATTTGGAGTTTGAATCCATATTTTTTAGATGCGTATTTTTTGAGCTTTGTCTCCAATATCTTTGGTGGAAAGATAGAGGTCTCTTTTGTTTAGTTAGGAGATTTCTTTGGGTTAATTCAAGGTTTTGGTTCATGGTGTTGTAATGATTGCTTTGAATTTCTTGTAATTTCATCTCGACCTCCTTCAATTGCTTGAAGATATTGCTGAAATTGGTTTTACTCCACTCTTTTGCCTTTGTTTTCAAAAGATGTGTTTTCTTTGTAAGGTTAAACATTTTATTTCCTGTAAAGTTGGAGCACCAAGATTGTTTTACAATATTTTCAAATGATTTGCGTTTGGTCCACATCATTTCAAATTTGAACGGGTGTGGGGTAAAAATTTCCGATTCCGATAACTTTAGAGATATTTGGCAGTGGTCCGAGATGGTGAAAACATGGTTTTTGGTTTTTAAATTTGGGTACAATTGAGTAATTTGATTATGAACAAGCACTCTGTCTAGTTTTTCGAAGAGGTTATTCGGACCATCACGTCTTTTCCTCCATGTAAAGTTGTTACCTATAGTTTGAGTGTCTTCCATATTGCATGAATTTTTGAAATTCATTAATCTGTTAAATCTATTTGAGTTGGTTGGGGCTCCTCCTTGTTTATCGGAATGTTGTTGAATTTCATTGAGATCTCCCATCAAGATGCAAGGAATAGTTGAATCTTGAATAAACGAAGCAAGTAAGTTCCAGAATTGGTTCTTTGTAGCTTCTTGCGGAGGGGCATAGGCAAAGGTGATGATCATCTTTCGATTCAGGTTATTACATGCAAATTCAATGCATATAAATCTGTCATTTTTGTAGATGAATGTGATAGTTTGATTTCTTAGCTGATGAGCTTTCCATAAAAGGCATAGACCTCCCGCTCTTCCTACTGTAGGGCAGTAAATTATGTTATCAAAGCCAGTTGATCTCCAATGACGGTCGTCGGGTGGTTTTTCGGATTTGTTTCTGCTAAAGCAAGAACATTGATCTTGTGGATTTTACAAACAACATCGAGGTTTGTCCAGAGGGTATTCCGGCCCATTCCTCTAATATTCCAAAAACTAACTATCATTTAAACCAAATGTAAGAGAGAGGAATTAGGAAGGCTAAGAGACCTGGTAAACCTAAATTCCTTGCAAGTAATGCTCTTTTTAGGAGGTTGTCTTTACTTTCACACCAAGTAGAACATACCTCTAATTTTGTGGATTTTACAACTAGTAACAATTGTGATCCAAGAGTATTGGTGATTATATTTTTAATGGATAAATTGGTAATCCCAAGGGTTCTAAAACCCTTAAAGGATCTTTTAGATAGTAACATATCGTGAGTTTTGAGCGCAAAGCAATTTTCTCTCGAGAACGTCGTATCACAGCTAAAAAAAAACGCAACCGACAAGTAGGTACGAAGGGTTTGAGCGTGTGAGCCTATTTTGTTGTTGTTATTATTATTATTATTATTGATTTTTTCTTGACGACTAACTTCTCTAAGAAAGTTCTCACCCGATGGAAGAAAAGGTTCAAACAAAAAGTATCCATGATTATAAGGAGTTGAAACGGACTTAGGAGTGAGTATGGGTTAATGGTATCGAACAATAAACATACGTGATTATTGGCTCAATTTATTTAAATGGTTGACATTTAAAATGAGAAATATGAGGTATTGGGTTCAATATCCATTTCTTTTTAATTTTTAAGACAAATTTTTTGTCAAATTAAAATTTTATTTACCATATATCTCCAAAATTATCTATGATAAAATATCCTACATGAATATACCTGTTTTAGAGTTGAAACAAACTTTTTTTAATAATGAATCAAATATGTTCGAATAAACTTTTATCGATAATTTTAATATTGGAAATATGACCGTCACTAATTTTTCAACTCAATATACAAAATGACGGAAGATAGTAATGCATAATTATATGGTTTTATTCATGGATATGCTCCCAATGAGGAGAGTAAGAATAAAGAAGCTATAACTGAAAGATCTAATAGTTGTTTTTTGAACATGCATAAAAAAAATTATTTTTATTTTTTGTAAGAGGTAAGGAATTTAAGGCACCAGATAGTATCGATGATTTAAGCGACCGTGTAAAAACGATAGATGAGTTAGTCATGAAGAAACAAGATGGGAAAGAAGACCAAGCACACACCAAAACCAAAACTAGATGTCTGAGGTACGAGTTTGACGGAGAAAGAGTATAAGATGGCGCGCGTAGGGGAACACATTTTTTTATAACACGTATTTAGACTTTAACGAGTGTCTTCAAGAGTCGGTCACAAATCCACAACTTTTCCATACAACACCTATTGCAACTATGAAGAGTACAATGACACCCAACAAGTTAAATTCTTATATAAACAATACATTTGAATATCAAAAGAGGGTTTCAACCAGGGAAACACCCTAGTTTTCATCAATGTATAATGTCTAAAAGTTTCATGACAATTGGATAAACCGTGTAGACAGGCATATCTTTATCTTTTATTCCTTGAGGAAACAATGCAATACTTTTATCTCCTCTTTACTACAAGTTCGTAGAGCTTTCGCATATTCTGATAACCAAAGTCTAATTGTACTCACAAAAAGCTCAATGTTCAAAATCCTCTATTTGTGCCACACAGTTGTTTACATTCATCACTGTAGAATATATTCTCTTCTTTACTGCAACATATATATATATATATATATATATATATATATATATATATATATATATATATATATATATATATATATATATATATATATATCCAAAGATGTATTGCGGGAGCTACTACGACATCAGGTACATCTTCTTACCCGGCCCCTAGTAACATTCCTCATGAGATCTTCATTCTCTTCATCCGGTAAGTAATACTTCATTTGTTCTAACTTGTATTAAATTTTATATTCACCTATTTAGTTTTTAATTATTTTTTAAGGTTTATTCATTTCGGGAGTTTTGTTGAAGAGATTAGTACGAGGTTATTGGAAGTCTATCAAAAGAAGCTAGCCTTAGTTTAATGATTATTTACTTAATAATAAAGACATATAATCTGAATACTTAATGATTGTTTACTACTATGATAAATAAATTGGTAGTCTAATATACAGTTTGGTGTACTACTTTTTATTATCAATTGGATTGGAGCTTTGTTTATTGGACACAAGCCTGATATACATGTGTGACGAACCTACCATTAACTATATCTAGGCATGCCAATGGATCGGGTGGTGGTAGATAATGTTGATTGCCATCCAAGCCAATACCCAAAAATGTTCATATCACCCGCATCTAACAAATGAATCAGGTGAGATTTAGGTGTTGTAGAAGATAATGCATTCTACTAAAAATCAGAAGTATACATATATCAACTAAATGTAACATAAGATTGTACATAATATCAAATTCAATAATATCAAGTTCAAGTACCACATTATTGACCAATCAAGATCCAAAATATAAAAAAGTACAACGAGTCAATCATAAGTACCGAAATAAATTAGGAAAGAAGATGAATTGAGAAATAAAATGTAAAGTTTACTTTAATATAATATATGTAGTAAGAATATAAAGGTAAAAATTTTATAATATAAAAATGTTTACCTGAATTCTACCTAATCCACCAGAGCTGTCAATCATTCTGTGTTTTAATGGATTTTCAACAAAAAATACGTGTTCTATTTTGTGTATATATATACTCTTACATGTATGTTACTTATTCATATGATCAATGGCAGGTTCAAGTGTTAGATTCTTTACGATTTCATTCCGAAATCAAAACCTTTGATGGATCTAGACTTGAAACATGATTCAATCGAAATATGCCTATATCAATAGAAGACTAACCTTTATCCGTAGAAGTCTTCATTTTGAATCGAACGCGTGCGAATTGAACGAGTATAAATTATTTTTCTCCTCCTAGCCTTTTGCTCTTAGTTCGACTTTAATGGAGAAGTCCCTGTAAAACTTTTCTTCATTTTTAGAGAGTACGTTAGAAAGGAAGAGTCAGTTACGCTTTTCTCTCTCCTAATCTTTTAAGGAGAAGTTAATTCTGTTAATTTCTTTTATCTAATTATATACATTTATTTATATTAATAGATAAAAGAATGATTTATAGGCAGAAGGGGAGGGAATAATTAATCCCGTAATTCTAATGTCCCTTATCGATACCGATCCATTACGGTTTCGTCTTTATATTAGAACCACATAATATAATAGATTTAGGGCCTGTTTGGTTTAAACTCCGGAAACGGAAACGGAATGGAAACGAATCTAGTCCATACGTACACCCTTGTTCATGAAGTTGTTGGGAATCATTCCTTGTAGTTTGAACTAATTGTAGTAAAATTTGATTAGTTTAAATACCCTATAGGGTAACAAAGTAGGGAGAAGAAATGCATTTTGCATGAAACCAACCGGAATGATTCCATGAACAAGGTACATATGTGGACTAGATTCGTTTCCATTCCGTTTCCGTTTCCGGAGTTACAACCAAACGGAGGGTTAATCTTTATTATTAAACCTAGACACATGGACCACATTAAATGAATATATAATACAAATATATTTTAACATTCTCCCACTAGTCTATGTGTCAACTTAATGGTTCAATACTTGTAAATGCGGAAGCTTACATAAGTCCATAAAACATTAATAATCCATAATTGAATATGAACCGATTGGATCATGGCGGTCACACATCATTGAGCGACATGATTCCTTCCATGTATCACAAATCCATCCAAACCTCCAATATTACTTTAACTTTGAGATGCACTATAAGTCTCAAAATAACATGTCATCCAAAAAATAGAATTGTATACAAATACGATAATGATAACAAGCAATGTAAAGCAGAAACATATCAATAAATGAATTCAAAGTGTTATAATTTGATGAGCAAAATGTAATTATAATAGCAAGGTCTTATCTATGACATCCATACGTTCTACATGACCATTGAACGCCTTAGGTGATAAACCCTTAGTTAACGGATCTGCAACCATCATGTCCGTTCTAATATGCTCAAAAAACACCATATGTTTCTTCACTTCATCTTTAACTGACAAGTACTTCAATTCCATGTGCTTAGCACCCTTAGAGTACTTATCGTTCTTCGAAAAGAACACGGTTGTGGAGTTATCCAATAAATTCTCAGCAGCCTAGCTATACTATCAACAATTCCAAGCCCCGAGATAAAATTTCGCATCCACAATCCATGGTTAGTGGCCTCAAAGCATGCCACAAACTCAGCCTCCATAGTAGAAGTAGCAATGATAGATTGCTTCCCACACCTTCTGGAAACAGCTCCTCCCACTAATAAGAACACATATGCTGATGTGAGCCCGCCGGACTTAAGCAACGAGAGTGATGTGCCGGCACCCAGGTCATCACCACCTCTCACTTGAGCTAGAGCTCGCATGCTAGGACAAACCACATTGATCTACCATCCTTTTGGAGCTCCGACATGTTGGTCCGACCTTGAACACAAAATGGTGAACATGCTTGAGGCGATTGAAGCTTCCGGTTCCGGCTCGTCTTGATGGACCTTATAGTTGTATTTTATTTTGTATGTAATAAGTGGACATGCTTGACTTTATTTCATGATATTATGGAATAAAGAGGGTTGTTTAATACAAGTGAACTAAAATGTTCACTTGCATTAAACTAACCATTCAAGAGGGTGATTACTACACTTTATGTTGGGTTTTTGGCAGCCACGTTTTGTCTCTTGGCGCTTCCAATGGCCGGCCATTTGATGGTCTTTAGGCCCTTTGTTTGCTTGTTTTTATGTGGTGAAAGCCTTTTGTTTTTCCTTTGCTTAATTGTCCCAACTCTTGAACTTGTAACCCTTTAATTGTGGGAGTTTAGGTGCTGATTTTTCAGCCTATGTAAGGCCTCTCCCACACCCTTTTCTAGGGAGACGAAATATAGAGTGATTTTTCAATCAAGTTGTGTTTTTACTTTGAACAAAACAAACCTAGAAACTAAGGTGAGAGGCCGAAGATTCGAAACCCACGAGGTGAGAGGCTGAGTGGTGTCCTTACGGTGAGAGGCTAGGAAGACAAAGGAGATCCAATCCCAAAGTGAGATTCCGAGGGAGAAGATCTCGAGCCAAGGAGATCCAAGGTGAGAGGTTGGACGATACTTGCTTGGCATATCAAAAAAATATAAAAACCATCAAAAAGAAGTGGACGGAAAGAACGATCACCGGTGGATCCTCGCGTTCAACCGACAAAGGGCGCATCATATCCGAACGTAGATTTCCTACTATCCACGCATCCGGAAAAATCTGAATCTGAATATCCAATGACCTCTAGATGATCAGATCTCCTATATGTAAGCATATGCTCTTTGGTGCCTTGCAAGTACCTGAGAACCTTTTTAGCAACCTTCCAATGGTACATACCGGGATTACTTTGATATCTACCCAACATGCCTACAGCGAAGCTTATGTCAGGTCGAGTACATGTTTGAACATAATTCAAACTCCCAACCACTGATGCATAAGGAATATTTTCCATTTCCTTTCGTTCCAATTCATTTTTAAGACGTTGTAGTTTACTAAACTTATCTCCCTTCTGAATTGGAACTATCCCTGCAGAGCATTTATCCATTCTATATTTCTCTAAGACTTTCTTGATATATCCCTTTTGAGACAAACCTAACAATCCTTGTGATCTGTCCCGGAATATTTCTATTCCAATCACATAGGATGCCTCACCCATATCCTTCATTTCAAAGTTCTTAGAGAGATATTTCTTTATATCATGTAACATGCTTATATTATTTGCTCCCACTGACCTTTATGTAGATACACCGATCAACAATGATCTCTACAAAACCATAAGATGTGATGATATCATTAAACTTAAGATACCATTGTTGGGAAGCTTGTCTCAGTCCATATATTGATTTCCTCAACTTACACACCATTTGTTCTTTTCTTGTGGTCAAGAACCCTTAAGGTTGGTCCATATATACTTTCTCCTCTAAATCTCCATTTAGAAAAGCGGTCTTTACATCCATTTGGTGAAGCTCAAGGTCATACTGAGCCACCAAAGCCAAAACAATTCTTAAAGAGTCTTTCTTTGACACTGGAGCGAAAGTCTTTGTATAGTCAATGCCATCTTTCTGAGTGTAACCTTTAGCAACCAATCTAGCTTTATATCTTTCAATGTTGCCCTTAGAGTCCGTTTGGTCTTAAAGACCCACTTAGACCCAACGGTCTTGGAACCCTCAGGCAACTGAACAAGATCTCATACTTGGTTGTCACTCATAGATTGCATTTCTTCTTTCATGGCAATAAACCAATTGTCAGAATTGTCACTTTGCATGGCTTTCTTAAATGAGACTGGATCTTCATCAATGCTTAAGTCACATTCATTTTCAAGAGTATAAACCACATAATCATCTGGAATGGCGGATCTTCTTTCTCTTACAGATCGCCTTAAAGATTCATGTGGCTCATTTATCTCTTCATGTACCATGACATCTATTTCAATTTCAACTAATGGATTTTGGATATCATTTTGTTGTTCCAATGTGTCATGTAACTGTGATACAACAATTGGTACAACAACCTTAGAAGAAACCAGAGGTGAAGGATCTTCAACCCGAATTTCTTGAATGTCCACCTTTCGCGGATTATCACTCCCACTAGTTTGACCATTCTCGATGAATCTAGCATTGCCAGTTTCTATGATTCTCGTACTATGGTTAGGGCAATAAAATTTATACCCCTTTGACTTATCAGGATAGCCAATGAAGAATCCACTAACTATTCTTGGATCAAGCTTCTTTTCATATGGATTATACACCCTCACTTCTGCATGGCAACCCCAAACACGGAGGTGTCTCAAATTAGGTTTCCTTCCCGTCCACAGTTCATAAGGCGTCTTAGGAACTGCTTTACTAGGAACCCGGTTCAATAAAGATGTTGCAGTCTTTAATGCGTGTATCCACAATGATAAGGGCAAAGAGCAATTACTTAACATGCTCCTAACCATGTTAATTAATGTACGGTTCCGCCTCTCAGCTACACCATTTTGCTGAGGTGTACCGGACATTGTATATTGTGCACAAATGCCTTTACCTTCAAGGAACTTTGCAAATGGACCTGGACATTGTCCACTTTCATTATATTTTCCATAAAATTCACCACCTCTATCGGATCTCACAACTTTTATTTTTCTATCTAATTGCCTTTCTACCTCGGTAACAAATACCTCTAAGGTATTTATAGAATGAGACTTTTCATGCAATAGATAAATATAACCATAACGTGAGAAATCATCAATAAAAGTGATGAAATACTTTTCACCGCTCCAAGAAGGAACGTCAAAAGGACCACAAATGTCGGTGTGAATTAACTCAAGAAGTTAAGTGCTTCTTGTGGCGGCTTTCTTTGCAGTGTGTTTAGTTTGCTTTCGTTTAATGCATTCTATACACAAATCTAAGTCACTAAAATCCAAGAGAGGTAGGATATCATTTTTCACCAACCTAATTAATCTTTCCTTAGATATGTGACCTAATCTTTGATGCCACAAGAAAGCTGAATTTTCATTAGATGCACTATGTTTAATTCCTACATTAGATTCAACATAAAACAAAGATTCAGAAAATTTAATATCAAGATTAAACCTGTAAAGTGAATCAATCAATGTACCATTACCATAAAGGTTATTATGTTTGTACAATGAAAATTCATCATTTCCAAACTTAATAATAAAACCTAAATTGTCCAATCTACTAATGGAAACAAGATTTCTAGAACATTCAGGTACATAAAGACATCCTTCAAGATCTATATGACAACCAGTGTCCAAGATCAATATGTAAGTCTCAATGCCCTCTATTTTCGCCTTCATCCTGTTTCCCATGAACAAATATTGTTCAGCTCCTCTTATGTGTTGGATCGAACTGAATCCCTGTTTAATATGAGACACATGAGTAGTAGCTGTAACACCCCAAATCCGCGGGACTCGGGATGCTACGGGCGAGACCTCACAATGGGTCCCGACCCTTATCCTGACAACAATTTCACCGGACCTTCCAACAAGACACAAATAAAGGCAAAACTCGAAACGTTTATAATGTATGCGAGACACAAAAAGTAACAAATACAAAGTGGAAACTCAGCCGAGTCCTCAAAACAACACAACCCCGATCCGAAAGTCTAAAACGTATAACAACATCCCCAAACAAACGATATAAAACATAACCCAAAAACGTCCCCGTCCTATAATGTACGGAGACCCCGGCTGTCCACTCCTCCACCTCACTCGTGTAATGTCCGGAAATTTTAGAAATAAATATATAACAATGATCGAGAATTTTAGGAATAAATTACCTTTTTATTCTCTTTCCGTAAATTATTTTACGGAAATGTTCGGGAATTATTCCGACCGTAACGTCCGTTACGGAATTATTTTACGGGTTCAAACCCGACCTTTATTCCTTCTTTTCTTTCCTCCATCCTTTTTCTTTTCCACGTGGGAATCCCGGTCCACCAAGCTGGCATCTCGGCCGAAATCCCTTCCCCACGCGGCCGAGCTGACCCCTCGTTCTCCCCCTTCTCCACTACTGCACTCCAGCTCTACACGCTTGCGTCCGCCCACCTACACGCTGCCGCCCATCTACCCTAGGCCGACCCCTCGTTCACGCCCTTCCCTTGCCTCCCTTGTCTCCCTCACGCTGCACCTCCCTCACTCACTCCATCTCTTCCCTCGTTTCACTCTCTGCAGCCAGCCCTACTCCCTTGCCCTCCATCTTGCTCCCTCTCTCTCACTGCTCTCATCTACTCTCTCTGGAACGAGACTGCCGGAGCCACACCACCGCCGCCTCGCCGTCTTGGACAACAGAGGAGCACCAGCGCCGCCCTGTCGCCGTCCCCCTTCGGGCTTGAAGTGAGCAGCGGCTCACACGTTCCCCCTCTGCAATCTCGGCCCCGAGTCTGCAATCTCGGCCGAGCCTCCCCTCTGTAACCGCGGCCGAGACCCTCTATAATCTCGGCTGAGCCCTCTGTAATCTCGTCCGAGCCTGTCCGCGATCTCGGCCGAGCCAAGTCTGCATCTCGGCCGAGCCCTCTGTAATCTCGTCCGAGCCTGTCCGCGATCTCGGCCGAGCCAAGTCTGCATCTCGGCCGAGCCTTCTGCATCACGGCCGAGATTCTGCTGTCCACGCCGCCGCGTTGTGCTAGGACGATCCTTGGACGTACTCCCGGTCGGCATCCCTCGTATTCGGTATAATTACGATTAAACCCCCTCGTTTTTGTAATTATTATAATTTTGACCATATGTTGGAAAAGATAGAAATTGCCGGGAAATGTGTTAGTTGTTTTAACCGTAGGTCTGATTTGCGGAATTTTAACGTATATTTTGAGGAACGAGTTATACCTTAGTATCATGTTAGGTTGGAATTGGAATAACTTGGAGGAAATGTCAAGTAGTGGCTTTGGGAACCTTAGGAAAACATGATAGACGTGCTAGACCCCGTGGACTTTTATAAAGGGTTTGGATTACGAGCATGATAGATTCTAGAATGGGAATCAAATGATCTTGTATAGATCATTTGGGTAGAAGTCCTAGACTTCTCGAGTTGAGCGAGTATTGATGGATATCTTGCTATGAGCAGGTTTTGTGTTCTTCCCAAGGGAAGCAGGAACGTTTGTGAGTTAGCGTTGGGACGAGGTAAGTCCCCGGACTTACTTAGCGAGTATTTTACGTATTAGCATGATGCGTGTTGGGTGGTGTGTGTTTAAATATATGTTATAATTATGAAACCGGTAAATAGGACCACCGACCATGTAATTATGTTTGGCCCAAGTGTATGATAATGGGCGGTGACAATACTGCCTAGCCCGGCATGGGTCTAGGGGATTCTCGGCGACTTGCCCGGCGGGTTAGATGGACGGAGGCATCCGTGCCATTCTTTGCCGGTGGGGGGACCGAGGCGAGACCACAGTGGTTCTCGTGTCACAACCAGAAGTTGAATTAGAACGGGATACGAGTTAATAAATAAAGATGATAAACCGGACTTGCGTGATTTATGTTTTGTGATTTTATGTGTGTTTGTGCCCTTCCCCTTTATTCTAATGCGTAGAATATTAGCTAACGGTTTTAAACCGTCTATGTAGATGACTTGCAAGTTAGGGACGCCGCCGAATGAGGTGGAGGAGTGGACAACCGGGGTCCCCGTACATTATAGGACGGGGAATGTTTTGAGTCGGGTTTTTATGTTGTTGTTCATGGATATTTTTACGTTAGCCTTCAAGGATTAGTGGCATTCTCAAGCTACTCTAGGCCATCCTAAGCATGCTACTAACATGGTTCAACAACAATACTAAGGAAGGAACGAAGAGGAAGGGAGAGGAGGAACCTACTGTCGAAGAAGCGCAGCCGCGGAGTCAAGCTGGCGCCCCGGCGGAGCAGAGGCCGCCCCTGCGGAACCAGGAGCCGCCCCTAGTGGCGCTGCCGGCCGCACCCGCGGCGGAAGGAGCCGCCCCCAGCGGCGCTGCCGGCCGCACCCGCGGCGAAAGGAGCCGGCCGCACCCGCGGCGAAAGGAGCCGCCCCAGCGGCGCTGCCGGCCGCACCCGCGACGAAAGGAGCCGCCCCCAGCGGCGCTGCCGGCCGCACCCGCGGCGGAAGGAGCCGCCCCCGCGCCATCCGTGTCTTGGAGCCCTGGAGCCGCTCCCGCGGCGGTGCTGAGCCGCGCCCGCGGCTGTGCTGGGCCGCTCCCGCGACCGTGATGTGCCGCACCCGTGGCTGGCCGCGCCTGCGGGCGTGATGATCTGCCCCCCGGGTTCTGTGCAGAACGTCGTCTTCTTCGTCTTTGATTGTGAATCCTTGGCTCCAAAGTCCTCCTTTCCTTGTTGGGTCTTCTCCAAACACTCCCTACTGATCTTAGGCTCCACTCCACGACCTAATCGAGCTAAGAATGCATCCATGCAAAGAGTTGAGTAAAAACCTCTCAAAATCTTCATCCATGGCTATGGATGAAGGAGGGAAGAAGAAAGGAGAAAAACAGCAAGAAGAGAGGGGAGAGAGAGGAAGGAGCTTACCACAACAGATCTGGAACCTCTCCAAGCTGTCCACAGTCCAAGAGTTGCAAGAGATTTAACACAATGGAGAAAGAGCAAAGAGAAGGGAAGAGAAGGAGAGTGGAAGAAAGAATGACGTGAAAGGAGGGAGAGAAGAGAGAGGGATGGGACACAAGGCTGAAAAGGGGTGTGGCCGAACACGCTCAGACGTGTGATAGACCCCACGTCACTTCTAACCCAACGAAATCTATCACTTTTGACCAAAAAATTATCCTTGAAGGCTCGATTATCTTGGAAGCTTCTTTTCTTTATAGTCATCATTCATAGGTATACATAAATTGGCGTGACACTTGCTTCAAATACCTTCCAAGTGAGACCATGGCTTCAATTCAAGCAAAACCTCACTGTTATAGAACAATGGTATGCGGATATTTAGGAATCAGTTTCTATTTTCATGTAAACAGTTATTCTTTTTAAGGGTTCAGCTGACCTCTTGTCCCTCACCACGGACCGAGGGGTCGGAAATGATCCCTTGGCATTTTTAATCCGGAACGAAGGGTCGGAACGCGGAAAAATGACGAGTCGGCTCGGGATTTTCTTAGGAATAAATCCCGGCACTCGGGACTACGGGATAAACTACAAGGCGCTCTAAGTCCGGAATAAAATTAATAATATTCCGGGCGTTACAGTAGCACCGGAATCTATCCACCAAGTATTATTAGGCACTTCTATAAGATTTGATTCGAAAGAAACATAACTATAATGTTTACCTTTCTTCTCAAACCATTCCTTCCTTTTAGGACAATCCTTCTTGAAATGTCCCGTTTTCTTGCAAATGAAACACTTCACTTCCTTCTTAACATGACCTCATTGACTTTCAAAGGGTTTTTGTTCCTCTTGTTCCTTTTACCCGATTACCTTTACTGCTGCTGGCACCATCATGACTTGTAAAGTTGACAACTTGATCCTTTATCTTTCTTAATCTCCCTTCCTCCTGTACAAGCATGGCCTTCAACTCTTGAAAGTTCCATTTGTCTTTAATGGTGTTATAGTTCACCTGGAACTGACCAAACTCATACGGCAGAGAGTTAATGATAAATTGGACCAAGAATGATTCATTAACATCCATTCCCATGGTCTTTAACTTTAATGCCAAATTTGACATGTAAGTCACATGATCATGGATTGGTTGAGACCAGCCAACTTTTTTGTAGTAAGCTCACTCATGAGACCTCCTACAATTGACTTGTCCGCCAAATCCGATTGTGAATACTCCTTAACCTTCAGGAAAAATTCTCTTGCATTCTCTGTCTTAGGCATTGATGGCTTTATACTTTCAGCCATACTCATCCTCATGAGATTCAAACTCAACAGGTTAGAACGCTCCCAACTCTCATAAAGAGACTTTTCAGCTTCGGAGCTATTCTCTGTAATGGCTGCTGGTAGGTTATCCATGAGTATAGCAAGATCCAACGACATAATGCCCAAAGTAAATCGGACTTGTTCAGACCAATCATCATAGTTCAGCCCATTGAATTTAACAACAGAGTTTGCAGATGCAGAGAAATGTGATGAAGCTGCAATAATTAATACATGCTTACCTATTAGTGCTTTGACTATAATACATATTCAAATCATATATGTAAATTTTTAAATCATGCATCAAGTAACCTTTGGGCAATACTTAAACACACACACAATCATTGATGCTCATACACTTCGTAGATTATCATGACATACATAAATCAAATAAGCATGCTATCTTTGGATATACATACTATCTAACCTAAGTACAATGATAAATCTCTTTTATATTATTGACTATTTTCAATAATCCACCTTTGAGTGATCTCCTAGCAGGCTAGCATCATAACCAATAAAATCAATTGTTCAATCAAATCACTTAGTAGCATCTATTTAATCATGAACAATTGATCCTATACTAAAATTCAAATATTTCAATTTAATATAACTAGGTCACTTTGGTGACTAACAAGTTATACATAATTTTAACATTTAAATTTAATTATTTTATCATAACAAAACGTATACATGCATCTGAATTCAATTATTTACACGTATATCGTACACATGTACCATTTTGCACATTATTAGCCTTTAAACATTCAAATGCTAATATATATTAATCATACTACAAATATATATATTAATCATTTCGTACCGTTTAAACAAGGCAATCAAATGCATGCACCTCTGTTTGGAAATTTATGCAACAACAGTTATCTAAAACGTGGAAACCCATAATTACTGTAAACTATGCAAATTTATAAAGGGATTCGTAAGCACTACAATCCAATTAATTTATACAAAGATGATGCACACAGTCTGACATAGAATCATGAATTAAGGCAATTAAAAGTTTAAGGAAAACACCGGTCATTTATTACTCGAATAAATCGATCAATTATGTGAGTCTATAACCTTGCTCTGATACCAATTGTTAGATTCTTTACGATTTCATTCCGAAATCAAAACCTTTGATGGATCTAGACTTGAAACATGATTCAATTGAAATATGCCTATATCAATAGAAGACTAACCTTTATCTGTAGAAGTCTTCATTTTGAATCGAACGCGTGCGAATTGAACGAGTATACATTGATTTTCTCCTCCTAGCCTTTTGCTCTTAGTTGGACTTTAATGAAGAAGTCCTTGTAAAACTTTTCTTCCTTTTCAGAGAGTACATTAGAGATGAAGAGTCAGTTACTCTTTTCTCTCTCCTAATCTTTCAAGGAGAAGTTAATTCTTTTATCTAATTATATATATTAATAGATAAAAGAATGGCTTATAGGCAGAAGGGGAGAGAATAATTAATCCCGTAAGTCTAATGTCCCTTATCGATACCGATCCATTACGATTTCGTCTTTATATTAAAACCATATAACATAATAGACTTAATCTGTATTATTAAACCTAGACACATGGACCACATTAAATGAATATATAATATCAATATATTCTAACATCAAGTTCAACGGAACAATATCAAAACATATTGGAGTTTGTGTTGCTTTTGACATTGGTTTTGTCTTCCTCCTCACATCAACCCGCATTCAAATTTTTTATGATTGCCGACGTCGAGATGATTATTCCAGACACATCCTCCTACACTTTGGGCAAAATGGATTCTCCTCGCACCTGAATGTCGTTTTTGCTTATCGACTCGGTTTGTTTTTCATTTTTGATTTGGGAGATTCAAGCGAGTGGGATCTGAAGTTTTCGTATCATTGCTGCTCGATTAGGACTTGTAATCGCTTGTTTGATAGTCGATTTGGTTGACCGCGTGACCTATATTTTGATTGAAACTCTAGGTTGTTAAACACGCATCTGGATTCGATTTGGCGTTTGATTTAGTTGATTGTTGTTTGATTAGGTTCGATTAGGTGCACGGATATGGATACTTGAATTATTGTTCCCTTGGTATATCTGATTCGAATTGTTGTTTCGTTCGAAGTGTTGCTTATCTAGTTTCTTGCGTTTCTTGTCGACGTTCTTTCACTATTTGTTATACTGTTTCTTCCATCGACAAACTTTTGGATTGCTTATTCAGTTTCCTCGCATCTTTTTGTTCGGATAGCTACCTTTACAATATTCCAGACATACTGGTCCGGTCCGGTCTTTAAAATACAAATTGGACCGGTCTTGTAATTTATTTTATTTTTAATCTTATCTTATATGTATTAAAGGATAGCCATTCTTTGCCACGTGTCAGCACCGGATTTAACGCAACATAAAAAAAATATTTTAAAAAGTTAATTATTTTAAGTTGTTAATATAAATTATTATCAAAGCCCAACAAAATCATTTTAAAAAGTTATTTTAAATTTTTTTTTATCTAGATTATTAAAAAATGGGTTTACATAATCGGATTATTTTAATAAAAAATATTTTATTATTATTAATATTATTATTATTATTATTATTTATATATATATATATATAAATATTTTTATTTGTTAGTTGTAAACCCTTACAATACGTATATGTGTTTCCTAAAAGTTGTAAGCTAAACCTTCACACATATATATATATTTAAAAAAATGGGTTAAAAGTTGTTGGGGTCATTAGATTTACGTATTAATTTATAAAAAGATTCTTAATTGATAAGTTAGTATCAACCATATCTTAGGATCATTAGATTTACGTATTAATATGTTATTTATTTATAAAAAGAATCTTAATTGATAAATTAGTATCAACCATATCTTAGATCACGTATCTACCAATAATTTTTAATCTCTTGATTTTAACGTGTTTCAATTGAATATTAACCAATCAAATTAAATTGTAAATTGGATCTACCAATAAAAAACACAGATCTGCTAAGCTAATTCATTTTTTAATCTCTTATTTTTTTATTCGAATCACGCTTTTGTACTAGGACGTATATCTACCGTTAACAACCGGGTCTATTGTTAGTTATAAAACCCTAGCAATACGTATATGTTTCTTATAAAAGCCGGAAACTCCCCCTTACATGTACATCATCATCCCAACACTAGAGCAGTGACTTTTAGGTGAGCTTTCATCTTTTAGTTTCATTATTCGTATGAATACTAATCATTCTTTGCTTTTTTATGCAAGATATGGAGAATAATTTTGTTTTGATGGGCTAATGACACATACTTATTATCTAAAATATACTATCATTAGTTCATTACGTATGTTATTAAAATTTAATTATTATTTTTCATGAAATTATATTTTTCTAATATATATTTACTTCTTATTTTATTTTATATATATATATATATTATATATATAATTAATATATATAGTCATTTTATTTCCATTCATTGTTATTATTTAACAATATAAACTCAAAAAAAATTTGGTTGTTCATATATAAGGTAATTTAATTAAATGAATGAGCATGTGATATATAAAAATTTCTTAGATTCTTAATATTGTATAATGTATTAACATTATTTATTATTTATTTAGGAGATAGGATCAAGTAAGAACAGTTGATACAGTAAGAATTAAGAACAGTCATGTGCCACACGATTAAACAAAATTAACGTCTATGTTCTACTTTTCTATATTAAGAATGTTGTTTATATTTTTGGACTAATATATATTTTTACCAATTTTAAAATCGTTAACATTTACTACCTAAATTTAATACTACATTTTGACCTAAAAATCGTTAACGTCTTCATCTTATTGTACCAACATAACATATTATCAATGGATGAAGATGAATGTAGGTATTTTAATATTCGTGTGTATGAGTTTTATTGCTTACACGTTTAATATATTACTGTTGGCACGACAACAACGACGATTCGACCGCAGCAATTGGTGGCGATGGTAGTGTTGATGGCATGGTGGCGATGGCGGCGGCGGTGGCGGGCGAAGGTATTGAAATCGTGCACGACTAAAGCATGTAATAAAAAAACACGACTAAAACTAACTATTAAACAAAAGGATGCACGACTAAAATGAAGCACGACTAAAGCATTGCACGACTAAAAATAATGTTACACCACTACTTATAAATGAAGCACGACTAAAGCATTCCTTAAAAAAAATTGTAATAAAAAAACACGACTAAAACTAACTATTAAACAAACGGATGCACGACTAAAATGAAGCACGACTAAAGCATTGCACGACTACACCATTAATTTAAGCACGACTAAAACATTAAAATTTAAACTAAAAAATATATATAAAACAAAGTCACGACTAAAAACAATTCAAACACAATTGGAACACGAATAACACGAAAGCACGACTAAATTGAACAATAATAAATTAACAACACAGGAGAGCACAAACTTTGTGCAAGAACTAATACAATAATAAGTGTATAATATTTATTTCCAGAAATATAATATGCACAAACTTTAAAGCGGTTGGAAAATATTATTTTCCAAAAAAAGGTAATATCATTAACTACTTAACCTTATTTAGACGTAAGATCTTGACCATTCGTGCTTTAATCTAACGCACTATAACTATTCTATTTCTTACCGTAGTAACTGTTCTTACTTGATCCCGACCCATTTATTTAGTAATACATAATCTGATAATAATAAGTACATTTTCACAAATTATAAATAATTTTTAAATATTAATAATGGATGGGTCATGAAGACATAGTTTAAATTATTTGTAAATAAAATAAAAAAATATCTAACTATTTATAATAAAAATGTGCTTAAAAAGAAATTCAAAAAATCTCGTGCGATGCACGGGTGTTACACTAGTCTTATCTTATCTTATCTTATCTTATCTTATCTTATAAGTATTAAAGGAGAGACCTTCTTTGCCACGTGTCAACGCCACATTTCACGCAGCTCTCAAAAATATTTTAAATAACTACTTTTAAAAGTCAATAATTTTGATATTTACAAATTCAAATCTTAATAATTTGTTAATCCGTAACTAAAATCTGGTATTTCAAAAACCAATAATTTGATATTTATAAATTCAAATCTTAATAATTTGTTAATCCGTAAATAAAATCTAGCATTTCAAAAATCAATAATTTTGATATTTACAAATTCAAATCTTAATAATTTGTAAATCCGTAAATAAAATTTGATAACTATGATCTTATCTCACCGATT
The DNA here is from genome assembly GCA_002319775.1 of Fagopyrum tataricum. Lineage (NCBI taxonomy): Eukaryota > Viridiplantae > Streptophyta > Magnoliopsida > Caryophyllales > Polygonaceae > Fagopyrum > Fagopyrum tataricum. The sequence continues at coordinate 31,893,911 of CM008281.1, read as the reverse complement.
TTAATTTGCAAATCTTCTTAAACAATTTTTTTTGAGGATAATAATCTGCACTAATTATATTATAATTATAATTATAATTTTTGACAATATTTGTTTTATATTATATAAACATAACTTGAATTTGTTACTATATTATATGTATAATAAAATATAGTTAAATTTACAGTGAATAACTAATATTATACTCTAAATAAAATTTTTATTCAAATATTTAGAATAAATATTAAATCACGCCATGTAAAGTGCACGGGTAATACACTAGTATGTATTAAAGGAGAGACCTTCTTTGCCACGTGTCAAACCCACAATTCACACAGCTTCCAAAAATATTTTAAAATTTATTTTTAAAAATTAATAATTTTGATATTTACAAATTCAAATCTTAATAATTTATTAATCAGTAAATAAAATCAGATATTTCAAAGATCAATAATTTTGATATTCAAATTTTAATAATTTGTTAATCCGTAAATAAAATCTGATAATCTTTTCCGTCACTATTTAAATTATAATTATAATTTTTTGACAAGATTTATTTTATATTATATAAATGTAACTTGAATTTGTTACCGTATTATATTTTTAATAAAAGATAATTAAATTTATTGTAAATAAGTAATATTATACTCTTAAAAAAATTATTTTTTAATCAAATATTTAGAATAAATACTAAGTCATCCCGTGTAGTGCCATGGTAATACACATTAGGATTATTTTCGGCCGATAACGTTATCGACTAGGGCCTAGGGGCTACCGGCTACCATAAGAATCAACGGACTATGGCCACGGCGACGACACCAACCGTCGTTGCTTCCTCACCCACCGCCTTTTCGTTCTCTATTCTCAGTCGGCGTCCAGTGCCTGCTCACAAATCCCTTAAGCTGCCGACATTGACGTCACCGGAGCTTCCTGTCTGTTTTCGTTTCTTCCCGACGGCGACGTCGTACTGTCCTCCTTTCAGTAGTCGCGTTCGAGCTTCAAAATCCGAGAGTGAAGGCAATCCTTTAAGCCTATCCCCTAACCCTAATTCGAGCCCGGGTTCTACTTTTCAGGTTCCCCTTCCTCAATCCGCATTGAATTTTGCTGAATATAGTGTTTGGTATGCATATATTCATTAACATTGGGGTTCTGGATCCGCCATTATGATTAGCAATTATTGATTTCTGGTTCAATTTCTCCTGTTCAGCTTGAAATTGAGTTTCTGTGGTACCTGAAAGTGAAACTCGAACGCAGGGGATTCACTTTTTCCAAAATAAACTTACTGATTGTCTTAATCAAATTCTAGTTACTCTGAAATTTATCAATCAAATTGAGTTTTGTTAAAACATACTATAATTATTAATCAGCCCCTTAAGTACCTTACATCTGTCTGATAGGATTTGTGATTGCTGTATAGTATGGTCGAGAATGCTTCCCTTTTCAATGAGATTGGCTCAGTAGATTGAAATTGTGCAGTTGACTGTAAAATAACATCAACAAAGGTTTCAGTCCTGTGTCTGGAATTCAATTTTATTGATTGGATGATTTGAGTGCAGAACTTCATATCTTATGATCAATTGTATTCAAACAGGAGGATGTTAACTACTTGTGGAAACTAGCACTCGGCTCTGTAATTGGTGCAGCTGTAATCAAGTATGGATGCATCGCCTTCCCAGACATCACAAGACCCGACATTGTGCAAGCCTTGTCCATGATCACAGCTCCCATGGTTGCATCTGTGATTCTTCTGTTCTTGGGAAGTCGCCGAGAATGATTTCTTCAACTTGCAGAAACTCGGGACCTGACAGAAGCTGTTTTGAATTGAATGGTTTTCTTTCGAGTATCTTTGGTGGCGATTTCCTTTCACACGAAGAATCGCCGTTGTAGATTTTAGATTGAGGATGAGATTCATAGTTTGCGTTGTGATTATGTTGTGGTATTGAAGAATGTTTAGAGTAAAGGCTCTGTGAACTGTCATAAACCTTATGGTAAGTTTATAACTCAATTTGCTCTTAATGATTTCTTTGGATCAACCATTAAAATTACTATTCCATCAACTCAAAAAAGTCTTGACATATGAACCTCAAAATTCAGAACAATGGTATACAAAAAGAAAATTTATGCAAAATAATCTGAAGAGAGTTGCGGTAAAAATGCAAGACACTTATTTGGACCCTCTAAAAATGATAATGACGCCCTCAAAAAAAGCCTTTGGTACTTGGGCCGTAAGAGTATTTGTCCTCTTTCTATTTAAGTAGTAAAGAAAAAAATCATGAATAAAAAGATAGTGCAAAAAGATAAATTCTTAAAAATTATGAGAGAGGAACGAACAATAAAATTTATTATTATAAGGACCTAGTTATCCAAGTCGGCCAACAAATTTTCAGGCTAACCAACAACAAATGAGATTATTTTATTTTTTAAACAAAAAGCTTCTTGCACCCTGGTTGCGAGAGGCTTATTTTGGTCCAAGTTTCCTCTTCCGAGACGGTCTCTAAAACAAGCGAATATATGGAAAATAAACATTTTTTTTAACTCTCCCGCACACCAGGTGCGAGAGGCCATTTAAAAAAAAGAAAGAAGAGGTGCCGCTTATTAAAAGTGAAACCTTATCAATCCCTTCAAATGACTTCAAACAAAAAAAAATTGATCTCAATATGTATGATTTCACATTTACTAACAAGTTTAGCCCAATTTTTCGTTTCTTACATTTCCAGGGAAGTATGATGTTACCCATAAACTCACAAATTAGCTCACTCAAGCATCGCTGCTATTATAAACCTATCCCGTGAAATACAAGCTCTCATGTAAAAAGATGTCCTAGGAGTAATGTAGTTCTAGAGTGTAACCACAAATAATTTCTTTCCTTGTCAAAAACAACTACGACAACGTATGTCATCAAAGTAATTGTACTCAAAATCTGATCTAATTGATCATATATCTATCAAGTCAAAATTAAAAAGAACAAGTGAATTTTTCTATATTTAGAGTATATATTTGTTTATTTACAAAGTAATTGTGTTACTTAATACTTAACAATGTATACATGTTTCTATTATAAAATATCATTTATATAAAAATAAAATGAAAATTACATAAGAACAAGTGATTTTTTTCAATTGATTAATAGTTTTAATTTTTAGAGTATATATTTGTATTTTTAATAAAGTATCAGTTATTTAAAAACAAAAAAATTTTACATAAGAACAAGTGATTTTCCCCCCAATTGATTGATTTATGGTTTTAAGTCGGTGCAGTATACGCTCGCCGGCGCGTGAAGAACAAGCAACACTAGAGACTAGACCGCCTTCTTATTAGATAAGTAGTGCATTAAACCCTCGAAATCACTTCGCTCTCTCATTTCTCGCTCTTGCGAGACTTCAGAGTTCTGACTTCTGTCGTTCGATTTCTTCAAATCTTGCCCTAATTTCTCTCCGTCTCTCCATCCTCGTTCCATCTTTCATCTCTGCACTCTTTCGATATCCGCCTGGTGAAGTTACCTAGGGTTACCATGTGGAATCCAAACGGCCATAATCAGATGGCTCCTCCGCCGCCGGCACCGGGAACCGACGGATCCTCTATACCTCCGCCTCCGTCTGTCCAGCCTTCTTACACGGTTTTGCAGCCACCGCCTTCGCAGCAGCAGCCGACTCCAGCCGATGTGGATGCCATGTTGGAAGAGAAGGCGAGGAAATGGATGCAGCTCAATTCCAAGCGATATGGAGATAAGAGGAAGTTCGGTTTTGTTGAAACTCAGAAGGAGGATATGCCGCCTGAGCATGTTCGGAAGATCATCAGGTTAGATTTTTTCGGTTTTTACTGTGAATTTGAGAAGGCGCTCGTGAAATAGTTACTTTGGACCTTAATAGATTTATTTGTTGTGAGTTTTGTTTTGAACTGAAGTAGCAAGTTTAATAAAGGTTTTCTAAAGTTGGTTCTAGTTGTTGGTGGATCTTATAGTAAAGCCAAGCAAGAGGATGATAATATTGATTGAGTCATTTAATGAAAGAAGTTGAATGAGAATCTGTTAGATGCTTGATGAAATGGCGAGTTTCAAATTTAATGTCATCTTTTTCTATGCAGACAAACAAATAAGAGTTACAGAGTTGAATGTGTCTGATCTCCTATGTGTAGTTGTGGATATACATTGACCATAGTGATGGTTCTGCTGTACAAATAACACAGCAGATAGCAGAGTAAAAAACTATCCACAAGTTTACATCCCTTTTGATAAGGAGTGAACATGATGACTGATTTTTGCATAACTTTTGTGGACGTGGAATTGTATCAAATGTATTCATGTTATTTACTTGCACATTATGGTTACGATATTTCATACTCTCTAAGGTTGCCTTCATTATGCTTTTTCCATCCTTTTGGTGACGATCTTTCTTGATTTATTGAAGTTAATGATCTGTATTATGATGTTTACAGAGATCATGGTGATATGACTTCAAAGAAGTTCCGTCATGACAAACGTGTATACCTAGGTGCCCTTAAGTTTGTGCCGCATGCTGTATACAAGCTTCTTGAGAACATGCCCATGCCTTGGGAGCAGGTAATGTTTGGTTTCTTTTTTTTCCAGATTCTGTTATTTATTTTTTCCTTAAGTTCTATTTTGCTTGTATTATTTCCATTGAGGGAGGTTGATCATCCTTCCATCTTTTTTTGTGTCAGGTTCGTGATGTGAAAATCCTTTACCATATTACAGGGGCAATAACTTTTGTGAATGAAATACCATGGGTTGCTGAGCCCATTTATCTAGCTCAGGTACTCGTTTGTTCTTTTTTTGTGTCCTGCTTTTTCACTAAATAATTTTTGATTGTACATTTGAATATGGATGGATTGTCTTTTCTGACCAACCCATCATTACACTGAAAATTTTATTTTTTTAAGCTTGTTATTGTTGAATGTCTCCTATGCTGTGTTTCATTAACAAAATTTTCCATGACTAATTTACACTTAACGATGTTCTATAGTGGGGTACAATGTGGATCATGATGAGAAGGGAGAAGAGGGATCGAAGACATTTTAAAAGAATGCGTTTTCCACCTTTTGACGATGAAGAACCTCCACTGGATTACGCTGATAATGTTTTAGATGTGGATCCATTGGAGCCAATTCAGCTGGAGTTGAGTGAGGAAGACGATTCTGCTGTGTGTAATTGGTTCTATGACCACAAGCCTCTAGTGAAAACAAAACTTATAAATGGTCCAAGTTACAGGAAATGGCATCTGTCTTTGCCTATCATGGCAACTCTTCACCGGTTTGCAGGGCAATTGCTTTCTGATTTAGTTGACAGGAATTACTTCTACCTCTTTGACATGGAGTCATTTTTCACAGCTAAAGCATTAAACATGTGCATTCCTGGTATGTTTACTCCATCAACTTCCTTTTAAGTTTTTCCATCTAAAATACTACATACCTGTGAATAGAATGATTATGTCTAATTTCTCGATGTTGCTGGCCTATTTCTGTTGTCAATTTTTGATAGTATTAGGAGGGTGGTGGTGATGTAGCATGTAATATAGAGTTCAGTTGCTATTTCAGATGCTATTTTTTGATAGTTTTTGGAGGTTGTAAGTAGAAGAAATTGAGAAGCTTGGACTTCAGCATCTGGATGAATAGCTACTACTTTGGTGTTTTCTTGCTTGTTCTGGCTACTCTTTGCTATTGAAAAATGTATGGTAAACTTGCTATATAGAAATATAATCAGTTACTTGCATAACAGATTGGCCTTTATCTGAATTTGTTTCTGTGAATCTAGGTGGTCCAAAATTTGAGCCTTTGTACCGTGACATGGAGAAAGGTGACGAGGATTGGAACGAGTTTAATGACATTAATAAGCTTATCATTCGGTCACCTCTGCGGACAGAGTACAGAGTTGCTTTTCCTCATCTTTACAACAACAGACCGAGGAAAGTGAGGCTGTGTGTTTATCACACTCCTATGATTATGTATATTAAAACTGAGGATCCTGATCTGCCTGCATTTTATTATGATCCTCTGATCCATCCAATAACCCAGAAGGAACGTCGTGAGAAGAAAGTTTATGAAGATGATGAGGATGATGATTTTGAACTACCTGAGGGGGTGGAGCCATTATTGAGTGAAACACATATGTACACAGACACAACTTCACATGGAATCTCACTGCTTTTTGCTCCAAGACCTTTTAACATGAGATCTGGTCGAACAAGGCGTGCCGAAGACATACCTCTTGTTTCAGATTGGTTTAAGGAGCACTGGTAACTTTCCTTATTTACTTGGATACATTGCATCCTTCTAATCCTTATACATGACATGTTATCTGGTTTCTACTTTCTCACCTTTGTATATTATATTGCAGCCCTCCATCGTATCCTGTGAAGGTTCGGGTGAGCTATCAGAAGTTGTTAAAATGTTTTGTATTGAATCAGCTTCATCACAGACCGCCTAAAGCTCAGAAAAAGAAGCAGTTGTTTACATCTCTAGCAGCTACTAAGTTTTTTCAGAGTACTGAGCTTGATTGGGTTGAAGCAGGTCTTCAGGTCTGTAGACAAGGATACAACATGTTGAATCTTTTGATCCACAGAAAAAACCTGAACTATCTGCATCTTGATTATAATTTTAATCTGAAGCCAGTCAAGACCCTCACCACTAAGGAGCGTAAAAAGTCCAGGTTTGGTAACGCTTTTCATTTATGCCGTGAGATTCTTCGTTTGACGAAGCTTGTAGTTGATGCCAATGTCCAGTTCAGATTAGGTAATGTGGATGCGTTCCAGTTGGCTGATGGTTTGCAGTATATTTTTTCACATGTTGGCCAGTTGACTGGAATGTACCGTTATAAGTACAGGCTTATGCGCCAGATTAGAATGTGCAAGGACTTGAAACATTTGATTTATTATCGTTTCAACACCGGACCGGTTGGAAAAGGACCTGGTTGTGGAATTTGGGCCCCAATGTGGAGGGTTTGGTTGTTCTTTCTTCGAGGTATAGTACCACTTCTGGAAAGGTGGCTAGGGAATTTACTTGCTCGCCAATTTGAAGGGCGTCACTCAAAAGGTGTTGCTAAGACAGTAACTAAGCAACGCGTTGAAAGCCACTTTGACTTGGAGCTTCGAGCTGCTGTAATGCATGATGTTCTTGATGCCATGCCAGAGGGGATTAAGCAAAATAAAGCAAGAACAATATTGCAACATCTCAGTGAAGCTTGGCGCTGCTGGAAAGCAAACATCCCCTGGAAGGTTCCCGGTTTGCCAGTTCCAATTGAGAATATGATTCTTCGTTATGTCAAGTCAAAAGCTGACTGGTGGACCAATGTTGCTCACTATAATCGTGAGCGTATAAGAAGAGGGGCCACTGTTGATAAGACAGTTTGTAGGAAGAATCTGGGTAGACTTACCCGTTTGTGGCTGAAGGCTGAACAAGAAAGACAGCACAATTATTTGAAAGATGGGCCATATGTAACACCAGAGGAAGCTGTGGCTATTTATACAACTACTGTCCATTGGCTGGAATCTAGGAAGTTCAGTCCAATTCCATTCCCCCCGCTGTCCTACAAGCATGACACAAAGCTTCTCATCCTTGCCCTTGAGAGATTGAAGGAATCTTACAGTGTTGCTGTCAGATTGAATCAACAACAGAGGGAGGAGTTGGGGCTCATAGAACAGGCTTATGATAACCCTCACGAAGCCTTGTCGAGAATAAAGCGTCACTTGTTGACACAGCGTGCATTTAAAGAAGTTGGCATCGAGTTTATGGATCTCTATAGCTACTTGATTCCCGTTTATGAAATCGAACCACTTGAGAAGATTACAGATGCTTATCTTGATCAATACTTGTGGTATGAGGGGGACAAACGATCTCTCTTTCCAAATTGGGTTAAGCCTGCAGATACCGAGCCTCCGCCTCTTCTTGTATACAAATGGTGTCAGGGTATTAATAACCTGCAAAGTGTATGGGATACAAGTGAGGGACAGTGTGTGGTTATGCTCCAGACCAAATTTGAGAAATTCTTTGAGAAGATTGATTTAACTATGCTAAACAGGCTCTTGCGTTTAATCCTTGACCACAACATTGCTGATTATGTAACTGCAAAAAACAATGTTGTCCTGTCTTACAAAGATATGAGCCACACAAACTCCTACGGGTTGATTCGCGGTCTCCAATTTGCCTCATTTATTGTACAGTACTATGGCCTGATGTTAGATCTGCTTCTTTTAGGATTGACTCGAGCTAGTGAACTTGCTGGTCCACCACAAATGCCAAATGAATTCATGACTTACTGGGACACTAAGGTGGAAACACGACACCCAATTCGGCTGTATTCTCGTTATATCGATAAGGTGCATATACTGTTTCGGTTTACGCATGAAGAAGCACGTGATCTTATCCAGCGATATCTTACCGAACATCCTGATCCAAACAACGAAAACATGGTTGGATATAACAATAAGAAGTGTTGGCCAAGAGATGCTAGAATGAGATTGATGAAACATGATGTCAATCTGGGGAGGAGTGTTTTCTGGGATATGAAGAACCGTCTCCCAAGAAGTATCACTACCCTGGAGTGGGAGAATGGCTTTGTTTCTGTTTACAGCAAAGACAATCCTAATTTACTGTTTAGCATGTGTGGGTACGAAGTGCGCATATTACCGAAGATCAGAATGACGCAAGAGGCATTTACCAACACCAAAGATGGGGTGTGGAACCTGCAGAATGAACAAACAAAAGAACGGACTGCAATTGCCTACCTCAGGGTGGATGATGAACATATGAAGGTTTTTGAGAACCGTGTAAGGCAGATTCTCATGTCCTCAGGTTCTACAACATTCACCAAGATAGTCAACAAATGGAATACTGCATTGATAGGTACTTGCTTATTTTCATCTGAGGCCTTCTTTTTTGTAGCTATTATAAGGTATTAATTTTGTTTCTGCATGGGTTGGTAATATTTTGCTGCATTCTTCATTTTGCATATTGCAGGTCTCATGACTTACTTCCGTGAAGCTACTGTGCACACTCAAGAGCTCTTAGATTTGCTGGTCAAGTGTGAGAATAAAATCCAGACTCGTATAAAGATTGGACTGAACTCTAAAATGCCGAGCAGGTATGTGTTGACAGTGAAATTTCCCGTTTGATAGTTCCCTGCAACCATGTGCTCATCTCATATTTTCCACAGGTTCCCTCCTGTCATTTTCTATACACCCAAGGAAATTGGGGGGCTTGGTATGCTGTCAATGGGACATATCTTGATTCCACAAAGTGATCTTCGATATAGCAAGCAAACAGATGTTGGTGTCACCCACTTCAGGAGTGGGATGAGTCATGAAGAAGACCAGCTGATCCCAAATCTTTATCGCTATATACAGGTATGCTTATGCTTAGCACTTTTTATTTTATTTTTATTTTATTTTATTTTTATCTCATTTCTATATGTATTTATGTTAGTCCTTTGTTTTGTCTTGTTTTGACATTACTTTCTGTTGATAGCCCTGGGAGAGTGAGTTCGTTGATTCACAACGTGTGTGGGCAGAGTATGCACTTAAGAGGCAGGAAGCACAGTCACAAAATAGGCGTTTAACTCTTGAGGATCTGGAGGTGTGTTTCTAACATTTTTCTGTTCATTTTTACATGTACATTAAGGTGTTAATTTTGGCTATTTCCTTGCTTGACTTATGATTATGATGTTATCAAGTACTAATAAGTAATAAAACATTTGTTTCTCAATGACTATAGGATTCATGGGATCGTGGAATTCCTCGTATTAACACTCTCTTTCAAAAAGACCGCCAAACCCTGGCTTATGATAAAGGATGGAGAGTTCGTACTGATTTCAAGCAATATCAAGTTCTGAAGCAGAATCCATTCTGGTGGACACATCAGCGTCATGATGGGAAACTTTGGAACTTGAATAACTATAGGACGGATGTCATCCAGGCTCTTGGAGGAGTGGAGGGTATCCTAGAACACACTTTGTTCAAGGGAACATAGTAAGTTCGTTGTATCGTGAATTTTTTATTTAACGTTTAACTGTATTGCATTGACATCTTCTATTTGAACCCCCCCTCTGAAAGGGTGACTGCATTACATTGTGCTGATCACTAGTTCCTAAAAAATTGTTTGGAGGCAAATATTTTTCCAACCATCTAACTCTGTTCTTGTTCAGCTTTCCTACTTGGGAAGGTCTATTTTGGGAGAAAGCATCTGGTTTTGAGGAATCCATGAAATACAAGAAGCTGACAAATGCACAGAGATCTGGTCTCAACCAAATTCCTAACCGTAGGTTCACTTTGTGGTGGTCCCCTACAATAAATCGTGCCAATGTCTATGTTGGTTTCCAAGTGCAGTTGGATCTAACTGGAATCTTTATGCATGGGAAGATCCCGACTCTGAAAATATCCTTAATTCAGATATTCCGTGCTCACTTGTGGCAGAAAGTCCATGAGAGTGTTGTGATGGATCTTTGTCAGGTTCTGGATCAGGAGTTGGATGCCCTAGAAATTGAGACAGTCCAGAAAGAAACAATCCACCCAAGGAAGAGTTACAAAATGAACAGTTCATGTGCTGATGTTCTTCTGTTTGCAGCCCATAGATGGTCGATGTCAAAACCTAGCTTAGTGGCTGAGTCAAAGGATGTGTTTGATCAGAAGGCAAGCAACAAATATTGGATAGATGTGCAGCTTAGGTGGGGAGATTACGACTCTCATGATATTGAAAGGTATACTCGGGCAAAGTTCATGGATTATACAACAGATAATATGTCGATCTATCCCTCTCCTACCGGTGTGATGATTGGACTTGATTTGGCATACAACTTGCATTCCGCTTTTGGCAATTGGTTCCCTGGATCAAAACCTCTGCTTGCACAGGCTATGAACAAGATCATGAAGGTATTTTATATTGCCTTTTGTTTTGTTTGTGCATTAATGCTGTTTTTTTTTTGTGAGTTTTTCTGTAACATTTTATTTCCACTGTTGATATGATATGCAGTCAAATCCAGCTTTATATGTGCTCAGAGAACGAATAAGGAAAGGTCTACAGTTGTATTCTTCTGAGCCTACAGAACCATATCTGTCTTCACAGAATTATGGAGAAATCTTCAGCAATCAGATTATATGGTTTGTTGATGATACAAATGTGTATCGTGTAACAATCCACAAGACATTTGAGGGAAACCTTACAACAAAGCCCATCAATGGTGCCATATTCATATTTAATCCTCGTACTGGGCAACTGTTTCTGAAGGTATAGCATCTCCTGAATGTTACTGTTGTTTATATTTTGTATGCTTGGTGCAATTTTTAATTGATTTATTTTTATTAAAGGTTATCCACACCAGTGTATGGGCTGGACAGAAGCGTCTTGGTCAGCTTGCGAAGTGGAAAACAGCTGAAGAAGTTGCGGCTCTTGTTCGCTCTTTGCCTGTAGAAGAACAACCAAAGCAGATTATTGTTACACGTAAAGGAATGCTGGATCCATTGGAAGTCCACTTGTTGGATTTCCCTAATATTGTTATCAAGGGAAGTGAATTACAACTCCCTTTCCAGGCTTGCTTGAAGATCGAGAAGTTTGGTGATCTCATTTTGAAGGCTACAGAGCCTCAAATGGTCTTGTTCAATATATATGATGACTGGCTAAAGAGCATTTCATCTTACACAGCCTTTTCTCGGCTCATTTTGATTCTACGTGCACTTCATGTAAACAATGAAAAGGCAAAAATGTTGCTCAAGCCTGACAGAACTGTTGTAACAGAACCCCACCACATTTGGCCTTCTTTGACTGACGATCAATGGATGAAGGTAACACTGTTTACATCTTCTAGTGTAGTTCATAGACTCTGCTTGTTCGGAAGTGGAAAATTAACATTTTCTTTTGAGTAGGTTGAGGTTGCACTGAGAGATCTCATACTTTCGGACTATGCCAAGAAGAACAATGTCAATACCTCTGCGCTCACACAATCCGAGATTCGAGATATTATTCTTGGAGCTGAGATTGCCCCACCATCTCAGCAAAGACAACAAATTGCTGAGATTGAGAAGCAGGCTAAGGAAGCTAGTCAGCTGACAGCTGTCACTACAAAAACAACCAATGTCCATGGTGATGAATTGATTGTGACCACAACTAGTCCATACGAGCAACAAGCATTTGGATCCAAGACTGATTGGCGTGTTAGAGCAATCTCGGCCACAAATCTGTATCTTCGTGTGAATCATATATATGTGAATTCAGATGACATCAAGGTAAAAATCATATTTCTCTTGTTAGCTACCCCTCTGTTTCATACACCCTCCAGTTTAATATAATTGTCCATTTAAAAATTTTCAAACATATTATAAGACAAAGGAAAAGAAGAAAACAATAAATGTACTTTTCAAACTACAATAAGAGATAATTAATTTGAAAAAAGTATTTGAGGGCCATATGGACAAATAATACTAGTAATATGAGATGGGAGGGCTTATTAATTTTTTCAGTTTAGAATATTTCATTTGTTAATGAAGTTATAAACATAAAAGTTATAATTTAACTCTATTGATGAATAGATTGAAAAGAATGAAAACTTACATTGTAAATACAAATTAGCAAATAGGCGAAGGATTTTTAAATAGTAAAAAAAACTATATTGAGAAAGAGTTGACATATATCGTATCGTGTTCTCATTGATGATATTAGATTGATTAATTTCTTTTGGCATCAATTTTGCAGGAGACTGGCTACACTCACATCATGCCCAAGAACATACTGAAGAAGTTCATCTGCGTAGCAGATCTGAGAACTCAAATTGCAGGTTATCTGTATGGTATAAGCCCACCCGACAATCCACAAGTTAAAGAAATCCGTTGTATCGCTATGGTACCACAATGGGGCACGCATCAACAGGTGCATCTTCCTTCGGCTCTCCCTGATCATGAGTTTTTGAGTGACTTGGAGCCTTTGGGATGGATGCACACTCAGCCCAACGAACTTCCACAGCTGTCACCACAGGTTTCTCCTCTTAATGTTTTTCGTGTCTTTTCCGCTATAAGCTTCATTTTTCCGGTTTATTATATGAAGTGCACATTCTAACACACCCTGATGATGTTTGTGAAGGATGTGACATCACATGCCCGGATCTTGGAGAACAACAAGCAATGGGACGGTGAGAAATGCATCATCCTAACCTGCAGTTTCACACCGGGTTCCTGCTCGTTAACTGCATACAAGTTGACCCCAACAGGATATGAATGGGGGCGAGCCAACAAGGATACAGGAAGTAATCCTCATGGCTATCTTCCTACACATTACGAGAAGGTCCAAATGCTTCTCAGTGATCGTTTCCTCGGTTTCTACATGGTATGATTGTCATCCAATTCATTTACGAGTTTTCTGTGTTTTTGTTTTTACTTAATTTTTATTCATTGTTGGATCTTCAGGTCCCAGATACCGGTCCATGGAACTACAACTTCATGGGAGTGAAGCATACATTGAGCATGAAATACGGCGTGAAGTTAGGTGCACCACGAGAATACTACCACGAAGATCACCGGCCTACGCACTTCTTGGAGTTTAGCAACTCGGAAATGGGCGACGTTGAAGGAGATCGCGAGGACACATTCTCATGAGAGTATTATAAAATGTAGTTGTTAGAAGAAGGTTGAAGCCTTGTGTATTTGGTTGTAGCTTTTTCAAGTGAAGATTTTGTGTATGAATAGAAATATACCTATTTTTGATGTGTGAATGGACCTTTCCTGAGGTTAGATATTCAAGGTATTCGCATATTCTTGGATATTAAAATAATTATACCTGCACGTTGTTTGTGTTTTCTAAATAACTAGCAGCTATAATAAGGAAAATTATAATAGGCATTTTTACTAGGTTTACTCGTTTGTTCACTTTTATAAATGACGACTGACGAGCTACTCAGTATTAGGCCTCACCAAGTGAAAAGAGAGATTAGTTTATGCGATTTTCCCAATTCTTTTATAGTTTCAATTAAGATTTTCTATATCACTGATACATGTATTCCTCCTGCGTGATTGGTTGAAGTTAAATAAAGTAGTAAAAAAATAATAGTGTTTTACGAGAAAAATAATAAACAACAACAATTTCACCAATCACACAGTGGGGATACAAGGATACATGAAGTGAGTGTGATACAAGAGATCTTAACCGGTATAGTTTGATATCAGTGTAGGACATTTCTAATATAGTAGAACATCCTTTAAAAAAAATTCAACTTTTTTTTTTTTACTCTGAAATGTCAGGCGAATCTGCATTTGCAAATTAAAGTTTTCATTTTTAATGAGAAACTCTTCAACATTATAACGTAGATTGTAGATAACCTTTTTTTATAAAATATATTTTTTTTGTTATTTATAATTATACGCATAAATATTTCACTCTTCACGATTCATTTGAATTTATCAATTATCAACCCTCAGTCCCCCACACTTCCACTATACCCGTAAACAATATGAATTTGTTGGTTTTTGTTTTAGTTAGCGTTTAAAACACTAGAGTTATGCATACTATCATATAATTATGTTGTATATGAGAAATAATTGATTGAGAAACTCTCTCATCATGTGAACTATTTTATAATAATACAATGTAAATTTTATAAATATAAAAGTACATTTTGTAAAATATACACTAACATGTATATCAAAATAGTGTGTGTATATATATATTATACATGTGACCATTTATACACATAATTATGTAGTTCTTTATTTTATATAGTATGAGGGTTATGGAGATTTTTTTATTGAATATTTATGAAAAAAGTAATGTCACTATTAAGCAAAACCATGAGAATCCCTGCATGCATGTGTAGGGGAGATGAAAAATAATGGTTCATTGTTTGGAATAAATTTTTAAAAATATAGAATTATGTGTCTCACATATATATCACGAGCTTGTTATGTTTGTATTATATAAAATAATACCATACGTATAAATTCACTAATGTTCGTTGCACCTTTATTTAAAGCATCACACAAGGAAAAGATATCCCAACATCTCGAAGTCGGTCCCATTATTCCTCATTGATTTAGTTAATTTATGACTAATTATTGATGTTATTTTATAACTTACTGTTAGTCGATCATGAATGATAATGTAAGAATCCAAATATACTTACCACATACATCCACACTAATTAAAACATGTAGGAATTTAGGAGTATTAAAATTAAACTACTCGATTCGCTTCGTCCGACCCTTCTCATTGATCTTCTTGTTGATCTAATTAAGTTATCGTTATTTGGTGCTCTTTTTGTTTAATATTTCTCTTTTCCTTCTCCCGATGAACTACCCGTCTATCATTTCTGGTTGTCTTTTAATATATTAGGTTTGTCTAACATAACGACTTGCTTTCCGTTATGAAAAGGGGAAAGAGTGCTCTTTTCTTCTCCATTTCGGTTGAACACGATCCTCGCCCTCCCATCCAACTATTGTCGGCGAGATTCGAACTTGCAACCTTCTTTTTTCTTCATCTACATGATGACTAACTAACTGAGTTATTTTGTGAACATAAGGAGTATTTATTTTCACCATTTTTATTTAATATTTTCCTATTTATCCAACATAATTTACGGGAGCTTATTGTCGGGGTAAAAATTCTCATTTATCACTCCGTTGGGATTTTACCTGTCAGAAAAAGATAAATTCTGAAAGAACAATAAAATTTTGAAACGGAAAACGACCTTAATGTTTAGGATAGTTTGGTCCAAATGTTTTAAGGTTGTCTAAATCCTATTGGACCACTCCCCTGGTCAATTTGGGTAGTGAGTCTTTTGTTGTGGGTAAAACGACCCTCAACGCGGCTTCTACGAAGGTGACTAAGCATGAAATGGTTTGCATTGAAAACCAACATGTGTTTCCTTCGTTCACTTTTGACACATTTGGGTATCTTGCCCTAATGTCACCGATATTCTCAAGAGGGTGCAACGGATCTTACATGGTAATGTTGTGTTTTCCAAGTCTTCAGACGTAGTTTTTAGGAGGATCGGTTTTGCTATCTAGAAAGGGGTAGCGGCGCAACTTGTTGTCCGCCTAACTTCTAACTCGATGTAAATAACGTTTTTAGACACCTATAAATTTAAAATTAGTGTTTTATTATGAACTATAAAATTAATATACACGGTTAAAAGTTTTCAACTTTCCATAATAATAAATAAAAGTCAATAATTCAAAGGAAAAATAATCCAAAATAATACCAACTATCAACATTGAACCGAAAATAATAGCAACTTTGAAAATTACTAGAAGCGATACAAACTATCAATTTATTTACCAAGAATAATACGTTATAATTTTCCGGCAAAAATCCTAGCTCCGGCGATGACGTGACAACCGTAATCTTACATGTAAAATAAATGGATTAATAGTGTGATGTAGATTTTATTTAAAAAAAATTAATTTAATAATATTTTAAATATAAAAAGTATTTTTTAAAAAAATAATAATTTTAAATAATAATTTTTTTAAAAAAAAATTGTACAAATATTTTTTTTAAAATATAATCTTTGTAAAAAAATTAAATTGTAAAAAGTTTGAAAATTTTAACTACATTGTAAAAATGTACAAATATTTATTTAAAAAATATTTTATTTTTTATGATTTACAAAAAAAAAGTTGTTAAAATTTATTTATTTTTTAAAAATAAATCGTTTTCTTGTGATTTTTTTGAAATTTGTTTTTTTGGGTTATTGTTTATTATATATTTTAATTTTTAATAAAATATTAAATTAACAAAATCGGGAAAAAAAATCAGTAGGATTAGGTTAAAAGATGATATTTTTTGAAAAATTGAATATTTTTTGACGAATTATTTTTTTTCATAATAAAATTTTCATTTTATACAAAAATCTGAAAATAAATGTAACTAAAAAATTCAAAAAATATTTTTTGAAAAAATCAATTTTTTAATTATTAAATTTATATATATTTTTATCATATTAAATAACTCTAATTTTTTTTAAAAATAAATAAAATTCACATCATACCCAATTACCTATCATCCAAATATATATTATGATGACATGTAACATTCCGGTTGGCATGTCATCGACGAAGTTAGGTTTTTTGCCGAAAAAGTAAAACATTTTATTTTTGGTAAATGCGTTGATAGTTTGTATCGCTCCTAATAATTTTTAAAATTAGTATTATTTTCGATTCAATGTTAATAATTGATATTATTTTGGGTTATTTTTTCTAATTCAAAAATAATACAAGATTATCACAAGCAAAAGTTATCAAGAAACAGATTTGTCTAGTCATTCCGAAATGAATATGAACTGAACCCAAATCTCTGAATTCCACCAACCCTAAAATATTAGCTAGGGTCGGTTTAGGGTCGGGTCAGGTCGGTCAAATAGTTCGGTCCAGACCACATCAACTCGAAGGTTCGGTGCTACCGCGTTTGATCCGAAGCTCAACTTCTACACATCCCTTAGCTTTGCACAAAAGCAAACAACTTTGCAATTGTTGAGAAATTTGTGCTAGACTAAACCGGTTAATTCCACACCTTAAACAAAATAAATAATCAAAATACCTTAATGATTCAACAATCATATGAATAAAATATATGATCCGGTCCATCTTTTAACGAAAAAGAAAGGAAAGAGATCGATATTAAATATATCGTGACATGACTTTTTGACAAAGTATTGTATAAAGGTCTAGCCAACTCATGTTGCAATATGCATATATATATATGCACACAAACAATCTCCTCTTCCACATAACACAACCAATACCTTCTTCTACTTTTTCTTCTTCTTCTTCTTCTTCTTCTCTTTGATCTTCGTCTTATTCTACGTTTTCGGTATCAAAGACACTAAGGATTGGAATGGTGAAGGAAGTGATTAAGTGCAAAAATGAAGAAACCCATCTAACGGTTATGAAGACATCGTTGTTCTTCGCCGGAGATGGGTTTTCCGTGTACGACTCGCAAGCCCAACTCGTTTTCCGAGTCGACTCGTGTGGCGGCAACCGAGAGCTCGTGCTCATGGATCCTAAAGGCGGATGTCTCTTCTCCCTTCGTCGCAAGGTACGATACGATATTCTCATTTTGAAATTTTCTTTTGTAATTTGTAGCTTCAAGTTAGGGATTTGATTATTTCTTCCATACTAAGCCATCAATGTCACTATGAAAGCTTTCTATGCTTACATTTCTTGCAAAATTACCCATAATTCTGAGCTTACATTTTCGGCTTAATTACCGCCGGGGTGTTATACTAGCCGAGTATTGACTCAGCTTGTTTATATAGCCGAGTCTAAATTTTAAACGAGCTTTTAAAATGCGTTAAGATTCAATCCGTTTAGAATATAAACGAGCTTGAGCTTTTGAAAAGGCGAACCCGATCAAGTAACTCGTCGATATTATTATTTTAGTCAAACAAGCCAAAATTTATCTGAACAAGTCAAACATTGATTTGCTCAAACTCGGCTCGTTTGTAAATGAGTTGTACCTAAATTTAATAGGAGCTTTAAAATATGTTCATATTTAAATCGCTAAAAAATCAACGAGTTTAAGTCGAACTTTTAAGGAAGCGAACGCGTGTCGAGTAGCTCGTCACATGTAACATCCCAAAGACTAACTATTACTCGTACATATTTATTTTTAAAGTAAACTATTAAAAATCGTTATAAAAAGAAAGCATGTTACTTTTAATTAATCATAGTATAACTTTTTCTTGGACCAACAAAAACTACACATGCATTAACATTTAACATGCAAGTGTGTTCATAGTGTTTTGACACGTACATTAGTGTTATGCCATCACTATAAAAATATGTAATCGAAGATGTTACTATTATAACAACTTAGTTACAACTAAACATAAACCAAACACACTTTTCGTATATGTATGTAATACTTTATGAGATTTTGTTAGTTGTTTTGTAACTTTTTGTAGGTGGGGGTAGTGACTAGTGAGAGTAGTTGACAACATATTCGATATATATATATATTTGCTAGCTTGATATACGTAGATCTACGTACTATATATATAATGAGATTTGCTTAGTTGTTGTGTATTAACCTTTTTGTAAGTGGGTATTTAAAGTTGATCGATAATATATTTTCAATACAAAAGCTACCAAAAATCACGTAACTTTTGGCAACGAAATCACAGATTCGATACTCAATTTGATTTTAAATCATTTTTTTAAACAGTGGCCAAGTCTGCACCAAAGATGGGAAGGCTACGCCGGAGAATTCAAAGACGACGGAACATCAAAGCCAATCTTCAACGTCCGGCGATCTTCCATGATCGAACGGTCAGCAGGAGTCACCGTTGAGATGTACACACCTCTAGGAGATGAGTATCATATCGAAGGTTCCTTTGCTAACCGGAGTTGTAAAATCTACAAAACCTCCGACAGGGTTTCTGTGGCGGAGATTCGCCGAAAAGTGGATTCTAGCGCCAACGTTGTCCTAGGAAAAGACGTCTTTCTTCTAGCCGTTAAGTCAGGCTTTGATGCTGCTTTCGCCATGGCACTTATTCTAGTGCTTGATCAGATCAACAGAGATGATGATGTGGACTCCGGTGATTCACCTATGGGGAAGAACCCGGTTCAGGAAACTCCGGCGAGGAAGGCCACTGTTGGGTGCAGTTCTGATGAGATATAATACTTTTAACAGATGTATCTCTTATTGATTTTTTTTTTTTACATCTATGTAAAAGTGCATATGGTAATACAAGTTATGGCTGATTTGAGACAAGAGGAAGAACTGATCACAGATGATAAGCACTGTCAACAATCATCATCAAGATGCAAGAAAGGCAAACAAGCCACAGAAAAGGCATATGCATATGGTAATACAAGTACTAGATTAAGTCTGAACATGATGATACAAGTAAAAATCTAGTGACAAATAGTTTGAAAACTTCAACAGCTAATTAAGTGAAATCACACTTGACTTGCAACATTAGCAGTCAAAACTACATGGGTTTCCCTTATTCATTACTTAATCAAAGCTAATTCAAGAGTCAAAGCAATCTCTATGGCATATATATATATATATAAAATACAACAGGGCTAAAAGAGAGGAAGGTTTTGTTACTGTATGATGTAATTAACGACTAACTGTAGGGGGCGCTGCTTGCTGTGACATAACCTTGCCATTCTCTATGCTCGCCTTGTCGGATTCCTGTGCTGATGAATCCGGCTGTTCTTTCTCAGCTTCCTCGGATAGAGGTGCTATTCTGTTATACTGCTCTTTTTCTACTGTGTTATCAGTGTCCTTGACCTCAACCTCCTCGAATTTACTTTTCTGTTCGGTTGCATCATTCACCTTTTCTGCATCTTGGGATGTTTCCTGATTGGCATTGAAATCATTTGTACCGTTTGTTTTTTCTTCCACTTCACATGCCGGTTTTTGCTCAGAGATCTCTTTCTTCTCCTCTTCAACTTCAACAACACTAGCATCTTCGGTTTTGGTCCCATCTGCATCAGCTTGAACTTTCTCATCCTTATCCCCCTTTGTTTCTTCTATCGGAACAACTGAATTATTTATGTTCTCTTCCTTGTTCGGTTCAGCTTCTGTCTTATCAATAATTTCTTCATTTTCTGTCAGATCCGCTACTTTGCCTTCATCTTTCATTTTGGTATCCTCCTTCTCAGCTGCTTCCTTGTTCGGTTCAGCTTCTGTCTTATCAATAATTTCTTCATTTTCTGTCAGATCCGCTGCTTTGCCTTCATCTTTCATTACAGCAGCTTCCGTCTTGCCATTAATTTCTTCATTTTCTGTCAGATTCACTGCTTTGCCTTCATCTTTCATTTCAATATCCTCCTTGCCATCAGTCTGTTCAGTAGTAACCTCTTGTTCCTTGTCATCTTTTGATGCAGATGATTTTCTTCTACGTTTCTTTACAGGCTCATTTTCAGAAGGAGGCGGTGTTGCTTTTACCTTTTCACTGATTCTAGCAGACCTTCGACGTGTTTCACCAGAACTCCAGTCAAACTCTGACACTGCAGGATTACCCGGGTGTGATTTTAGGTATTGGTCCAACTGTTTTCGGGTACTAATCTCCTCCCCAGTTGGAGCAACAAACACAATCTCAGGCTTTTTAGGCCCGCCTCCTCTTTTTGGTGTGTACTGTACAAAATGTGCATCAAACCATCACTAGCAGAATCCAGCAAATACTCAAATATGCAATAACTGTTGTTACCAGATCTAAACAATCAAAAGGTAACCGTAGCAATACTCGATAGCAAAAATCCCCTCAACTGATTACATTTTTAAATTCATCATCAGAAAGATTAAAAAAACCCTCGAGGTTTCTGTTAAATTTATCTTTTATATCCGTCGGGTCTAAGACGTGGAGGGGATACACGCCACAAGTGAACCTCTACACATTAACCCTCGGGTTCCATCCTAAAACCAATCGGCAATAGGAGGAGTAACCCTTGGGTTTATATGCTAGGTTCACATTATTCATTATAGTCGATGTGGGACACAATAATCCACACATCTCAACAGTTTCTACAGATGTTAAAACCAGTAGTATATAGGAATGTATTGGATTGCAGGCGTGAACTTAAAATTCAAAGTCCGTATTTTTTTTGCTCGTCCCTTCTTATTATCGTTATCTCGCTCTCGCATACAAGATTTAGCATACTTTGGTGTTTCCAAGACACTGCATGTATATTTCATATCTGAAACATGTCCGAAACAGTATTCATATAAGTGTTTTATTCACTCCCTAGAACAAACAAAAGTACTTCTCATTTCCGACAAGATATGACTACAAAGAAGATCAAATGAATATTTCCACCACTTTTCAGCTAAAAACACTATATAAAAGCCAAACAAACATATTAAGATAGATGGACATATAAGCAGTCAGATTCCTTGCAAGAAAGAAAGAAACAACGATAATCGGTTTGCAGACTATATGACCGAGTTGAGCTTTCAATAACAGCTACCATTTAGTGCATCAATGCCGTATAAGGGAACGACTCTAAACATTATGCTTGGAAACCGAAAAGCAATAGCTTCTTCCCAAGATAAAACACCAGAAAATCTAAGATAGAGCTGTACACTATCCAGTTACATAAACTGCTCCTAGTTGAATGATGCCAACATAGTTCCCCTATAAATCTTTGATTTACATCCACCAAAGTTCACAAACAATAATCAAATTGATTTCCAAGCAGGATTTTTTTAAAGTAGTAGCACAATTTCATTCAATTAAACAAGGCCTAGATGCCTCACACTGATCAATCTACATTCCCAATTGACAAGGTTAAAAGCCCTAACATTTCCAACTAATTACCACACCCAGCAATAGAAGATCATTAACCCCAAAACAGGAAACAGAACAGATTGACCCAGAAACCCTAGCCACGATTTAGGGGAAATCAAACCAACAAATTAACCATCTTCAGAGATTAACACAGAAACCCAAAATTTACCAATTACCTTCGCAAAAACCTAAAAAACAGTGAAAACAGTAAGAGAAATGAATCGAATTGACACGAGAGGAAAAAAGTCAATCAACTTCGCAAAAAGCCAAAAAAAAAAAAGAAAGAAAAGAAAAATCATTACAGAAAGGGAAAATCTTTATTAGGAGGAGAGAGAGACCAATTTCTTCCATAACGGCGGAGCAGAGAGTTCAACTGAAAAAACCTCCTTGTCAGCTGAAATCGCCATTGTCGGTCACCCTGCAGATACCCAACTAACAAAATAAAGATCAAAATTGAAATTAAGAGAGAAATCAAGCAAATACCCAGCATAATTCAGCTAACATACATCAAATTGCAAGGAATTGAGAAGAAAAAGGGGGACAAACCGTGGAAGTTGCTTGAGATTTTTGTTATTGAGGTTCTCTTTGCAAGAGAATGAAGCGAAAAAAGTGCGACGTGTAGAAATATAGTTAGATTTGGGGGTTAAAAGGGATCTCTGATGAAAGAAGCTCTAAATTTGTGGGTACGAGGCACCAAACTTTCGACAACTTTGGAGGATAAGCTGCCAACTGTCCAATTTGGTTTTTTTTTTTGCCCCAACAGATAAATAGTTTTAACATTATCGATTATGCTATTCGGATATTTCAATGATTTTTAAACTTAATTTTTATAATTTATGTCCTACTTTTTGTATATTATTGTTGTATTGTGAAATACGAGCTTGTGTTGAGTTAAATATTGATTTTTTAGGTACGGAAAAAATATACGTGTTAATATTTATTTATTTATTGCTAGAATTTTTTAAGTTTAAACTTTGCGTATTATTTATTTATATTTTGTGTAGTATTCATTTAAATACTTTGTATTATTTGTTTTTGGGTTAAATAGGGGCAGAGTCCTTTGTGTATAAATAAGCATAAGGGAGACCATTTTTTTTAAAATGTACATAAACTAGGTCCTTTGTAATTATATATAAAGATTAATTAAAAGGATGAATTGGTAATTACAGTTTAGTAAAGCCCAAACCCAATCTATTTTATAAATTTAAGGTCCAATCAGGCGCACTCGGTTATACAAGCCCAACCAATCGGGATACACCAGGTCCGCGTACACAAGTTCGGGTACACAAGGTCGGTCGAAAATAAATAAATAAAAACTAAATGCATTTAGTGGTACACAAGGTCCGTTGAAAATAACAATCTTGCATTTTGTGGGTTTCGAACTATGGATGACTGACCATCCCTCCCGCCCTTAAACCAGCTGTACTAATTGAACTTGGTAATCTATTGATATTTTTTTAATGTTAATCTTAATGTCTGCTTACACAAACTAGTGTTACACACGATTTTCTAAAAATTTATTTACACAAACATCTCGATATTTTTACAAAAGAATCTCCATTTATTTACACAATCAAGCCTCTCGATTTACACAATCAAGCCTCTCGATTTAAACAATCAAGCCTCTCGATTTACACAATCAAGCCTCTCGATTTACACAATCAAGCATCTCTTTATTTACACATTCAAGCATCTCGATACACAAGCCCGCGCCAGGGCCCGATACACAAGCCCGCACATTTACACAAAATCGAGTTACACAAGTTCCAGCCTATTCGAAAACCGAATATTAATACACAAGATTAAGGAATGCGTTTTCTCTAGCCTTGATTGGGGTCAGGGGAAGACCTTCATCTGCCAACGCGGTTGGATGGAATTGAACAAACCTGTGTTATGGCAACATTCATCAGTCTAAGTAGTGCTAATTCTTAGGCCCTAACATGAACTACATATTGTATATAATCATTACTTACAAAACCAACACCAATGGTGCTGATGTAGTTGTCCAAGTAAGAATCATCCTGCAACATACAATGAGTTATACAGTCGTCATAGCTAAAATTAGAAGTAACTTAAACTCTAAGAGGATAAATGAAAATAAAAGATCATGTAATTTGACATGCATGTGTCCTCCTAATATTAAAGTCAATGCTAAAACTTTAGAGCTTCAACAAATTCTAGTAGAAGGATAAAAAAAAAGAAATTCAGAGCATAACAACATCAACTTACTGCAAATCTAAGCAGAATGCATGACTTGCCAACTCCTGAATCACCTATCAGTAGTAGCTCGAAGAGATAGTCACTGCAAATTTAAACATGTAAATGAGAACATAGCACTAAAGTTCCGATGCATCTTGAATTACTCTCTTCATTGAAGAATTCAAGTATAAAATAAAAACAAGAATAGATTAATTCCCCTTACAATGTACTGTTGACATCATTCACAGAATAGAGCACTAAAGTTCTGATAACAGTATCCATATATGCATCAACTAATGGTAAAGACTTTCCGACATGTAGATTACCTAATCATAAATGG
This sequence comes from Fagopyrum tataricum, assembly GCA_002319775.1. NCBI lineage: Eukaryota > Viridiplantae > Streptophyta > Magnoliopsida > Caryophyllales > Polygonaceae > Fagopyrum > Fagopyrum tataricum. Next base: position 31,869,171 of record CM008281.1, on the reverse strand, counting down.
TTCCCTAATCATAAATGGTGACAGAAAATAGCAGCGTAGTAGACGAGCGAGGTCCCGAGGAGGCGTGGAAGAATCCGGAGAGGGTTGCCGGCTGGGAAGACCGAGGAGGCGAGACGAGGCGATCCGGCGAGGCTAGGCGATCCGGTGTCCCGGCAAGGCGAGGAGAGGCAATCCGGTGGCCCGGCGAGGCGAGGAGGCAAGGGGAGGATTGAGGAGGCAAGGAATCGCCGAATCGGGGCTGAATAAAGGCTGAGGAGTGAGGCGATGAATCTTAGGGTTTCAATGCAATTCTCAAACGCGAAGGGCCGAGGAGTGGAAGAACGATGACTCTTAGGGTTTTGATTTTAATTTATTTCAAATTCCGATTTTACCCCTATTTTTAGAATTAAAAATAAATTAGAAATTGCTTAGGGCCTATTGTGTATCCGGTTTACATAAAAGGCTTTACTAGCCCATTTTCTCTTTGTTTTAATATTTAAAAAACTTTTTCAAAGAATATATAATTTATGAAACGAAAAAAATGGATTGTTGGGATATTTTTGAAAACTTGTGTATCAATTAGGCTACTTATATAATCAATTAAGAAAGTAGGCTTCTAATTATGCAGAACAAAAGATAAAATAGGAAAAATATAAAAGGTTGTGACCAAAATATCCTTGATCTATCCTAATTTAAATATATTAAAATTTTCCCAATATAAACCGTTGAAACTGAATCAGTTAATTTAGGATACATGATATGCGTTGAACTTCTCTCTCGTTCTTCTCTGAAAATCATCGCTGATTGCGAAAAACCCTGTGTATCAATTTGAAGAAAATCGGCCAGCGTTTGGAGAAATTGAGCAATTGATTTTGACAGATATACAGATCAAATTACACAACTGCTTTCTAGTCGTCTTTAAGGTATTCAAATTTATCGTTCGTCATCATCAATTTTATTAGGTAACAAGTCTGAAATGAACTCTGTACATTTAACAGATTCTCCATAAACGATATGCTTTTAGGTTTCGTTTAACCAAATGTATATAAATTTCATTCGTTGTGCTTGATTATGTGGATTTATCGTGCATACATAGTTTAAGTTCTGTACATCGTATTGCTTCCATTGTTCTTCACTCGTGCTTGATAATGATAGGTTTATGTGTAAGGTATTGGAATTCATCCTTCGTCAATATCAATTTCGTTAGTTATACAGACCCGAAAAGAACTTTGTAAATTTGAACGATTCTCCATAAACAATATCTGTTTTAGGTTTCGTATAACGAGATGTATATGAACGTCAGTTGTGTGCTTAATTATGTGTATTTCTTGTGCAAACATTGTTTACGATATGTCATGGTTTCATTGTTCGTCATCATGGTTTGTATAAATGTTGTGTTAATAATTGTGTACTATTTTATGTAATTGATGAGTAACTTAGGTTGATTCATTGTGTATATGACTTACTTTGTGTACATAGTACATATTGTGTACAATGATTTGTGTTATCATATGAATTTGTATGTGTGTGTTTAGTTTGTGTAAAAATTGTTATACGTTGTGTATTGTGTATTATTAAATGCTTAGTAAGTAGTTTATGTTGTGTATATCAATTAGTATAGTTTTTCTAATGATTATTTGTTAGTTTGTGTATATAATCATTTTATATTAAATATTTAAACAGGGATGAAAGTAGTGTACGTAACAACTTATTTCGGTGGTGTCTAGAAGGTTGAGGATGGTGAATGAAACTATCATGGAAACTTGACAAGTAAGCCTATAGTTGTAGACGTTAAATCCACATATGATGATCTAGTTAAATTGATTGCTTCGAGGTTTGATTTGTGTATAAAAGAGGTCGATGTAAAATTAGCGTACACAAATCCTTTCAATCCCGCTCTAAGGCCATTTGATATTAATACCACGGATGATGCGTTTATTGAAATAAATGAGTTGAACAATTCCATTGGAGTGTCCCTCTGTGTGTTAACACCGTTCCAATATCAACTGATAAACAATTGGTTTTGATGGATCTACATAATAATGAGGAAGGCTTGAGGAATGAAGTAAATACATACGGGGGAGATACGATGATACCTTTACAACATTGTGTTGGGCACACATCTACAATTATTGTTGAATGTTCTACAAGTGTATTGGACAATGAAGCGTTTTATGAGACAAGGTGTAACAATCTGTCTATTGTACCTCATGAGAGCAATTGTGTACCGCCTACAGCACAATTTGGCCTAATGATTGGAAAGACATATGGTAATAAAACTGAGTTGAAGAATGCACTGTGTCTAAACGCCATATCAGAATGTTCACAATATACGTTTGTGAAGTCAAAGATGAGGGCCGTAACAGCGAAATGTATTGACAAAGATTGTAAGTGGAGGGTTCATTTCTCTATCTTGGACCAGTCACATTATTTTACAACAACAAAGTATGTATCTTCCCACACATGTTCTTACCACATGAGGAGATCACTGAAAAGAGGAGCTTCGTACCAAGTAATTGCTGAAAAAGTTAAATCAATGTAAGCGATACAAATACATTTAGTATTTAGTTTCTGTTTGGTATAGTATGTACAAAATAAACCTTACTCTCAATAAATGTTTTACATAATGTAGGTATGGTAGTTCAAAGCAGTTACCGTTTGTCCACCAGATAATCACGATAATGAAAAGTTTATAGAAGGCCCAACAACAATCCTTTCATCTTCCGTCGATCTACAATTCTTGGGTGATTCCATAGGGGATGTGGAAACTTTATTAGCCGCCATAATTTATTTTTCTTTATGACTCGATTTATTTCCTTGTACATTACCAAGGTTCTGCCTTTCTTGGTTAGCGCGATGATAATTCCTGTTCCCAGCGATCTCCTTCCCTTTGTTGGCGTTTCCTCTTCTCGTCACGATCAACAAGGGACCGAAGTCATGGTCCGCCGGAGTTGAATTCGGCGGGATAGATTCAGTCAGAGGGGTGCCCGACTCACTTTCCTTAGTACTTCCACGATCGTTGCTCTTCTCTCCTTCCGATCATTCGCATTTTGAATATCCTTCTTCCCGAACTTGCAACCAGACGCATAATGGCCATATCTCTCACAACTGTAGCAGATAGATCGGAGACCTTCATACTCAATGCATGCCCTAACAAACCTTCCTCTGTTAGAATGTAAAGATTTGGGGTCAATCTTAACAGGGTCCCCGATACCAGATGCCATGAACCACAAAATTCTCTCGTCATACCATTGGACCGGAACATTAGTTATCCTGACCCATATCGGAGTAGTTGTTATTGGCTCGGACGTAACAAAGGTCGGATTCCATCTCTTCATGATGAGACATATGCCAAAGATTGTCCAAGGACCTTCTGCAAACACCGTCAACATCTCATTCTCATTGTTGAATTTAACCAAGAAATAGCTATTAGGAAGATCAATCACTCTCATGTGTCCCCCTAGCTTTCACAACTCGCGGATCTTACGTTCCATGACCGAGAAAGCAATCGGAAACCCCAACACCTTAAAAACGATTGAGAACTTCGTAATAGCTTTGAGTTCAACAGTGACCTCCTTACTTATCTCAATCACAGGATTGCTGTTTGCCCCGAAAGGGAACGAAATAGTGGCTTTACCCTTCAGGGAATCCATAGATTTCGGGATTTTATCGTTGTTTTTGAAAACTCCCTTTCCAAGCAACTCCTTCCAAAATATATTCTTCTCAGTGCAGGATGCTGGAGATTTCTCGATCTTGTCACTTGCCCCAGGCTTGGTACTTGCCAAAGGACTTGTGGGATCAGACTTTTCATTCGTGGTCACTTCTCCAATTGCAACAGAAATAGTGTTTTTAGTCCCTGCAACTACCGTGTCAGTCGACATAACTAGGGTAGAGATAATCTCATCGGCAGTTTGTGTCTCTTCCATACTAATATCATCCTTATTCAAATCTGTTCTCACCATTCCCACATCATGTCTCTCCGTAGATGGAGAGCTCTCCTCCATTGAAACTCACGAACGTCGGCTGGCCGGAAAAGTAACCCTTTTTTTTTCGCTAAACAAGGGTTTTCCGAAAGAGAGCGTTTTTCATTAACTCTCTACATTGCATATCAAGTATATTTTTTGTCAACACGAAAGTGGTGAGTAAATTTGTTACGATAAGATTTTTCGATTTTATTAGGATTTATTGAAATTGCCAATTTATATTTCAATTAAAAACAGACTTTTTCAAAATAAATTGGAGCTGCAAGAAACGTGGAGGTGACACGTGGCAAAAGAAGGCTCTCCTTTAATAGATATAAGATGATAAGATTTTCTGATTTTATTAGGATTTATTGAAATTGCCAATTTATATTTCAATTAAAAATAGCCTTTTTGAAAAAAAAATTTGGGGAGCTGTAGGAAACGTGGTGGTGACACGTGGTAAAAGAAGACTCTCCTTTAATAGAACGTAGTTTTAATACTCGTGCATACACGGGTTAGACGATAATTGTGTGTCATAAAAAATGTATGATAATTCATTATGTTAAGAATTGTTTTAATTGTTATATGATACTTGTTGTAAATCCAAATCCTACAATAACAATCACGAAAGAGAATTTCGAGACAATATCCTCTGAGATACTCGAATGTCAAAATTTGTATCAAATAAATAATTAGGGTTTATTAAATTAAATGTTAGAGTACGTGATGTGGTTTAACAAATAGATGACACTATAAAACTGATGAGGTGACCGCACAAAACTGCGTCAAACATCATTTCACAGATTGTTTTAATATATAAGATAGATAAAAAGTCATGTGTAAAACATATATTAACAAAAAAAATAAAACAAATAATAAAATTTAAATTAATAATATTAAATAATAATATATTAAAATGTAAATGAAAGAGATTTATATAATATAAATAGTATGTCTATGTTAAAATTTACAATATCAATTAGTTAAATTTAAGTAGTGAATTAACTAACCGTTAATAAGATTAATAACATATGTTAATTTATTAAAATAAAAATATTAATAAAAATATTTTTTTAAAAAAAACTCAAAATAATAACAACTATCAATTAAACTCAATAATATAAAAAAATTATACAAAATCATTTGAAAATATCTGATATTTTTTTCCAAAAAATAATATGATCGATTTTTTTTAATAATATCTGTGACTTAGGCTTATATAAAAAAAATTGTTTGTAAAAAAATTATTGAGATAAATGGGGTATTAATGCACTTTTTTTATTAAAGTATAAAATATGCAGGCTTTTTTTTATTATGGTATTAATTATGTAGGTATAAATAAGTTATTTAGAAAAAAAAATTCTTCCCTTTTCCCTCTCTCTTCGGCTGGGCTATTTTGGCGATTCGCCCATATCGTTATTCGTCTTCGCTCTCTCACCTCTAACCTTTAGGACACGGTTGATTGAGATCGATGTCACCGATGTTGAAGTCTTGCTCTCCTCGTCTCCTTCTACTGCCGGATCGATCTCCCTATCGATGGACCCAACGTCGATTTTTGCAAGAAAATCAGACAATTCGCATCAGGGAGTACAACTTCTTCCTCTGGTTGGCTCTCATCTTTGTGACTGTATTCCTCCTCAAGAAGCTCGTGGAGATGTTCGATCTACGGAGAAAAGACATTTCGATTCAGATATCATCTCCCTCCTTCTGTGGCCACTGCAAGCTATTAGCCTGGGACAATCAAAGTCCACGGGAAGATCTCACTGTTAAACATTATTGAAAACAATTGTGGCGTATTGTCTGCTGCGATGGTTCGAGGTTTGGATTCGCTAATTGATACAACTGTGGATGTAGATAGGTTTGTTGTTGAAAATTTTCCCGCTTTCTTTATGTTTAAGTGGAATTGGTGTTGTTTGATTTCAATCTGTGATGGTTGAAATTTGGCAAAGAAAGATTCCACTTGCTATTTGATTTCAATTTGTGATGTCATGTCGAGGTGTAAGTTCAGTTTTTACATATATATGATGCTTTCTTTCTTTTTTATCCAACATTTGTTGAATAGATCTGAGAAAGTTGTTTAGTCATTCTTATATGTTTGAATGCTTGATGCTGTTGTGTTCACCCTATACACTTCACTTTGATTTTAATCATATTTTGTACCTCTTGTACACTGTATTTTATTCCAATATTTTACAAGTATCATATCATAACAAAGATGTATTTGTTCATTGAATCTTGAATTTTACAATATGCTTAGTAGATAGAATGAACTGAAATTCATGTTCAAAGCCCTTGTGCTTGTGATCCCTTAGCAACTCACGTGTCTCTTATCAATGGCTATGTTTCTGCAGGGAAATATTTCAGTGTTTCTGCAGGGAACTATTTCACATACTTGTCTCTTAGGTGCGTAGAGGATTTTTTTTTCCCCCTTGTTTCTTTTGTTGCTTATGAGCTTAATACTATCAGGTTGAAGAGACCGAGGAAGCGAGGAAGAAGTTCACAAATGCCAAGTCTATCTCATCTGCACAGTACTTTGGAGATCAGAATAGATCTAATGATGATTTCCGTGCTTATTTGTCAAAGTTTTCAGTAAGTTGATGGTCTGTTTATGTGTTAATCCAATTGAATGTGTTTGTGAAGTATCTCGACTTTGGGCTCTATATCACATGCATTTGCTGTGTGCGGCATTTCTGTGCTCGCTCATGCCTGAAATCAATGAATCTCACATAAACTCGAGCCAAAACACTAGAAATAGAAATTACAAGAGTTTATTGAACTCTCTCAACTTAGTTTACAGAACAAATCTAAAGAGTGGATTGGTAGTTTTCTTCTCTAAGCGTGTATAGACTACAAATAGTGGTTATTGATTAAAATGGCTAAATCATATTGGTTATTCAGCCAAAAAATCAGTTCTAAACTTGTCTGTTTGTATCCTGGAGTTGAAATATGTAGTTTCAATGTTTTAGTTCCTAATTAGCAATCCCCTATAACGGCCCTAGACAGATTTTTTTTTTTATGTAAGGTTATTAAAAAAAAAAAAATCAGTTTTCACTAACAGAAGTTACAGAACAAAAGCTATAAAGTGGGAATTTCAGTGAAAACCAAATCATTGTTTTATTTAGGAGGGATACCCTTGCTTGTGGATTGCTTCTGCTTGATTAGTCCTATATCTATAAGATCATGTATAACATGCATGCCACATCATTTGGATTTTGGATTATCTTTTCCCAGTTTTTGCTCTCTGCAATTGGCTAACCGTGTAGTTGTTTTCCTTTCTAGAATTCAAGTGCAATCTCTAGTGCAGATCTCTTTGGTCAGGATTCCGATAGTGCTTTTGATGTGTCTGCAAGTGACCTCATTAACAAATTGGCCTTCTAGGTACCTGGTTATTTTAGCATTTTCATTATTTGCTTCTTCTATAGTATAGCTCTACTAGAACTTTATCCTCAACGACTATTATATAATTAATTGTCCTATTGCCTATTTTACCTGGCAGTTTGTGGTAGCCACTTCAACTTCTTTTCATAAAAGAAAACGAAAGATGTATACTTCGTTCAAAAGGGAAAAAGGCATGATCTGCATGATTAGATACACATAGATTGCCTAATGCATGATAGCAGCATTCAAGAAACGCAACGGAATGCAAAGCAATCTACAAACGTTAGTAAGGGTGAACCTGCTCTTAAGGTACTGATATTTATGCCAAGGGCCTTGAGGTTTTTTCTGTTTATTTTTGTTGGATTAGGATGTGAAATTTTGTTTTCGTGCATTTGTTGCAATGCAGATCACTGGTTGAGCTCTGGCTACCTGCTTGCTTTCATATTTAACGTTTATCGGAAGTTTTGTGTTTGGACGGTGAGTGCAGAGATGGAGAAATCATGCGATGAAGATGGAGTCTCAGTCCATTCCCGAATCCTGCATTTGGGCAGATATAGAAGAACTCCATTTAATTACCAGTCATAATAAAGTACCATTTCTTCATGCGAGATTCCTAGCTCAGCCATTGTATTAATGGCCTTTGTGATTCTGGGTTTCATCTGTAGCGTTCATAAAAAAGGATGACACAATTAGATTTTTTTTGTGTACTTTTCTTCAAATCGCTGGCTAGTGAGGGTTAATTGTTAAACCCTGCATAAACTTGCTATCAACTAAAAATATATGTTCTCTTCAGAATCTAAAGTGCTGAAAAGCCATACAAATTGGAAGATACCAAAAAAAATTTCAAAAACATATATACCACATTACCACAAAATTTTACCGTAGATGTTTATACAAAATTAAGCATATTCACTAAAACTGTCACCTCATTTGCACATGAACAAACATATCATGTAAATCCCAATATAACTATTCCAAGAAGAATATATACATGCGCAACAAGAGAAAACTCTAGAGTCATTCAGTACTGCTCATATATGAATGAAGGCATGTTAGTGTCATTTAGTTAGTCATAAAATGCTAGTGTGTATGTATCATCTAAATCAAAAAATAACATAGACGAAGTGAATTTGAATGTCAAACGTTGGATATTAAAATCGGGTAACAACAAAGTTGGGTAACATCAGTGAATTTGGATGTAGAACGTTGGGTATTAAAATCGGGTAACAACGGAGTTAGGTAACATAAGTGAATTTGGATGTAGAACGTTGGGTATTAAAATCGGATAACATAAGTGAATTTGGATGTAGAACATTGGGTATTTAAATCGGGTAACAACGAAGTTGGGTAACATAAGTGAATTTGAATGTAGAATGTTGAGTATTAAAATCGGGTAACATAAGTGAATTTGGATGTAGAACGTTGGGTATTAAAATCGGGTAACAACGAAGTTGGGTAACATAAGTGAATTTGGATGTAGAATGTTGGGTATAAAAATCAGGTAACAACGAAGTTGGGTAACATAAGTGAATTTGAGTAATAAAGTTGGGTAACAGAGTATAATGTTGGGTAACAAAATTGAGTAACAAGGTTGGGTAACAAAGCTGAGTAAGTTGGGTAACAGAGTATAATTTTGGGTTTCTTCACAAATAGAAAGTACATATTTAGTGTTTATATAAAATTTTATCTACACACTTTATTCCTTATAAAAACCTACACACTTATCGATTTCACCCAAGATTATTCTATTAAAACTTTTTTTTTCTAAGATTTTATTTTAAAAAATGAAGAAATATTTGTTTGGTTTATGAAATGATTTGGTGAAAAATTGATAAAGTGGACCGCTAAAAAATTAGTTGGTAAAATATTTGAAATAAATTCATAATTAAATATTTTAAATAATTTGTTATAACATGGTAGAACTTGGATTAACAAAAAATTAACAAGTGTAAATTTAATAATGTGAATTCACCTAACTGTGACACGTGTAAATTTTGAATTCACCAAATTGTTACATGTGTAAGTTCACGGGCTGCTTTAGTATATAAATAAATGGATAAGATGATAAGATTTTCAATTTTATTAGAATTTATTAAAATTGTCAATTTATATTTTAATTAAAAATAGGCTTTCTGGAAAAAAATTGGAAGGAAACATGGAGGTGACCATGTGGCAAAAGAAGGCTCAACAGATATAAGATGAGTTTATTCACCAAAATGCAATTAATATTCAAAATGCAATTAATATGAATATTTTTCCCTAAATATTCATAGGATATATTGTATATTCGCCAAAATCTTCAAAATTTGTAAGAACTTATTCTTACTCCAAAAATTAGGGAACTCTTTTATACAAATTATTTGATATTTGATGCATGATGTTATGCCCTTAAAAAAAAATTTCAAAATTATCATTTTTACAATTTTAATTTGCTCAAAATCTTTAAAAATGTCATATACGTTGGTAAAAATTAAAAAATGGTGAAGCTTTTTTTTTACAAAAATATAGTATTTATAGAGTGAATTCTTCATGCCGAAATATAATATTTTAAGATTGTCATTTTTTTTTCCAAAATTGTAGATCAAATTTATAATCACAACATTTGTGCCATGCTTTTTTAACGATGCTCACTATGTTGAATTGTCACCCAAATGATTTCAAATTAATGATAGATTTTCCCATAAAGTATAAGAGAGCTTATCTATTAAGATTGCATGACCTCCACAGTACAGTTTCCCATTTTTCACATGAATGGAAAACCTACAAAGAGCCCCTTCTAACCCTATCAAAAATCCAAGAGAATCAGACCGACAGAATCTTACAACTATTAACCTACGGTTAACATTCGACGGAACCTTCGACGGAACCGATATATCATATTTGTATTGTTTTGAACTTAATACGAAAACGAGCAGGTTGGGTAACAAATATCTGAACAATTCCTCCCATCCCAAAGAGCCCCTTTAAGAGAACTACTCTAATGTACATAGACATCAAGAAGTTCTTACTTGTTCATCTTTTAAAACGAGTTCCCTTGTTACGTTTATCGCCATTCCTCCCATCCCAAGCAGATGCCCAGAAAAACAGAGCCATCCAGAAGAAAACTGCAAAGAAAATCTGAACTGTGTCTTGGATCCTAGATAAAGCTGCAAGGGGAAAAGAGAAAATAAAATAAAAAACAAATAGGTCAAATTCATCAGCGAGGATGAGTGTAAAAGCGACGAGGTTCAGGAAAATGAATGCGTGCATACTCTATGTAGAATCATCAACCATGATTTTTGTCATCATGGTTTAAGTGTCATTTCTTAAGCAATATTGACAACTAACAGATGTGCATTCACTTGCATCTAGTCCATTTGTGTTATCTATTGTAATCAAAGGAGTCAAAAATCCTGGTCATAAAGGATCTTATATATGCTCAAATGAAAACTTAGAAACTAAAAAGCTTATCATAAAGAACCAGTTCACAGCTAAAATAGAAAGATGAGCATAAGTAAATAAGAACCATGCAATAAAATTGGTAGTCTATGATTCATTTCAACAAGCATGAGTAACAATTAGATTTGAAGGATATATATATATATATATGAACAGTTATCCATCTTAATAGCAACACTTTGTTCATATACTAATAAGACCAATCATAATCACCTACATCAACAAACAATGCCAGACAAATTTCATCTTCTTCCGAGAATGAAGCTCCTAACTCTATGTCAATCCATACTTAGTGTTAGAGTCCGATATAGACGGACCGGGTAAAGCGGGGGTCGTATCACGAGCGCACATGCGTGTTAGGCCCAAATCCAACACATAAACCCGATAAAGTTCCATCCTAAAACCAATCGGCAATAGGAGGAGTAGGTCACCGACCTTATATACTAGGCTCGGAAACCTTATATACTAGGCTCGGAAGTCCCAATCTTTCGACGTGGAACTAATTATCTCCAACCCCGCAAGTGCAACTAGAGAATATATACCGAGTTGCACTTGCCCACAAATTAGGATCACGAGCCACGTAGAGGCTAACCGCTCTGATACCATATCAGAGTCCGATACAGACGGACAGTAGAGCAGGTTGTGTCATGAGCGCACGTGCACGTTAGGCCCAAGCCCATCCCATAAACTTGAAGAATAAACTTGACGAAGTCCCGATCTGATCTTTCAACACTTAGTGACTTTTACATTCAAGCAAAACTTACACAAAGACACTTTATTTCAAACCAACATAGCTCGATCTCCAATTATGTCCTAATATGTAGCCTCAGGAATCAGAATGTGAAAATGGTGTCACTAACTACTGCAAGGATGAGCATCCCATTTTCGTAGGAACCTTGAGACATAGCTCGATCTCCAATCATGAAGGTACAACTATTTTGCATAAGATTAAAGTCATGAAGTCTTCCGCAAAATAGTAGGAATCATATCTTCAATCAACACATAATTCCTTTCTGGTTTCGTTTCCTACAGAAATTGGCTACTTTCAAAGACATAAATTCGGATGAATATGTTACCTCCTGAAACTGTTTCGTGTTGAGGAGGAGGATCAGACGGTGGAGAAGGTGACGGAGTTGAATCGGAACTTCCAGCCCGGTAAAATCGAATCCGACGGTCGAAATTATAAATTAAACCTACCAACGGACGCTGACGGGAGCGCTGAATCAGTAAATTGGATGAATAACGAGATGGTGAAGAGAACGGTAGCAGAAAGCGACGATAAGGTTGAGAATGGTAATTTAGTAGCCATAGCGATGGCCATTGACGGTGCTTTGAAGCGTATGTGGAGGAGAGAGAAGCCATTTCCAGACGGTGCTACTCCAGAGATTTTTTTTTTCCAGTAGGGAAGAAATTAGAAATCTTATAATGGTGTTGTATAACGAGCCGGGATTTTAGTTGGGCTGTGTTTCTTATTGGGCTTCAAAATGTAGGTGAAGATGACCCGCCTGTTATTTAGGAGCCATTTGGCAAGTAGAACTGAGGACATTTGAAGGGGTTGTTTACTTGAAAATTTGTTTATTTTCGGGTTTATAAATTGAAGGAGTTTATATAGATTTATAATTTATTTTCGGGTTTATTTTTCAATGGGTTTATATATATAAATCATATAAGGTTGTTTACTTGTAGTTTATTTTTTTGGTTTATTTTTGTTCAAAATACACTTATGTCCCTACAAATATCAGAGAAGGGAATACATAGAGATGAACAAAGAATATCGGGTTGGAAAAGCACAAGGTCAAACGGGTTTTAAACAAAAATAAACTCATTCAAACAAAAATAACCTTACTCGGATAAGTTTATTTTTGAGTGGTTTATAAACCCAAATAAACCAATAGAAACACACAAAAATTAAACCAAGGATTTATAAACTATTAAGTAAACAAAAATAAACTACAAGTAAACATGGCGTAAAACTCAACTTTTAAGGTTTAAATATATAATTTCATTTTGTAGTAAACTCGTATGTTAAATTCATTTGGTTTCTACTAGGGTTGTTAACCATACCGGACCGATTTGGATTTTAGAGGTCCAGTGCGGACTGGAATTTTCAAATTTCCAAGCCAAACCAGGCCGGGAAATCATCCGGAAGACCAGGAATTTTCGAAATTATGGATCCGGGCTGGAATTTCGCTCCGACTCGGATTCGTCTAAAGCTCTTTCTCTTAAAAATTTTTTTTATTAACTTCGGTCCTTCCAGTGTCATTGTTAACTTTCGGTCCTTCCAGTGTCATTGTTTTTTTCTGGTCTTGTTCCGGGACCGGAACGTATCTTATAGTTGGACCGTGAACCAGACCAAAACTTACGTGATCTCGAGCCTCGAGAACGAAGCACTTTTAAAACTTGGTAGAGAACACTTTAACCCTTCTTGCACCTACCCGCATCCAAAAAGGGGGATTTTGGGTCAACCCAAAAAATAGGAGCCTAAAAGGAGCAGATGCTGATACGAGCCTAAAATTCAGTAAAGGAAGAATTCTGCAAATGATGTTGTGCCAATCAGTACACATAAGTTGGAAGGAGCCAAGTAAATGAAAGCAACTGAGCAGCTTGTTGACAAAGACTGTCCTAGTAAGATATACAAGTCATCCTTGCGAATCGCGGCTTAAGCCAAGTTTGATCATGTAACCAAGGAACCATAAAACTTACAATTAGTTCTGGTGCATGATTAAACCTTGATTTCTTTGTTTTTTTAATCATACATCCCTTCTTGCTCCCAAATGTCCACCAGAAAATCTACCATTTCCTGCAGATTAGCAAGAGAGATTAAAGTTCGGTAATTGAGATTTTGCTGTTAAGAGGGATGCTAAGAAGTTTAAACTGTGCAGCATAGTAAGCTTACACTAAGAGGGATCGGCTGGGGGAATGGCTTGTTGCTCCCAAGCAAACCTTCATAGGTTGCATTCCAACTGCCAAGCCAGAAATTTTTTTAGCCAAATCAATTACATATAATAAGAACGGGAAATGACATTGATGAACAAGTTCACTGAAACAGAGTTCAGGAAGACAACTAGTAAATGGGTTCACTAACAATTTCTTTTAAAGAACTATAGTACTCCATACAGATCAAAATAGTCCATATTTTACAATACAATAGTTCATAATCTCAAAATGTGTATATTGTATTTTACAAGTTACAACACAATAGTTCATGGAAAAAAACGTTCATATTTCACTAAGTAATACGAAGTAATTCATATTTACAACAAAATAGTCAGTACCAGTATCTAATTTATGGCCATTTAATCCAATAAGTGCTTTTGAAATATAAACACATGGTGTATACGTTGCTATCTAATTTAAATAACCGAATTCTGCATACATCCTATATCTAATAGGCACCAATTTTGGCATCATTGTTGCAATCAAGGGCCAAGGCTAAAACCATCTAGAATTCAGGGAAAATGAACTGTTATAGTTTAGTTTACAATACAAATTTCACTCTTTACCACTTGCAAAGTTCACACTTAGCTTGGGCTATCACTTATACCCTTAAACTCTTTAGATAGAGAAGTGGGGTATGTTCTAGGAAGAATATTAGTTTCGTATTATATGGAATAAAATCATGAGCCAAACCTTAATTTTGGTTCTTGAACTTGCTGCTGTTCTCGATTAGCCGAAGTATTACCTACCCACCGCTGCCTGGTCTGATTCCACAGCAGAAGACCTATAGTAATATGGAAGAAATGAAAGTTACTCGAAAACAGACAACCGAGAATATCAAGAAATGTGTTCTAAAGTTTAATCAACTAATATCACGTTAAAATAAAGAATAATCAAGCAGTTAGTTGTGATGCAGAACAGATTCGTCTTTTAGACTATTGAGACTGACATTGGAATCTAAAATTTTCTATCCCAAAACAAAACGCCATTGCAAGTAAAGAATCCGAAAGAAATGTAACTTACCATGATTCACATATTCCATAGTAGAGGTTGCACTCCCAACACCGCCATTTGCTTCAAGAGCTGAAGTACTGATCGATGATACACTTGCTTGGGACTGCACCGCACTATTATCCATGTCACGAGTACTTGTGGTCCAAAAATCCCCTGATATGCTATGTGTTTTTTCTATTCCAACTTGGCAAACCAATTCTTTACGCCGTTCTTCTTTAGAAGATATTAGTTCATGCCTAACACCGCATCCAAGACAACCACTGTACTGTTACAAATCAGATTAACCTGTTATAGTGATTAACATTTCTCCATCTAATTGAAGCATTACATACCGTAAATAAAGTAATCCTTTTTTGATTTTATAAAACAGAGAGTGTTTTGTACATATACACATTTTACACCCTTCCAGCAAACATGACTTGATCAAAAGAACCGTGCAGCATTTTCAGGACTAAGTTAATTCTCAATTCAAGGTTTGTTGTTTATGGACTTTAGATTGTGATTCAGTGAGTCAAATGTCTTGATCAGATCAAACTGTCAAAATAGGTTTAAGTTTTTATCAAACAGATACACACAGCAGCAACAAGAAACGACCAATAAAGATCCCCGAAAACGATATCAAATATGGGCTATATCCATGTATGGATATACCTTCCAAAGGGTGGTGTCAGTATCTCCAATGCTGATATCGATACCTAATGGGCCTTAAATTCTATGACCCTAAAAATCATAAAAATGATCTGATGAACTGAGAGCAAACCAAATGCCCAAATTCAATCATTTTCTCAATCTCAAACGAGTCAAATCAATACCAAATCCAAGAACAAGCCACCAGTAAAACAAATTCAAAAGTCAAAGAGAAACGGTATACGCGATAACCAATTACTAAACCCTAATCCCAATATTCAAAGACCACAAAACATGAATCGGGAAACTAATCAATAAATTGGGTAAAAGAAACCTTACCCCATCAATGCAATATGAATCAACAGTAGCGCAGCCAGCGAGAACCGAGATCTTTCAATAAACACCGAAACCAGAAAACTCCTTACCCTGTAATTTCGCGAATTTCAATCAACTCAGGGCAAAGAAACCTCCGATTAAGAAAAAGAAAAAAAAATCAAGAAGCTTCTAGATGTTACCAACTTACCAGAGTCAAACGGTAATCGAAGAGATTTGTGGAAGCGAAGTCGTATGGACCAAACTGGAGAATACTTTTAGTTGAGCTTCTGGGGTTTCTTCAGTCGCAGCATTAGGTGCACCCACCCAAATTTGGTAGGAGACGAAAATAAAAGATTTATTGTTCTTTGGTCCTTATAATTTACAAAGTATTTCTTTTGATACCCCTTAATTTTACATTTTTTCTTATGGTGTCCAACTTTGAAATATTTGTGTTAAATAGTCTGAATCAAATATGCCAAAAGTACCAATAATGGACTCGAGAATACATATATACGTTTTATAAAGCATTATCTTTATCGTTGATACGAGCTTAGTATTTGTGCCGTTTACAAAATTATATTAATAAACAATTTATTTTTTTTAATATAGGATGATGATGTTACAGGGTATTACAAATTTTTTATATCATAAATAATGTCATGATATCACACAAAAAATAAATTAAACAATATGTGTAATGTAAAATAGGCAAGAAATACATCAAAAAATTGAGAATTTAGAATTAAATCATGGCATAATTATATTAATAAACACATTTCATAATAACCAATGTTTTAAAATCACATCAATTTGACTCTAAAAACACCTGTTGAAGTCTATCACACTTATAATAAAATAAAATGAAATTTCGAAGTTAACCACACTAAAAAAATTATTTATTATGTAAGTTAAATATATAAATAAAATGAATGGAATACGAGAAGAGAAGCGCGTATTTCATAATATTATATAATATAGTTAAGGAATATAAATTTCTTATAATACTAGTTTGAAGGGGTTTGATGCACACCCGTTTGTATGTTAGATCGGGAAATATTGTTATAGATGAATCAAAATCGATCATTCCGTAATAAATAGAGAATTTTTAGTTTTTGAGGCACGAAAATTACATTAAATATTGAAAACCTTACCGGAATACTAAGGTGGAAAAAGACAATTATAACACTTAACACGCATAAATTATCTCAGTAACAAAGTATATAAAAGAAAACTAACAAAAACAAGTCTTAACACTAATACACGTAAATTACCTCACTAAATAATTACCTTAGTAACAAAAGTGTACAATAAATACATGTCATCTAGAGCGTATAGGCTTTTGTTGCAACCACCGATGAAAGCCACTACACCGCTGATTGTGGATCCAAGTAGTACTGCCATTGGAAAATATAGATCAAGTTAGAGCTTCGTAACTACATCAAGTTAGAGTTTCAATTACTTTTTTGTTGATGTGCAAGGTTGTAACTTTGATAGAATTTGGGTGGCGGAAACGATTGAGATGGATGCGGAAGCGAATGTTGATTTGATCTAAGGAGATCGAGCAAGTCGTTGAAGTGGATTTGATGGTTGATTCTTGATAAGAATCCTCGAATGTGAGTTCTTGGATCAAAGAATTAAATTCAAGGAAGAACTTTGAGAGGATGGAAAAGCAAATGATGCCCAAAATCAAGAGAGGATTTTTCCTTCAAATAACTTGATTAATAGTGAACATGAATTACAAGTGAGGTCAAGCATCCTTTATATAGTGGATGGGGGTCAAACCAACGGTCGAAAAATAAATGACGGAATTAAAAGTCGGAGTTAACTTCATAAATGAAAGGTCTAGACTATGAAAGGTCGGGATTTAAGTCCCGAAATTAAAATTCCGAAATGAAAAGTCTATTATTAAATAGACGAAATATGAGAAATGTGTCAAAAATGGACAAATTTCATGTCATAGCAAGGCATGCCGGATTGTCTTAGCTGGAGACACGGATGATATTGGCATCCGGGGACGTATCATTTTCCTCCTCTTGGCTGTGAAACGTCCTCATGTGCACGGTCGGAGAAGAAAGGAGAAACATTGGGAACGAGACCCTTGACTTGAACTTCGGAAGCACATTGTCAAAGTCGGGTGGCTTGGACTTGTAGTCCCTTATAATAGTGGTTCCTCGAAGTTGGTCTATCACGCCAAGAAGCTTGTACACCATATCGTCAATGTCTTCGAAGTTGAACATTGGTGGCATGCTAGAATGTAGGCGGAGCAAGCCGGGTGGTGGAACATTGGACATAATGTTGATAAGCTTCGGATCGGGCTCAAATTTGTAGTACATGTCGATAGTGTCGCCAGTGAGTTTGTCCATCTTGCCGTCAAGACCCTTGATGGCGAACGCCGATGGCATTCTAGAAAGATGGGATAGAAAACCGGGAGGTAAGTAATTTGACAAAACAAAGACAAACCTCGGATCGGGCGGCTCAAATTTGTAGTCCATCAACATTGTAGTGTCATTGTCAAGGTTGACGTCTTCTTCTTTGTCAGTGACAACTTCAAGATTGTCGATGACGGATTCGAACTTGTCACACAACGGTTTGACAACCAACTCACACCTTGATTGTGACACGGCTTGGGTTTCTTCTTGTTGGGCGGCCATCGTCTCGGCAAGAATTTGTGCCTTCACAATTTTGATCTCACGCTTAAGAGCATCATTTGTTGCCTTAAGCACAACATATTCATCTTTGGGACAAGCACACCGCCGGGGTGCATTGTTGACAACTTGCTCATAATTGGCACAACTTCTTGCGACAAAGTTGTCAAATTGGTTATAGTTGGCACGCTGTCTTGGGACAACGTTGACAACTTGCTCATAATTGACACGTTGTCTTGGGACAACATAGGTATCCTCATAATAAGTTTTTCATTGTCGGTGAGGATATCGTTTGTGTCCGTCATTGGTAAATTTTGGCCTTGGTGGTATCGAAGGAGACAACCACTCGTCGTCCTCAATATGGGAACGCAACGGCTTTGTTGATATTGTAGGTGCCCATGTATAGCCGTCTTGGGCTTTGGTGGGTGTAGAGGAGGCAACCAATCCTCATACTCATCATAAGGATCAAGATCGACATAGAACATGAAAAATTATGACGAACAGTAAAGAACACTGATGAACACGATCAAGAACATGTGAAGAACGATGATGAACGATGAAGTACAAAAGTAAAGAAATTGACCTTAATCTCTTTGCTTTGATACCAACTTGATGCGTCCTTGGATGTGTTGAAGGACGAATTCCGCATCTAAATCAAGTTAGAGCTTCAACTACTTTTTTGTTGATGTGCAAGGTTGTAACTTTGATAGAATATGTGTGGCGGAAATGATTGAGATGGATGCGAAAACAAAGGTTGATTCGATCTAAGGAGATCGAGCAAGTCATTGAAGTGGATTTGATGGGTGATTCTTGATAAGAATCATCGAATGTGAGTTTTTGGATCAAAGACTTAGATCCAAGAAAGAAATTTGAGAGGATGGAGGAGGAAATGATGCTCAAAATCAAGAGAGGATTTTTCCTTAAAATAACTTGATTAATATTGAACCTGAATTATAAGTGAGACCAAACATCCTTTATATTAAGTATGGGGGCCAAATCAAAGGTCGGAAAATAAATGACGGAATTATAAGTCGGAGTTAACTTCCTTAATGAAAGGTCTAGATTACGAAATGTTGGAGTTTCGGTGTGTGGATTAACATGCAAGAGAACAAAATAATCAGGTTTACAACGATTCAATTACTTATAGCTCGTAATCTCACGATGGTGAGTAGACAAAGCCTTGGTTATTTAGGTGACGAGACTATTATCTATGTCATGGCCCGTAGTCTCGATCAATGAGTAGACGTGACCTTAATAAACATAATATTAAAGTAATCTTACTCAAAAAGATTATTTAACCAAGGGAAAGTAATCTCCGAATGGAGTAGACGTTTGCCATCATATTTAAACAAGTTCAATTGCAACCACCGAATAACATACGGAGGCGTACATTTAATGTTTCAATAGACTTGGATTATCGATTGAATCATTCACAATGGAATTTTCCTTCTAAGTATATTTGTCCCGTATAGGGCTACCACGAACATCTTAGTGGGGTAAGACAATGACGTTACAAAGGTAGTCAAGTATATAACTTACTTCCTAACGTATGGATGAAAGTCTTTTGAGTAGAATTTTGATCAAACAAGACTCTAAGGAAGTTACCTATTCTCTCGTCAATACAAGAGAACTTCTAAGTTTTTCCAAGTTCACAAAACTCGGCCTTTAATCCTATCCAATGTCAATATAATGGAACTATAGGCACAATGGCTTGGAAATGAGTTGAAGAACAAGTGCAAATGGCTCTCCCTTTTATAGGCAAGGGGGACTACGTTTTTTTGGGGGAATAACCGCCACCAAAGCAATTGAGAGCGGTTGTGGAGGTTGAGAGAAGTTATGGTTTGTTAACCGCTTTTTGGCCCAAGTCCAATGTCCAAGCCCAACTCCATTGGGCCATCAAGAAGCCCAAAAAGAAGCTAGCTTTTTTGGCCCGAATTTTTCTTCACCAATGAGCTTTAATTAACTCATTATAGCTAGGTGAAGTTTCAAGGTCCGCAAATACGCATGTGCTCAACTAAAACTAGCTTAACTAACCAATTAGTAGCTCACTAAGTAGCTCACTTGTTAGCTTATTGTAGCTTAATGGACATTTGTGCTTGGAATCTTCTCAAACTTTAACATAATATACTTGAGCTTATTCTAAGCTCATTAGAAGCTTGAACTTCTAAAATCGAGATTAGAAAATCGCTCGATTCGTCGTTCACAAATTACAACCTTAATCGCACTATGCATGAGCTACAACAAGCTTTTCCGAGCTACCGGAGTTGATGCAAGTTATTCCGAAACATCCCAAGGCTTTGTTTAAGTTGTGCCGAAAGCCATGCTCAAACACTCAAGGCCCAACTGCAATGAGCTACTCTAATTAAGCTCAAGTGGAGTTAGCATAAGTTGCGGCAAACTTGGGTAAGTTATGTCTTGCGATGACCAACCATGTCAAACTATGTTGAGCACCGGCATTGCCATTTTCACGCTTTGGCAAGGCTAAGTCAAGACGTTCGGGGCTAGAGTGAGCTCACACAAGCTGTGTTGAGCTTAGTGAGAGTAAGCCCGAGTCAAGCCACACATGATTAGCCTACTCACTTGGCTCTAAATTTGCTTCCTCCCAATTCTATTTCATTCTCAATTGTCTCGACGCTCTATCGTGTCGGTCACTTGGTCTTGCCTCCCGCAACCCTAGTCATCATGACACACATGTGAGCATCGACATGCACTTGGTCTCGACAACTAACTCAAAACATAGGGAGACTTGACACCAAATCTCTAATATTCCTCCCCCATTTGAGTCAAGTCGTCAAAAATTCTTTCTAGATAACATAAAAACCATAACCCTTCGCATCATGTGTAAATGTCGTAACGATTGAATTTACGCATGTGTACAAATATGCATTATGTATCAAAGAATCATGGTATCGTAACGATTTAACCATTCAACTTGTCGAGATACATGAAGATAAAGTACAACGATAGGTTACCTTTACTTTCTTCCATAAATGACACTTTTAAGGCTATTGTGTCCTAATCCTTTAATGAACACATAGGTGAGTCAACCAAATCCTCCCTTGAAGAAGCCTTACACTTCACGCTCACGTAGCCAACAATCTTTTTAATCTTGCATCTATACTTGCAATTTCTCAAAGGAGTTGTTAAGAAAATTCTTTCATGCTTCTCTTAGTTTATAGAACCGAACTCTCTTGGATGAAACTTTGAGTTCGTAACGTAACTCGGAATAGGCTTTCCACATTGAATTCGGCTAAGATTGTTGGCCATAGGAGAATTGGGTGTCCAATGACGAGATGTCAATAATTTGGTTGTTAACCCATCCCCTTAGCTAATTTGTATACCAAATGCCTAGCTAAGATCTTGGTTAGACCGTAGGTCATGTTTGTGAATTCTCACCAAACCACTGAACTATAACATGAGTCACTAGTTCTATAACCGAACTTATGTCTCAATGTCAAGATGTTCCAATTTTCCATTTCATCTTTGACTAAATGTGAATCCAAAGATACAACACTATTTTAATGAAAATAGATTTATAGGAAAATCTCGGTTTTAGGCCATAAGGAATCTTTAATTCCAAACGCCTTAACCGTTCAACCTCCTTGTCGATGGTTACAAAGACTGCAACTCCGATCCCTCATATACTTACAAGTTTAGTAGATATTTATGTCTTAAATTAATATGAAATCTGACTTGAATCCATGGACGCAATTACTGGAGTAGTGTTGACACAATTGGAACCTTTTGAAGAAACATTTTCCAATGTCACGAGATAGACTAACGTTAATGCCCTTCTCATCTCGCTTGATCGTAATACCAAGAATCATTTCATCTTATCTCAAGTATTTTAAATAAAACTTTAGAGAATAAGAAGTCATTTGTTAGGTATACATGGTTTTGACTTGTGTTAAAGATCTAACAAATTGTCTTCGTACACGCAAATGATAGTACCTTCTCGATCCGGTGCAATCGAATTTGCCTATTGACTCACTTTATTGGCTCGGTTTATCATAAACCCATGAGCCAACCCTCGTACTGTTATTCCTTTAGAATGAGCATTTCCGGAGGTTTTCATATCGATCTCTTTTGTCTCAAAAGTGTTGTTATGTCATCAACTTGACAAATCACATTTGTAAACCCAACGGCTTTCATACAAAACACTCAACGGCTTTCATACAAAGCAAAGTCACTTAACTCTCATGTATTTGTCGAATGCTTTGGGATCTTCATACATATCATGAACGGTTACAATTCCATTTCACTATCTCGTGAACTTTCTATCAAAAACAATTGATCAATGAAACTCATAGATCAACAACGTCCATAAACGCCCTTGATACTAGTTTGACTTAATCACGGTTTTAACCGAAGTCAATCACTAGGTTTGATCATATCAAAACATTTATGCCTCTTGAAAATTTCATAAATCCAACAAATTTATACTCAACGTTTTAAACCAAGGCCAAGATCGGTTGAACTGACTGCTTAGAATAGATCGACTCAATTGGACCGATCGATAGACACCCTTTTCCAAATCCATGTATTTAGCCTTGGAAGTTCATGCTCGGACGCAACAAGTCTTAATCATACTTGTGAACTTCAAGGAGTCGTGATCATCGCGTCGGAGCATAGTCTAGGCAAGTCAAACGTAACTTAAACGATCCTAGGGATAAGCCTAGTCTAGCCCGACATAGCTTGGGAAAAACACATCATAGCCTAGGCACAACCCGGCATAGTCAAGGCATAGCATGAGCTAAGCATGAGCATTCCGCTCACAAGCAAGGCTTTGCCCAAGCCGTGTTCCGCTCATGCGCAAGACTTGGCTTCTTGTCACTTGGCCGTGTGAACCTTGAAGTTTTCATGTATCGATGCTTCTAGACTCTGAAAGCAAGTTCTCTGAACTTCGAGAGTCTAAAACTAATTGTAAGCCAAAGTTAACTTGTGCCTTCAATATTTAGGATGCTATCAAAACTCTACTTACATTATTTCCAAGTCCATGATTTTCATTCATTTAACAAATATGTTAACATTCGATTTCAACATGAAGTATAATCAAACCATATATACTTGAAAATCTTACTTAAAATATATTCCAAGTATTCTTACTTGTGATTTTATTAAGATCATATCCATGAAGTTATTTAATTTCCTTTATTTGAACATGAAAATTAAATCAAACCAGAGTCTTATCATTCAATTTTAACACTAAGTATAATCGAAACAAACACACTTCATCACTTTATTACAATAGTAGTATCTTTAAAAAGCATATATGGCTGAAGCCTACAACATACTTAAGATCTATACTAAAACTATTCCTCCTTTGGGAATATATGTTTCAGTTGTACTTTGTCGAGCACGTTCAACTGCTCCCAAAAGAGTGCATGATGTTCTAGTTTTTCTAGAGACAATCCTCTAGTTTCTAACCACATCATATGTCTCTTAAAGTCATTCCATGAAGACGGGAACTTATGAATGATTATGCCCACCAAAGTTGACTAATCAAGTCCCTTGTTGAATTTCGTCATACAACCCAAGATCTCTTTGATCTCAAAGAATTGACTTTTTATTGAACGAGTCTCTTCTATCTTGTACTTATAGAACATCATTTCATGTATCATTCCATAGTACTCAATTTCAAGTAAATCTCATAATTCCTTCGCCGAATTAACATCTTTGCAAATGTCAATCAAGTATGATGCCATACCCCTAAGGATATAGAGCGACACAAAGCATTATCAATCGACCATGTATTGGCTTGACATGCATCCCTTGTATCTTCTTTATTGAATAACCTTTTGGTCTTGTGTTCCCATAGAACATAGTCTAACTTGAGAGCGGAAATAATTTGCAACATTTCCTGTTGCCATATCCAAAAGGACATCCTCTCATATCCTTCCAATTTCTTAGAAGGCACTAAATCCTTGACAGTCATTTTCATCATCCTTGTCTATAACACAATCAAGTCAACAAAACCATATCAAAATGACACGCAACAATATAACAAAAATATACATATAAGGACAACATATATGTTACGAAATATACTTAGAAGATTGTTGGAGAAAGGGCTTTTCTTGCTTGTTTAGTAAAGTCACGCTTTTCATTTTGATAGGAGTAGGTGCTTGCTGGGGCAGGGCACTCTTCATTCTTCATTCGAAACTAATGAATGTCGGGTCGACTCTCGTCGCCTGAGTTGCTCAACCGCCCCTTAGCCCGGTGCTCATGACGCGCTACGGAACCTCAAACGTGCCCAGGCCAAGTAGCTTCTCCTATCGTTGCCAAGGATGCAACAGCTATTAAGATTTCAGACGCTTCTGGTTCTACTGGGCGCAGTATCCACCCCAAAACTAGTTTCAGTGTGTGGATTAACATGCAAGAGAACAAAATAATCAGGCTTACAACGATTCAATTACTTATAGCTCGTAATCTCACGATGGTGAGTAGAGAAAGCCTTGGTTATTTAGGTGACGAGATTATTATCTATGTCATGACCCATAGTCTCGATCAATGAGTAGACGTAGTGATACGGGTAAACCCATCATATGTCTAGGATTATGCTTAAATACTTAGACCGTATAAGCTCAATAAGTGGATTTAACACCATATATCAAAAGAGTTTTCAACTTTTCATCACATGTGAACATCCTGAAGGCGAACACTAATTACGATAGAAGGCGAGAAAGAAGGTAAACGATCATACATGCACCATATGACAGTCAAAATGACAAAAAGCTTCACTAAAAAGGCAGGAAGATTTAGGTTGAAACATTAGCTGAAATCGTGACCTATAGTGCTTCTTCGTGAATTGAAGTTAACATCGCCTGGTAGAAAGGAAAGTCTAGTGAGATTATAAACAAAAGAAAATGACATGAAGTGAATATTGAGTAATATACAGATTTTGTGCTCATAAACTAACGAAACTTGCTTATAGGCTAACCAACTCATAGCAGCCTTGGAGCATGCAAACTTGCAGCACAACAAGAATCATGAGGCCGAGCTACAGATCACAGCGGCAAGTATCGATGAAAACTAAAACCGGAGAACCTTAAACAAATTGAAAAAGAAGAAGATTTCAAATACTTGTCTGATGCATGAAATTGAAACATAACATGAAACGAATAAAAATCAAATAAACACAAAATCAACACATACCTTTTGTAGACAATTAACACAAATAAACTTGCTTAAATTCACCACAAAGAAACTTGCATGATTAGGGTTGTACAAAGTTAGAACAAATAAACTCGATTTAGTGACCGAATTAGCAAACAAAATCGCTTGAAATCAATTGTAGTGGAGAGGTGTCAAGACCGGGTAAACAAAACACCGAAATCCAGAGAGAAAATGAAGGAGAGAGAAAGAGGGACGCCGAACCTTCGATAGATCTAGCGAGATGTCTTCCAAGCACGCAACGGAAGAAGGAAGTCAATGTTGGTAGCATTCTCCAGGTTCGTTCTTAGGCGGCTTCGTTCAGGAGGGTAGCGGCAACTTCGTCCAATGACAGCGGCGACGTATGCGTGTGTTATCCCGTCATAGGGCGCAGTCGGAAGCCGTTGATCTGAAGATGTGAAAGAGAGATGTAACACCCCAAATCCGTAGGACTCGGAGTGCTACTGGGCTAGGATCTCACAATGGATCCTGACCCTAGCCTGACAACAATTTCACCGATCTTACAACAAGGCACAAATAGATTAAAACAAAACATGAAACTGATATATATAAATATCAAAAGGTTATACAGAGTACTGCTGAGTACAATCAAAACATAACAAATATATACAAGATCAAAAGATCCCAATCCCACGAGGACGACCTAGTGTACGGAGCCCTCAGCAGATCACCCTTTCTGGATCACTCTGCAGTTCTCATAACTTGCGAGGGATCTACAACACGGT
The DNA here is from genome assembly GCA_002319775.1 of Fagopyrum tataricum. Classification (NCBI taxonomy): domain Eukaryota; kingdom Viridiplantae; phylum Streptophyta; class Magnoliopsida; order Caryophyllales; family Polygonaceae; genus Fagopyrum; species Fagopyrum tataricum. Next base: position 31,842,978 of record CM008281.1, on the reverse strand, counting down.
ATGAAACCGTTAGCTAACCATACACATATATAGAATGAACATAAGCACAATCACACATCAGAAATAATAAGCACTTTAGCATGATATCACACATTTACTCGATTCATTATCTTTATATAAATAATCCATCACTCATACGATATATATATATATATAAGTAGGTATATAAACATAAGTGACACGAGGAATATAACCTTCGCCTCTGTGGGCTATAGCCAGTTGGAGTGGATCCGGCACACTTCACGTATACCCAATGGGAGTGTTCCATATCCATCCCGTATACCAAGTCTAACCTATCCACAGAGAACCTCTCACACTCCCAACGGGATGTGATAGGGAAAGGTTGTCAGAGCCCTATAGTGGGTAATCGATAGACCATAGGTCGGTAATAATAGTATCACATGCTAGCAAGCATAAACATACACTACTCATGCAACATCCAATATAGAGATGGCAGCTAAGTAAGTCCTATGGACTTACCTCAATCTCGGAAGTAATCTCAACTATGATCGACTCTCAACCTGGTCCACTACAATCTGGAGGACAACACGGCCTATACAAGGCATATATATATACATATCAATCTTTTATCACACAAAGGGGTCACACCTAGACCCAAGGGATCCATAAGGATCATATCCAACTCGTAAACCTCGATAAAACTAAACCTCAAAGCCATATCTGGCATATTCCGATATCATAATCTTTATCATTCTATTCTCATAAACATGCCTAGCATGGTACTAATTCCCTCATCTTAGGAAAGGAAAGGATCTATACTACTCTAGGTAGATCCGGGACAAGACGCACCTGCGTGACAAAGAGACGCAGGGGCAGAGCAAGCAATCCGCGGGCATGGCAAGACTCAGCCGCAGGCGCGGTGACAGCGGTCGCAGGCAACGCAGGCACGGCGCAGGCGCAGGGACAATGGCCGCGGGGGCGGCGGCTTCCGGGCGCGGGTGCGGTGACAAGGTACCCGCAGGGGCGCTTTGCTGGACCGCGGGGGCGGTGATAGTGCAGAAGATGATCCCACGGTTCTTCTTTCACTCTTCACGTGATCAATTCACGTCTTCTCTCATCCAAAATCATACACATGCATATACATACATATACTAACATCAACAAGCCTCATCATACATCTAATCCTAAGCTATAGAGGAAGAACAAGAAAGAAAGAAGGGAAGGAAAACCAAGAAGCTCACCTCTACTACTGGACTAGGCAAGGGAAAGTTCCACAACCACAACTCAGCTGGCTTCCAAGCTCAGCAACCACATCTACCATCAACATCAACCACAACACACACAACTCTCTTCAAACTCTAAGGAATCCAAAACAAGATCAAGGAGAAGAAAGGGAGAAGCAAGGAGGACGTGAGACTGGATTGGGAAGTGAAGAAGGAAACCCTTGCTCAACAAGGAGAAGAAAGAAGTAAGGAAAAGAGTAAAGCACGAGTCAACCGGTCAACAAAACCGGCTGCAGCCGTCAGAGGGCGGTTCACTGGGCCGCGGGGGGCTAGGCCAAATCTCGGTCAAAGCCAAACTCGGCTAAAGTCAAAACTCGGTCCGAAAGACTAAGACTCTTACATCTCACCCCCCTAAAAACAAGTTTCGTCCCGAAACTTGCAAGGTCCTTAAACCACTTGAACTCATAAGCCGAGGTATAACTCTATATAACCTCAAACATATGTATGGAGGAACTCATCATCTCCAACAACAAAATCACTATACTAACCAAGGCATAGAGGAAAACCATCTCTAGCCAACTATAAACACATCCCAAGACATAGAGGAATCCCATCTCTAGCCGTATCATACTCATAACGAAAGGCATGGAGGAAGAACATCTCCAGCACTACTACGTCCATCAAAATATCATGGAGGAAATAACCATCTCCAGCTAAACCTATCATATCACCATAGCATGGAGGAAAGAACCATCTCCAGCTATAAACAATAATCATACTAGCACAACAAGATCTAATAAGAGCATAATCACATCAAAGCTAGTATGAAAATAAACACATCATAGCATATAAGCATATAAGCACAAAATACTCACCAAGATAGTGCTAAGATCTACTTGGTGATCCTACTGGGGCACCTATCTCGGCATAGAACTCTAGATAGTTCCTTTGGATACTATCCTCAGTCTCCCATGTAGCCTCATCGGGTCCTCGTCTCGACCACTGTATCCTCAGCATAAGAATGTCCTTCGAACGCAGGCGTCTCATACCTCGTTCTAGGACTGCAATAGGGTGCTCAACAAAGGTGTGGTCCGGCTCAACCACCAAATCATCATAACTCACAATGTGTCTCGGATCTGGTATGTACTCCCTCAGCTGAGACACGTGAAATACAAGGTGAACACCCTCTAATCTCGGAGGCAAAGTCAATCTGTATGTTGTACTTCCAACCCGATCCAGAATCTCGAACGGTCCGACATATCGGGGGCTCAACTTTCCCTTAATGCCAAAACGCCTAACACCTCGTGTCGGAGACGCTCTCAGCCACACATGGGCTTCAACTCTGAACTCTAGAGGTCTACGCCTCCTATCAGCATAAGACTTCTGACGGCTTTGCGCATTCAGCATCCGCTCTCTAATCAGTGCTACTCGAGCCACATCATCCTGAATCTGATCAGCTGTCAAACCACTAACACTGCTCTGCTCATCCCAGCATAACGGGGTACGGCATCTCTGTCCATACAGTGCCTCATATGGGGCCAACCCAATAGATGCATGTCAGTTGTTGTTGTATGAGAACTCAACAAGTGGGAGATGATCCGTCCACACTTGTCCCCAATCCAACACACAAGCTCGCATCATATCCTCCAATGTCTGAATGGTCCTCTCTGACTGACCATCTGTCTGAGGATGGAACGCAGTCGTGAAGTACAAACTCGTCCCCAAGGTAGTCTGAATCTGTTGCCAAAATCTCGAGGTAAATCGTCCATCTCTGTCTGAGACGATCGTCCTCGGTACCCCATGGAGTCTCACTATCTGCCTAGTGTACTCCTCAGCTAATCTGCTCACCGGCCACGTCTCCCTAATAGGAATTAAACGTGCCGTCTTCGTCAATCTGTCTACTATGACCCAGATGGCATCAAAACTCTGGCTCAGCCTCAGTCCAGTCACAAAATCCATGGTGACGTCCTCCCACTTCCTCTGTGGAACAGGAAGTGGATGGAGCTCACCTCCAGGACTACTATGCTCTATCTTGACCTGCTAGCAGGTCGCACACTGTGCCATAAATCTGGCTACATCGGGCTTCAGCCCTCCCCACCAATATAAACGTCTCAAATCCTAATACATCTTACTCGTACCTCGATGTACAAAGTAAGGTGTACAGTGAGCCTCCTGTAAAATCCTCTGTCTCAGCTCTGTATCAGCAGGTACACAGACGTGACCGCGGCGTCTCAAAACCCCATCTGCTCCTAGCAGGAAATATGGTGCCTCATCCCGAGACATCATCTCTCGAATCCTCATCAATGTCGGGCAGGTCTCCTGCTTCTGTTGGATTTCACTCAACAGATTAGGAAGAACCTCTAAAGTACGCAGCTGGGCATCCTCATCAGGAAACTGGATGTCCAACTCTAACCAGATCAAGTCTCTCTGCAACTGATGCTGAACTGTCAGCCTCGCAATCACCTGCTCTCGAGGTGTCTTCCTGCTCAGGGCGTCGGCGACAACGTTAGCCTTCCCTGGATCGTACAAAATCTCTAAATCAAAGTCCTTGATCAGCTCGAGCCACCTACGCTGACGGTTATTCAATTCCCGCTGCGTGAAAATGTACTTTAGACTCTTATGGTCTGTGAAGATCTGACATGTAGCACCATACAGGTAATGTCTCCAGATCTTCAATGCATGAACTACCGCTGCTAACTCCAGATCATGAGTCGGGTAGTTCTCCTCATACGTCTTCAGCTGACGAGACGCATATGCAATCACTCGGCCTCGCTGCATCAATACACATCCCAAGCCTAGCTTGGATGCATCACTGTAAACCACGAAATCCTCCGTACCCTCTGGTTGTGCCAAAATAGGAGCAAAAGTCAGACGTCTCTTCAGCTCCTCAAAGCTCTGCATACACTGATCAGACCACACAAATCTGGTAGTTTTCCTTAGTAAACTCGTCAGTGGACGACAATCACAGGAAATCCCTCCACGAAGCGTCTATAATAACCGGCTAAGCCAAGAAAGCTACGTACTTCCTTGACGTTCGTCGGTGTAGTCCAAGCTGCTACCGCTTCAATCTTGGTTGGATCAACCTTGATCCCTTCAGCTGAAACGATATGACCCAGGAATGCTACCTCTGACATCCAGAACTCACACTTAGAGAACTTAGCATAAAGTTCTCTATCTCGTAAAACCTGCAATACAGTCATCAGCTGTCCTGCATGCTCCTCTCTACTGCGAGAGTATACCAGAATATCATCAATAAATACCACTACAAACTGATCCAGGAAGTCTATGAAGATACTGTTCATCAACTCCATAAAAACTGTTGGGGCATTCGTAAGCCCAAATGACATCACTACAAACTCGTAGTGGCCATATCTGGTCCGGAATGTTGTCCTGTGCACATCCTGGTCTCTCACCCTCAGTTGGTGATATCCTGAGCACAGGTCAATCCTGGAGAATACAGTCGCTCCCTGAAGTTGATCTAACAAATCATCAATACGAGGCGGTGGATACTTGTTCTTGATGGTCACCTTATTCAGCTCTCTGTAATCTATACATAACCTTAGTGATCCGTCCTTCTTCTGTACGAAGAGGACAGGTGCTCCCCATGGGGACACGCTAGGGCGTATGAAGCCCTTCTCAGCCAACTCCTCGAGTTGCTTCTTCAGCTCCAGCAACTCGACAGGCGCCATCCGGTATGGGGCCTTCAAGATTGGTCTCGTACCAGGCTCTAACTCAATCCCAAAATCCACACTCCTCTGAGGCGGAAAACTGGACGGCTCAGCAAAAACATCTGTGAACTCACAAACAACTGGGATGTCCTCTACAGTTGGACTCTCTCCCTCCTTCATGGCATAACACCAGAAGGCATCACAACCCTATGCAATCAGTCTCGCTGCCCGTATCGCACTAATAACCATGCCTGTCTTCCCAAGGTCCCAACCCGGAAAACCTCTATCTTGCCTAACTCGGTAGAGAGGGTAACAATCCTTCTACCTACATCTAAGACTGCAGAGTGTCTATCCATCCAGTCCATACCTAGAATGACTTCTTCATGCTCTAATGGCATGACAAAGAAGTCAACTAGTAATACACGAGTCCCTACAGAAATGGGACAACTATGAATCTCACGGGTACCTCTGACCCTACCACCATCGGGTAACCCTATAATAAAGGAGATCCCCTTAACTGTATCTAGACTCAGACACTCTACACAGGCATCAAAAATAAAAGAATGCGTAGCACCAGTATCAAATAAGACTCTAACAGGTAAACCATGAATCAGAATGGTACCTGTAGCAGTCAGTGCAGCTGGCTCCTCTGCACTCCTAAGCTCAAAGACTCGGCCTTGTGGCCCTCTAGTATCAGTGGTGTTCCCACCACGACCTCTGCCTCTACTCGGCCCAGGAGCAGATCCCTGAGTCGTAGGGCGATCTGGGACCCTCTGTTGTCCCTGAGTCTGTTGTTGCTGAGGTGGCCTCTGCCCACCTCCCGCTGCACTAGCAAGAGAAGAACCCTGTTGAGATGCAGCTCCGCCCTGTCGGCAGTAAACGGCTATGTGACCTTGTCTACCACAGGTAAAACACGTCACTAATGGCCTCGTGCACTCTGGCCTCATATGTCCCGGATCACCACAATTATAACATTGTCGTCCCTTCTCTGTAGCTGGTGCAGATACAGAACGACTCTAGCGTCTCTGACCACGCCCAACACTAACAGCTTCAACAGTACCACTGGTCTGCCCAGTACGATGTCTCTTCTCAGAACCTCCGGCCTGAGAAGCTCTCCTCTGTCCGGCTCTCTCTCTCTCTCTCATAATCTGCAGCTCTGTCCTGATTGTCCATCAAGGACTCACAGTGAAAACCCGCCATATAGGCTCGGGTACCATCCCTCAATCGTCGAGAGAAAAGATAAACATGTTAATCAGTAGGAGGTTCAGCTGGACCCAGTAAAGTAAGCTCCTCCTGAAACCTCATGATGGCCTCTAAGACTGGTACATCATCAAATCCAGCCTCAACAAAGTCGCGCAGTTTCTCCCTCCTCAATGAGGCAGGGCAGAAACGCTCTCTAATCATGGTCCTCATCTGGTCATAACTGAGAACCTGACTCTGTACTGACCTCCACCAATGTTGTGTCAGATCTCTGAATAGAGTCTGCACCAACTCTATCTGCCTGTCAGCTGGACATCTGATAGACTCTAAAGCCGAGTCCACATGCCCTATCCACAGCTTCACCTCTAACCCCACCTTCCCAAAGAAAGGGGGTACTCCCAACTGATAAAATGCCTTCAACCAACTGTCTGGTCGAGGCCCTCTATGCTCCTCTCAAACCAGAGGAATCTCAGCAGCATGTGCCTGTACAGCTGGCACCTGAGTCACTCCGTGGGATCTCTCAGATGGTCCCTCCTGTGCCTGTAAATCTGGGGCACGTCTACCGGCTCTGGCAGCCTCCTCTACTCATCTAATATAAGCTCGGAACTCTGATCCCCCATGGAGACACGATCAGAATCACCAGAATGGGCTCTCTGTGACCCCTGTCTCTCAGCTGCACCGTTCCCAGTCTCAGGAACGGCACTCTCAGCAACCTCCTCATGTATCTCTCCCGCTGCCTGTGATCCACCAGCCGAAGTCCTACCTCTACCTCTACCTAGAAGGGGTCTACCTCTACCTCGCCTAGCTGTAGGTAAGGCTCTAGTCTGAACCATCTGTAGAAGACGTAAACCTAACTTAGAAGGCTATATATATGCCATATGTATAGATATATATATATATATCAAATCAATCACAACAGAATATCTATATATATCTATATTGTCGAGATCTTCAGAGGGTGATGGCTTCACGTACACATTAACCCAAAACGTTTGATCTCATTTCAAACCAAAAATCTTTTGAAAAGTCAGACCCCTTTCGGGTTCTGTTTATTTATCTATTCAACCTTTATTGCAGATTACAAGTGTCATTGTTGTCAACCTGGGCTCTGATACCAACTTTGTAACTCCCCAAATCTGTAGGACTCGGAGTGCTACTGGGCTAGGATCTCACAATGGATCCGGACCCTAGCCTGACAACAATTTCACCGATCTTACAACAAGACACAAATAGATTAAAACAAAACATGAAACTGATATATATATAAATATCAAAAGGTTATACAGAGTACTGCATAGTATAATCAAAACATAACAAATATATACAAGATCAAAAGATCTCAATCCCACGAGGACGACCTAGTGTACGGAGCACTTTAGCATGATATCACACATTTACCCGGGTCATTATCTTTATATAAATAATTCATCACTCATACGATATATATATATATATATATATATATATATATATATATATATATATATATATATATATATATATATAAGTGTATATAAACATAAGTGACACGAGGAATATGACCCTCGCCTCTGTGGGCTATAGCCAGCTGGAGTGGATCCGGCACACTTCACGTATACCCAATGGGAGTGTTCCATGTCCATCCCGTATACCAAGTCTGGCCTATCCACAGAGAAACTCCCAGCGGGATGTGATAGGGAAAGGTTGTCAGAGCCCTATAGTGGGTAATCAATAGACCATAGGTCGGTAATAATAGTATCACATGCTAGCAAGCATAAACATACACTACTCATGCAACATCCAATATAGAGATGGCAGCTAAGTAAGTCCTATGGACTTACCTCAATCTCGGAAGTAATCTCAACTATGATCGACTCTCAACCTGGTCCACTACAATCTGGAGGACAACACGGCCTATACAAGGCATATATATATACATATCAATCTTTTATCACAAAAAGGGGTCACACCTAGACCCAAGGGATCCAAAAGGATCATATCCAACTCGTAAACCTCGATAAAACTAAACCTCAAAGCCATATCTGGCATATTCCGATATCATAATCTTTATCATTTTATTCTCATAAACATGCCTAGCATGGTACTAATTCCCTCATCTTAGGAAAGGAAAGGATCTATACTACTCTAGGTAGATCCGGGACAAGACGCATCTGCGTGACAAAGAGACGCAGGGGCAGAGCAAGCAATCCGCGGGCATGGCAAGACTCAGCCGCAGGCGCGGTGACAGCGGTCGCAGGCAACGCAGGCACGGCGCAGGCGCAGGGACAATGGCCGCGGGGGCGGCGGCTTCCGGGCGCGGGTGCGGTGACAAGGTACCCGCAGGGGCGCTTTGCTGGACCGCGGGGGTGGTGATAGTGCAGAAGATGATCCCACGGTTCTTCTTTCACTCTTCACGTGATCAATTCACGTCTTCTCTCATCCAAAATCATACACATGCATATACATACATATACTAACATCAACAAGCCTCATCATACATCTAATCCTAAGCTATAGAGGAAGAACAAGAAAGAAGGGAAGGAGAACCAAGAAGCTCACCTCTACTACTGGACTAGGCAAGGGAAAGCTCCACAACCACAACTCAACTGGCTTCCAAGCTCAGCAACCACATCTACCATCAGCATCAACCACAACACACACAACTCTCTTCAAACTCTAAGGAATCCAAAACAAGATCAAGGAGAAGAAAGGGAGAAGCAAGGAGGACGTGAGACTGGATTAGGAAGTGAAGAAGGAAACTCTTGCTCAGCAAGGAGAAGAAAGAAGTAAGGAAAAGAGTAAAGCACGAGTCAACCGGTCAACAAAACCGGCTGCAGCCGTCGGAAACCGCAGGGGCGGTTCACTGGGCCGCGGGAGCGGAAATCCACTGGGGCGGCACACATGTCCGCGGGGCGGCTAGGCCAAATCTCGGCCAAAGCCAAACTCGGCTAAAGTCAAAACTCGGTCCGAAAGACTAAGGCTCTTACAAGAGAACACAAAAGAAAGAAGAAAAACCGAGAAAGTTGTCACCATATTGAACCAGAGAGCAAGCGGCAGATTCGTTGAAGAAGACTATAATCAAAGTAAGGGTATTTTCGGAATTTTGTTGTTTCAAATCCGAAGTTTGCGTTATATTGTAGTAAGGATAACTAATATTTGATTTAAGTACTGCAGTTTTTGTCACAAGATAAAAATATTTGGCTATAAAAATAATACAAAATATATATTTAAGATATATGCTTGTCAAAATTAAAAATAATTCTCCAGAATCAAAATAGGTTGCTCCATGTCAGGACATAAGATCTAATTTAAGGTGACATAATATTATTATGTGAGTGGTAAAACTTAGGTCTCTTAACGTGGCAATAAAAAGTGACATTAATCTCTTATGCATGTGCTGGTACTATATATCAAATAATATTTAGTTGGTCTCAATAATATTACCGTGCTAACGACTAAAATAAGTATTATCTTCAACAGTAGTTAGACTATAGGGGTGTTATTTACGTGATTTTGGAATTATCGGCTACCAAACATCATTGTAGTATGATAACAGATAAAGAATCGTGCAATCAAAGACCGTCGGCGTAGAAAATCATTCTCAAATCTGAACAAAATCAATGTATTTTCACGGTAATTTTTACATTAATGCATAATTTCTTTTCTCAAACCTTGAAAAAAAATTGTGCAAGATTTTATCTTGTTTTTTTTTTTCGAAATCACAAAGCGAGTTTATCAATATCTAATAAATCAATCATTATACACAAAGCTTTTTATGACAAGACTATTGTTCACACCCGTCCTTCAATTTTATAAATAAAAATTCGTCACCACTCGAAAAATTAATGCTATTTCCGGTTGTGTATCTACCTTTTAAAATCCACCATGTATCTTAATACTTCAATATATTCTGTAAAAAAAAACCTAAATTAAGAATATTTTTTAGTTTACCTATAATTTTTTTGAATTTCAATTTGTATGAAACTTATTTTTGTGATAATAACCAATAAAACCTACCTAGGAGACAAAGATTTCTGGAGATTATAAAAGTTTATCAAAATTATATAATGGAAATTTTAAAGTTAAAAGCTATTCAAGACAAGATTATGGATATTGTAGATTCATTTTAAATTTTCAGTTAATATCCTCATATGTCCACACATATTACTATTCAATAAGTTTTATACTCTAGTTTAATAAACTACTCGATCATAAATCATAACTTTATGTTCAACTATAACTTGGATGGGGAGTTTGTAGCTTGGCCTACTGTATTTGGTATTCTTGTCGGCTGTACAAGTCCGTGAAAAGTCGCGTGTAAAGATCCCAAAATTGCACTTACGATCATCAATCATGTTAAATAGGATATTGTAAGCAAGGTGTTATAGATATCCTTAATCATGTAACTGAAGATATAACGGGTCAGATCTTGCAAGTACAATAAGAGAAACATATCTAATTGACACTTAAAAAAATGTGTCTAGTATGTCATTCTCTTTATAACGAATACACATTGGGATTACAGGTCAATCAATCTAATCGCTTTATTATTATCATGCTAAAGTTTAATGGGCTTATCAATTAGACTAACTGCTAATGACTATAGACCAGGGTCGTGTATACGAGTGTACAACCTTTACACTGAAGCTCGACCCATAAATAGTGAGGTTTCATCCTGCAATTAGTTAAAATAGATAAATCGTTAAAAAAAACATTTATTTAAACATGTGATGTGACCTTTTTACTATTCTCTCGTTTACACAATCATCCAGCTAATTAAATTTTGGAAAATTCCGTTTGGTACCTTCGAGGTTTCGTCTTTTTCGTCTAGGGATTATGATTAGGGTTGTGCAACCGGTTCAGACCAGACCGGTGGACCGGATTTTTTGGGATCGTGGACCGGGGACTGAACCGGGACCGGTCCAAAGACTGAAAGGCAGAAAGGCATAAGAACTGAAGAAGGACGGATGAGATGTTAGATGCTATAAGCTTCTATGTCCGGAGGTCGGGGGGACTTACCGGGGTAGAGACACGAGACGCCGGAAGGGGAAGGCCTGGAGGAGTGAGGACGTCAGGAGGAGTGAGGACGGAAGAGTCGACTGAAGGGGAAAGGCGGCTGAACTCTCGTGACTCGCCTGTCGGCTGTCACCACTCGCCAGAGTCGACTGAAGGGGAAGGGGCGAACTGCGGCGAAGGGTGGCTGAACTCTCAAATCTGAAGAAGACAGGAGCGTTGAACTGCTGAGTGCTGAAGGTTGAAGGTTGAAGGCTGAAGCAGTGAAGCGGGCTGCGGCTGCGGGGACTGGGGAGTAAAACCCTAAATTAAACATTCAGTACACACAAAATAAAATTAAAAATAAATAAATCCGGTCCAATCCCCGTCCACCGGTTTTTTCCGGTCCTGGACCGGAGACCGGACGGTAAAATTCCGATCTGATCCGGTCCGGTTCATTTTTACACATCCTAATTATGATGTTTTATTTTTTCTATGGGTGTCCTTAAGTTTTTAGTTTTGTCTATTTGGTGTTCAATTTTACCAATACCTTATTTTTAATCATTTTTCATTATTTGGTAATTAAAAAAATTGAAAAGGAAAAAACATTACCTTCCCTGGTCATCTTCTTCGTAGAATCACAGCAGGGCTTGTTTGATCAAGTTCAAATTACCCATCGAATGTCCAAGCCAGTTATGAATTTTCCTAGTGCCATTTTGCTAATCTAGTGTGTTTAAGTAGATCTATTTCATAAACAACAATTGAATAGCAGTACATGGATGTACTGCTATTCAATTCAAAAGCATAAATTGTATGTCAGGTGTGTATCAGATATTACTTTTCACAAATCTTCAGAAAAAGATTTAAAATAACAGTTTAAAAACTTGCAATTCGAAGTTATTAGACCCGATTTCAATGACAATGGATGAAAAAAAAATCTAGAAAACTAGGTTTATAGGGAGGTTTGATTTCAAATCTGAACTTGAATAAAAAATCCCGATTTTAAAGACATGAGGAGCGTATTGGAGAAAATGGAGCGAAGAAGTTATGGTAAGGCTCAATTTCAAATCTGAGCTTGAATCAAACAAGCCCTCTTGCGATTATTTGAAGAAGAAGATGTCCAGTGAAGGTAATGTCTTTTTTTTATTATTATTTTTTTCTTTTCAATTTTTTAAACACAAAATGAAAAAAAATAATTGTCAAAAATGGTAAAATTGAGCACCAAATGGACAAAACTAAAACTTTAAGGGCACCAATTTGAAAAAATAAAACATCTTGATCACCAAATGAAAAAGACGAAACCTCGAGGATACCAAGCAAAATTTTCCTTAAATTTTTTATAAATATGCTTATTTTTACCGATTTTAGTTAATATTTTTCAATTTAGTCAGTATTCAACAATAATTTACGAGAATTTAATGGGAACACTACCATTCTTAGATCCTCCTCTCCATGAAATTTATAGAAATGCTTGCAATCCCAATTTTAAATGCAAAAAATTATTTATCTCAACAACTAAAAAAAGAAAAGGAAATGAATCTAGTAACCAAATTAAAATACTTATATAAATAATTACAAACAAATGTATTAATAATTGAGCCGGTACCTATTTTAATAAAATGCTAAATTCAACTTGGATAATCCAAAGTACGATGAGCATACATACTCCACTTTTGTAACTACAAAAGGTCTGTTTGGCTCGTCCGAGCTTATTGTAGTTGAAGCTGAAGTTTATTATAGCCGAAGCTGATTTAGTAGCTGAAATAAGTAGATGGTTAAACCAGCTGATTTTTTTTAATAAGTTTGTCGGATGTTTGAGAACTACAAACTTATCGTAACTTACGTAAACGTAAGATTACCAAAAGGACATGATTTTTATTTGTATATAACCTTTTATTTTATGTTAATAAATTCATCAATAATATTAATGGTTTTATTTTTTAGTTAACATTTAAAATTAGTTATATATATATATATCCTATTTTATCATTATTTATCTGTAATTACTCTTATATAATATTAGAAACAAAGTCCAATAATATTAAACATAAGTCAAAAATTTTTAAAAAAATAACAACCAAAAATTCATATATAAATTAAAGGCCCATTACAATTAAACATCAGACCATTTATACCAATTATAAGACCATCAATCCAATTATACTAAGTGAAGTCATTATATTAAAAAACTAATTTACAAGTATAGGGTCATCTAGATGTGGTTGATTTGGGTCATTGGCGATCTTCATCGTCTCCCTTCCTCGCTCTCTCTGGGTCATAGGCGATCTTCATCGATTTTTCTTTTTTCCCTATTACTCTGGCCGATCATCTTTATCAATCTCTCTTCCTCGCTCTTCGTGGCTCTCTCGGTGAAAGTCCAATCTCGTCCTCTCTTCTTCTCTGGTTTCTCTAGCCGATCACTTTGAATTTTTCTCGCCATGTTCTTCCTCGTTTGACAATGGTAATGGAACCTTAAATTGAATTTGACGCTGAATATGGTGGTGAATCTGGCAGCGTGAATTTGGCGATAGAACAATGTTTCGATTTTTGATTGGTTTAAGATCTTCATCTCCCTGTAGAGCATTTTGTTCACAAAATTGTTTAAATTTGTTCTTCATCTCGATTTTGACCCAGAATGAATGTCGAAGCTCTCATCTTTGTCTCAATCTTTCTTCTCGGATGTAAGTATCAGGTCTATTTTTTTTAGTTTTCTTTTTCAATCTGAATGAACTGCCGAAATAAATGAATGCCCAATTGTGTTGTTGTTGAATGGATAATACTACAGAAAGAAGAAAAAGGATAGTTGGAACGAGCAACAAAAAGAAATTAGATGAGAGTATTTTGAGGAATTATCTTTCAATCAGCTCCATAAGCTTTGAAAATGAAAATGTCATGCAGACTTTGATGCAGCATTTGAGTAAGAGCACAAAGAAGGAAGACTAAGAATATCAAATGGCAAAGACCAAAAGTTAATTTCGTTAAACTTAACTTTGATGCAGCATTTGACAACAACAACCAATATTCTTTCGGGTTCATCAGATGAGCACGGCCTCCGGTTGGCACATGGAAAAGGGAAATGTCATGCAGACTCGGTCCTAGAGGCAGAAGTGGTTGCTCTGCGGGAAGGTCTACAAAAGGCCAAACAACTAGGAATGTCGGCTATTGAGATTGAGGGAGACAACCTGATGTTGATCAATTCGATTAACCACGTTTGGAAGCCGTTGTGGGAGACATATATGATCATATCAGACATCTCCACCAGCATCTCAAGCTTTTCTCAAGCAAGCACCTCTCACATCTTCAGGGAAATCAACACGGTAGCGGACAAACTCGCTAAACATGGATTGTCTACCACTGATGAACAAGACGATCTCCCAGACGATGTGGTTGTACTCATCCGTAAGGATGCTGTAGGTCGGTCAGTGTCAAGACGCTGACCCTCCTATTTTGCTTACTTTGTATAAAAATAAAAAAATAAAAAAGTTTGTCTTGGTGCCCGTTTGGGAGCAAGCTTATAGAAGCTTATTGGAGCTGAAGGAGCTTAAAGTAGATGAAAAATGGCACTGCTCCTCGTTGAGTGGCGTTTGATAGTGGTAGATGAAGCTAGATGATGGGAGCTGAAATTTTGTCAAATCCATAAGCTGCTCAGGGCAACGGTATGGAAGCTGAAGCTAGATGAAAGTGAAATTAGGACAACAATACCCTCAATTTCACGTGTTTTTGGTTCACGATTTTCATTGGCCCTTTTTTCATAAGCTCTCCAGGGGTAGCTTTCGGGAGATGATGAAGCTGATGGGAATATTGTTTCTCGAAATACCCTCGATCTATTTTCTTACTTCTCATCTCTATTTTTTGTTCTGAAGTTATTTCCCCAATTCGTTCTACTTTGCTGGATACAGGTAACAACCCTCCCTCCTCTATTCTTTTCTTCGTGAATCTACACTTCGAAGCATGGACTAACATGAAATCTGAGAGCAATTTTGTTCTAGATCCAACCTTGAGATTTTCTAGTTTTGTTCATTTGCATACATTCATATTCTCCAATTTCTTCCCTACATTCATCTCTCTTTTCTTCATATATAGTTGTATTGCTAAAGTCTTGCTTGACACAGTTACTGAATTCCTAATTTGGTATCGTTTTACTTCCAATTAACATGTAATTTAAAAATCAGATTCTTGTGTTTGGATATTAGACGCAAGGTGTTTGATGATATGCCTGTGAGAGATGTTGCTTCTTGGAGCATTGTGATTATTGGGTATTGACGAGTTTGAATTGAATGTACCTTGACTATATGATTTGCAGCATTTCAATTAGTAATTCTCAATGTTATTTTTGATATTTTTGTTGATATTTTCTTTCTTCCTAAACAATTGAATATGATTTGTTGTATTTATCGTCTATTGGTTCATTATGATTTTTAAGGCCTTAACATGCTTTCTTTTTAGATCAAATATGCAATAGAAATCCACTCATAACAGAAGGTTATGAAGCTAAAATAGAAATCCACTCTAGTATGGTATGTGTGATTGGTTTCATTTGCTTTAAGAAATTGAATTGGAGCTTTATTTCAAATTATGGTAAGTTGTGTTTCATAAGCTGAATTTTCAAGTATTCATTTGTCAATTGTGTTATATTTGAGTTATCAATGTCAATTCTAATTTGGTGCACAAGGTGTTTGATAGTATGCCTGTGAGAAATGCTTCTTCTTTGAGCATTGTGATTTTTGGGTATTGACGAGTTTGAATTGAATGTACTCTAGTTATATGATTTGTTGCATTTCAATTAGTGATTCTCAATGTTGTTTTTATTTTTGATTCAACTGTAGGTGTACATAGATCTCTATAAACTTATGAATAGATAGATCTCTTGTGTTGTTGGGTCTAGTACATATGTTTTGGAGCATTAGTTTACTCAGAAGAATATGTTGGTTGTCACTTGAGTGTTGTTAAACCTTCTTCGCTTGCTAATGATTTTTTTTATCTCTTGGGTTGTTAGCTAATACGTATTGGAGCATGTTAGACAAAGTACCAATCTGTTTTGATCATACAAAGAAATATGTTATTTTTACTCATGAAAATGGCATTTTCTACAGCAGAGGAAGATACAAGGGCCGTAAGTCATTTTTTTAATATTGTTACTGTATTTTTTTATAATAATGCAGTTCATGTTATGATCTTATTCATATTTTCAGCTGTCTGAAATGAATGGCAATATGGTGGGAAGAAAGCCTCTGTATGTTGTTGTGGCTCAACGAAAAGAAGAGAGGAAAGCAAGGTTGCAGGTCACTGTTCTATATATATATACCTCTATGCGTCTGTTGAAGTTGAAAAATGCAGTTGAACTTATGTGTAATTTGGTGTACAATAATGCAGGCTCACTTTGGGCAACTCCGAGTCCAAGCAGGGATGTCACCGGTATCTCCAGGCATGCCCGGATTCCATCCCGGAGCTCCAAGGATTGTTCCTCAACAGCTCTATTACGGGCAAGGTAACCCCGGTTTAATTCCTCCTCAACCTACTGGATATGGCTTTCAGCAGCAAATTTTACCCGGAATTCGCCCTGGAGTCGCTCCAAACTCTGTAAATTTTGCTTTTCAGATTTTAGTACTCGTTAATTATTAACTTTTCTTGTTGAATGTCTATTTTGGTGCCTACATAATAATGTTCCTACTCATGAAAAGAAGTTGCAATTTTGTGTGCAGGTTTTGTGTTGGCAAGACATAAAAAATGTGTCGTCAAGCCATTTATTTTAGAGACCAGCAAGAGCAAGCTCAAAACTATGATGTCAAGCCAAGCCAAGCCAAAAAAAAACGAGCAAAACAGAAGTCGCAAATTGAAATAGAAGTTAGGAGAATAGATAAATCTTACTCATTCAAGAGAGAGTTTTCTTAACATCTTAACCATTTTGAATGGAGCTTTCTCCTATTAGTTAGGCTATACTTTGTAATTTATAATTGTAATTATGTAAACATATTTTCTGCATATGTATACAAATATAATTTATCCTAACTAGACAGATTTGAAGCTAATATTAAGGAATATACAAGGATAATATAATATATACTAGCCTTATATATGTAGAAATATAATATATACGGTATCTAATTTAAATGCTTTAGACACAAGATTTATGAGCAATTAAAGATTTATTCATAACCCAAAACTATAAAATTGTATAAATTAAGTGAGTAATATATATGGTATCTAAATTAGTAAATTTCCACCTTTTCATACTTCTTGTAGCATAAAAGAAAGTGTGTTGTTAAATGAATTATTATATTAGTGTATTATAACAATTACATATTTAGGAAAGTGTATGGGTAACATAATTTATGTCTTTATTTTTCCAAATTCAATTGAAATTATTCATAATGGAAACATGTCCTTTTCGTCATTTTATGTTTGTATCAGCTTTCATAAGCTCGTACTTCCCAAACGCTAAACAAGCTTATCAAAATAAATCAGCTAGTTCAATCAGCTGCTTGTTTCAGCTTTAGCTACAATCAGCTTCATCTTCAGCTTCAGCTCCAATAAGCTCGGACGAGCCAAACAGACCCCAAATTACAGTGTAAATTGTACAATATTTCCATCAGCTGCCATAATCTCCATCAGCTAGAATAAGCTGGTTTTCAAACGGGGCCTAAGTAATCTTCTACCACCCATGTTTCTAAAACGATTTCGTGTTTAATATTTATTAAATTTGACCTAGAAGAACGATAAAACGGGCTTTAATCGAACACATAAATTTATTGTTTTCATAATAAAATTAATCGGTAATAGGATGGGCTTGCCGATTCCATAAGCTATGTTCAAAATATTTTCTATTTAAACGGGAACCTATTATCTCAAACAATATTGATTGAGTAAGTGAAAAGGGAAAGGTTGTTTACCCGTAAAATTTAAGAATATTCTAGAATCTTTGACATTATTGGTTTGGGGTGAAATATCTAGTGGCATGTTACACGACGTACAAACTTTTATATATGTCGGCAACTATAATAATATCCTCGTGACCAGTTGAAAAATGTAAATTTATTTTATCACACTTTATCATAACCATCATATTTACACTTGAATAAAAGTTAATTACATTGTTAAAGTAGGATATTATTCATTTTTGTGATTACTTAATAATAGGACATACCTCTTAAGAGTTGTAATAAAGACATGTCCATGAAAATATGCTCCTCATAAAACTAAAAAAGTTTCTTTTGAAAATGATAAGGAAAAACAATAATTTTCTTATAAGGTTGTGTTTATTCGTACACTAAAACATTAACTTGCTAATTAACTAGTCGGATTTTGTTTTTCCCACTTGTGGATGCATTTGGAAAAACAAAATGAACTATATTTTAGTTAATAAATTATTTATAAACTAAAATATAAAGCTTATACATATCTTTAATTTATTTTGGTTTGAGATGTCCAAATTAATATCATTTACAAATAAGTGGATATACGTGCAAACATAACCTAATTTTTACCATTGATAAATTGGAAAAGTAATATACAATTATATCGATTTTATTATTATATAATTATAAGAGATTCATAAATATTATAATATAAATTATTAATTACTTAATTTAAATAATAAGGTAGTATTTAAGTAGTAATTTAAAAATGTTTTATTTTTATTTTTCACTATTCATCATGTCTATCATAAAAGAGAATTATTTTTTTTTTAAAAAAAAAACCAGGTGGTGGGTCATGCCAGTTTTTCATTGTCGGGTTCAGACCGGATCCGATCCAACTGTAAATTAATTTTCGGTGATCCGGGTTGGACTGAGAATTAATAAAATAAAATAAATATATACATATATAAATAAATAAAACCGGAGAGAAATATCTTAGTCGGACTCGAATCGGATCAAAATTCCAATCTCAAAACCATAGTTATGAAATTCCGATCCAAAAACCATTGTTTGGAAATTCTGGTCCGGACTTGGATAGACTGATCCTAGTATAGAGTTTTAAAAACTCCGGTCTGAATTCGTGGATCCGGAATGGTTGAACAATATTGCATTATTTTTTTCACTGTAGCTTATTTTAAATCGATTTTTCCAACTCAATTTTAATCCAAGATATAACATCATTAAAACATACGAGATTATAAACGAATTCTCAACCTCCAAAATTAAATACTAAAAATGATAGACGACAATACGACGGCCAAAGAAAATCTATTATGTGGTTGTGAAATGAATGACAGAGATATGTTCCTTCGACGTCGGCATCGTGACTATGACAAACGCAACTTCTTATACAATTAGTGGTTCACTCATCTTTTCCCCTACATGTCATCTCACATCAAAGTTACATCAGGACAAAATATTACTAGCATGTAATCAAGTCCAAAACAAATAAGGTTATAAAATTGTTTATGGATATTAGCTAATTAGCATGTAATCACCCCTATGTTCATCCTAACCGTTTTTCGGTATAAAAATCGGTTGTGAAATACGGATTATTAGCGATTTAAAATAAATCTAAACGATTAAAAACGAATTTTTATTGAGTTGAACAAATAAGGTGAAATTTTGGTGGACCAATATAATGTAGGAATTTCATACGGTCGATAGTACATGTGTGTTGTGTTCGAGCCTATTACATATGTTCAGTGAGTTTTATACCAAATCAATTGATAACGGAAGAGTACACCATCACACTGACCTTGTATACTAATTTAGGTGTTTGTTTTTATTCGATGCATCATGCAGATGAAAACATTTCATTCCCTACGAAATACGATTGAAACTATGAATAACAATGAGATAGGTGATGAATGAATGAAACACTTTAATTACATCATCGATCGCGCGAGTGGATTCACCCATCACCCTTTGGTTGGCTCGGTGCCGATGATTAGAAGTTACGAATATGATTAAATAATATTTCAATTGAAAAGTATTTTTGTAAATGTAGTATAAAATTAATATTTTAAAACTAGTTAGATCAATACATACAATTTAAAAACATATTTATGACGCATTACAATAACAAAATAACGTTTATTGCCATACTTTTGTTAAGATATTTTCGGTGTTTTAGTTTGATGATGGGTGTAAGACCGTCATCTATCCTACCCGACTTTTTCATATTTTCGGCCATATATAAATCGATTCATATAAATATTTATCGAGTGGAAGTAAAATAACCATTTTTCGGTAAAAACGGAGGCAAATGAAACCAAAAGCCTGAGGATGATGTCATGTAAGTTGTTGATAAGTAGAATGTCCATGTAAATTCGTGGAAGGTGAAGAGTCTTTTCATGATTTCATCAATGGCTTATGTCAAATTGTCAATCATATCAACGTGAATCAGTTAACTAAGACCATTTGTGTGTGACTGTGTGTTGTCGATTTAATACCAAAAGTTAACTTTTGAAAAATATTTTCGTAATTCACATCCTCATCTTTCATCTACACTATAGTACGGAGGTAGTAAATATGTTTTCTTCTTTTTTTTACCTATGTTCATAGAAGATAGGTTAATATATCCAGTTTTTAATCTATATTTTCAAAATATAGGTTCATAAATTACTCTACAATATCTTTTTTGATTTTATTATTAACCTTAAAATTTATTTTTATCAATATTTTTTTCTAAACTAATAACTTGATAATTTCGGTGAGATTGACGAAAATATATTCATTTTTACGTAAAAAATAATAAATCTATATTCTTATGTAAGAAGATCAATAACTATTTATCTACAATCGATGAGTTATTTTTACCTTCGAGAAATAACAAAGTACATAGCCACGTAAAATTGCCCTAACATTTTTTGCAACATATACTATAGCACAAGAATTTAAGTATATTTAAAAAAGAAAAAGAAAAAAAAAAGTAAGTGAACAAGAGACAACAAAAACCAAGAATCTACAAGAAAAAGAGAAGAATTTTTCTAAAAAAAAATCAGATCCAAATCAGTAAGAGCATGCCATGCGATGAACGTGAACTCGATCTCTCAAGATCCCTTGATACAGAGCCACACGATTCGCCGGAATTCTTTCATCAACGGTCATGATTTCATCTCTGCAAGGCAGCGTCTTTTCATGGCGCATCATCTTCTTCAGCAACGGTTGAGATCTCATCAATTCCACAACTTTCACTTCCTCAGCAAACGTAACTCTCTTCGTGTTCTTCCCCCTTTCTCTCCTCCTCTCATCTGTAACCATAATTGAACAAAAATAACGATTAATTTCAGAGCTTAAAAAACAGGGGATGAACAAAAACAGGGGAATCATGTACCAGAAGAAAGGCAAGAACGGAGAATTTGATTTTCCGGCAAGTGGGTCGTCGGAAAAGGCTTGGGACGGGCAAAAGAGAAGAAGAGTGCGACGCCGGAAACAGCCATGGCTGCAGCGAAGACAAAGCTCTGTGAGTTCATTAGAACCGGAGACATGGCGAGAGAGGAAAGAGAGAAGAATGAATTGTAGTGGTTGGGACGTACTGAACGCAATAGAAGCTTCAAACTATTTTTTTATAATGAAACGAACTTTTGAAAATTTGTACATTGACGTGACAACATCAACAAATTTAGAGAATTTTGTTAATTTATTAAATATTACTTATTTCATCAAAAAATAAATATTACACAAAATCTCTTCAGCCATGTGTAAGAGTTTTTTTCCGCCAAATTTAATCATCTCCCTAATTTTACCCCCGAAATACAAAATTAATTCTAATTAATTTCAAACATAATATGTGAAATCGAAATTGAGTTTAATTAATTTACACTTAGGGTGCGAGTTTTGTAAATATTTAACACTAGTTAACTATATTTTAAACTTTTTTTTAAATCATTAATTTATAATCTAGCTAATTAAAGAACATGTGAGAAAAATACTAGAAAATTGATAAATTTAGTGTCCGTTTGATTTGAAGTATATAACTAAATCGAAATGAAAATAATTAAAAATAATAAAATAAAGTTGATTATGTTATTTTTATTTGCTAAACAAACATAATTTCTATTTATTTAATAATATTTTATTTTCGAGAATAGTTATTAGCAATTTTAAACGGGTCTTAAACTCTAAAAGATTGTTCTTTCCTAGTAACCTTCATATTTAGAAAATCCAAAAGATAGGTAAATTAGTGAAAATATCCTAATTAAGAGGTGGTTTGTGTGATTTGAAAAATAATGAAGGAAGAGTAAGGACGAGAAACAGTCGTGCGAAAACAGGATTTGGTCACACCCCACATGAAGAGGGGGGCTTGTGACAGTGAAAGCTTAGATTGTTGTCAGAGTAATGTACGGTTTGTTCGTACAATTTTTTTAATTTATGATAGGAAAACTTGGATTTTTCACAAAATAATCAAAGAAACAAAATTTATTTATCATTTTTAGGAACGAATCAAAACTATTTCCGAAAATAAGAAGGCAACAAGGTTTGAAGCAGACCCGGAGTTTAAAACTACAATTTTAAATGAATAACTGCAGTATTATAACATAACGTCATATTCCTTAAATATTGTTCATGAGATTTGAGTTTGAATTCTCGTCACTATATAGAGATGATATTGAGAGTAGACCTGTGCAAATCTGGGCCGACCCGTCCAGCCCGCCCGACCCGCCTGGAAAAACACGGGTACGGACAACGAGTTTGTCCCGTTTGAGCCCGACCCGACCCGGATTTTGATGGGACGGGTATGGATAGCCATTTTATCCCGCAGACAGGCCCGGCCCGTATATATATATATATAATTCTAATTATTTTACATAATATATTTTATTAAACCCTAATATTTTTTTCTAACATTTTTTTCTTTCACCGTTGCTTGGTTGATTTCATTCAGTTTTTTTTTATTTATTATTGTTGTTTGTAACTTGTAAGTTGTAATACACTATGTAATGTTAAATATTTACAGGTATTGACATCAATGTATTGGAAATTAAAAGTTTGTATTAAAAGGTTTAAGGTTTTATCTTAATGCAATTTTTGACTAACAAATTCAGAGAACAAAATAACAAGCTACACAAGAAAATAATTCGGTCGGGAGGGACATGGACAGGCTTAGAGGCCCGCACAAGTCGGGCCGGCCCGTACATTTCAGGCAGATTTTTGATTTTGGCCCGGCCCAAGCCCGGGCTGAACCCGGATTTGCACATGCACAGGTCTAATTGAGAGAATCTTATCTAAATGAGATCACAGATAGTCTCCAATTTGAACGTAGACGTCGTAGAGCCATACTGATCAAACAAATCGAACGTAGAGCCATACTGATCAAACAAATCGAACGTAGAGCCATACTGGTCAAAACTTGTTTGTTATTAGACAACCTGAAACATGCTAAACAACAAGAAAACTGGTAACACAATCGGCAGTATTATCGACCTTTTATACTAGGCTCGGATTATGTGAGATGTTAAGCTCAAGCACATCACATAAGTTTAGAAGTTATTATCTCCAACAAAAACGCACCTAAAAATGAACATATGGTGTATATTTATTGAGTATTAACGCAAAGGATGTATTTCTCCTTGTATAGTTTGTAATTACGCCGTATATGGTTTGAATGATGAAAACTACCTTCTAACTGTTGCTTTTTCTTCCATTGCTGTCCTTTGAAGTTACAAAATAAAATCCCAAACCTCCTAGTATTATGTACTGCAACAAGAAACAAAAGACAATTTTCTCAAAATTCCAATCTGAATACACAGAAAACACAAGAAAGGAATAGCAACCTTAATGATAGGCATTTCTGCCATGATAACGGTGGGATAGCCAAAATATGGTATGAACCTACATACAGAAGCAGCAAAATACTAGCTTAAAAAAGGAATTTCTGTTGGCACCCTAGGATTTCGGGTGATTCCGATTGCACACAAGTAATAAAGAGGGTATTGCTTACCCTATGGCCCTTCCCATTATTTGATTCCGTTGAAACCAGAGTTGACCGAGAGGGTACAGCCCTCTATCGTCTACGTCGTTGTTGTCACCTAACAATGATGTTCAAACATCAGCAAAATGTTAAGCCTATTTGTAATTAGTATTACATAATACATCCATGCTGGATATAAGATCTGATCGCAGTAACAGTCTGTGCAGTTGTTGTCATATTTAGTACCTTTAGTCAGTACATCAACTTCGCCAGTATCTTTGCGTTCATGAACCTGGATAGAGTAGGCACACATGAAGACTAGTGATTGACAATCAAAACCACCTTTTGTTTAAGAAAATTTAGTGAAAAAAGAGAACAATTAAGCATACAACATAGATCAAAATTCATACTGTAACGGAAAGCATCAGCGAAAGCCGAAATGTAACTACTAAAAGAAAATCTAGTTACCATCAATGAATCATTTTATCTGAATTTCAAATATGGCATGAATTCAGATTCTTTTTTATACTAAGAAAGCATTGACAATCAAGCAAAAAAAGATAAAGAAAGAAATTTACCTCAATAACTCGATGAACAATTGGAATGGGATGACCCTATACATCAAAAATATGGATTTGAAATTCAGTACAGACTAACTAGGAAGACAATGAAACAGGCAGATATTATAGTTATAGAGATGCTAGAGTTAAAAAACTGATTGCACTATCCAAATGACAGATCAATTTACTGAAGGCGATTTGTTTCATGACGGTTAGTCCGTCTGCCTATTTGTACAGTCTCCAAAACTCTCATTCCAGATTCATTTTCTTAACAAATATAGAAAGCACATCCGTCGGACCACAATAAAATGGTTCAGCAAAGGCAACTGCTCAGAAGATTAAGAGATGCAAAAAACAGATCATCGCAAAGTTCTCAGCCATAATGTAACGGTTAAGGAAAAGGAAAGGAAGTGTTATCATCCCTTCGTGTTCAGAAATGAATTCTTATTAAGTGGAATGAAGATCCATTTCTTTTGAGCTGTTTTTGAGCATAACAAACTGCCCCTTAGCATAATTATCAGCCAAATAAACACCTGCTTCTCGAGTTTATGAATGGAGAAAGTGCAGGTAAACACATACATCAACTTTGAACACAACAATTTCACCAACACGAATGGGATCTTTACTCATATGTAAGAATAACACGTCGCCCTGAAACGAAAACAAGGCAAGACAAATCATGGCAAAGCAAAGCCTAAAGAATTGTAACAAAATCAATCTATAAATTCATGTGAGCTTGATGAGTAGTTTAGACTCACCCTCTGGATCCCGGGTTCCATACTCCCGGAAACAACGACAATACCCGGTGATTCACTACCAGTAATGCAGATTACCGCCTTCCACACAATCAGTACAGAGGTAACAATTATACCTGTCACAGTATTCCAGCAAGAGCAATTGTTCATAGCAGAAACATCTATGAGAAACAATATGTAATTACAAAAGCTCAATACAGGCCAAACTCATACACAATCAATCTTCTGTTAAAAGCTCTAAGAATACAGTGATCCAAAACAGATTAGAAAACCCTAGAATCAAATTAGACTGTAACTAAGCTCTCTTAATTGATCAAGGAATGCAACTAGGGTTTCAAATTAGGGAAACATAAATGCCCAATTAGCTTCATACGGAGCTAACCATGCTAAAGCGACTCAATTAGATTGCTTCTTCATAAAAACCCAAACGTAAAGAGAAGAACAAAACTCCATAGCTGACAGCATGCAAGATAATGAAAAGGGAGAGAGATTGAAACTTACCCAAACTCACACATTGAGTGAACAGCTGTCTGGTCTTCACCGATTTGATAGAATCCATTGTATCTCCGATAAATCCCATTATATCTCCAAGTGTCGAAGTAACTCTTAGTTCCCGAATGCAAGAGCAGAAAATACTTTCTCCATGAACGTGTTTATCCTTTTATATGGAAGATTTGACCTCTTTCAAACGAGGGTCTTACAAGATTGACCCAATTAGGCGGAAAATACCGACGGTACCTTTGGACACTAGACGGGCACAATTTTCCGAACAAAAATAAGATGGAAAAATATTAAATTTCAAAATTAATGAGATAATGGGAGAATCAGTCCAAATATACTCCTTAAATCTTGCTCATTACCACGCCAACTTATTAGGATATTATATATCTAAGAGACAAAATCACAGCTAAAAAGAAATTAAAAATATCGAGATTGAATTCTTGAATCCATTACAGAAGATCAAGAAGAAGAAGTAAAAGTATTTTCAGAAGATCAAGATGATATTGGCGATGATGATAACCAACCGTGAAGGCAACATCTTGATTGAACGGTACACTGAATTAACACAATCCTTTCGTTCTTCTTTTTCGACTACCATCTGTGAATCGATTTCAGGTTTAATGGGGTGCAAGCCGAGGAAAGACCACATTGGCGCACATTCTTAACTAAGTTAGGAGCAGAAAATTTTCCTGGAATGAAGAGTGAAGAGCTTCTCATTGCTTGTAACAAGTACGTTAATTTGCTATCTTAGTTTCACTTTGTTCTTACCATTTGATCATCTTATGTTATTGTTTTTCTTGTCTTCTTTCATGATTAGATCAACGTATATAGTATACACGTTGTATGGCGACATTTGCATATATGCCGTCGGAAAGGATGACTACGATGAGCTTGCGTGTAAGAAACTTCTATCCTTAGTCGAGATCATATTTATGTTAAACCGAGTATTCTAGTTCACGAGCCGAACTTTAGAATGGGTTTTCATTCTTTTGTTTAAAAAGATTAACGAACGTAGACCAATCATTTTACGAACCTAATTCAAATAGATCGTATTATAAAAGGACATTTGTCTACGCTCATCATTATGGTCAAATCATTAAAGAATTTTGAAATTAAACCGTCATAAATTCATTAGATTTTGTTTGTTAATTTGATAGTATCGGACGTGATTTGGGTAATCATAACGTGTATTAAAGATGCATGTGGAAAGACTACTACAGAACGCAATTTCTTGGACAAGTATGGGAGGATTTGCTTGTGCATTGATGAGGTTGTGTGGAAGGTAATCAACTTTTATTATTTTAATCATGTTTTAATTATATTTTAAATAATTGTTATATTTTTTAAAGTATTTATTAACACTAATTAGTAATTACATTAGATTTCTATTAAAATTTATATTCTTTGGTGATAATACAAAAAGGAAATATATTATATAGTTTACATGTTGTAATCCTCGGTGAAAAAATTTACTTTGGAAAGACAATCAATCTAATTATTATGGTACGTACATCTATATATTTATAATTTATATTAAGGCACGTATCATTTTAGAGTGCATTTCGACACGTATCTATCGTTTTTTTACGCATCTTTATTTTGAGATTTTTTAGAACAATATAGGTAATATTTATATGATAGCCTAAAAGAAAAAAATATATAACCGAGTGATATTTTAACCTGTTAAACACATTTTTAAATTTGATTGAATTTTTGTTTCACGAACAAGTTTCTTAATTTAATATATTGGGTTTGCTTTTCAATTCAATATTTCAATATGTAACCTAATAGTAAAAAATAAAAATGTAATTTTCAATAACTATGATCTTAAATCGAATATAATAGTTATTAAATAATTTATTAATGAGTTAGAAATAATCTAGCCTTTTTTTAGGTTGAACATGTATCGTATTTTGATTTATATAGTATAAAGAAATGAATTTGATCTTTTTAACGTAGTATTAAATCTTTTATATATATATATTATAGGAGTAACACATCACACCAAAATATTAAAATCAAATCTTAATTACATTGGACCAACCAATTGAGCCAGTTATACAACAAACATGATTAATCTCAAACGTAATTAGTTTTGATTGTAGATTGTGTTATTTTTTTAAATTAATTTACATATAACAATTAATTTAACACCATATACTACCAATGTACTATTTCTATTAACATATGAATCAGTATAATAAGGGGGAGAAAAAATCAAAATATAAATTATTATACGGTTAGATATTTTATTAATGTATTATATGATATTATATGTAAAGTATACAAATATTTATTGTTTATTATCTACTCTATCTAACGACAAAAAAATAGTTTATATATAATCCCATAAAGAATTATAATAACAAATAATATTTTTATCAAAATCTCGTGCAAGCCACGGGTAATACACTAGTTACATTGTAACACTAATTAGAATATTAAAAATTATATTTAATTAATTTGTTTTGATGATTAATCTCTATTTTGTTTGTTTAAATGGCTTCAGGGACTACAAGAGAACATAGATATTCACAGGATTAAGAGGCTAATGAAGTTGAAGCCCCCTACTCAATTTTAAATTATAAACAAGAGCTCAAAATTATTTGCTTTTGAGTTTTTTTTTTTAAAAAAAATCATGGAGATTGATCGGTAATTTGTATACTTTTGCAACGAATTTGTATACTTTTGGGTAAAAGTTGCACTCTTTAAAAATTTAAAAAATTGGAACTGAATATTCAATCTAGTCCGGTCCAATAATATATTTTTGGTTTCTAAAGCTTAACGAGAATTTTTATTATAAAAACAATTTGACTATAAGATAAATAACTCACAGACATTACCTATATATTCTACTCGTAATCTTCCGAATTTTAGATCTATAAAGTTTGTTATTTGAACTCATTTCAACACTAGGGTGAGTGTTAAACCGGTTCATTTTCGATCCCTATTTTCTGACCGACCTCGGTCTTACTTTCCCACCTTCCGATCATAATAATAGATATTTAACGTGTTGCTATGAAATTTTGTTGGTTCGGATTTAAAGAGAGTTTCATCGTAGTGTATATGCGAGATGGGCCCAACGCTGCTGTAATTCGAGCAACTCGAGCCGAGCCCGTACGTGTTAAGGGCTCAGCGGATCGTTTGAGCTCTTTCACATCGTTCGAGGAGAGGCATGAAGCAGTGGAATAGCCTGAGAATCGAAATTTGAAAGAAAATGCAGCAGCAGCAACAACTAGCCATTGTTGAGACGAATCAAACCCTCTTTGAACTACAGAGAATCAGAGATAAGTCAAGGAACTCATCAACAAATTGAGAAGGATATATACTGGATGAATGAGAAGTGAGAAAAAACGAAATCTAGCGAAGGAACCCTAGTCCTCTATCTGGGGAAGCGCCGGAGAAGAAGAACCCAAACCCTAGCCTTCGTCGCCGTCGGAGGAACCCTAACCCTCTATATGAAGAAGCGCCGTAGAAGATCGAAGAGCCCGGCCCCTATCCTTCGTCGCCGTAGGAGGAACCCTAGCCCTTTGTCCGAGGAAGTGCCGGTGAAGAAGAGACCTAACCTTTGTCGGAATCGCTGCCCTTTGTTGCCGTCGGGAGCGTTGGAGTAGAAGCGAAACAGTCGAACCCTAGCAGTCGCCCCTTCATCGTTGTTGCGTGTGAAAATTGAGACCAGATATGCGAAATGGAGATTACGGGATGACCTCTATTCCTTTAAGGCTCCTTATTTCATTTAGGGATTTAAAAAAGGCGTCAAAAGATTGCTTCTAACATGTCATAATACGTGCGCATCCAGAAATTACACTTTTTAATTAGTAAAATTGTGCGCCTCCCGATGCGCATGGTTTTTTTATTTTATTTTATGCGTCTTAACAGGAACGAATCGTTGTGACCATGTTCAAAGCTTCTCCCGTGCTTTTCCGTGTGACCAGGTTCGTCCTCAACATTTATCGTTCTTCTCTCTCAATGTGAACCTTCTTCGGACTGCTGTGTCTGTACCTGCTTTTCCGGCATAACTCAATCACATAAATTCAGGTTATTATATTGGTTTGTAGAGTTTATACTCTTTTGAGATAGGGAAAAGCCGATGGATCTTCAAATGAGGTTAATGTTGACACAATTTATAATGAGATGGATCTTGTATGGTTGTTAAATGTATGATTTCGAAGGGGTTTTTTTTTTATAAAAAAAACTTCATAAATAGTGACAAGATTCAGGCTATGTATATTTGTGCTCTCATTTTGTTAAACATGAAAGTGGATTCATAGATATTGAGTACCTACGAAAGGTATCGGCTAGAGAATGAAAATCTTAATCATCCTAACTGCACTTCCTAGTTCTTGTAGTTTAGGAATCAATTCTCATATTGTTTTTCATTTGAAAACTGAACCAAACACAGTAATTAAAGCTTCTTTCTAGGGGATTTGCACTCAGGAGGAACCGAGCCACAAATTATCATACCCCCAAATTCTGATGCTAACCACCTTGAGTCCTTGACTATGTAAAAACTGAACCAAACACAGTAATGAAGTGCTTTTTAACAAAAAAAAAAAGAAGTAATGAAGTGCTTCTAAACCACTAAACCAGTTAAAACATTCATATGTCTTATAAAGAAGCCTAGATTGCTTTCTACATCGCTTCAGGTTGTCAATATCGTCATCTTTCTCATTTTTCTGCACTGATTTCGGTTCCTGATTCTAGTACTGAAATGCTGGTTAGTACTAGGCCTGATAGATCATCTCTTGCTCATTGTTTAAAGGAAGGAATAGCACATTGTTGATTGTGTAACAAATGATTGGCGAGCTAACATAAGTTACTACATTGTATGCAATTATGTCAACTGTACAATGCTCATTTATAAACTTGCACAACACCTACTTCCATTTGATGTTATTGTGCTCTCATTTGACAAGTTTCAGGAAATGATTCTTGATAGTTTTTTCTTTTCTTCTTTCTGTCTGATGATTCATATTGACAACTGGATATAGTTGTGGATTTCATGAAACAGAAAGTCACTACATTTTAATTATGTCATGAACAAGCAGCAATAAAATCTACTTTTGTAAATCAGTACAGTGATGATCGATGATTGATATTAGATTCAAGAGTTCCATCAAATCCTTATACTTGATCCCGTGACAAATTTTTTTAGGTTTTTGACGAATCTTCTAACACTTCTTATGATGCTTCACTTCATGTATTACATGTACTAATGATCTCAGTTCTTCATATGATGCTTCACTTCTTGTATTACATGTACTTATGATCTCATTGCTTCATATGATGCATGGATGAATCTTGCTAAAATAGATACTTATGTTTTACTTCAAGTATTTTATGATAAAGCAAAGATAAAAAAAATAAAAAATAAAAGAGTGTAGAGTAAAATAGAGCCCCTTTACCGATCATAAAATATTATGATCTCAATGCTTCATATGCTTCTTGCTAAAATAAATATTATGATCTCAGTGCTTCATATAATGCTTTACTTCTTGTATTACATGTACTTATGATCTCAATGTTTCATATGATGCTTCACTCCAAGTATTTTATGATGGTGTCCATGTATGACATTATTAAATTTAATATTTTAGCTTTCCTTCACATATTGTATATGTTACCTTTTTAAAACTCATGTTACGTGAATCTCTTTAAAAATTGTTTGTTTTAACTCTTTTTTTAAAAAATATTTTATCTTTGCTTCTCTTGTCTGCATCCCTGCATATACCTATTTAATTACTTTTAGTACAAATCTGAAATGTAGATTAATCATTTCAAAGTGTCATCTCAATCCATTTAATTTAGAAATGTTTGTGTCTTACTGCAGTTTTATTGGCTGATTTGTTGTTTTTCTGTTTTGTAGTTGCTGATTTTTTTTTCCTTTATATATTTGCTGAATTTTTAACATAGGATGCATCGACTTGTGATGCATTAGTTTTACTTAATAATTGTTGTTAACGAATGGTTTTTAACATAGGATGCGCTTACCGAGAAAGAAAGCAGTCCTGAGACCTAGCTGTAAGAGCCCTAGTTCTTGGACCGAGTTTGGTCTTTAGCCGAGTCTAGTTTTGACCGAGTTGTGGCTTAGCCGCACCCTCGGATGGGGGTGCCGCCCCTGCGGCTCGTCCGTGTTTCTGCCCCTGCGGCCAGGAAGCCCGCCCCTGCGGTTTCCTGCGGCTGCAGCCGTTATTGTTGACTCCTTGACCCGTGCTTTACCCTTTCTTTCTCTTATTCTTTCCCTTGGCTGATCAAGGGCTTCTTCTTCACTTCCTTTCCAGCTTCCTTCACGTCCCCCTTGCTTCCCTTGTTTCTCTTTGATCTTGTTCTTGGTTTTGGAAGAGTTTGGCTTGAGAATTGTGTGTGGTAGCTGTTGTTGTTGATGGTTGTGTATATGCTGAGCTTGGAGGCCAGCTCTGGAGGTGTATGGTCTCTCCCTGCAGCCTAGGACCACAAGAGTGGTACGTAATCTTGCTTCTCCTTCTTCCTTCCCTTGGATTCAATCTTTCTAGCTTAGGATTAGATGTATGTTAAGGGTATTGATGTTAGCATGTGTATGTACATGTATATGCTTGATTTTGGTGAAGAGAAGACGTGAATTGATCACGTGAAGAGTGAAGGAAGAACTGCGAAATCGCTCTTTACAGTGTCGCCGCCCCGCGGCCAGAAGTCACCGCCCCTGCGGACCCTGTGCCGCAGTGCCAGCGTCGTGCCTGCGTTGCCAGCGGCCCTTGTCACCGCCCCCGCGGCTGAGTGCCGCCGCGCCCGCGGTTGCCTGCGTTTCGCCCCTGCGTCCCCTTTATCACGCAGCTGCGTTTTGTCCCGGTTCTACCTAGAGTTAGGTAGATCCTTTCCTTTCCTAGTATGAGCGGTAGTAGCATGCTAGGTACGAGTATGAGGTTAGAATGAGATTGAGTACGGTATTGTTTGTACCGGTTACGGCTTTGAGGTTTACGAGTTGGAATATGATTCTTATGGATCCCTTGGGTCTAGGTGTGACCCCTGTGATGGATATGAGTGTGATATATGTGTTATACCTTGTTTAGGCTGTGTTGATCTCTAGAGCGGAGCCGTTTGAGTTTGAGTCTGAGACTCCCGAGGTTGAGGTAAGTCCATAGGACTTACTTAGCTGCTATCCATATATTGGATGTGTGCATGAGTGGTGTATGTTATATGATTGATAGCCCGAGTTATGTTGATTACCTACCTATGGTTTAGTGACTGCCCATTGTAGGGTCGTGACAACTTGTCCTTTCATCCCGCTGGGAGTCTGGAGGTTCTCTACGGGCAGGCCAATATGGTTCAGTGGGCCGAACACCAGTCTACTCCCATAAGGTACACGGGAGGTGGGACCGGATCACCACTCCAGCTGACACCATTCCCGAGAGGCGAGGGTTATATTCCTCGTGTCACATACGTTCATATTGATATATATATCTATACGATTGAATGACTGGACATTATAAAGATAATAAACCGGGTAAATGTGTGATAGCATGGTGATGTGTTTATGATTCATTGGTGTGTGATTGTGCTTATGCATCTTCTTATACATGCGTATGGTTAGCTAAGGGTTTTATAACGTGTTATAGATCCTTTGCAGGTTAGGAGAGTTGCTGAGGGCTCCGTACACTGGGTCGTCCTCGTGGATGGGATCTTTTGATCATGTTTATGTTTATGTTTTGTTGTACTCAACAGTACTTGTATAAACTTTTTGATACTTTTATAACAGTTTGATGTTTTGTATTTAATCTATCGGTGCCTTGTTGTAGGATTCAGTGAACTTGTTGTCAGGCTAGGGTCAGGATCCATTGTGAGATCCTAACCCAGTAGCACCTCGAGTCCTACGGATTTGGGGTGTTACAAAGTTGGTATCAGAGCCCAGGTTGACAACAATGGCACTAGTAATCTGCAATAAAGTTCAAATAGATAAATAAACAGAACCCGAAAGGTGTCTGCCTTTTCAAAAGGTTTTGGTTTTGAAATGAGTACAAAATGTTTTGAGATATCGTGTACATGAGCCATCGCCCCTCTGAAGATCTCGACAATATATATATATATATATATATATATATATATATATATATATATATATATATATATTCTGTTGTGATTGATTTGATATATACATACGGCATATATATATCCTTTTGAGTTAGGTTTACGTCCTCTGCAGATGGTTCAGACTAGAGCCTTACCTGTAGTTGGACGAGGTAGAGGTAGACCCCCTCTAAGTAGAGGACGGGGTAAGACTGCCGCTGTAGATCCACGTGCAGCGGAAGAGGTTCACGAAGACGTTGCTGAGAGTGTCGTTCCTGAGACTGGGAACGGCGTAGTTGGGAGACAGGGTCCACAACGAGTCCAGTCAGATGACTCGGATTATGTCTCTATGGGAGGACCAGAGTTTCGTGACTATATCCGGCGAGTGGAGGAGGCTGTCAGAGCAGGTAGACCTATCCCGGATTTGCCAGTACATGAGGGATCATCTGAGAGATCCCATGGGGTTACACAGGTGCCAGCTGCACCGGCACCTGTAGCTGAGACTGCTCGAGCTACAGAGGAGCATAGAGGGCCTAGACCAGACACTTGGTTGAAGGCATTTCACCAGATGGGTGTACCCCCTTTCTCTGGGAAGGTGGGGCTCGAGGTTGAGCTGTTGATTGGATATGTGGACTCAGCTTTAGAGTCCATTAGGTGTCCAGTAGACAGGCATATAGAGTTAGTGCAGACTCTGTTCAGAGACTTAGCATAGCATTGGTGGAGGTCTGTACGAGCACATGTTGACAGTTATGTTCAGATGCGGACTATGATCAAAGAGCGTTTCTGCCCTGCCTCATTGAGGAGGGAGAAACTGCGGGATTTTGTGGAGGCTGGGTTTGAGGATGTACCAGTCTCAGAGGCTATCCGGAGATTCCAGGAGGAGCTGGCATTGCTGGGACCAGCTGCACCTTTTGTGGATCAGCATGTATATCTGTTTTCCCGACGACTGAGGGATGCCACCCGAGCCTATATGGCAGGATTTAATTGTGAGTCCTTGATGGACTACCAGGATAGAGCCACCGACTATGAGCGAGAGAGGGCTAGTTAGAGGAGAGCTTCTCAGACCGGAGGGTCTAAGAAGAGACAACGTACTGGGCAGACCAGTGGTACTGGAGGAGTTGCTGGCCCAAGACGAGGCCAGAGCCGCCAGAGTCAGCCCTCATTTGCACCGGCTACAGATAGGGTACGACAGTGTTTCAATTATGCAGAGTATGGGCATATCAGACCAGAGTGTACGAGGCAGATAGTGACTTGCTTCGCTTGTAGTGGACGAGGTCACAGAGCTATCTTTTGTAGACAGGGTGGAGCTTCGTCTCAGCAGGGTTCTACTCTTGCCAGTATAGCGGGAGGTGGGCAGAGGCCACCTCAGCTACAACAGATACAGGGACAGCAGAGAGTCCCAGATCGTCCTACCACTCAGGGATCTGCTCCTAGGTTGGGTAGAGGCAGAGGTCGTGGTGGGAGCACCACTGACACTAGAGGGCCACAGGGCCAAGTTTTTGAGCTGAGGAGCCAGCTGCACCGCCTGTTACAGGTACCATTCTGATCCATGGTTTACCTGTTAGTTTGTTTGATACTGGAGCTATGTCTTCTTTTATATTTGATGCTTGTATTGAGTATTTGAGTTTAGATATGATTGAGGGGATACCCTTTAGTATAGGGTTACCCGATGGTAGTAGGGTCAGAGGTACCCCTGAGATTCATGATTGTCCCATTTTTGTAAGGACCCGTGATTTTACTAGTTGACTTCTTTGTCATGCCATTAGAGCATGAAGAAGTCATACTAGGTATGGATTGGATGGATAGACTTTCTGCAGTCTTAGATGTAAGTAGGAGGACTGTTATCCTCTCTACCGAGTTAGGACAGATAGAGGTTTTCCGAGGTTGGGACCTTGGAAAATCTGGCATGGTTATTAGTGCGATATGAGCAGCTAGACTGTTTGCACAAAGATGTGAGATTTTCTGGCGTTATGCCATGAAGAAGGGGGAGAGTCCAGCAGTAGAGGATATCCTAGTGGTCTGTGAGTTGCAGATGTATTCGTTGAATCGTCCGGTTTGCCGCCTAAGAGGAGTGTGGACCTTCGTATCGAGTTAGAGCCTAGTACGAGACCGATCTCAAAGGCCCATATCGGATGGCGCCTATTGAGATTTTGGAGCTGAAGAAGAAGCAACTCGAGGAGTTGGCCGAGAAGGGTTTTATTCACCTTAGTGTATCTCCATGGGGAGCACCTGTTCTCTTCGTACGGAAGAAGGACGGATCGTTGAGATTGTGTATAGAGTACAGAGAGCTGAACAAGGTGACCATTAAGAACAAATATCCATTGCCGTGTATGGATGACTTGTTGGAGCAGCTTCAGGAAGCAACAGTATTTTACAAGATTGATCGGCGTTCAGAATATCACCAGCGGAGGGTGAAAGAACAGTGAGGAGCATGCAGGACATCTGAGGACTGTATTGCAAGTTTTGCGGAATAGAGAACTTTATGCTAAGTTCTCTAAGTGTGAGTTCTGGATGCCAGAGGTAGCATTCTTGGGTCATGTGGTATCAACTGAAGGAATTAAGGTGGATTCGGGCCAAGATTGAGGCAGTAGCAGCATGGACTACACCGACGAACGTCAAGGAAGTACGTAGCTTCCTTGACCTAGCCGGTTATTACATACGCTTTGTGGAGGGATCCTCTGTGATTGCCCGTCCACTGACGAGTTTGCTGAGGAAGATTACCAGATTTGTGTGGTCTGATCAAGTGTATGCAGAGTTTTGAGGAGTTGAAGAGGCGTTTGACTTCTGCTCCTATTTGGATACCGCCAGAGGGTATAGAGGGATTTGGTCTGATTAGAGTTGGATTTTTGGTTTCCGGATGAGGATGCCCGGCTGAGTACTTTAGAAGTTCTACCTGATCTGTTGAGTGAGATCCAACAGAAGCAAGAGACCTGCCAGATCTTAATGAGGGTACGAGATAGGATGTCTCGGGATGAGACACCACAGTTCCTGCTGGGAGCAGAGGGAGTTTTGAGACGCCGTGGTCGCGTCTGTGTACTTGCTGATACAGAGCTGAGACAGAGGTTTTTACAGGAGGCTTACTATACACCTTACTTTGTACATTCAGGTACGAGTAAGATGTATCAGGACTTGAGACGTTTATAATGGTGGAAAGGGCTGAAGCCGAGGTTGCCGATTTGTGGCACAGTGTGCGACCTGCCAGCAAGTCAAGATAGGCATTGCAGACCTGGAGGTGAGCTCCATCCACTTCCTGTTCCACAGAAGAAGTGGGAGGATGTCACCATGGATTTTGTAACCGAGCTGAAATTGAGTTGGAGTTTTGATGTCATCTGGGTTACTATGGACAGATTGACGAAGACGGAACGTTTCATTTCTATTAGGGAGACGGGGCCGGTGAGCAGATTAGTTGAGGAGTACACTAGACCGATAGTGAGACTCCATGGTGTACCGAGGACGATCGTCTCAGATCAAGATAGACGATTTACCTCGAGGTTCTGGCAGCAGATTCAGACTGCCCTGGAGACGATTTTACATTTTATTACTGCGTTCCATCCTCAGGCAGATGGTTAGTCAGAGAGGACCATTCAGACGTTGGAGGATATGCTGCGAGTTTGTGCATTGACATACATCTATTGGGATGGCCCCTTTGAGGCAATGTATGGGCAGAGATGCAGTACTCCGTTATGTTGGGATGAGCAGAGTAATGTTAGTGGTTTGACCCTGATCAGATTGAGGATGATGTGGCTCGAGTAGCATTGATTCGAGAGCGGATGCTGACTGCCCAGAGCAGTCAGAAGTCGTATGCTGATCGGAGGCGTAAACCTCTAGAGTTCAGAGTTGGAGCCCATGTGTGGCTGAGAGTGTTCCCGACACGAGATGTTAGGCATTCTGGCATTAAAGGGAAGTTGGTCCCCGATAGGTGGGACCGTTCAAGATTTTGAATCGGGTTGGGAGTGCAACTTACAGGTTAGCTTTGCCTCCGAGATTAGAGGGTGTTCACCCTGTATTTCATGTGGCTCAGCTGAGGGAGTACATACCAGATCCGAGGCATATTGTGAGTTATGATGATTTGGTGGTTGAGCCGGACCACACCTTTGTTGAGCATCCGATTGCAGTCCTAGAACGAGGTATGAGACGCCGGCGTTCGAAGGACATTTCTATGTTGAGGATACAGTGGTCAAGACGAGGATCGAATGAGGCTACATGGGAGACTGAGGATAGTATCCAGAGGAACTATCCAGAGTTTTATGCCGAGATAGATGTACCAGTAGGATCGACGAGTAGATCTTAGTACTATCTTGGTGATGTTATGCTTTTGTGCTTATATGCCATGATGTGTTTATTTTCGTACTAGCTATGATGTGGTATGTGATCTTATTAGATCTTGTTGTGCTAGTACGCCGAATATTTATAGCTGGAGATGGTTCTTTCCTCCATGCTATTGTGATGTGATAGGTTTAGCTGGAGATGGTTCTTTCCTCCATGCTACTTTGGTGGACGTAGTTTTGCTAGAGATGTTTTTCCCTCCATGCCCGTGGTTATGTTGATGAGGTTTTGGCTAGAGGTGTTTTTACTCTATGCCCTGGATAGTATAGTGATCTTACAGTTGGAGTTGATGTGTTCCTCCATGCCCGTGTTTGAGGATATAGAGTGGTATAGGTTGATACCTGGTGTGCAGAGTTGTGCTACCCCGATATAGAGAGTTGTACCTCGGCTTCTGAGTCCGAGTAGTTTTTGGGTTTGTACAAGTTTCGGGACGAAACTTGTTTTTAGGGGGGTGAGGTGTAAGAGCCCTAGTTCTTGGACCGAGTTTGGTCTTTAGCCGAGTCTAGTTTTGACCGAGTTGTGGCTTAGCCGCACCCGCTGATGGGGGTGCCGCCCCTGCGGCTCGTCCGTGTTTCCGCCCCTACGGCCAGGAAGCCCGCCCCTGCGGTTTCCTGCGGCTGCAGCCGTTATTGTTGACTCCTTGACCCGTGTTTTACCCTTTCCTTCTCTTATTCTTTCCCTTGGCTGATCAAGGGCTTCTTCTTCACTTCCTTTCCAACTTCCTTCACGTCCCCCTTGCTTCCCTTGTTTCTCTTTGATCTTGTTCTTGGTTTTGGAAGAGTTTGGCTTGAGAATTGTGTGTGGTGGCTGTTGTTGTTGATGGTTGTGTATATGCTGAGCTTGGAGGCCAGCTCTGGAGGTGTATGGTCTCTCCCTGCAGCCTAGGACCACAAGAGTGGTACGTAATCTTGCTTCTCCTTCTTCCTTCCCTTGGATTCAATCTTTCTAGCTTAGGATTAGATGTATGCTAAGGGTATTGATGTTAGTATGTGTATGTACATGTATATGCTTGATTTTGGTGAAGAGAAGACGTGAATTGATCACGTGAAGAGTGAAGGAAGAACTGCTAAATCGCTCTTTACAGTGTCGCCGCCCCCGCGGCCAGAAGTCACCGCCCCTGCGGACCCTGTGCCGCAGCGCCCGCGCCGTGCCAGCGTCGTGCCTGCGTTGCCAGCGGCCCTTGTCACCGCCCCCGTGGCTGAGTGCCGCCGCGCCCGCGGTTGCCTGCGTTCCGCCCCTACGTCCCC
Source organism: Fagopyrum tataricum (assembly GCA_002319775.1). Lineage (NCBI taxonomy): Eukaryota > Viridiplantae > Streptophyta > Magnoliopsida > Caryophyllales > Polygonaceae > Fagopyrum > Fagopyrum tataricum. The sequence continues at coordinate 31,803,695 of CM008281.1, read as the reverse complement.
TTTATCACGCAAGTGTGTTTTGTCCCGGTTCTACCTAGAGTTAGGTAGATCCTTTTCTTTCCTAGTATGAGCGGTAGTAGCATGCTAGGTATGAGTATGAGGTTAGAATGAGATTGAGTACGGTATCGTTTGTGCCGGTTACGGCTTTGAGGTTTACGAGTTGGAATATGATCCTTATGGATCCCTTGGGTCTAGGTGTGACCCCTGTGATGGATATGAGTGTGATATATGTGTTATACCTTGTTTAGGCTGTGTTGATCTCTAGAGCGGAGCCGTTTGAGTTTGAGTCTGAGACTCCCGAGGTTGAGGTAAGTCCATAGGACTTACTTAGCTGCTATCCATATATTGGATGTGTGCATGAGTGGTGTATGCTATATGATTGATAGCCCGAGTTATGTTGATTACCTACCTATGGTTTAGTGACTGCCCATTGTAGGGCCGTGACAACTTGTCCTTTCATCCCGCTAGAAGTCAAGAGGTTCTCTACGGGCAGGCCAGTATGGTTCAGTGGGCCGGACACCTGTCCACTCCCATAGGTTACACGGGAGGTGGGACCGGATCACCACTCCAGCTGGCACCATTCCCGAGAGGCGAGGGTTATATTACTCGTGTCACATACGTTCATATTGATATATATATATATATATATATATATATATATATATATATATATATATATATATTTTTATATATATATATATATATATATATCTATACGATTGAATGACTGGACATTATAAAGATAATAAACCGGGTAAATGTGTGATAGCAATGTGATGTGTTTATGATTCATTGGTGTGTGATTGTGCTTATGCATCTTCTTATATATGCGTATGGTTAGCTAACGGTTTTATACCGTGTTGTAGATCCTTTGCAGGTTAGGAGAGCTGCAGAGTGATCCAGAGGGGTGATCTGCTGAGGGCTCCGTACACTGGGACGTCCTCGTGGATGGGATCTTTTGATCATGTTTATGTTTATGTTTTGTTGTACTCAACAGTACTTGTATAAACCTTTTGATACTTTTATAACAGTTTGATGTTTTGTTTTTAATCTATCGGTGTCTTGTTGTAAGATTCAGTGAACTTGTTGTCAGGCTAGGGTCAGGATCCATTGTGAGATCCTAACCCAGTAGCACCTCGAGTCCTACGGATTTGGGGTGTTACACTAGCGCCGGTGCTTATGCACGTCGAAGAAGATGTCTTAGATGCGGTGATGATCAGGTTATTTGAAATTGATAACATAATTAATTACTGATGTCAACCTTACTTCTTATGAATGACTTTAATTGATTGTTAATAGTAAATCTAACTAATTTATTTCATTGTAGTCCATATCCTCGATCCATATTGTGTGTTAGGCCAAACACAATTTTTAAGAAAGTAAGACGTGTAACTTGTTATTACATTATTTCATTCATGATTAAAAGAGAAACCTAATGTTTGATTGATCGTCATTTGTAGCGAGGTCGATTACATAATCGAAATGTCACACAATCTGTTCAAAGAGGATAACAGTTATTATTTCAACACGGAAATGTACCAGACACAATTATTTTGAATGAAGACACCGCAAAAGTTGTGGTTGAGCCTGTAGATGTTGTGGTTCCATTTGTGGGCGACAAGATCATAGAGGGTTTTCCACATCCGACGATGCTATGCTTCCGGCTGCTGGTACGTTCGATAACACAAAGACTCCCGTTGTACAACCATCAGGTATGTGGACGCCGATGATAGAGGATTTTTTTGAGGGTTCTCCGATTGACATTCGACAAAGGACCCCGATTATATCAGGCGTAACTCAAGGAACTGACGGTCCCTATCCAGCATTACAAGATCCGATGTTGACACAACACCTGACACATGAGGAGGATATGCATGTTGGTATGGTGGATGTGCCCGTAGGGTCAGAGGATGTGCCCGTGGGATTAGATGATGTGTTGTTGGTGCAGGAGGATGTGCCCAAAGGGTCAGAAGATGTGTCGGCGGGGCAGGAGGATGTGCCGGCAGGGCAAGAGGATGTGCCGGCGGGGCAGGAGGATGTTGGATTCCAACATCCATCGATTGATGAAGAGGCCCCTCAAAACCCGGGTTTTCTTGGAGGACCTCGAGTAACCACTTTGCTTGTAGACTATACCATACACATTTCCGGTCTTATTTGGTCAGGGGCCAAGGTACGTTGTCGATTGCTTATTAATGCAATAATTGTACTCTTAATTGTACGAGTGACTTAAAACCGTATGTTTCGATATCAAGTTGATAAAATTTTGAAGGTGCACCGTCGTGGGAAGTGGATTAACTTTTGGGACGAGCGTGTACCACGTGACCCCATCCCATGGATGACACTTGCCCACCGCAGCGGCCTCACTTCTTTATGTGACCTCTATTGGGACCATGTCGATCACGTTCTCATTTCTGCTTTCGTCGAGCGTTGGTATCCGGAGACCAACACTTTTCATTTCCCATGGGGTGAGATGTCGATTACACTAGCTTCATGACGTCACATGCTTGTTGGGCCTCCCGGTTGATGGGGAGGAGTTGGCATTCAATTGACAAGATTTGGATTTGCGGACAAATTTGACTGGGATGTTTGGATGGAATGCGTCGGAGCTTCAAAAGTTCTACAAAGAAAGAGGAATTCCGTTGCAGAAATTGAACAACAAGTTATGTGATATGATTGCAGAGGAGCGGCCAGCAGAGCACATCGCATGTGGATTTTTGCTAAACATATTAGGTTGTACAATATTTGTCGATAAGTCAACCCAAAAAGTGAAACACCGATCGACTGGCCTTGTATTAGACCACGAGCAGACTACCAGGTATGCTTGGGGTGTTGGTGCTCTTGTCAACTTGTATCATTCGTTGGACAAGTCGTCTCGATCAGGCGGAGCCCGGCTAGATGGGTGCACTCTTCTTTTGGAGGTAAATATGTTTGTTTATACACTTTTTTTATAAAAATATTTTGTTTCAAGAATAATATAACACAATGTTTTTACAGAGATGGATTTGGATGTATTTTCCGGTGTTCAGAGGCCATTTAGAGTTTGACCCGCGTAGACGTGAAGACGTTAAATATGCTGTGAAATACCATTAATTGGGTACGCCAAAGAAGAATACTAAGAGGCTGGATGATTTTAGACAACAACTAGACGAATTTCGGGTCGAGGACGAAAGTATCATTCCCTCGTATATTTTTATATTGTTAAATTGTATATTTATTTGTTACACAATTGTCAAGTAATGTGGCTTTTCAAGTTAGGTTGATTAGATGTCGTTTGGAAAAGATCTAGATTTTGAGGGAAGATACCGTGTTTCTACTTATCGAGGTACCATCCAATTTGTGGGCGAGGAGGAAGCTTATATGCCGGATAGGTTTGTTCGGCAATTCGGTAGAGTTCAAGGTCGTCCGAAAGAGGTGATAGAGCCGTCCGATAAGAAAAGAAAGGAGAAGATCAAGCCAGATGAGGTCCGGTTTTTGGAAGAGAACAATCATTGGGCCGATCGATATGAGCACTTGCATCCGATTTTACAACTACAGCAGGCTCGGTTACCCTGGGATGTCGAAGATGGATACTTAGATTGGTTCCTACCACGCACTCATCCGTATATCCTACCCACCTCTACACCCCAACCATTCCCGACTCATCCACCATTAGACGTAACACACTTAATGTCATGGTTCTTACAATAAATTTAATTAACATTAATTTTGAATACACAATATGTAGTTGACCTTAATGTTTATTATGCAGCGCACAAAAATGTTCGTGCGAGAGATGCGGGAATATGCTTCACGAGGAGAGGGTGTTTCTGCAGCGGAGTTAATGAATCATATCCGGAAGTTAGATGGCTTAGACATACCCGAGTAGATGTGAAAGGGGAATATTGGGCTATTTTGATGACTTAGACTATTTTCATTTTGAAGCTAATGTATTGCCATGGTTATTTTTGTTAATAATGAAATCTCTGCGCAAGTTACTTGAATTTTCTTTGATCTTTGTTAATCAGTTCTAATTGAATTTTCTTTGAATTTGCTTAAAAAAATATTGATCGTTTCTATTCTAGAAGCATCTGCTTGATCATTTGCTTAAAATAATATTACAGTCACTTGCACGGTTGTTGTGGTTGTTGTGGTTACTTGGAATTATGTATGGACAACAATTAAAATTTGTTGAGAAAGAGCAGTTAGGTAAGAAACAGTGAATTGGTCAATATTTGATCTTTCAAACAGTGAATTGGTTGATTTATGTGTGAACTTAGTTGTTGCACTTGATCATTTAGCTAAGTTTATAAATAAAAATTACTTTTGTTGATAAGGAATAACTAAATGTCTAAACATACAGATGAAAAGTTATGTTCTTCAAAGATGATAGAGGAGCATTGAATCACTGATTTTTCCACTTTATTGTCTTGATGTTGCTCCATCTAGGAGAAGAAAGACGGCAAATTAGTTTGGTAATAGATTGTGAGGGGCTGAGCCTTTGTCAAATATAGATGAAGATCAAAAAGTTGCAGCTAGGCGTCTTGAATTTCAGCTTGGATGGTATTTCCTTCTCATTTATTGCTTTCCTTTACTTAAAAGGTTTTGTAATATGTAATTTCAGCTTGGATGGTATTTCCTTCTCATTGTCTGCCAAAGTTCACTGAAGAAGAGATAGACCTGCTGATGAACCCTCTGGACTTCATTGGGTTAAACCATTATTCTGCCAGATATATTGCTCATAATACAAAGAATCCTGAAAAAATCAAATATTATGGAGCACAAGAAATCGAAAGAATTGGTAAGCGGTCACTAATGCTCCCTCTATCACTTATATATTTTCTTCATCTCTGGTAGCTTTACTAATATTTTATATTTTTTTCTTATTTATTAGTTGAATGAGGAGAGTGTGAAAAGATTAGTGAGAAGGTAAATTTATCTTTTGTATCCATTAAGATACTAATTGTTTTGTGAATAAAAGAAAATAAAAAAGCGAGAAAATTATAGTAAGCCTACATAATTGATTAATATTCCAGGTATTGGTATACAATTTTTGTTAGTTATATGTGGACTAATCACATTTTCAGATATATTCTTCTAATTGGTCAAATGCAAAGCACTTTGGTCAGAATCCTCAATAGGGTCCGCTTGTCCATCTCTTTCGTAGTCTGGGAGTTAGAATCAATGAGTTTGTGTTTCAGCTTTTGATTTTCCTGTGCAACATATTGAATTTTTTCATCAGTTATGCATTTCTTATGTTTTCTTATTTCTTTGACTTTTGTTGTTATCGACAGTCGCATTTTGGGAGCTTCTTCTTTGCTTTTGGTCTTTTCCTATCCCCTAATGAAGAGGTTGACATTCTGGGTAATGCATGATTCTTTTCGACGGAACTCTTGCTTGCTATTATGTGATTTCTTTTCTTTGCCAGTAATATATTTGCATTTTTTTTAATCAAAACTATGTCTTCAACCTGTGGTTTGCTTACTGAGGCCTAGATGTCACTGATGGGTGTATCTGTTACATTTAACTGATAGAATGAGCAACTTCTCTTGAAAGAGAACATCCACTGACATATTACTCTTTCGAATGTATACAGTGTTTGTCAAGGTGTACATATTTTGTGAGTGCAAAGAAAATGTGTTTTTTTGCTGGGATCTTATTCATGATGGGTTTGTTACCATAAACATAGAAATGGATTAATTAGTTTTGGACTCTTCTTGTGTATATCAATACCTGTAAATTTATCTTCTATACCCATTACAAACTTACCGATTAGGAAACCATATGGCCTATATTTGCAGTTTCAATGGAGATAATAGTGTTGTTTTGAACAACATTGTAGGGATGGAGCAGATGTGAGCGGTTACTTTGCATGGTCCTTGTTGGATAACTTCGAATGGGGTGACGGTTACACAATAATGGGCTTACCCGTCATCCAAAATCCTCTGCTTATTGGTTCAGGCGATTCCTTAAGGACGACGAAGGTGAAAAGACGCAAAGGAGGAGTAAGTTCTCCTGTTTGAAATGAAATAATCTATAGGATATATTTTAAATCAGTCATCCGAGAAGAAAGGGCCTCTACTGAAGAAATGGCTGATGAGATAAAATCCTGACAACCATTGTTCCCTTCTGGTCCTTGTTCCTACAAATATTAACACTTAGGTGTTGTGTACACAGTCTTAATTTTTTGGCTGATGAGATAATTTGTATATGAACGTTAGGTGCTGAAATTTTTGATGGAAAGGAATAGTTATAGTTCTCTTAATGGCCAGGTCACCAATGACACTCTTATACTCCAACTATATATTTGGTTGAGGCATCGAGATGTTGTCCCTTGAGGGCTAATGATTTGAAACATCATTTAATATTTGCAAGTACTATAGCATTTGTAACTACTTGTAAATTTCATTTCATAATATATTCTAGTATTGTACAGTGGGGTTGATGTTTGCTTTGCTCTTTGTTTGTCAAAAATCTGAGCATATAACGTGAAATAAGGGGTTGCTGCAATAGCACACATCCAGCCTAAACAAAATTACAGTTACATTAAGGACATGTAATTTGTAGTGAACAAGGTTTGAGCATATTTTTCCTTTGTTTTTTGAATACACTTGATGTTATCAAGCTAAATAAAAGAAACCCATTTCCAATGTAAAAAACTGTATGAAAAAACCCTATGCGACTTTTGGCTTTTTTTTGGACCAAAAATACACTTTTTGAGTCATTTCTAACCAAAATGTGTCATCCAAGTTTTTTCAATCAAACCAACAACCAAAATATGTAGTAATAGGATTTATTGATGTAAATTTCAAAAAATTCTCACATTTCCTTAGAGGAATTATTTTTTACCTTTTTTTTATACCGAAAATACAACTTTTGACAAATTTCGAACAAAAATTTGTCATCCAAGTTTTTTCAAATCAAACCAACAGCCAAAATATGTAGTAATTGGACCTTAGTGATGTAAATTTCACAAAATTTCTCACATTTTCTTAGAGGAATGATTTTTTGGTTTTTTTTTGACCGAAAATACACTTTTCGACAAATTTTGAACCAAAATCTGTCATCCAAGTTTTTTCAATCAAACCAACAACTAAAATATGTAGTAATAGGACCTTATTGATGATTTTTTGGATTCGTTGCATCGTTAAACGTGTTTCCAACCTTGTTAACAACTACTTGACTCACTTCATTGGCAAGAAATCTCTCGACGAATTCCTGATAATGGACGTGCCTTGTTGAAATAGGGACATGATCATCTTCTGCATCATTATGAACTTCTTTCTAGGCCAATTGTTTCCAAAATTTGTGAATTTTTCCCGGGCATGATTGGAATACTATTTTGCATACACAGAGCAATATCATGTGCGCAGGGGATTCCGAGACAAGTTGACAACCACTTGTCAAAGCACTCGTCTTGTATTTTTTCCGACTTCACCTTGTTGTACGTGTCAAACAACCTATAAAAACATTGTTTCGAGATCTTGCCAAATAACTGTGCAAATATGGAGTGATTAGTCATTTCGGTTGGCCTGGTTGTTCGTGCAATCTCCAGAGAACCCCTGGCCGCATTAATCTGGTTCGTCATGAAACGAAAAATACACGTGATCACCGTGTTAAATCCCCCAACAGAAGAATTCAACCTTCTTTTCAAAACAGAGTGTGCAAACTCCACCCTGTAATTTTACAAAAATATATTAATATGTATAATAATAAATTGATACATACTAGAGGTAAGGAATTTTTTAAATATAGAAGCGCATGAAATTTACCCGCTAGTAGTCCTTATGCCAAAGTGATAGACGGTGTCCATCCAGACTCTGACTATACTCTTCTTATATGGAGTTAACCACGTATCCTCGAGATATGGCATTAAACCCTCTACTTTACCCCATGTCACATACAACCCCCTTCGTCGAGCCTCATACTTTTCCTTTGTCTTGGATGAGAAAAGTTTATGACAATCACTCTTGAACTTGTCACGAGCCTCCTCAGAACCCGTTCTACCCAAAGCAGCATCTCCTACGTTACAGCCGATGTGCCACCAACATAACATATGTTTTACATCGGGGTAAACTTGCCTCAGTGCGTTAATTAGACCCAACTATCGGTTTGTCATTATCATTTGTGGCCTCACACCTTCTCCGTACAAAGTAGAAAGTTGATTCAATGCCCAAACATAACCGTCTTCACTCTCCTTGGACATGAAAACAAATGCGATGCTGAAGTTCTTATTCGTACACGTAAAACCAATTATTTCCAAAAGTGGCATGTTGTACCTATATATAAGGTAAAAAAGTTAAAATAATAAAAATAAAAAGTGTGATAACATGAAGCCGAAACAAACATCGATAAAGTAAAGTTAATGTCATTTAATTTACACTATTATAATTTAATAACTATCACACAAATTATCAATTTTGAGGAAACATTAAACCAAATAACCACAACACATATATGTAAAATAAAATAATGGATAAAACCTTACTTGTTGGTTTTGTAGGTGTTGTCCAGAACAATAACGTATGAAAATAAAGAAAACAAGTGCCTTGAGTCTGGGTGAGCAAGAAATATGCCGCTCATTGTTTCACTTCCATCTACCCGTCTAATACTCGTGAAGTAGTTCTTTTGTGCCAGTAAGTCTAGCGTATACTGGGTAATGCTCCTTGAGTCCCGGTCTTCCTTCTTTATCTTTCCTCGTGCGTTATAAATTTGTTTTATTGAGGTGACACATGTCGGGTCCCTCATTTGCAAGTCTGTCAATATTGCTTCAGGTTCGGTACCAATTAAAGACAGTCACCTCACATGTTGATATTGCTCTTGCGTCAACTATCCTTTATATGCATGGCCTAATAATCTTTTTGGAAGATCGTGATTGTGATGACCCACACAATACTTGAACCATTCATTGATCTCGCTCAACCTTAAAACCTTACAAACAAAAAGGACAATTCGATAACTTAGTGATAGTTTTCATGGGTTGTGAATTCTTACTTACATCAATTTCCGTCTTCATCTTCGCCTTTGATTTGTACGTTCCACTATTCTAACATGACAACTATATCCTCCCAAGTCGTTTCTCGGTACTTGGAGAAGAACGCTTTATCGTCAATACCATGTTGTAAGAAGTACCTGATCGCAAATGATGAATCATGGAATCCCGATCCGGCCACCGGTTGCCTGAGTCGAAAAAATTTGTGAAATCGGGATATGTTTGTGCTTCGAGGTTTTGATCACCGACCAAATCCATTTTTAATAGTTCTTTTTGTACTCACGAAGACTGACTTTGAAGTTTTGTGTGTCACCACCGATTCCCATACGACACCATTTATAGAACGAAAAATTATGTAAACTCATCTTGTGCGCCTTATGAAGCGCATACAAAATACGTATCAATTCGAGATCTTCTTATCGTTAGAACAACAACCGAAGATTCGATGGATATTTTAAATTAGTGTTGTGCGGCTTAGGAGGTGCACATTGCATGTGGATTTTGAGGCGCAGAAATCTCGTGCGTCTTAGAAGACGCATAGGGTGTGTGGATTAGGAAGCACATGAAATTTGACGTGTCTAAGTAAATATTTGACGTGTAATTTTATTATAAAATTAATTGACAAAATAGTCCATTAATCTTAAACACCATATCTATTCATCTTTGATATCAAAGAACATTTTATTCTCCCTAATTGCGTCAATTAACACGATAGGAATTAACACTATAATTTTATGATACAGAATAACATAAAACCATACAAATGTTTTACACAATAAATAACAACATTAGTTGTTTCATTCATCCAATCACCCAACCACCTAGACAGTAACAAATTTTATGCAAAGAAAGAAACTAATCTAAAATTTAAATGATATCCAAAAATACGTAAAGCTGACGTGTAATTGTACCAAAATGAAATATCCAAGGGGCCCACATGCAAAAGTTCCTATCCAAAATTTGCTTTTCAGGACTTGAAACCTTATTGCTTCAAGTTTTCCTCCACAATATCAGAACTTAACATTTTGTGGCCAAATAACGTCTACTTGGGTAGGGTACGGAATCGACTTGTATTATTTTAGTGAATATTAAACTTATAAAATAATTTGAAAATATCTTTGACGTGGATCCTCACATGTAAATTATAATTATAAATGTCCTTGGATGCAAATTTTGATAACTTCTCTTGCTATAGTTATCCAAACAAACAAAACAATCTTGGCATATCTACGTACGTAGGATCCACGTGTATTCGTGCATCATTTGACGCGTATCTACACCTGGACACGTTCATACCAACAAGCAATATTCAACTTGATCATCTAATCTTAAACTCTTTTTTTTATTTTTTATTAAAATATCAATATCGTAAATATTGTTACATTAAGTATCAATATCATTGCAAAACTTTATTATATTATATTTGAAGCAAAGTCGGTGCGTCACATAAATTCATAAAAACCTTATTTTTTACTCATAAAATATACACAAATTATTTTTTTAAATAACGTGAAATTGGGCTATAAAAACGCCACAACTTTACAAGCAATAAGCAACCGTGAAGCTCTCTAAAGATTTTTCCTCTTTTGTTTGAGTTTCTTGAGTTTATCCAATCTTGAAAGTCTTGATTGGCTTCCATTGAAGCCACAAAGTAGCAAGCTTTGTGAAGGATTGATTGTGATTTGATACAGATCTTGTGTAAAGATAATGAAGAACACCAAAGAAAACCCTCTTCATCTCAAATCTCTCAACCATATATCCATGGTTTGTAGATCGGTTGAAGAATCGATCGATTTCTACCAAAATGTTCTTGGTTTCATCCCGATTCGAAGACCCGGTTCCTTCGATTTCAATGGCGCTTGGTAATTTCAATATCCTTCAACTTCTATATATATGGTCAAATTCCTACATTTGGTCCTTTTTCGTTCAATAATTTAACAAATTAATTGATAAAATAGCTTTTTACCGTGAGGGTGGTTCTAAGATTAAGTTAATGAGCACTTTGGATGATTAGGTTATCCGGATTTGGAGTTGGAATCCATTTGTTGCAGTCGGATGACCCGGAAAACTTGCCTAAGAAAGATGAGATCGACCCAAAGGACAATCACATCTCTTTTCAGGTAATCTTTTGTTATCTTTCGTTTGTTTGGTCTTTTCGTTCTCACGCAATCACAATGTCTAATGTTTATTTACTCTCAAGTATATGATGTTACCCTGAGAGCTCGTTTGGTATACGAAATGATTTCGAATCAATCAAAAACTATGTTTGTTTAGAGTAGAGGTCTTTTTACCCATAAAACTACACTCATCATTTTCATTTCCATTCCTTAACCGATTTTATTCCGTTTTCATTTCATCACTCCAACCAAACGGACACTAAGTCTAATCACACCTATTAGGTTTAGTGTAACGAATTATAGACGATTTTTTCTTTCTTTTTCTTAAGGTAGAAAGTCCTAATCATGTTTGTTATATGATCATGATTTTAATTTTCTGAATCTATTAGAATTTACCATTTTACCATCTTATTTCCAAAGAAAAATGGCCGCGAATCTTTGTAGAATCTATGGTAGACAGAGTTCACTGTGTTACGGCCAAGAAACATCGGATTTGAACATAATCGAATATGATGTTACCCTAAATCTGAACAAAATCGAATTAGGTTAATTAACAAATTCAAATAAAACCCGACTTGAATGTTTGCATTTTTCGAATGATCGAAATGAAATGAGCTGATCTTACCAGTAAGTCGAATCAAATGGGCATTATCAACCGAAATCGTGTACGGAATCTTTTAATATTGTTTCCATTCGTTATTGAATAAGGACGTACTAGATTCATTTGGTCATGTAAACCCTCGTAATAATGTGGTAGGTCAAGGGTATCTATCATTCCAGTCAGCTCATAAGAAGATATTTTCTTGTTTACGTAGTAATTTGTGATTTCAATTTCTTATAAGCCTAAATGTCGATATCATACGATGTTTTCCTTTCTGTAATGGTTAATGTTGACCGATCAATGTTGAACTCTGAATAATCTAGTGGTTTCGAAGCGAAGTGGTACGTGGTTGATCATCAAAGTGATAGATACTTGTTCTTCGTCGTCACCTTGAACTCGATGTGTATACACAATTTGATTTGTCTTTTGCCTCCTTGTGATAGTGAGAGCCTCACATCATGGCGGCTATCACAAGCGTGCTCGACGTGCATATATGTGTCAACCGAATGCACATTATTCGAGTTTCATTATATATAGCATAATGGACTAATAAATGGTTTGTTAACCACAGTGTGAGAGCATGGGAGCTGTGGAGAAGAAGCTAGCCGAGATGGAGATCAAGTACAAGCGTGCTCGAGTCGAGGAAAACGGGATCTATGTGGATCAACTCTTCTTCCACGACCCGGACGGGTTCATGATCGAGATATGCAACTGCGATAATCTCCCTGTGATCCCATTAGCCGGCGAAATGGCTCGATCTTGCTCTTTGGTTAACATGCAGATATTGCAACAACAGCAACTGCCACAAGCTAGGGTTTGAAAGTGATGCTTTTACAATGAAGATTTTGCAAAGTGTTGCAAAGTATTGTAAATAAGTTCAACTTTAGGGTCAAATCTGTCTGTCATGCCGTTGTTAAATTGGCAAGCTTTATATTTTGTTTTTGATGGTTTATTGTTATGATCAAAATAAAGACTAGTTGAGTATTTTATATATATTTTTGAGTAAAATAAGTTATATTTTATTGTATAATACTTTGATATAGTTTGTACGTGGTGCTCCAACCAAAATAAAGTTGGGTACTAACTTAGATATTGCCATCAAACTCACATACAAGGATAAATATATTAAAATGAATATTTAACATACGTATATATAAATAACTAATTAAGAATATTTAAATTATGAAAATTAAATTATTTAATACGATAAACAAGAATATTTAGTCAATATAATATCGATAATATGTATATACGAATAATTTGGATGGTATAATTAAAGTATCATAATGATATAAAGTGAACAGATTAAAACTCTTTAGAGAGAGTTAATGGGCCGAGATTCTGGCCCATATTCTGTCGATAGAGTTAATGGGCCTATATTCTAGCCCACGCTCTATGAAGAGGGCTAATGGGCCTAAAATATGGCCCATTTACTTGTTACTTTGTTATACGTCAGAAATATCAAGGGTAAATTCTGATTTTGAAGTGAAGTAAACCAATTGAAAGATAAAATACATAACCACTGAAGAAGTGAAGATCATATGTAATAGTATAATACTATATATTAATATTAATTATACAAAAATGCCCAATATTAAAGAGTTACACCAATCGAACCAATTTGATCTAATTAGGCATCTAGTAGCCAAACAACAACAAAGAAATGTAGGTATACTGCATTATATGATACTATAAAGCCTTTATTGTAGTACAGGCACAAAGCCGAAAACATATGCAGCAAATGTTAGTATTGTAGATCATATACTGTACCATCCCCCCCCCCCCCTTCCAAAACCCAAAATCACTCCTACTTCTTTATTCTTCTTCATAAGCTTCTCCACTGAGATCATAGGTACAGCAAGATGTCGTTCAACGGATGAACACGTCAAGGCCCAATCTCGCGGTTAACCAGCTCGAAACCTCATCCATCTCCTTAGGGATCGTGAAGTGCCCTACGCTGCACGTTTCAACAATGAACCACATTCATCAGAAATTTGAGGATTAATTGAAAGGTGAAAATGAAGTATGTACCTTTCGTAGAAATTGCACGCGACATTCTGGAATCCGGCTGTCCATAGAACTTGCGCGGATTTCTCTCCATATACACAGGCCACAACATCATCGCCTACAATGGTGAATATATCCATGTTATAGAAAATATATTAAACTAGATGAGAGGCTAGCATATGATATTTCAGCCACTTAAGGGTCTGTTTGATATCCATATCTAGATATCAAGATATGAGTATGAGATTGATATCAGATATATTTGTTTAGGAGAGGAAAAATGGAAGAGGGATGAGCAATTTTAGATATCTGATAATACTATTTTTAGAATATATCAAAAAAGGAGAGAATGTGTATTAGAATTATATCAAGATATTAGTATGATATCCATATACTCTTATATCAAATATAGGTATGAGTTTTTTTTATGTCTATTCCCATATCTGATATCTCATATGGATACCAAACAAGCCCTAAGATAGTAACATACTTTTCCCATGGCAAAGCAAAATAGGCAGAGTTGCAGCTCGTCTAGCAGCACCATGTGAGTTTTCGATCTTGCTCCTCAGACTCCTATATGATTTCATGGCAATCAAGAAAAACCATTAAAACAAATTTGATCCATGTTGTAATCAAGAACATATTTCAAGGATGAAATAATACCTTGGACATGGAAGCCACCCACTTAGACCAACAACTGCTCTTATGTTTATTGGGTAAGGATTCCGATTACCATACATTCCCTGAGCATAGCATGTAGCTGAGTAGAGAGCTGCAGCAGCACCCATGCTAAAGCCTCCAATACCAAGTTTAACTGTTGGAAAATAATAAATAATTATCAGCAAAATAGAATTGGACAAATCTTCGAAATGTAGCACAAGTTATTGATTTATTCGACATATTTGGTGGTTTTACCATCAGCAGGTTCAGCTGACAGCAAATTTGCAATATGAGCAGCTGAAGCATCCAATCCTTCAGCATCTATAGGAGTATCCTCTGATACATCTGCTACATCGAACCCTAAAAGACGAGTAGACTAAATTCAGTAAGGTTATTTTGCTTAAAATAAGTCATCATAATTATCAAGTGCAATCTTACATGCTGTGCAGGAGAATCCGGCAAGTAGTTGCACTGGACGAGTTGGAGCTGTAGGACATATCCACTTAATCTGCATATGATGACAATAATTTTAACTCTTGCATAGAGTTCACAGTTTAAGGTAATAAATGTGGTTAGACTGTGTGCTTACATTTCCAAGGGAAAGTGTCTCCACGAGCTGGGATGAGCTGAACAAGAAACGTGCATAAAATCAACATCTTATAAGTACTAAAATCAAACTATGGTTGAAATCGCAATCAAGAATGTATAGGCAGAACCAAAGATGATGATAATGATATAAGATGGCAAGTGACTATGTTGTGACAAAATAGCTTGATTATCATGTATCATTAAAAAATGACAGTAAGTTTAACTCTACTTCATTAATATGCAGGAGAGTAGGAGACCCACTGGTTAGTGACTTAGTGGTCCCTTATTGAAGCATCAAGAAAGATTCAAACAACACTAGAAGAGGGAACAAAAATGTGAAAGATATTTCATTTCATCGAGAATCAAAATTACCAAAAATAGTTATCAAAAGAAAGACATTTTAGAAATATAATGATCAGAACTTTAGATTTTCTTGTCTGGAGCCAAGGTATCTTTGTGTACCATCTCTATAAGAGTGTATAGACAGAACTTTAGATTTTCCTATGTCATTAAACTGACAGCTTAGCCCTTAATGCTTCTTGGAATGGACAAACAAGTCCAGCTTCCATGGTGGAAAGCATCTGTTTAAAAATCTTGGAGATGGAAAGGGAGAACTACAGAACTTTGTGACGATAAATCTACATCCTTCAACTGTCATTTACTATTGTAAGCCAGCAGAATCTGCAGAGTGACAAAAGCGCGTAATCGAGATTTCATTTGAAAAGCTAGATTTTGTTCCTATTATTTGCTTAATTTGTTCATTTAGAACTGCATGGTTAGTCTAAAAGTTCAAGTTATATAATTAGCAGAAATACAAGAATCTAACTTTACTTGTACTGAATGCAAACTCCACCTAGGAATTACACAAAAGAAGACAGCAAAGGCAAAGCTTCAAAGATACAATTTAAGCAATCAAGGCATCAACGGGGAAAGAAGAAAAAATAGACCTTGATCCATTATCACCAAGTCCATGCAGCCACACTATTGTAGCTAGGTGACGCCCTCTTGGTCTCACAACATGTGTCCTTCCAAACTCCAAGTTCCTCCTACCTGATGAACCATGCCCATCAAAACCCATATTCAAAATCATTAAAAAAAAAGCCAATAACTCTAACAAGCAATAAATCAAACACATGGAGTGCAATTCTTCACAACTGGAAATGAAACTAACCTGAACCAGATGAGTAGTTACCATAATTCATCATCTTCTTCTTCTTCTTTGCACAACAAACTGCACTTTGTTTCCTTTATAAAACAGATGTCCAATGGTGAGAATAAGTTGCAATGATGAAGAGTCCAAATGGGTAACCCTATTTATATGCAAAATGGCCGCGTATGAAGAGATAGAGAGAGAAAGAGGGAGGGAATAAAAGAACATATGAATATGCAATCACTAATATTGTGAAAACCAGCTGCACAGAAGCACACAAATCGTCCGTGGAAACTGAGGGAGGGAGAGAGATAAAGGTAAAGAGAGCATCCATAGAAAGGAGAGTTAAAGGAAAGACAAGGACAAAAGCTGGTGATCTTTTACAGAAAAAAGAACAAACAAATGGAGAATCAAAACAGAAAAACAAATACACAGGAGAGCAGAGCAGAGCAGAGCACATTCATCAGCCTCCAGCTGGGTGGAGCTCTGTGTCAACATTTTGCTTCGAAATATGAATTCTATTTTTTACTCATTTTTTATAACTTTTATGCCAAGAAAATAATATCATTTTTTAAAAAAAATTCAACATTAATTAACTTTCAAAACACCAAATACATTGAAATGAAAGATAATTTAATTGCTGATTCCATCATAAATTTCCATCAAATTCATTTTTAGTGAAATAAATGTATCATCAATACTAACAACTTAATAAATATTGTGATGATATAAAAAATTTATGTTCTCCTCGATAAAAAATGTTATAGAATAATCAATAAATACTTTGATCTTCTCTGAAAACACGTCTTTAAAAACCATTTGCGTAAATAAGTATAACTGTCTTCGTGATCATACACGTTGCTGATGAAAGTTAAATACAAGTAATTTTACTAACGGGAGCCAACAAGTTTTATAATGCACATGATGGTATCAGTGTAAATGGTATTTATTATTATAAAAGTTAATTATGCAAACGAATATAGAAATTTTGATCTCCTCTGAAAGCACGTCTTCAAAACCATTTGCGTAAATAAATATAACACGTGACAATAAGAGTCTCTTCTTTAATACTTATAAAATATCCGTCTATGTGATGATCACGTTGATGTTGGAAGTTAATTACATTTTTACTAACAACGCCAACAAGTTTTAATAATACATATGACAATACCAACTTAAATGTAATAACTGAGTTTTGATTTCTATATTTTTAAGCAAGTTGGATCATTTATTTTTAGGCGATTGTGTTGAAAGAATGTGCGTTTGATGAAAATAATATACTCCAGATCAAGTTATAATAAAAGTTAAAGGATAATGAGATCGATTAATTGGAAATTTTGAAAAAAAATATTAATTGGGATTTAATATTATTTGAGAATGAGGGATTTCATTCTTAAGTTACAAGACCCGATTTCGTACCCTTCAAGGATACGCTAGATTTGAAGAAATACTATTCCATTATACTATTCATCTTCTTCCCCGTCTTCTTCCCCGTTCAAACTCTAAGTTTCTATCCCATCCCAGAAGTCCCTCTTAGCTTCACTACAGGAGACCCGTGTTGGAAAGCACCGTCGGTCACCTAACCCGTTGTTTACACAATGCCGGACCGGACCCAAACATCTTCATCTCCCTGGAAAGACTAGGCCAACAACGAGTCCGGATCTGCACCATGTCGAAATTTGTCTCCCTTCACGCTAACCAGAGTCGCAAACCACCGTTGGCCACCAAGTCGGAATTTTCCGGAGAAGATGCAACAACCTTCATGCCCGTTGCCACCCTCGTCGGCCGAGAAGAAAGCTTTCTCCTCCGCCGCCGTTTCGCCTCGCCATTGCCGGAACCAGCCACACTGTTCATCCTCGCTCGTCCTTCTCCGTTTTCGTCCAAGACCTGCCGTTATCTTTTACTTGTTGTTGCCGTCCACCAGTGCCGCCACCGCTCTTTTGTAGCCGGAACCAATCGGAGTCGAGAACAGTAGCCGTGAGCTTTTTATGATGTGGAACTTTGACTTCGATAAGCGATATTCTCCATTCATTTGACTTCAATCCGTGAGCTTTTTACACCCTTTTTGGATATTGTTTTGTTTGGGCGTTGTAGGTTTGAGATTATTTGCTTTAGTTAATTGACTATATATTGGGTTACTATTATAAGGTACTTGGTTGCTTGGATTTGTTTTGGTGGTTAATGAGTTCATCTTTTTGAGGTAAGTCATATTGACTTACTTAGTTGTCATCTTGTTTCCCAACATATTTGTTGTTGATTGTGAGTAGAAAATATTTTAGTATATATACTTATATTATTTATATTTTAAATGTTTTCATTAAATCGTGTTAATTGTTTTATTTTGAGTGTTTAAAGGATCTTGACATGATGACGGTAGTGACTAGGAAATTGTTAAGGATGGGTGGAAAGTGATTGTGAAAGTATTACAAATAGCGATGAGGGTGTGAGATGTGATCATTATGAGTATCTAGATATGATGGCATATGTGATAATATGGACGATGACACACATGAATGTATGTACGTATGGATGATGAAAGAGGTTGACGGTTATGAAGAAAGATATAGGTTGGTGATTGCTTGTGATTGACAGGTATATGATACGATAAGGATTGTGATAAGTTTGGGATTGAATAGTTGTATTGTTAGTGTTGAAACTTGAAGGAAGTTAGCATGTGTATGATATGTTCTCTTTTGTTAGATATGGTTGATAATTGTGGTATTTTAGGTAAGAAGTATTGTATATGGTATTTTAAGGAGAATTGACAAACTTAAGAGCTTGGTTGATTCCGAGTCAGTGATTGATAAGTATCATAATGAGCCTTGTGTAGATAAATGTTTTTGGGACGAGAATTACATAATGTTATGAGTTTGGAGACGAGTAGTAGAGTGTATGATTGTGTTGTATCATGAATTCATGATGATGATGATGATGATGATAATGTGATAGTTGTGACTTGAGGATGTGTTGGATTTGGATATGTTGATAAATGAGGTTGAGAAACCCGTGTGGAAAGTTAGGGTGTGATGCATGTGAGTATAGTTGGATTTTCCAGTTTTGGAGATCATTTTATTGACTTAATACTTATGGTTTGAAATATTTTACAATTGGCAACCACCGGTACGATCATGGGCATGGTGACCTGGATGAGGGAGTGATGTTCCAAGCATGATTGTGAGATGTGGTAGGAGCCCCTTTCATATATAAAATTTGCATACATGTTTTGGATGGTGTCCGAGTAGGAACCGAGCCGGGGAAAGAAGGTGGATATGGATAATGGAAAGCGGGATGCTGTAGCCAAGAACACGCCGGAGTGACACATGTAGATTTGAAAGAGTGACGTGTTATCTCGTGTTGTTGAGAGATGAGAGATGGTACAATCATTGCATTGCATTATATGCATATCATCATAATCATAATCATCATGCACATTATCATTGTTTCCACAATTAGTACATTTATGTGATATATAATTACCGCTATAGTTTTATTTATACGTTTTAAATACTTACACTATTGGTTTCGTTACCGCTATGTAGTTAATGCGTTTATAAGTTCAGTGGTTTAATGTACTTTTTTTTCCTATCGCTTTTTATGCTTAGGTTATTTGTTGTTGTTTTCGGTGATATGTAAGTATATGCTTATTTTAAGAGGTTATCTGGTTTGACTTGATGATAAATTATTAGTATTTTGTTTTGACATTCCTCATATGATACATACAAGTTTGATATGATTCTTGAGCTTCAGCTCTAGCCTTGGGACGTTAGCTAATAGTTTTTATATGTTGTTGAATTTTAGGATAATTTCAAGGTATAGGTATGTTTCGAAGAAACTTCTCAGAGTTGGTGATCAGCCTGATCCGCGTGTGCCTTAGGTCTTGGGAAGGTCGTACACTTGTTGGTTTTTATGTTTTGTATTTTTGGAGTTGGTCGTTGAGGTTATGTCGGTATATGTCTTTTCTTTACATGGTTTAAAAATGTATGTTAGACTATTTAAAAAAAAAACTAAAGATTATATGTGTTTTGTATTTCTTGTTGGAAGGTCTAGTAGTTAATTTGTTGTCAGGCTAAATCTAGTGAACCCAACAATAACATGTGGTTCATATACTCGTGACACTCCGGATTTTCAAATTCGGGACATTACAAACTTAAATGGTATTTATTGTTATAAAAGTTAGTAAGTTAATTATGTAGACGTATATATATTTTTCTTGCCCAAAAATCACGTTAACAACAAAAGTTGATATTTAAAAAAAAAGAGAATATTGATTCGATTAATATAATTTTGATATTGATGTAAATTACATTTACTTTAATGAAATTATGGTGAGAAATGAAATAATAACTTTATTTAGTACAAAGAGAAAAACTAATTAAACATTAGATATAATGTTACATTTAATCATGACAAAGACAAGTTATCAACATAAAAACGTTACATATTATCTCAAATGCATTTCTGAACAAACAAATACTATTGTAGAATTTTTTTAAATATTTTTGTGTTGAGTGCTAGACATTTCCCCAAAAAGATTTAAAAAAAGCGAATTATTTATTTAGGGTACAAAATTATAATTAATAATTAAAAAATAGTTGAAAAAGGTAGTGTTATTTTTTAAAAAATTTATATTAAAAAGAAAGTAAAGAATCTATGCTCTGTGGGCAATATAGCAAGAGATAAAAGGAATATAATATATTAAATGAAAACGAGGAAGAACCTTACCAATTTTGTTGAAGAAATGGCCTCCCACTTCAGAAGTATTTGTGTTTCTTTTTTAGAATAATTCTTATGATTGAATATGATAAGTTGATGGACACCCAATAAGATAAAAAGGTTGTCCTTTTTGTAAGAACAAAATAATTCCCATTAATGATTATGTAATTTCTGTAAATAATGAAACATGTTATTGCTGTAGATGTACGTAAAGAACATAATAGTTTGTAGTAATCATAATACAAATTTGTGTACAAGGATGGAGAAGTATGTAAAGGAACTATTAGATGTTTAAAGATTCTTCTTCTTTTTTTGGTAAAAAACCAAAATATGTTTTAAAATTTTTTTTAGAAGGAAATATATTCGGGATAATAGATAGGTTTAGTGGTTCGAGTGACAACTAAAACGGTAAATAAGATAAACGTCCGAGTGTCAGATAAACGAAATCATTAACTAGGGATTGACTTTAAAAGAATGTTTAATACAAACTTTTTTGAATGAGTGTGTATGTTATCTTATGAGTGCTTGTCTAGGGACAATGTAACTTAGTTTGATGTTATGTTTTACACAATAATTATTTGTTTACCCCATAATAAATGATAAAAAAATGTTGTAAAAACAATGTTTTTATTATAAATTTATTTATTAAAGTATAAGAGGAATTTTCTTTTAAATATTAGAAGAAAAAACGTCCTTATTATATTTTTTCAAAGATGATTTTTATCCTTTTTTTTAATAAATATTTATAAATTATAAGTAATCATTTACATTGTAATTTTTTATAACATAGTCATCTATATAGCCCCCAATTTGAGGTAACAAAATATCACAAACTTATTATTATTATTATTATTATTATTATTATTATTATTATTATTATTATTATTATTATCATCATCATAATACTATTATTATTATTATTATTATTATTATTATTATTACTACTATTATTATTATAGTAAAATTTTGTTAAATCGATATCTCATATCTATATATTAGGGTTTTGTTCTATGATTTTCATGATTAATTCTACCGTATTAATCGTCTAATTCCACGAAGAAAACGACAAAATACTGTTGGAGTAGTTAATTAGTCTCGTGCATGTAACTAATGATGTTTAATGAAGTACTTAATTGTTCTCGTACATGTAATAAAGGCGTTGACTTTATTAACCAACAAATACATAGATGACGTGTCATAATATGATTTGTAACAAATGTCAACACTTTAGCATCCTTTATTTTGATCCTTTCTTTTTTAGGGTTAGGGTTGGAAATATTTACGTACGTTGAATTTGATTTGTCAACTTGTTAGCCTATTTTTGTTAATGGAAGGAGAATATAATGATAATTCGTTGTTTTTTCACTAATTAATATTAAAATAAGAGAACTTTTAACTTAGTAGAAGACAATATATGCTGTTGGCACTACTAATTTATAGACACTAGTTAATGTATTAGATGGTATTTCGTAAGAAAATAAAAAAGAAATTAGATAATTATTGAAATAAATGATATATTATTAACTAAAGCTTATCTTGATATTTTTCTTTTATCGGTTCCACTTATTTTATAAACATAAAATATATTTGATGCATTAAAATAGAATTTACCATCACTTAAACTATCTATCACACAATATAATAAGTTGTCGATTCACCAAAAAAAAAAGAAAAAAAGAAAAAGTTGTCTTTTAGTTCAATCCAAGGGCTTATAATAATGATAGACTAAGGAAAATAATATTAAAAAAACACACTCTTCTCTTTGATTTTAAATGTCTATATAGTTTTAATTACTTTTTTTAAAAAAAATTATCATAAAAGTTATACTTAATGTCAGGCTTTCTAAAAACAAACATATAAATTAATTTTATTTTAATATTGATATTATATATTATTTACAATCTACTATTTTTTTATTAAATGAGAACATAAATAAGATATCATTTATATCTTATTGTAGTTTGAAAACAATTATTATTATTATTATTATTATTATTATTATTATATTATTTTTATTTTTATTATTATTATTATTTTAGTTTCTATTTTTGTTGTATATGAAAATATTTAAGAGAACAGTTATATTAAAACGAAAGTAATTATAATTATAATTTGTAATAACTTGATTTTTTATCATCCAGAAGAGATTTTCGTAGTAGGTTCCTTCGAGTTTTGGGATAAATGAGCGGTATTGGGGTAAAGTCGGAAATATATTTAAATGAAAATTCGAAACAATTATTTCACGAATTTAGTGATGATATATTACTTTCTTTCGGATTTAGGAATATATTGAGGATTTTTCCGAACGATATTAGAGTTGAGGAAAATATTGGAATTCATATTGACTCGTAAAGTTTTAGTGACTTTGTCGGAAACCCATTTCAAAACTTATAACACTATTCCCGAGATTCACTATTCACTCTCTTCTACCTCCAACTCTAGTTCCTACTTTATCCCTCTTCTTTCCCTTCCCCGGAACTACTATTCACCACTAGAAAAGATGATGGTGACATCTTGGGAAGTTTTTGCGCGAGCATGGTTGACATGAGGATAACGTCCCTAAAACCTCGGGTCTAGCTTACATATGGTATCAGAGCTAACCCCGATTTACGAGTGTGCTTGCCCTAGTAGGCGGTCACTCGGCTCGGTGGACGGTTCTTGGCCTGACGTGGGTGTCAGAAATTTAAGTGGAGGAGATTGTAACACCCCGTCTCTCCTACGTTTAAGTGTGTAGTATGGTTGGTTGTTAAGCTTTATACGTGCATATTCTCGGCAGTGGATAAGAAGGAATCGTCGATGGGAGGTAAGGTCTGGTGTGCGCGATGTGGGATGGGTTTGGGCCAGCCGAACGCAGGTGTGGAATGGTCTTGGGTCAACCGATATTATTGGCTTAAAGAGGGAAGGGAGTTGGGCCGGATGTAAGGATGGGTCAACTGATTGTACTTCATAAGAGTGTTGGGCCCAACTATATAATGTCATAGAAGAGCAATCTTATTTAACACACATTAGAGCCTAACCAGATAAAATCCGATTATTCGGTTACACTTGGTAGACACGAGTCGAGTTTCCAGAATAAAATTTACAGGGTGATACATTCTGCGCGAGCATGGTTGGCACGGGGAGAGCGTCCCTAAGACCCGGGTCTTACAGGCATAGACTATAGTCGGAAAATGACTAAGGATGGATTTTGGGTTTGAAGGCATCACGGCTTAACTTTGTGGAATTTATGAGAAACGGGTTGGTTCTTTGTTCCTATAATACAATAGCATGTTAGTTGTTTTTTGAAATTTGGCCATATGACTTTTTATGTTGCTAGAATTAAATAAACTCTTAGAAAGTTCGATAAGAGCATTACACTCCTAGAATCCCTTGGAATGTCCTATGAGTGTTCCCGGAAGCTTATGAATTTATTGATAGGTATGTTCACGGTTGATCAGGTATCTCAGATTGTATGCACGTGTGGCTTGTTCCATGTAGTGACCGATTGTCGATGAGTTCAGGTAAGTCTTATGGACTTACTTTTCTTGTTTTCCTCCCATTGGCGTGTGCTATTGTAGTGGTGTGTGATTGGTGATTTATAATTTATAACATGAATAAGACGACGTTACTGTAATATAAGACCCAAATGTATGTATAATGGGTCGTGACATCACTTTCCAACTATGACATGAGACTAGGAGGGTCGGGAGATCCTCGTGCCACACAATAAGTTGAATAAGTGAATCACTTAAATGAAGTTAATAACGAGGTTTGCGTGCAAGCATGATTGTGTGTTTAATTTCATAATTTACATGTGATTGTGCTATTTTAGTACTTAGCTTATGCCTTAGGATTGTTAGCTAATTGTTTTATCGTTATGTTGTTAGATTTCTTGTAGGTTAAAGAGATTGCAGAGTGATTCGGAACGGATGGTCTACCGGGTCCACGTCATATAGATTGAGTTGTCTTTCAAATTTTGCATGCATATAAAGAAACAAACATTATTTCAGGATGTTAGTAGTTACGTCTTACACGGTTGTTACATTCAAAGCATTCATGTCATTATCATTTTTATAAGTTTTCTATTTATTTTATATATATTTGTGCTTTATTATAAAATTCAGTAAAATTGTTGTCAAGATAGGGTTGTGATCCATTGTGTGGTCCTAGCCCGTAACATCCTAGAATTTTAAAATTTTGGGTGTTATATAATTTTTACTACAAATCTTACTTATTGATACCATCACATAAATAGTTGCATCTCGGGGAAATTTGCTTGATGGTACAAAGCATAGGTAGATAAATAGGTAAAATCACATACTATATACAAAATATTTTGAAATTAATAAATTTGTTATTTTTTTTTAAAGTAAAGATAATTAAATATATATTAATTTCGTTGATTAGGTTTAAATGTATGCCAATATGATGCGAACACTTGACCAATTTGTGAAATATAAGGTTTTTGTATGATAAAGTTGAAAGGGAATAAACCTATGGAAGGCCTTAGTTTTTCAAATTTTAAAAGGGTGATGGCCTTCAATTTTGCACACAAGAAAGGTATAACTTTTTGGGTAGGTTAAAATATGCAAAATGGAATATTTTAAAAGTTGAGCTTATATAGTTTAGACTATAATAAGATAATAAAAATTAAGGTGATAATTAAAGTTGTTTCACGCCTCTGATTTTTTTTCATTTTCTCTAAAGTTAATAGATTGGTATTTCGAAGGGTTAATATAAGCATATGAAAGAAGCTCGTGAAAGTTCATCAGATTGGACAACGGAGTTGTGTGCATACAAGTGTATAAGTGTGGTAGGTACAAGTTCAACACATAAGTTCAATGTATTTCTAGCTAAAACTAATTAACAATCAGTTAATTAATTAGCCCATCAACCTTATATATTAAACTCGAAATCATTCAACTTTTACGTTAAATTATTATCTCAACACGTACCACAAGGTACAACTAAAGTAAAAACTTATTTGATACGTAATCTCACCGAAATTTCATCTTAAGACCAATTAACAATAAAAGAAAGAGTTCACCAATCTTATATATTAGCTTTAGTATCTTTTTAACTTTTAGACGTAAAAATTATTATGTCAAATAAACTTGTATTAATTTTTTTTGAAAACATTATATATATAGTTAATATAAAACTCGATTTTTGTTGCATTGTTTATGAGTTATCCGAAAAGTCCAATATATAATATATAAGTTGATAAAATTTACGGGACATATATAGCATGTTAATCTTATTTATTTCAAGATAAAAATAGGTTCAAGAATAAGTTTATAATCATATATTGTTGAAAACTTGAAATTTTTTTTTTTTTTTTATGCATGGGAGAGATATACGTGGGAAGTTATAAGTTAATGTTTAAGATTCGAATGTAAAATATTACTAAACAAATAAAAAGTGTGATACCTCTTTGATGTAAAGTCATGGGTTTTTTCTGTAAAAAAAAATAATAAAAAAGCTAAAGGTATAGAATTTAAAAGAATAATAACTTATGGCCGATTATTTTCCAGTATATTTATTCCTTTATTAACTTTTTTTTCGTACAAAATAGTTCGAGTGTTTGGATCCGTTCACCATAATAAAGAGAGATATATTTACAGATTATAAACCACTAACAAATAAAATTATCTGTTAATTCTAACATTAAAAGTGATAATTGACCTTCTTATCTAATCTTATTATATAGTTTTTGGTGAGCCAATATAACAGGAGGGTTTATACGTGTACCATCTCAAATTTCAAAAATATGGGTCACGGCATAGAATTTTACAATTGGTCCCGAACTATCTTGATTACAATTTCACTAGATCTTACGACAAGACACAAATATTTTGAATTTGGATATGTTGATAAATGAGGTTGAGCACCCTAGATGCCGGAGGAAGCCGCCCTCACTCGAGTTTCAGAACCGCCCCAAATTGTTGCCGGAACGAAGGGCCCAAACCTGTGCAGCCCCGAGCCGGAGATGCTATCAATCCACCTACTCGTCTGGACCGGCCGGAGAAGGGACATCTCGTGCCTGCTCAAGCATCGCCGGAAGAGCCTGCCGGGAAGCCGCCGCCACCTACTCTTAATGCTGCCGCCAAGCATCAACCAAACCCTAATCGGGATGCCTAACTTTTTGAGTAATTACATAAAACCTCCCATACTTCTAAATTGTGTTTATGGCCCAAGTTTTAAGAATTTGCAAATCTGCCCCTAACTGAATAATTACTGAAAATGGACCAAGTTTATATTTACAGTTTATAACCCTTACTTTCCGATTTCGCGAAAAAATGCCAAGAATTTCATAATTACTTAAAGTAGTCCAACTTTAAATTTAGGAAATGACCCACATTTTTAATAAGTTTGTGAATTAGTAACTTGTTGGCATTTGGGGATAACTTGTGTAAGTTGACAATTTAAGTGTTTGAGATCTTTTATTGTGTGAATTCTTAGTGATTATTAAAGGGATAAAAAAATCTATTTTGACATATAATATAGTCAGAAATGAATAAGGATAGATTGTAGGGCTGAGAGGCATCATGGCCTAAATTTGGAACCAGATTTAGGTATGAATATATTATCTTTTACGGTTGGATTTTTGATTGTAGATGGTAGTACGTAGGTAATTGTGTTAAAATTTGAGAAAGATCCAACAGTTAGATTAAGAGTTATGAGCTTGTAAAGTTGAAACTAAACTCAGTTTCTTAGAAAATATGTGAAATTTGGTCAAGTATGGAAATAGGTGGTCATGAAGGCAACTTTGGGAGAAATAATTAAGGGAATGAAGGAGATGATGTAAATTAGATTATTATGATTAGGAAGATTAGATAATGAGATCTGAAAATTGGGTAATGTAACACCCTAAGTTCTGGGAACTCGGGGCGTCACAGGCTAGGGCCTCACAGTGGGTTCCAACCCTAGCATGACAACAATCTCACTGGATCTTTTACAAGGTACATATATGAAAAACCGAATAAAGTCTAAAACAAGCATACTAGTCGATGAATATCTCATCATCAACTCCATGAACACGGTTGTCGCATTCGTGAGCCCGAATGACATTACTACAAACTCGTAGTGGCCGTAACGAGTCCGAAAGGCCGTCCATGGTATGTCTTGCTCTCACCCTCAGCTGGTGGTAACCTGACCTCAAGTCGATCCTGGAGAACACGGAGGCTCCCTGTAACTGATCAAGCAAATCATACAGGGCAAGGGGTACTTGTTCTTGATGGAAACCCGGTTCAACTCCCGGTAGTCAATTTCACAGCCTCATCGACCCATCCTTCTTCCTCACAAACAAAGATAGGGCACCCCATGAAGAAACATTCGGGCGGATGAACCCCTTCTCGGCAAATCCTCTAACTGCTTCTTGAGCTCCATTATCTCAATTTGTGCCATATAGTATGGAGCCTTCGAGATCGGTCTCGTACCTGGTTCCAACTCAATACTGAAATCAACACTCCTCTGTGGAGGTAGGCCGGGAAAATCCTCTCTGAACACGTCGGTGAACTCACATACCACTATGATCTCATCCAAATTTGGGCTCCTCTGTTCCTTCATGGTATAAGACCAGAAGGGTTCACAACCTTGCCCAATCAGTCTAGCTGTTCTAACTACACTGATGGCAACTCCAGATTTTCCAATGCCCTACCCTCGGAAAACATGCAATGCCCTTCTCCTTAAGTGATAGTCAATAACCTCCTACCTGTATCCAATACTGACCCGTACTTAGTCATCCAATCCACCCCCAAGATGACATACTCATGCACTAGGTGCATAACTAGAAAATCTACTAGCCAGTCTCGATCCCAAGGCGGACTAGACAATCATGAATCTCTCGAGAGCCTCTAACTTTGCCACCATCTGGTAGCCCTACTACAAAAGATACTCCCTCTACTGTGACTTAGGACAATCTATCTACACATGTATCGGAAATGAAAGATTGGGTAGCACCCGTATCAAATAAGACTCTAACAAGATCATCTCTAATCCAAATGGTACATGTAGTCGTAGGAGCCGTCTCAACTCAATACCTGGGTTTGTGCTCCCTTGGTGTCAGATGCCCCAGCGCCACGACCTCTACCGCGGCCTTTCCCTTGTGTCAAGCCTTGTGGGGGAGGTTGTCCTGGAGCTCTATACTATTGTTGGCCCTGCACCCGATGTTGTAGTGGTTTCTGTCCACCTCCCTGAGCACCTGGGAAAGATCCTTGTGGCGGTGAAGGTTTCCCAACGACAAAATGTAGCTCTATGTCTGGGCCGACCGCAAGTAAAATAAGTCACCAAAGGCTTCTTGCAGTTCGCCCAGAAATGATCATAACTGTCACAATTGTGGCACCTACTGGAGTATGTGCTCTAGGCAAAAATCTTTCCCATCCCTGAGTCGGGCCTCGGCCATGACTAGGTGGTCCTACCCTCGAGCCGGCGTGTCTTGTCCTATGCCTCTTCTCTGGCCCACCAATGTGACTACTCTCCTGGGCTCAGGCCTGTCTCTCACATACGTAGAGGTATTGTCTTGATATTCTAGCAGCGACTCACAACAAAATCCAGCGAGGTAGGAACGGGTATCCTCTCTCAACCTCCTCGAAAACAGATAGACATGTTGATCCACAAGAGGGGCAACATGCCTAAGTAAGGCTAACTCCTCTATGAACTTCCTGATCGCCTCAGAGATCGGATCATCCTCATACCTAGCCTCCAAAAAGTCCCAAATTCTCTCTCTCTCTCTCTCTCTCTCTCTCTCTCTCTCCTTAGTGCAACTAGACAAACATGCTCTCTAATCAAACTCCTCATCTACTCAAACCTTGTAACTCCACTACGGACGGTCCTTCACTAGTAATGCGCCTACTCTCTAAACAAAGTTTGTATTAACTCAACTCGTCGATCCTCAGGGCAACGGATCAACTCCAAGGCGGTCTTGACATGTCCTAATCAGTTCTCCACCTCCAATCCCAACTTCCGAGCGAAGGGAGGTACTTGTGTCATGGGCTGAGTTTTCCCTAACTCCAAACCGTGCGGCTCTTAGCTTGTCTCAACCCCTTGTCGTGCTAAGATCAGCCTATTCTCGATGTTGCCAACGAAAGAACTTAAGATTGATGGCTAAGAGAACTTTGAAGGCTTTGTGTGGGAAAGAAAGTTTTGTATTATAAGAGAGCTTTACAATGCTTGGATGAGAACTTGGAACTTGGATGATGCAAATGAGGGGGTGGTACTCCCTATTTATAGCCCAAGGCCACCCCTCCTAGGAAGGTTCCGGATTTGGACAAGTCTTGGACAATCCGGATCCTTCTTGGCTAGAACTCCCTACAAGCTTCTCTACTTATCTAGAATATTCCGCAAGGCTCTAGCCATGCCGAGATGGTCCCGCATTTCTCTAGGGTCTTCCGGCCATGTCCGGAGACTTCTACGAGCGTCCCGAACGTTCCGGATGCTTCCGGATTGGTTGAGAAGCGCGGTCCGTGTCATCCTCCCCCACTGAATCCCGCGACGCCCTCGTCGCGTTGGCCTCATATGCCTCGATCTTGTCCTTGAATTGCCACAAGGACTCGGCCGGTTCCCATGTCATCTCTGCCTCAGGAAGTCCCTTCCATCGCACTAAGTATTCGAGTCTTGGCCGCCGATACTTCTCGCGGACGACCCGATCTGACATGATTTCCTCGACTCCCTTGTCGAAAGAAGTCCGAACTCCCATTGGCGCCCTTTGAGCGTCTCCTCGAGTTGGGTCTTCCATGTCTTGGTGGTAAGGCTTGAGCATACTCACATGGAAGACGGGGTGTATCTTGAATTTGGACGGCAACTCGAGCTTGTAGGTGGTGCGCCCGATTCTCTTAAGAACTCTGAAAGGTCCCTCGTACCGCCGTATCAATGCCTTGTGTAGTCCGGTGTGCCGCATGATGAAGTGGAGCTTGACAATGACTAAGTCCCCAACTTGGTACTCAATGTCCCTCCTGTGTTGGTCAGCCCATTTCTTCGTCCTCTTGTTGGCTTTGACAAGGAAAGCCTGCGTCAAGTCCAACTCCTCTTGCCAACCCTTGGCAAATTTGTACGCCGCTAGTGTTGGTCCAGTGTATCCCGTTGCGATGGTACTTGGCGTACTTGGTTGGAAGCCCATGATGATCTCGAACGGACTCTTTCCCGTAGACTCACTCCTTTGTAAATTGTATGAGAACTGAGCGACGTCCAATAACTTCGGCCAATCCTTTTGTGATGCGCTGACATAGTGCCGAAGGTAGACCTCGAGCAAGCAGTTAGCCCTCTCGGTTTGTCCGTCCGTCTAAGGATGGAAGGCGGTGGTGAACTTCAAGTCTGACCCGAGCATCTTGAACAACTCTGTCCAAAACCTCCCCGTGAACCTTCCGTCTCTATCACTGATGATGGATTGTGGCAAGCCCCAGTACTTGACCACGTTCTTCATGAACAGCTTGGCCGCCTCTTCTGCGGGGCATTCCTTTGTCGCCGGTATGAAGGTTGCGTATTTTGAGATTCGGTCTACCACCACCATGATACTCCCGAATCCGTCCGTCTTGGGTAGACCAACTATGAAGTCCATGCTAACGCTTTGCCAAGGATGGTCCGGTATTGGCAAAGGTTCCAAGTGTCCCGCAGGTTGTCGTTGCTCAACCTTGTCTTGTTGGCAAACAAGACAAGTCTTGACATATATCTCGACGTCGTCCCTCATTTGCGGCCAATAATATTTTTTTTCTACAAGAGCTAAGGTACGATGCATACCTGGGTGTCCGGCCCACTTGGAGTCATGGTATATTTGATGACTTCACGTCTTAATCCTCCAAAGTGGGGCATATATAGCCGTTGGCCCTTGGTGAAGATCAAGTCCCGTTCGACCCAAAACCGCCTTGTCTTGCCCTCCTTGACGTATTCCTTTAGGTTCTTGGCGGTTGGGTCATGATCAAGGCCCTCCTTGATGCGGTCATCCAAAGTCCCTATCGGTCGGCTGATGGCAGCTAACTCCGCTTTACGACTAAGAGCGTCGGCGACTAGGTTGGCTTTGCCCGGCTTGTATTCCAACTCGTAGTCGAACTCGGCAAGAAAGTCTTGCCACCTGGCTTGCTTGGGTGTTAGCTTCTTCTGGCTTTGGAAGTAGCTCGTGGCCACATTGTCTGTCTTGACCACAAATTTGGACCCTAGGAGATAATGACGCCAAGTCCTTAGGCAATGGACGATGGCCGTCATCTCCTTCTCTTGTACTGTGTAGCGCCGCTCGGTGTCATTAAGCTTTCGGCTCTCAAAAGCTATCGGATGTCCCTCTTGCATCAGGACTCCCCCTATGGCATAGTCTGATGCGTCCGTGTGTATTTCGAACGGCTTCCCATAGTCGGGCAGGGCTAGCACGGGCTCTTCGGTCATCGCCTTCTTAAGCCGATCGAACGCCTCTTGACTCTCCTTGCTCCAAGCCCAAGATATCCCCTTCTTGAGCATGTTTGTCAAGGGCGTCGTGATGTGCGAATACCCATGGATGAAGCGGCGATAATAGTTGGCTAGCCCCAAGAAAGAGCGAAGCTCGGTTACCTTAGTCGGCGGTTCCCAATCCATGATTGCTTTGATCTTGGCGGAGTCCATCCGTATGCGTCCCTTGCCGACTATGTGTCCCAAAAATGGCACCTCTTGTTGAGCGAACGAGCATTTTTCTCTCTTGACATAAAGCTCGTGCTCACGTAGTACTTGGAAGACTTGTCGTAGGTGTTCCACGTGCTCCTTTAATGTGCGGCTATAGATAACAATGTCGTCCAAGTAAACTACGACAAAGTGATCAAGGAAGGGTTGGAGTACCTTGTTCATGAGAGTGCAGAATGTTGCGGGTGCATTTGTCAAGCCGAAAGGCATGACTAAGAACTCGTATGACCCATATCTCGTTACACACGCGGTCTTCTCCTCATCTCCTTCCGCGATCCTGACTTGGTAGTATCCCGATCTTAAGTCAAGCTTGGTGAACCACCAAGCTTCCCTAAGTCTATCGAACAGGTCTGTGATGAGCGGGATCGGGTACTTGTTCTTGATGGTTAGCTTGTTGAGCGCCCTGTAGTCGATGCACATGCGTAGGCTCCCGTCGTGCTTCCGCTGGAATAACACTGGTGCTCCATATGGTGCCTTGGACGGTCTGATGTAACCGGCTTCCAATAATTCCTTAAGTTGTCTCCTTAGCTCCTCTAGCTCCGGCGGAGACATGCGATACGGTGCTCGGGCGGGTGGTCGAGCATCGGATACGAGCTCGATCTTGTGATCCACCTCCCTCTTAGGTGGGAGCTTCTTTGGAAGTTTGGGCGGCATAACGTCCTTGAAGTCTTCCAAGACATGGCAGACTTCAGCTGGTGTTGGGTCTTCCCCGGATGGTGTCTCGTCCAGCTTAAGAGTTTCCAAGAATGTTGGTTCCTCCCGCTTTAGTCCCTTGGAAAGTTGAATTGCCGAGACTACCTTAGCACTTGGCCCCTTTTCCCGATATACCGGCACGATGCAACGGTGATGGGGGTCCAAGATGCATATACAGTTGGCAAATGGCACAAGGAGAGCATTGATACGATCGAGGAATGCTAAACCAATGACTAAGTCGTAGTCGTCTAGAAGGATTACCTCAATCGTGGCCTTGCCCGACCAATCTCCCAATGATAGCTCTACTCCTAGTGCTACCCCGAGTGTCGGGACCTCCTTGGAGTTCACCGTTTTGATCCATCCATGACTCTTGGTGACCTCGAGCCCCAACTTCTTTGATGTTTCCTCAGACATGAATATGTCGGAGGCCCCGGTGTCCACCAACGCGCTTACTTTAGTGCCGCCTACCATGGCGTCTACGAACATAAGTCCCCTTTTGTTGGTGAACCGCTTAGTCTTGATGGAGCTAAGCATCATGGCCCCGAGTCGCAGCTTATCGTCCTCGGGCGGGTCCTCCCGTGTTATGATGGCGCTCAACTTGTTTCTTGAAGGGCAGTCGCGCATCAAGTGCTTCTCCCCGCATAGGAAGCAACTCAAGGGTTGCCTCTCGGCTGGTCTCTTGCCCTTGTCGGTCTTGGTGTACCGCTCCTTGTCTTTTGGCTTGGACGAGTCCTTGGACGAATCCTTGGATGACCCGTCGTTGTCCCGTCTTGGTGGCCTTCCCCGTCCTTGGTCTCCCCCACTTTTTCCTTTGTCACGGGAGAAGTTACTTCGGTCTTGGCTTTTGAATTCAATGAGGGAGTCTGCCTCGGTCATGGCCTCGGTAAGGGTCTGAACCTTCTGTCGGTGAAGCTCTTGTCTTACCCAATGCTTAAGCCCGTCCATGAATTGGAAGAAGGCTTCCTTCTCGTTCATGTCTGAGATCTGCAACATTAACTCCGAGAACTCCTTCACGTACTCTCGGGCGGTCCCTCTTTGAGTGAGCCTACGAAGCTTGGCCCGGGCTTCGTCGTCGGCATAGATGGAGTAGAATTGTTTCTTGAGCTCTGCCGAGAACTCGGCCCAGGTGGTGATTGGGGTCCCTCCGGTCCTCTCGCAGGTCCTTCTACGCCACCATAATAAAGCTATATCACCGAGATATAGAGAAGCGGTACTTACCTTCTTTTCCTCGTCCGCGATCCCCGTGACGCGGAAGTATTGTTCCATGCCCCACAAGAAGTTCTCTACATTTTTGGCGGAACGACTTCCCTTGAACGTCGTTGGTTTGGGTGCGTCCACTTTCTGCAGTGGGGAAACTCCGACAAGGCCAGCCCCCATAGCTGTCTTGCATGCCGCCAACTCCCTTATCACCGTCTCCAGCTTGTCGGTCAGCGCCTGAAACTTGGCCTTGAGAACTTCATGTTCTGCGGCAAGGGTCTTGTAGGACACGTTCATGGCCCCTTGGAACTCCCCCTTGAGTTCCTCAATAGAGGACTCCATCGTGGATTCGACGTCATCAACCCGCTTGTTGGCGTCGAAGATGGAGTCCCGCATCTCGCCCACGGCCAACTCGACTTTCTCCAGCCTAGCCTCCGTGCTTGACACCACGTCCCTTGATGCATCCCTTGCGGCCTTCTTGCCTTTCTTGCTCACGTCAACGACTTCCGACACGCCTCCTTGGCTAGCCATCGAAACCTCCCTTTGGAACGTTGTTGGCTCTGATACCACTTGTCACGGGCTGAGTTTTCCCTAACTCCAAACCGTGCGGCTCTTAGCTTGTCTCGACCCCTTGTCGAGCTAAGATCAGCCTATTCTCGATGTTGCCAACGAAAGAACTTAAGATTGATGGCTAAGAGAACTTTGAAGGCTTTGTGTGGGAAAGAAAGTTTTGTATTATAAGAGAGCTTTACAATGCTTGGATGAGAACTTGGAACTTGGATGATGCAAATGAGGGGGTGGTACTCCCTATTTATAGCCCAAGGCCACCCCTCCTAGGAAGGTTCCGGATTTGGACAAGTCTTGGACAATCCGGATCCTTCTTGGCTAGAACTCCGTACAAGCTTCTCTACTTATCTAGAATATTCCGTAAGGCTCTAGCCATACCTAGATGGTCTCGCATTTCTCTAGGGTCTTCCGGCCATGTCCGGAGACTTCTACGAGCATCCCGAACGTTCCGGATGCTTCCGGATTGGTTGAGAAGCGCGGTCCGTGTCACTTGCATGTGGTTGAAAGTCTTCAACCACGCATCTGGAACAGGTGCACGCAACTCATCTCGGACCCTGTCCATCCCAACAACTCTCTCCGGTGCCGCCTGCACATGGGTCGCTCTTTGTGACACCTTGATAGACCTCGTAGGTATCGGGGGGCTTTGGAACTCATCCCCATCTCCTAGCCGCATCAACCACCTGTTGGACATACTCCCTAAACTCTGTCAACCACATCGATACGCGGCCAGAAACAACTGATTGTACCCTAGGAGGCCCTGTTATAGTGGTAGCATCCTTCTCCACTTCGGGAGCCATACTCTTAACAATCTGCTCATTTGTCTCATATGTTATCTCATCCACTAGTGGATCCTAATTTTTTTGAACAAATAAATCGAGCTCGTATGTGGCAGATTGACCCCGTTCTCTAGCAACTGACGGTCTACCTCTACGACCACATCCCTTTAATAGTTGGAGTCCTACCACCACTACCGCGCTCAGTAGGGAAGAGAGGTGGATGGCCTCGACCCCGACCCATAATGGTTACTACTCTAGCACGTGTCATATGCACGAGGTATTAAGACTAAAAATTAATACATAGTTAACTCACTAAAGAACTAAGATAACTAAATCATGCTCAGTTGTTGAGATTCGCGGAGTGGTGGTGGTCCCACGTACTGACTATCCCATCCCGACTATACATGAATTTGAAAAAAAATTCATTTTTGATAGTTTTGACCCCGTTCGGGTTTTGTTTATTTATTCGGCCCCTTAGTAGATTGTGAGTGTCATTGTTGTCAACATATGCTCTGATACCACCACCACTGGGAACTCAGGGCGTCACGGGTTAGGACTTCACAGTAGGTCCCGACCCTAGCCTGACAACAATCTCGCTGGATCTTGTACAAGGTACATATAGGAAAAACCGAATAAAGTCTAAAACAAATGTCAGCCCGACTTTACAAGTTCTAGAATCCAAAGAAAAAGGAAACGAGTCTAGACACAAGGCAAAGAGAAACCCGACCGCCCGACTAGCACGTACGGGAACCTGACTGACCACCCGACTCCGGATTACTCGGCAGTTGTTTTACCCTGTAGTGTATCTATCACATGACGATATAAACCGTTAGCTAACTATTCAAGGTTTTAGAAAGTATGTTATAGAAAAAACACATATAATTGCGGAAATTAAACACATCACCATGCTTACACTCAAACCGTTTTATTATCTTTATTTAGGTGATGCATTTCTATTAGTTCAACTTATTTTGTGGCACGAAGGTCTCCCGACCTTCGCCTCTGTCCCCGTATACCAACCGGAATGGACCTCATGCATCTCAACATATACCGATATTGACTAGTCGCAAAGAACCTCCTAATATCATGGCAGAGCTGGACAGTGAAAAAGGAAAAATAAAAGATAATCAAATTAAAGGGAAGAAAATGGATTCCAAGGGTTCAAGATCATTGTTTATGACACATGGACTCAGGATAACTCACAAGGCATCTATGGTTGAAAAGCAACAGGGATGAACGTTTCTAGGCTGATGATCTATTACCGAGTAAGTCTCAAGATCATCTAGTCCCAATCCTAACTACCTATTACCGGGTAAGTCTCAAGGTAAAAAGGGTGGAAATTTACTACAAACCAGATTATCTATTAAGGATCAGGTAACCCTTTACCGGGTAAGTCTCAGGAATTACCTAACTTAGAGAGCAATCAAGCACATTCAAATCAATAAAGGTTTCACCTTTATTACCTATGGTTAATCTACTAATGTATCCAAGAGGAATTTCACCGGGTAAGTTTCAATTCCAACTCAGGTTACTAGTTTAGAAGGTTCTAACCTAGATTATCGTCCAAATCAACCATTAGGATTTTAAGCAATTCAAAACCAATTATAAGCGCAATCTAATCCATCATTGTCCAAGGTATAAAAAAATATCTATCTACCTTGGAACCACAAAGTTCTAGCCAATAACAATCATATCAAAATCTACAACTAAGAAAGACAAATAAAGCATAAAAGGTAAAGAAAGAACTCAACTTCAATGAAATCTTGAATACAACAATGTCTCCAAACAAATCTGAATGCGAAAGTGCGAATCTTTAATCTAAACTAATCTAAACTACGAAGAACAATGGTGAAGAAGAAGGATAGGGTAGGAGACGTCTCCTCCCTTCTAGGGTAAACTCTGGGCGAATCCCAACACACCTTGGAATGAATCTAAGGCTTCCTTTTATACACAAAACCTAACTAAAAGACGTTGGGACAAAAAGGAAACAACCCATAAATAAAATATGACGCTCAGAGAAGAATCTCGGTCGAAATACACAAATCTCGGTCTTGATCTCGGTCCAATACAAATTGATCTCGGCCGAGATTGGTTGTGGTCGGGCCCGAGATTTTGGATCTGACTTCAATTTCTTCAGCGTCTGGAAAAATCTCGATCAGTACTATGTGGATCTCGGCCGAGATGCCGACCGAGATTGCACAGCAGTAGCCTGGATCACGGGCCGAGATGCTTCTATCTCGCCTGAGATGTTTCCTTAGTCGTTCCTTCATGCCTTTAACTTGATTCTTAGCCCTTTCCCGTGCATGCATGCTTGCTCCAATGCATCCACTTTGAGGTTTGATCCTCAAATACGTCGTTTTAGCTCCAAAATGTGTCAAATCACCTACAAAGCCACAAATAGAGTGCGTAGACATCTATTCTTGCAAAGTAGAACTAAACAAGTATAAATAGCACAAACTAAGGCTAAAACATGAATGCAAAAAGGGGAAATCTACTTAAATACATGACTAAACTAGGTCGATAAATCATGTTATCAAGTCAGTTAAGATTATTGGCTTAGAGAGGGAAGAGAGTTGGGCCGAGATGTTGGGATGGGTCAACTACTTGTACTTTATAAGAGTGTTGGGCCCAACTATATAATACCATAGAAGAGCAATCTTATTTAACACACATTGGAGTCTTACCCGATAAAATCCGATTATTCGGTTACACTTGGTAGACACGAGTCGAGTTTCCGGAATAAAAATTTACCGGGTATGCATGTAATTCTTTTGAACTTAAATTACAAGGATTGCTGAGGTTAAAATATTTTTTTTACCCTTTTTCTTTTTTCATCTATAACAATTAACACGTAATTTTTATAATTTTACCCATAATGATTTTACTTATTTTCATACTCATCTCCTTAAACAATTACATATCCTTAATTTTTTTTATCTATATAATTCTCTTCAACTTCATTTATATAATCTTACGTAACCAAACAAACTCATATCTCGCCAAAGTGATTAATGAATATAGGTTAAAAATATCTTTTTATTTACATCTCAAAATATTATCACTTTATAATATTTTCTTAATAGTATCGAAAAATTGATTTTATTCTTCTATCTTATATTGAGAAGATATTGAACAATGGAGCTATGAATCAACCCCGACCTTTCAAGTTAATTTCACCAAAGAAAGTTCCCTAAATATTCATAGCTAGGGAGAATAATATACTATGATAGATTTATCTTTCACTCGATCTTTAGCTAAGAAACCGTAAAAAATATTGTTCAATATATACCAAAACTTTATAAGAAAGGTCTAGAAAAATAGTGTGAAAACCCGACAAAAAACTAAAAAGAGTACAAAAATATAAAAAAAAAATAATATAGCATAAGAAGAGTAAGCTAGAAGGGATTAGGAGGTTGGAAACATAGTGCAATTCCTTTTTCTCCTAATCTTTGTACGTTTTCATGGAATACAAAGCATTTTTAAATGTTCCTTTCTCATTATTGGTAAGATTTTTGATGCATGGTTGTTTCAAGAATCTATTCTCATAACATTCATAAAATTTAACATTTTTTTATTTGTTTTTTTATTCTTTGTTACTTGATTGTTCATAGTTCCAAAAGTTCATATAAATATATATATATATATATATATATATATATATATATATATATATATATATATATATATATGTCCACAAAAGACAAATAACACAATGGGAATGGTATGAGCAACTAAAATGGTTAAAAAGAGTATCTTATCATTGCTTAATTTAAGCATACATGCCGGAACATATTTAACTTGGAAGTTCCAGTCTAAAACTAATCGTTTAAGAGGAATAATTCATCAACCTTATATATTACGTTCTTACTTATTTTATTATTGAAGTGATAACTTTATTCCCCACAAAATAGTACGTAATTGATGAAAAAAAGACCACCTTGTCAATTTTGTGCACCCCATCATTGTTATATATTTATTATTTTATGTGTATAAATTAAACAAAATCATTAATTATTTAGGGTTCTCATGTTTGTACATGTGTGTTTTTATATGTGTAAGTGTAAGATATAAGTTTGATGATATTTCAACATAAACCATGACTTGGTTAGAGTTTGTATATACCTTTGTCGTCCTTTATATTTAACGATAACTAATATGAAGGATGAACCCTAAATTAATGTGTTGTTTTTTGTTTTGTTTTGTTTTGTTTTTTTTTTTTTCATTTTTGAATTTGATTAATTCACAACGAGAATGGATGAATATGTGTAATGGTAAACCATAAACAACGATAGAGCAAATACCGATCGGATAATCACAAAATTAAAAGGTCTAACTAAAGTATAGAAGTAAATAGACTTAATTAACACATTATTGTACATGAAAATTTCCCTAAGTTTCTAAGTAACTTTTGTTACTATATATAGTATGATTTGTCAAAAACCTCAAATATTCTAACCATCACTTACCAATAAACAAACGGCAAGCAATTGGTTAGGCACAAAGTGAGAAGCTATATGGACACATTCCTCACAAAGTGAGATACAAAATTCCATTTTATTTAGAATAAATAAATAGTATTATAAGGCATTAATTAATATATTATGTAAATGAGCGGCTCTCATATATTACCTTAATAAATATATCTTATATTCCTTCCAAAGTTCGGGGTGGCCGATTTACCTTTCTAAATGGTTTGGGAGGCTTCATAACATAAGCCAAATTTGTTTTTAAAAAGAATTTTTTTATATATAATAACATAGAGACCTAAAGAATGAATAAAAGTGAGCCACTATCCCAATTGTATTTTAAAAATTATATTAATTGATGAGAAAAAGACTTAATTAACACATTATAAGGCATTAATATAAGGATTTTTTAGTGTTCAATAATTTTTAAGATACATATCAAATAAAAATACTTTTATATTTATTTTTTTTTCATTATTTTATACTATATTTTTAGATACCATTTGTACAATACTTTATCAAAATTATTTTTAAAAATTTATAAAAACCAATTTCATGGAATCACCTATATTGTTTTTTTTTTTGTGAATATTTTAAGATCTTAACCAAAATATTTTTAGTATACGTACTTATCATTTGATTTATATATATCGATTTTTTTTACCTAAATCGAAGTGATTTTAAATACTTTTTTAAAATATTTATTTCTTATAATTTTTTTATAAATAAAATAGTACGTTAACTATAAAATTATTTCGATCAAAATGGAATAAAATATAATTGAAACTTTTAAAAACATATAAATGTTTCAATTCAACAAACTATATTTTATAAGGTAATTTTAATAAAAATGTATCATAGTCATGTTGAAGTAATTAGTGTTATTATTGATGAATTTTGAAAAATTGTACTATATTCTAAGGCATATAATTTGTATAATTTTTCTAACAAATATAAAACCTCAAGTAAAACGTCCACACCATGCAAAGTTACAAACGGTAGATCGACAAATGTCCATCCCCATTGGAACCTTGGAAGGTGGTCTGTATGTCAAATACATAGATGCATATAAGAAAGAATAACGAACAAATTGTACGTCATTTTGACATTGATTGTCAACTTTATTCACACTTCACGAGCCAAAGTGACTAAAAAGACGCGACGTTCAAGCATGCATCGTATGCCTAGACGAGCTAATCAACCATGAAATCGTATGATTTAGGCATCGTACGACTTTTCTTTTTTTGATTTGGTCGGTTTATATAGTATGTATCGAGAAAAAAACAATTGTAATTCAATTACAGATTTGAAGGCTTGTTTGTATAGAGGGTTGTGGAGGTATATATAATTAATGATATCGTGTTTTAAGTAAAATTATATACAAAGAAAGAATTGTTAAAATTCAACGCATACGAAATGTAGAGCGTGAGTCATGTGCATACGAGTATACATGCGCATTATAAAATGTAAAAATTAAACGGACCATAATTGGTTCGAACTTGGTTAGTTTTACTAGGAAATAAATGGTATGTAATATACACATTTGCCCTTGAAAGAACAATGGGAAACGTAAGCATCATTAAAAAGTGTATTAGTTTTATAGTATTCTCTTGAGACTTCATATTTAGCATCCATGCTCATTCTCTACCAACGAAGGAATCGAGAAATATTAGCTGTAAAACATGCTAAAGAACAGTAGGAAACAAATATTGGAGAGGTGAAAATTAAAAGGCAATGGGAATTGATTGACACTAAATAAAAATGGAAGGCTAAAAACCAATACGAAATTGTGAGTGCACATTTGACAAATCAAAGAATAAGATGCAAAAAATGACCTTCTTTGGACTCATTTTGGACATGTGCAAATTATGTCATTCTATACCAATGCAATAACTTGTTAAAGTTTATCGGACGGTAAAACACGGTTATATGAACAAGAACATATGCATGTTAGGTCCAAATTTTACATATACGAGAATATATATGTGCTAAGTCATATGTATAGAGTTGTTCTGATAGACCGATACGATATTAAATTCCAACATACTTATAAAAGGGTCGTGTTTATATGAGACGAGTCATATGTGCTATAATCTCATTGGACATAAATACGAACGGGTCAAGGTCCGGGACATAAATAATCGAATGATATGAAACTTAGAAAATGATGGTAAGTTGATTGAAATAAAGGGTCCTTTGAAAATTCACAGTTATTGGGCCTGGGCTATTTACCCATTAAAGAAAATATTGGGCCGAGAACATATCTAAGCCCAATCACAACGAATTGTTCCTGAGAGTGATTATTGGCCAAAACCAAGTGTTTTACTAAGGGATTTTGAAAAAAAAAAAACGGTTAAAGAAGAACCGGACCCGGTTTGAAAGAAAAAATATTGAACTGGACCTGAATGACCCGCTTGAACCGATCTTTTTACGAGCCAAGTCCTTATTCAACTAATATAACCGGAAGATTAAGGGCCTGTTTGTTAGGAGATGGCGGTTATTTTGAAGATTAATTTAGATGGAAATTAAAAGAGATTAAATTTTACTAGTTTAGGACCCGTGCTGTGCACGGGGATTTGTAAGATATATATATTTCAAAATTTTTATGGTTTTAGTATAATGATAATAATGTGTTCAATTTATTTATGGGATGATATATAATTTATTATTAATTTAAAGTTTTGAATATAAATATTCATTACTAAATAACACAAGCTATTAAGAAAATCTAAAATAATGCATCTAATATAAAATTTTATGGTTTTTAGTTGGGGGTCGCCACCAATCCCGGTCCCGTCTTAATCCCAGCGAGATTTCATCCAAAATTAGAAATTCCGTCCCGAACACATCTCGTCAAAAACTATTTAGAACGGGATGCGTGCCTTAACTTCTTCATCCCGCTAGCCCCGTCTTGTCCAATATAAAATAATAAATATATAAATAAAATCACTAAGCATTAGTATTATACTTATACCAACCATATTGGTCAAAATTACCACTTGACCAAATTCATTTAGTTTAGGATTGTAATTTTATTGGTTGTCCCCACTTACTTCACTCATCCGTTGCCCCAAAATCAAACATCATCCAAATCATTATAAAGAAATGCCTAACACGCAAGTTGCGAACACGTGATAAAGGCTTTGCTTGATATATACAAATGTTTTTGTTAAATACGTTAAAAAATAATGGGCAAGCGGGATGGGGCCCGATCTGGCCAATCCCGTCCCGATCCCAACCGGATAGGCTCCGTGAGATTCAATCTATAAAATACAAGGTTGTCCCGATCTTGTCCATGTAAAATAGCTTAGACGGGACTGGGATGACCTCAATTCCGTCCCGTACCCACACAACTTAGAGTATACGATTTAAACAAATGAGATTAAAAAGTGAATCAATAAATCCATAAAAACATAAATGAAATTTAAAAAATTGCGAATAACAAATATTTTTTTTACAAATAATTATGAGAAAAATATTTATCATGTGATACGATAACTTTAAATTCTTAGTTTTTATTCGCCCATTGGGATAAAGTATATGTTAAATATCTTATTTTAAAGGTGGAGGTATATATTAAATACTAAATAGGTTTATACGATCAATTTCAATTACTTCAAAAGAATAATAAAAGTGACCGATTTTTGAAATTTTTTTTACTTTTAAATTAATAAATTTTCGTTATGCTTCACTAATATTAATAAAGCTTTTAATAAAGTCTTTATGTTTCAACAGACTTTTATCCAATTTTTTTTCCATATTTTAAAGTATTAAGTAAAATTAATTTTATAAACTTTTCGGATACCTGCGGATTTTTATGAAATGCTCTTAGTTAGTTAAAAGTATTCAATAGAATTTTATAAATCTTATTTGGTTCTCAAATAATACGTGAGCGTAAATAATTAAGTAAAACAAAAATGGTTTTTTAATGTATCACTTTCTTGATGTAAATAATTTTAAGATTAATGGGCCTATAGACAGATTTTTAATATATTAGAAATTAACAAATAAAAATTTTAAGAATCAGGTCTTAGAAACCAATAATGTGAGAAAAGTGAAAATTAAATTTTAAAATATTTATTTGTTAATTAAAAATTAACAAATAAAAACTTTAAGAATCCGGTCTTTAAATTTAACCACTTTAATAAAGAATCGGGTTTTAAAATATATATATTTTTAGGGAGTGACAATTTAGTAATATATGGTGATTTGGCTGAAATCCTGAAATCTTAGAGTGTCACGTCAGCAATCCGTAGGCTACTTTAGTTATATATAATAGAATAATAGATATGGGGTTTATTAGGATTATTTGATTTAAAATAATCTATATTAGGTTTTTTTGGTACGAGCTTTTTAATAGA
This sequence comes from Fagopyrum tataricum, assembly GCA_002319775.1. Classification (NCBI taxonomy): domain Eukaryota; kingdom Viridiplantae; phylum Streptophyta; class Magnoliopsida; order Caryophyllales; family Polygonaceae; genus Fagopyrum; species Fagopyrum tataricum. Next base: position 31,759,215 of record CM008281.1, on the reverse strand, counting down.
TTTAATAATACAAATTTACCCTTATTTTAACCTTAATTTTTTTTGCAATCGGATTAATATCCATTTTTTGGGTGGTTGACCTATAGTTTTGTGGGTGGTTGACCTATAGTTTTGTGGGTCGTTTATCTACCTTTTAGAACGTTAAATATTTTCAGGGATTTTGGTATACCACATCGATTATTTAGCAAGTCTGATATTTTGAAATTTTGTATAAATAAAGGTAGGTACTGAAGATTAAACAAATTATATATTTATTAGCTTTATGGCCAATATATATATATATATATATACTATTAACGTTGACGTGGTGCGATGTGGGAGTACTTTTTTGAAATGGAGCTCTCACAATTAACGCCAAGAAATCTTTTTTTTTTAAATTCGTTAATTATTTTTATTTTTTTTATCCCCACTGATTTTAGAAAATATTTTTGAAACGTTAAATACTTTTAGGGATTCTGCTATCTCATGATTATTTAATAACTCTAATAGTTTGAAATTTTGTATAAATATAGAGAAGGTTTGAAGATTAAACAAATCATACATTTATTAGCCTTTTGGCTAAATTCAAGTATAATTTTTATTAAAATCGGATTAATATCCGTTTTTGGGTGGTTGATGTATAGTTTTGTGGGTGGTTGACCTATAGTTTTCTGGGTCGTTGACCAACTGTTTTGTGGATCGTTTACCCACTTATATTTTGAGGGATGTTGCTTTCCCATATCGATTATTCAGCAAGTCTGATAGATTGAAATTTTGTATAAATAAAGGGAGGATTTAAAGATTAAACAAATCATATATTTATTAGCTGTTGGGTAAATCTATATCTATATATTACTAAAGCAGTATACATTAACGTTGACGTGACACGCTGTGGGAACACTATTTTGAAATGGAGCTCTCACAATTATCGTCAATAAACCTTTTTTAAAAAATCCGTTAATTATTTTTATTTTTTTTCTTGCCACTGATTTTAGAAGATCTTTTTGAAACATTAAATAATTTTTTAAGGGATTTTGCTATCCCACATCGATTATTCAGTAAGTCTGTTAGTTTGAAATTTTGTATAAATATAGAGAGGATTTGAAGATAAACAAATCATATATTAATTAGTCTTTTGACTAAATTCAAGTATAATTTTTATTAAAATCGGATTGATGTCTATTTTCTGGGTGGTTGACCTATAACTTTTTGGGTGGTTTACCTATAGTTTTGTGGGTGGTGACCTGATGTTTTGTGGGTCATTTACCTACTTTTTGGAACGTTAAATATTTTCAGGATTTTGCTATCCCACATTGATTACTCAGCAAGTTTGATAGATTGAAATTTTGTATAAATAAAAGGAGGATTTAAAGATGAAACAAATCATATATTTATCAGCATTTTGGCTAAATTTAACTGTAAATTTATATATATATATATCTTTTATATATTAAAGCGAAGACTTCTATTGCCACATGTCGCTCCCATAACTTACCTCAATCCAACAAAAAATTTTCAAGCCTCTACTGCCAAGTGTCACTTCCATGATTAACGTCAACCAATTATTACATCGAGTTAGAAGTTAGGCGGACAACAAGCTGTGCCGCTAACCATTTCTGAATACAAGACTATCTCCAATTTAATTGCATATTTTTAAATATGAAGTTTACAAACTATATTTTTGAAAAAAGTTTTTTTTTTTAATATCGAATTTTGTAGAGTAAAACAAAGTTATACAAATTAATCTTTATCCAATTCTTAACCATACTTAATGTCTTATTTTTTTATTTAATAAAATTATATTTTGAATAATTTTAAAAAATTATTTTGAGATTTTTCTTTTAAAAAAAATATTTTTATTATAATAATTTGACATATGCTATTAGTCTTATTAACTGTTAGGTAATTCACTATTTAAATTTAACTATTTGATATTGTAATTTTTAACTTATACATGCTACTTATATTATATAAATCTCTTTCATTTATATTTTAATATATTATTATTTAATATTTTAAATTTAAGTTTTATGATTTGTTTAATCCTCCTTTTTTTTTGTTAGTATATGTTTTACACATGACTTCTTATCTATCTTATATATTAAAACAACCCGTGAATTGATACTTAGCGCAGTTTCGTGCGGTCACTTCATCAATTTTACAGTATCATCTATTCGTTAATCCACATCACATACTCTAACATTTAATTTATTAAAGTCTAATCCTTTGTGGGATTGATACAAACTTTGACATTCGAGTATCTCAAATGATATTGTCCTGAATTCTTCTTTCTCGTTTGTTATTGCAGGATTTGGATTCTTCATTGATTCCCATTCATATTGTGAAAAATACAGCATTACAACAAGTATCACGTAACAATTAAGTCAATTCTCAACATAATGAAATATCAAAGATTTTTTATGACACACAATTAACCTGTGCAAGGCACGAGTATTAAAACTAGTACTCCATTAAAGCAGTATACATGACTGTTGACGTGACACGTTGTGGGAGCAGTATTTTGAAATAGGGCTCCCACAATTAACGCCAATAATTTTTTTTTAAAAAATCTATCTATTTTTTTTTACATTTTTTTAATCCATAATGATTTTGTTTCTATTGAGATTTTATCTACAGGTCCTATTTAACAATCTTACGTTAGAAGTTTCGTATAAGATATCTACATTTTATCAGGTTTCTTTTTCATTTATATATACTTATTCCAATAGGGTTTCAGTCAAATAACTAAATCGTTACTTTATGTTTTTGAGTGCAGAAACACTATTCTGCCAGCACCACTAGATCAATCTCTTATTTGTAACACCCCGAATTATGGGAACTCGGAGCGTCACTGGCTAGGACCTCACAATGGGTCCCGGCCTTAGGTTGACGTCAATAACGCCGGATCTTGCAACAAGACACAAATATTGAAATACAAATTCTTTCACAAATGCGTAATTAACTTTTAACAGACTCTAAACTCGTACATCAGCCAACTATATACTATACCAACTCTACTGCAATAAAATAAATAAAACATAAAATATAACCCAACACCCATGTAACACCCCAAATCCGTAGGACTCGGAGTGCTACTGGGCTAGGATCTCACAATGGATCCTGACCCTAGCCTGACAACAATTTCACTGATCTTACAACAAGGCACAGATAGATTAAAACAAAACATGAAACTGATATATATATATATATATATATATATATATTCAAAAGGTAATACAAAGTACCGCTGAGTACAAATAAAAACACACTGTACAACAAAAGATCCTATATCCCCGATAACGCCCCAGTGTACGGTGCCTCAGCGGATCACCCACTCTGGATCACTCTGCAGCTCTCCTATCATGGAAAGGATCTACAACACGGTATAAAACCGTTAGCTAACCATACACATATATAAGAGATGCAGAGCACATACACACATCACGAATACTAAACACGTCAACATGCTATCACACATTTACCCGGTTCATTATCTTTATAAAGTCCAACAATCAACTCATATATATATATATATATCCATATAAACATATGTGACACGAGGAATATATAATTGTAACACCCCAAATCCGTAGGACTCGAGGTGCTACTGGGTTAGGATCTCACAATGGATCCTGACCCTAGCCTGACAACAAGTTCACTGAATCTTACAACAAGGCACCAATAGATTAAAACAAAACATAAAACTGATATATATACATATCAAAAGGATGATATAGAGTACTGCTGAGTACAAAGTCAAACAGAAATCCGTACAATAATAACAACCCAAGATCCCACGATAACGCCCAGTGTACGGAACCCTCAGCAGATCACCCCTCTAGATCACTTTGCAGCCCTCCTAACCTGCAAATGATCTACAACACGGTATAAAACCGTTAGCTAACCATACACATATATAAGAAGATGCTAGAGCACAATCACATATTAATAATATTAACACCTCATCATGATATCACACATTTACCCGGTTTATTATCTTTAATAAGTCCAGACACTCAAGAGCATAATAAATGTATATGAATATACGTGACACGAGGAATATATATAACCCTCGCCTCTGCGTGCAATAGCTAGCTGGAGTGGTATCAGCGCACTTTTCCGTATACCATATGGAGTGGAGATGTGCCCTTCCCGTATACCAGAACTAACTAGCTTACAGAGAACTTTCCATACTTCACTACGGGATGAAAGGTAAGTTGTCACAGCCACTACAATGGGCGGTCAATATAACATAGGTCGGTGACCATAATAACGCATGCTATAAAGCATATAACAAACACCAGTCAAACACACATCCAATATAAGGATGGCAGCTAAGTAAGTCCTATGGACTTACCTCAATCTCAGAAGTTGTATCACTACGATCAGCTCTCACTCAGGTCCACTCCCAAAGTGGAGGACAACAAGGCCTATACAAGGCATACATATATATATATATCAAACTCCTATCACACGAAGGGGTCACACCTAGACCCAAGGGATCCATAAGGATCATATCCAACTCGTAAACCTCAAAGCCGTAACCGGCATATCTATATCATACTCATCATAAACCGATACCTAGCATGTTACTAGTTCCCTCATACTAGGAAAGAAATGGAGCTACCCATCTATGGGTAGTCCCGGGACAAGACGCACCTGCGTGATCAAGGGACGCAGGAGCGGAGTAGACAACCCGCAGGCACGGCAGGGGTCAGCCAGGCGCGGTGACACGGGACGCAGGCAAGGCGCTGGCGCTAGCGCGGGCGCTGCGACACGGCTTCCGCAGGGGCGGCGGCTTCTAGGCGCGGGGGCGGCGTCTGTGCAGAACGTGAACCCGCGGCTTCTCTTTGGCTCTTCACGTGATCAAATCACGTCTTATCTCATCCAAATTCACACACATGCAACAACATACACATTCCAACATCACTCTACATTCAATTCATCTAATCCTAAGCTAAAGAGATGGAATCAAAGAAAAAAGAAGAGAAGAGGAAGAAGGAAGCTTACCACAACTATGGTTAACTAGGGAATTGATCACCAACCAACCCTTACTGGCTTCCAAGCATAACAACACACATCACTAGCATCATCCTCATCAAAGTTACCTCAAAACTCTTCCAAAACTAAGAAGGAATCACAAAAGATCAAGAAGAAGCAAGGCAAAGCAAGGAGAACGTGGTAAGCTGGAAAGGAGTGAGAAACCCTTGCTCATCGGCCAAGGGAAGGACTTAAAGAGGAAGGCAACGAAAGAGTAAAGCACGGGTCAAAGGAGTCAACAAAACCGGTTGCAGCCGCCGGAAACCGCAGGGGCGGTTCCATGAGCCGTAGGCGCGGAAACCCGCAGGAGCGGCAGTCCTGCCCGCGGGTGCGGAAAGACTAAACTCGGCCAAAGCCAATCTCGGCTAAGGTCCAATCTCAGTCCGGAAGACTAAGGCTCTTACATCTCACCCCCTAAAAACAAGTTTCGTCCCGAAACTTGCAAAGTCCTAAAACCACTCGGACTCAAAGCCGAGGTAAAACTCTCTCTATAACCTCAACATAAGCATGGAGGAATCATCAACTCCAGCAATCAAACACTATCCAAGCCTAGAGGAAAACCATCTCTAGCTAACCATAAACATATTCAAAAGACATAGAGGAATCACATCTCCAGCACTACTATGTCCATCAAAATAGCATGGAGGAAAGAACCATCTCCAGCTAAACCTATCATATCACAATAGCATGGAGGAAAGAACCATCTCCAGCTATAAACAAGAATCATACTAGCCACAACAAGATCTAATAAGATCATAATCACATCAAAGCTAGCATGAAATAAACACATCATAGCATATAAGCATGTAAGCACATAAGACTCACCAAGCTAGTACTAAGATCTACTCGGTGATCCTACTGGTGCTCCTATCTCAGCATAGAACTCTGGATAGTTCTCTGGATACTATCCTCAGTCTCCCATGTAGCCTCTCGGGTCCTCGTCTCGACCACTGTATCCTCAACATAGGAATGTCCTTCGAACGCAGGCGTCTCATACCTCGCTCTAGGACTGCAATAGATGCTTAACAAACGTGTGGTCCGGCTCAACCACCAAATCATCATAGCTCAAATGTGTCTCGGATCTGGTATGTACTCTCTCAGCTGAGACACATGAAATACAGGTGAACACCCTCTAATCTCGAGGCAAGGCTAATCTGTAAGCTGCGATCCCAACCCGATCCAGAATCTCGAACGGTCCGACATATTGGGGACTCAACTTCCCCTTAATTCCAAAACGCCTAACACCTCGTTTCGGGGACACTCTAACCCACACATGGGGCTCCAACCCTGAACTCTAGAGGTCTACACCTCTGTCAGCATAAGACTTCTGACGGCTCTGGGCAGTCAGCATCCGCTCTCGAATCAGTGCTACTCGCCATATCATCCTGAATCTGATCAGGTGCCAACCACTGACACTGCTCTGCTCATCCCATCATAACGGGTACGACATCTCTGTCCATACAGTGCCTCATATGGGGCCATCCCAATTGATGCATGCCAGCTGTTGTTGTAGGAGAACTCAACAAGTGGGAGATGATCCGTCCACACCTGTCCCCAATCCTACACACAAGCTCGCAGCATATCCTCCAGGGTCTGAATGTTCCTCTCTGACTGACCATCTGTCTGAGGATGAAACGCAGTCGTGAAGTGCAAACTCGTCCCAGGGCAGTCTGAATCTGCTGCTAGAATCTCGAGGTAAATCGTCCATCTCTGTCTGAGACGATCGTCCTCGGTACACCATGTAGTCTCACTATCTGCCTAGTGTACTCCTCAACTAATTTGCTCACCGGCCACGTCTCTCTAATAGGAATGAAACGTTCCGTCTTCGTCAATCTGTCCACAATGACCCAATAGCATCAAAATTCCGGCTCAGCCTCAGTTCAGTCACAAAATCCATGGTGACGTCCTCCACTTCCTCTGTGGAACAAGAAGTGGATGGAGCTCTCCTCCAGGTCTGCTATGCTCTATCTTGACCTGCTGGCAGGTCGCACACTGTGCCACAAATCTGGCTACATCGGGCTTCAGCCCTCCCCACCAATATATACGTCTCAAATCCTGATACATCTTATCGTACTGGATGTACAGAGTAAGGTGTACAGTGAGCCTCCTGTAAAATCCTCTGTCTCAGCTCTGTATTAGCAGGTACACAGACGTGACCGCGGCGTCTCAAAACTCCATCTGCTCCTAGCAGGAACTATGGTGCCTCATCCCGAGACACCTATCTCGTATCCTCAACAATGTAGGGCAAGTCTCCTGCTTTTTGTTGGATCTCGCCTAACAGACCAGGAAGGACCTCTAAAGTACACAACTGGGCATCCTCATCAGGAAACTGGATGTCCAACTCCAACCAGATCAGATCTCTCTGCAACTGATGCTGAATTGTCAATCTCACAATCGCCCGCTCTCGAGGCGTCTTCCTGCTCAAGGCGTTGGCGACAACGTTCGCCTTCCCTGGATGATACAGAATCTCTAAATCAAAGTCCTTGATCATCTAGAGCCACCTACGCTGGTGGTTATTCAATTCCCGCTGCGTGAAAATATACTTCAGACTCTTATGGTCTGTGAAGATTTGACACGTAACACCATACAGGTAATGTCTCTAGATCATCAGTGCATGAACTACCGCTGCCAACTCCAGATCATGAGTCGGTAGTTCTCCTCATACGTCTTCAGCTGTCGAGACGCATAAGCAATCACCCTGCCTCTTGCATCAAAACACATCCCCTAGCTTGGATGCATCATTGTATACCACAAAATCCTCAGTACCCTCTGGCTGTGCCAAAATAGGAGCAGAAGTCAAACGCCTCTTCAACTTCTCAAAACTCTGCATGCACTGATCAAACCACACAAATCTGGTAGTCTTCTTCAGCAAACTCGTCAGTGGACGGGCAATCACAGAAAAATTCATCACGAAGCGTCTGTAATAACCGGCTAGGCCAAGGAAGCTACGTACTTCCTTGACGTTCGGGTGTAGTCCATGCTGCTACTGCCTCAATCTTCGCTGGATTCACCTTGATCCCCTCAGCTGATACTACATGCTCCAGGAATGCTACCTTGGCATCCAAAACTCACACTTAGAGAACTTAGCATAAAGTTCTCTATCCCGCAAAACCTGCAATACAGTCCTCAGATGTCCTGCATGCTCCTCTCCACTGCGAGAGTATACCAGAATATCATCAATAAAAAACCACCACAAACTGATCCAGGAAGTCGATGAAGATACTGTTCATCAACTCCATAAAAACGGCTGGGGCATTCGTAAGTCAAATGGCATCACTACAAACTCGTAGTGGCCATATCTGGTCCGGAATGTTGTCCTGTGCACATCCTGCTCTCTCACCCTCAGTTGGTGATATCCTGAACGCAGATCAATCCTAGAGAACATAGTCGCTCCATGTAGCTGATCTAGCAAATCATCAATACGCGGCAGGATACTTGTTCTTGATGGTCACCTTGTTCAGCTCTCTATAATCTATACATAACCTCAATGATCCGTCCTTCTTCCGTACGAAGAGGACAGGTGCTCCCATGGGGACACACTTGGGCGAATGAAGCCCTTCTCAGCCAACTCCTCGAGTTGCTTCTTCAGCTCCAGCATCTCGACAGGCGCCATCCGGTATGGGGCCTTCGAGATAGGTCTCGTACCAGGCTCCTACTCGATACTGAAATCCAAACTCCTCTGAGGCGGCAAACTGGACGGCTCAGCAAAAACATCAGTAAAATCACAAACCACTGGGATATCCTCTAATGCTGGACACTCCCCCTCCTTCATGGCATAACACCAGAAGGCCTCGCAACCCTGTGCAATCAACCTAGCTGCCCGTATAGCGCTGATAACTGTGCCTGTCTTTCCAAGGTCCCAACCTCGGAAAACCTCTATCTGGCCTAACTCGGTAGAGAGGGTAACAGTCCTCCTACCTACATCTAAATAGAGAGGGTAACAGTCCGAGACATCCTCTCTCGAATCCTCATCAATGTCGGGTAGGTCTCCTGCTTCTGTTGGATTTCACTCAACAGATTAGGAAGAACCTCTAAAGTACGCAGCTGGGCATCCTCATCAGGAAACTAGATGTCCAACTCTAACCAGATAAAGTCTCTCTACAACTGATGATGAACTGTCAGCCTCGCAATTGCCTGCTCTCCGAGGCGTCTTCCTGCTCAGGCGTCGGCGACAACGTTCGCCTTCCCTGGATCGTACAAAATCTCTAAATAAAAGTCCTTGATCAGCTCAAGCCACCTACGCTGACGGTTATTCAATTCCCGCTGCGTGAAAATGTACTTTAGACTCTTATGGTCTGTGAAGATCTGACATGTAGCACCATACAGGTAATGTCTCCAGATCTTCAATGCATGAACTACCGCTGCTAACTCCAGATCATGAGTCGGGTAGTTCTCCTCATACGTCTTCAGCTGACGAGACGCATATGCAATCACTCGGCCTCGCTGCATCAATACACATCCCAAGCCTAGCTTGGATCCATCACTATAAACCACGAAATCCTCCGTACCCTCTGGTTGCGCCAAAATAGGAGCAAAAGTCAAACGTCTCTTCAGCTCCTCAAAGCTCTGCATACACTGATCAGACCACACAAATCTGGTAGTCTTCCTTAGTAAACTCGTCAGTGGACGGCAATCACAGAAAATCCCTCCACGAAGCGTCTGTAATAACCGGCTAAGCCAAGAAAGCTACGTACTTCCTTGACGTTCGTCGGTGTAGTCCAAGCTGCTACCGCTTCAATCTTGGTTGGATCAACCTTGATCCCTTCAGCTGAAACGATATGACACAGGAATGCTACCTCTGGCATCCAGAACTCACACTTAGAGAACTTAGCATAAAGTTCTCTATCTCGTAAAACCTGCAATACAGTCCTCAGCTGTCCTGCATGCTCCTCTCTACTACGAGAGTATACCAGAATATCATCAATAAAATACCACTACAAACTGATCAAGGAAGTCGATGAAGATACTGTTCATCAACTCCATAAAAACTGTTGGGCATTCGTAAGCCCAAATGACATCACTACAAACTCGTAGTGGCCATATCTGGTCCGGAATGTTGTCCTGTGCACATCCTGTTCTCTCACCCTCACTGGTGATATCCTGAGCACAAGTCAATCCTGGAGAATACAGTCGCTCCCTGAAGTTGATCTAACAAATCATCAATACGAGGCGGTGGATACTTGTTCTTGATGGTCACCTTGTTCAGCTCTCTGTAATCTATACATAACCTCAATGATCTGTCCTTCTTCTGTACGAAGAGGACAGGTGCTCCCCATGGGGACACGCTAGGGCGTATGAAGCCCTTCTCAACCAACTCCTAGAGTTGCTTCTTCAGCTCCAACATCTCGACAGGCACCATCCGGTATGGGGCCTTCAAGATTGGTCTCGTACCAGGCTCTAACTCAATCCCAAAATCCACACTCCTCTGAGGCGGCAAACTGGACGGCTCAGCAAAAACATATGTGAACTCACAAACAACTGGGATGTCCTCTACAGTTGGACTCTCCCCCTCCTTCATGGCATAACACCAGAAGGCATCACAACCCTGTGCAATCAGTCTCGCTGCCCGTATCACACTAATAACCATGCCTGTCTTCCCAAGGTCCCAACCCGGAAAACCTATCTTGCCTAACTCGGTAGAGATGGTAACAATCCTTCTACCTACATCTAAGACTGCAGAGTGTCTATCCATCCAGTCCATACCTAGAATGACTTCTTCATGCTCTAATGGCATGACAAAGAAGTCAACTAATAACACACGGGTCCCTACAGAAATAGGACAACCGTGAATCTCACGGGTACCTCTGACCCTACCACCATCGGGTAACCCTATAATAAAGGGCATCCCCTCAACTGTATCTAACCCAAGACGCTCTACACAAGCATCATAAATAAAAGAGTGCGTAGCACCAGTATCAAATAAAACTCTAACAGGTAAACCATGAATCAGAATGGTACCTGTAGCAGTAGGTGTAACTGGCTCCTCTGCTTCCTCAACTCAAAAACACGACCTTGTGGGCCTCTGGTATCAGTGGTGCTTCCACCACGACCTCTACCTCTACTCAGCCAAGGAGCAGATCCCTGAGTCATAGAGCGATCTGGGACTCTCTGCTGTCCCTGAATGTGCTGCTGCTGAGGTGGCCTCTACCCACCTCCGGCTGTACTGGAAGGGGAAGAACCCTGCTGAGATGAAGCTCCGCCCTGGCGGAGTAAACAAGCCTGTGACCTTGCCTACCACAGGTGTAGCAAGTCACTAATGGCCTCGTGCACTCTGGCCTCATATGCCCTGGATCTCCACAGTTAAAACACTGACGTCTCTTATCTGCAACTGGTGCAGATGAAGGCTGACTCTGGCATCTCTGACCACGCCAACCACTAGCAGAACACCAGTACCACTGGTTTGCCCTGTACGCTGCCTCTTCTCAGACCCTCCGATCTGAGAAGCTCTCCTCTGACTCACAATGAAATCATGCCATATAGGCCCGGGTAGTATCCCTCAGTCGTTGGAAAAAGAGATAAACGTGCTGATCTGCAGAAGGTGCAGCTGGTCCCAGTAATGTCAGCTCCTCCTGAAACCTCTTGATGGCCTCAGAGACTGGTACATCCTCAAACCAGCCTCCACAAAATCTCGCAGTTTCTCCCTCCTCAGTGAGGCAGGGCAAAAACGCTCTCTAATCATCGTCCTCATACGCTCATAACTGGTAATCTGACCTAGTACTGATCTCCACCAGTGTTTGTGCCAAGTCCCGGAATAAAGTCTGAACCAGCTCAATCTGTCTGTCAGTTTGGACATCGAATAGACTCCAAAGCTGAGTCTACATGCCCTATCCGGAGCTAAACCTCTAACCCCACCTTCCCAGTGAAAGGGGGTACACCCATATGATGAAAAGCCTTCAACCAAGTGTCTGGTCTAGGCCCATCTATGCTCCTCTGGTGCTCTGGCAATCTCAGCAGCAGGTACCGGTACAGCTGGCACTGAGTAACGGTGTGGGACCTCTCAGATGGTCCTCCTGTGCCTGTAAATCTTGGGCACGTCTACTGGCTCTAGCAGCCTCCTCTACTCATCTGATATAAGCTCGGAACTCTGATCCCCCCATGGAGACACGATCAGACTCACCAGATTGGGCTCTTTTGTGTCCCCTGTCTCTCAGCTGCACCGTTCCTAGTCTCAGGAACGACGCTCTCAGCAACCTCCTCAAGTATCTCTCCCGCATGTGAACCATCAACAGGAGTCCTACCCCGTCCTCTACCTAGAGGGGGTCTACCTCTACCTCGTCTTGCTGCAGGTAAGGCTCTAGTCTGAACCATCTGCAAAAAGACGTAAACCTAACTTAGAAGGCTATATATATATCTATACTGTCGAGATCTTCAGAGGGGCGATGGCTCACGTACACGATATCCCAAAACATTTGTACTCATTTCAAAACCAAAACCTTTTGAAAAGTCAGACCCCTTTCGGGTTCTGTTTATTTATCTATTCGAACTTTATTGCAGATTACTAGTGTCATTGTTGTCAACCTGGGCTCTGATACCAACTTTGTAACACCCCAAATCCGTAGGACTCGATGTGCTACTGGGTTACGATCTCACAATGGATTCTGACCCTAGCCTGACAACAAGTTCACTGAATCTTACAACAAGGCACCAATAGATTAAAACAAAACATAAAATGATATATATATATACATATTAAAAAGGATGATACAGAGTACTGCAGTAACAAAGTCAAACAGAAATCCGTACAATAATAACAACCCAAAATCCCACGATAACGCCCAGTGTACGGAACCCTCAACAGATCACCCCTCTGGATCACTCTGCAGCTCTCCTAACCTGCAAAGGATCTACAACACGATATAAAACCGTTAGCAAACCATACACATATATAAGAAGATGCTAGAGCACAATCACATATCAATAATATTAACACCTCATCATGATATCACACATTTACCCGGTTTATTATCTTTAATAAGTCCAACACTCAAGAGTATAATAAATGTATATGAATATACGTGACACGAGGAAATATATAACCCTTGCCTCTGCGTGCAATAGCTAGCTGGAGTGGTATCAGCGCACTTTCCCGTATACCATATGGAGTGGTAGTGCCCTTCCCGTATACCAGAACTAACTAACTTACAGAGAACTTTCCAGACTCCACTACGGAATGAAAGGTAAGTTTTCACAACCACTACAATGGGCGGTCAATATAACATAGGTCGGTGACCATGATAACGCATGCTATAAAGCATATAACAAACACCACTCAAGCACACATCCAATATAAGGATGACAGCTAAGTAAGTCCTATGGACTTACCTCAATCTCAGAAGTCGTATCACTACGATCAGCTCTCACTCAGGTTCACTCCTAAACTAGAGGACAACAAGGCCTATACAAGGCATACATATATATATATATATATATATATATATATATATATATATATATATATATCAAACTCCTATCACACGAAAAGGGTCACACCTAGACCCAAGGGATCCATAAGGATCATATCCAACTCGTAAACTCAAATCGTAACCGGAATATCTATATCATACTCATCATAAACGATACCTAGCATGGTACTACTTCCCTCATACTAGGAAAGAAAGGAGCTACCATCAATGGGTAGTCCCGGGACAAGACGCACCTGCGTGATCAAGGGACGCAGGAGCGGAGTAGACAACCCGCAGGCGCGGCAGGGGTCAGCCGCAGGGCGCGGGACACGGGATGCAAGCAACGCAGGCAAGCGTTGGCGCTGGCGCGGGCGCTGCGGCACGGCTTCCGCAGGGGCGGCGTCTGTGCAGAACATGAACCCGCGGCTTCTCTTTGGCTCTTCACGTGATCAAATCACGTCTTCTCTCATCCAAATTCACACACATGCAACAACATATACATTCCAACATCACTCTACATTCAATTCATCTAATCCTAAGCTAAAGAGATGGAATCAAAGAAGAAAGAACAGAAGAGAAAGAAGGAAGCTTACCACAGCTGTGGTTAACTAGGGAATGATCACCAACCAACCCTTACTGGCTTCCAAGCATTACAACACACATCACTAGCATCATCCTCATCAAAGTTACCTCAAAACTCTTCCAAAACTAAGAAGGAATCACACAAGATCAAGAAGAAGCAAGGCAAAGCAAGGAGAACGTGGTAAGCTGGAAAGGAGTGAGAAACCCTTGCTCATCGGCCAAGGGAAGGACTTAAAGAGGAAGGCAACGAAAGAGTAAAGCACGGGTCAAAGGAGTCAACAAAACCGGCTGCAACCACCGGAAACCGCAGGGGCGGTTCCATGAGCCGCAGGGGCGGAAACCCGCAGGAGCGGCAGTCCTGCCCGCGGGTACGGAAAGACTAAACTCGGCCAAAGCCAATCTCGGCTAAGGTCCAATCTCGGGTCCGAAAGACTAAGGCTCTTACAATAATCCTCACCTCTAGGTCCAATAGCCAGCTGGAATGGTGCTTGGAACACCTACCCGTGTACCCTAAGGGGAATGGGGAATGCCCGAACCGTTTACCAGGTCTGGCCTGCCTACAAAGAACCTCCCAGACTCCCGCGGGATGAAAGGGAAAGTTATCACGGCCCTACAATGGGCAAGCAATATACCATAGATCGGTAATAAACCATAACGCATACTATCAAACATATACCACACACCACTCATGCTCACATCCAATATAGGAATGAAAACTAAGTAAGTCCACGGACTTACCTCAACCTCGTAGTCGTCTAAACTCGATCAACCTCAAACCCGGTCCACTCCAATCTGGAGGATAACACTGCCTAGCAACAAGGCATAACGAAACATACTCGTCAACTATCTATCCTCAACATATACCTATCATGCTACTACCGCTCATACTAGGAAAGGAAAGGATCTACCTAAATCTAGGTAGATCCGAGACAAGACGCACCTGCGTAACACAAGAGACGCAGGGGCGGAGTAAGCAACCCGCAGGCGCGGCAGAACTCAGCCGCGGGCGCGGTGACAACGACAGTTGGCAAAGCAGGCACGCCGCAGGCACGGCGGGCGCTGCGGCACGGATTCCGCAGGGGCGGCGGCTTCCAGGCGTGGGGGAGGCGTCTGTGCAGAACGTGAACCCGCGATTCCTGTTCGGCTCTTCTCGTGATCAAATCACGTCTTTATCATTCCAGATTCACACACATGCATATACATACACATTCTAACATCAAACTATGTCCAATCATCTAGTCCTAAGCTAAGGAAGGAAGAACAAGGAAGAAGAAAAAAGAAGAAGCAAGATCACTTACCACCCTTGTGGTTCTAGGCTGCAGGGAGAGATCACACACCTCAGTAGCTGGCCTCCAAGCTCAGTATATACACATCCATCATCAACATCAACATCAAGCCACATAACTCTTCCAAACTCTAAGGCAAACCAAGAACAAAATCAAGATGGAGGAAGGAGAAGCAAAGAGACGTGAAAGGCTGGAAATGGAGTGAGAAACCCTTGCTCATCGGCCAAGGAGAATACTTAAAGAATAAGGTAAAGAAAGGGTAAAGTACCGGTCAAAGAAGTCAACAAAACCGGCTGCAGCCGCCGGAAACCGCAAGGGCGGAAACCCGCAGGGCGGCAGACATGCCCGCGGGTGCGGCAAGGCCAATCTCGGCTAAGGAAAAAACTCGGTCCGAAAGACTAGGGCTTACATCTCACCCCCCTAAAAAACAAGTTTCGTCCCGAAACTTGTAAAATCCTCAAACCACTCGGACTCACAAGCCGAGGTACAACTCTCTATAACCTCAACATAAGCATGGATGAAACCATCAACTCCAACACGAACACCATCTAGGGCATAGAGGAAAACCATCTCTAGCCAACCAGCATCACAAAATTAGGGAGGAACGAACCATCTGCAGCTATAACAATCGCACTAGCACAACAAGATCTAATAAGATCACACATCATATCAAGCTAGTACGAAATAAACACAGCATGACATATAAGAACATAAGAAAACACTCACCAAGATAGTACTAAGATCTACTCGTAGATCCTACAGGTATATCTATCTCGGCATAGAACTCTGGATAGTTCCTCTGGATACTATCCTCAGTCTCCCATGTAGCCTCATCAGGTCCTCGTCTCGACCACTGTATCCTCAGCATAGTATGTCCTTCGAACGCAGGCGTCTCATACCTCGTTCAAGGACTGCAATCGGGTGCTCAACAAAAGTGTGGTCCGGCTCAACACCAAATCATCATAACTCACGATGTGTCTCGGATCTGGTATATACCCCCTTAGCTGAGACACGTGAAACACAAGGTGAACACCCTCTAATCTCGGTGGCAAAGCCAACCCGTAGCTACGCTCCCAACCCGATTCAAAAATCTCGAACGGTCCGACATATCGGGGGCTCAACTTCCCCTTATTGCCAAAATGTCTAAACACCTCGTGTCGGGGACACTCTCAGCCATACATGAGCTCCAACTCTGAACTCTAGAGGTCTACGACTCCTATCAACATACAACTTCTGACGGCTCTGGGCAGTCAGCATCCGCTCTCGAATCAGTGCTACTCGAGCCACATCATCCTGAATCTGATCAAGAGCTAAACCACTAACACTGCTCTGCTCATCCCAGCATAACGGAGTACGGCATCTCTGCCCATACAGTGCCTCATATGGGGCCATCCCAATCGATGCATGCCAACTATTAATGTATGAGAACTCAACAAGTGGGAGATGATCCGTCCACACTTGTCCCCAATCCAACACACAAGCTCGTAGCATATCCTCCAGTGTCTGAATGGTCCTCTCTGACTGACCATCTGTCTGAGGATGGAACACAGTCGTGAAGTGCAAACTCGTCCCCAGGGCAGTCTGAATCTACTGCCAGAATCTCGAGGTAAATCGTCCATCTCTATCTGAGACGATCGTCCTCGGTACACCATGGAGTCTCACTATATGCATAGTGTACTCCTCAGCTAATCTGCTCACCGGCCACGTCTCCTTAATAGGAATGAAACGTGCCGTCTTCGTCAATCTGTCCACTATGACCCAGATGACATCAAAAATCCGGCTCAGTCTCAGTCCAGTCACAAAATCCATGGTGACGTCCTCCCACTTCCTCTGTGGAACAGGAAGTGGATGGAGCTCACCTCCAGGTCTGAAATTCTTGATCTTGACGTGCTGGCAGGTCGCACACTGTGCCACAAATCTGGCCACATCGGGCTTCAGCCCTCCCCACCAATATGAACGTCTCAAATCCTGATATATCTTACTCGTACCTGGATGTACAAATTAAGGTGTACAGTGAGCCTCCTGTAAAATCCTCTGTCTCAGCTCTGTATCAGCAGGTACACAGACGCGACCGCGGCGTCTCAAAACTCCATCTGCTCCTAGCAGGAACTGTGGTGCCTCATCCCGAGACATCCTATCCGTACACTAGGCGTCCTCGTGGGATTGGGATCTTTTGATCTTGTATATATTTGTTATGTTTTGATTGTACTCAACAATACTCTGTATAACCTTTTGATATTTATATATATCAGTTTCATGTTTTGTTTTAATCTATCTATGCCTTGTTGTAAGATCAGTGAAATTGTTTGTCAGGCTAGGGTCAGGATCCATTGTGAGATCCTAGCCCAGTAGCGCCTCGAGTCCTACGGATTCGGGGTGTTACAGGTCACTAAAGCACAAACACACATAAGAAAGTACTGTAAATCACTCAGCATGCAACACACAATGTCCCGGTTCATTATCTTTCATTACGTGAATGAGTCATTCTATTTTCCAACTTTACTTGTAACACAAGAGTCTCCCGACTCTTGCCCCATTCCCGTTTACCTGTAGGACTAGTTTTGATGCATCTCCCCCGTATACACGACTGGACTGGTCGCGGGACAATCCTCCGGCACCATCGGCCCGGACGACGGTTACGGCACGTTATCATACACTTGTGCCTCTCTTAAGAAATAATATACGGTGATCTAGTTCGTTCATTTTATTTCACAAGCATAACACACATTACTCTAGTGCACACTCAGTATAAAAAGGTAGCTAAGTGAGTCCTACGAACTCACCTTATCAGGACTAGTCTCCATGTCTCGCAATCTCGCCAGTCAGAGATCCGATTATCCTGATCAATATTTATCAACCTTAGAACTCGTTCACTCTTAATACTTCTCGACTTATCATTCTAAATAATCCGGTTTGGTATCTAGCATCTATGCTATGACATTTTCTACGTCCTAGGTTTACGGACCTAGACGTCCATTCTAAGTTCTCATTCATCAACATAGTCGTTTCACTAACGTTATGCTATCTCGAAAGACTGTACTTCTTCTATCATTATTTAACCACTTCATTCCTCATTTTCTTTATTCCAGTTCCACTATTATAACATTTCACAACTTAAACCCATTTCAACACTCCAGTCCTTCATATAAATTCCGAAACCATTAACACTAGTACATTTATAATTATCGACGACGTTTAAAAAACGCCATGTAAAATTGTCATGGTATTTTTTCAACGCTCTAACCAAACACCGTCTTAACTGACACTGTCTTTATTTTGCACATCCACGGCGTTTTTTAAACGCCGTGGATAAGGGTATCCATAGCGTTTAATAAACGCCGTGATTACCAAAATACACAGCGTTTACAAAACGCCGTGTATATGGGTATCCACGGCGTTTGATAAACGCCGTAAAACTAGATATCCACGACGTTTATTAAATGACATAATATTGCATATCCACGGCGTTTGGTTATAGCGTTTTAACTAATTATATCCACGGTGTTTAACAAACGCTGTAAATTTATAAACCCACAGTGTTTCGAAAACGCCCGTAAATTTGGATAATTATTTTTTTTAAAAAATCACGAATAATTTCGTTGTATCATATTTGCTTCATCCTAGTATTCACAAAATGACTACAATACCAACATATAGCTGAAAAATATATTTGGAATATGAATAAACTTTACGCACAAGAATCACAATAAAATTAAGGTGACTGATTAGAGAATGTATTAACAAATAAAGTATTGTAAACTTCACAAAATGAGTACAATAATACTACTTAAGCGTGTTAAAGATACAAAATGAAAATGTAATAACAATATTGCTTATATTACTTAGAGCAACTATACAACGTCCCCAAATATCAATTCTCCAAATGAAAATGTAATAACAATATTGCTTATAATACTTAGAGCAACTATACTGTGAGGCCCCCATTCTTTCGGACCGAGTCTTGGTCCTTAGCCGAGATTGGCATTTCTGCACCCGCGGGCCTGACTGCCGCCCCTGCGGGTTTCCGCCCCTACGGCTCATGGAACCGCCCTTGCGGTTTCCGGCGGCTGCAGCCGGTTTTGTTGACTCTTTTGACCGTGCTTTACCTTTCACCCTTATTTCTTCGTTCTACCTTGCTGAGCAAGGGTTCCATTTTCATTCCACATTTCCATGTTCTAGCTTCCCTCAAGTCCTTCTTGCTTCTTCTTCATCTTCTTTGATCTTGTTCTTTGTTGGTTTTGGAAGAGATTTGTTGTGGCTTTGAGGATGATGATGCTTTTGATGAGTGTTGCTGCTTGGAAGCCAGTAAGAGTGTTGGTGATCATTCCTTTAGCTAACCACAACTTTGGTAAGCTCCTTGCTCTTTGTTCTTCTTCTCTTTGCTTGATTCTTTTTTCTTTAGCTTAGGATTAGATGTTTGATCATAGGGTGATGTTAACTTGTGTATGTATATGTATGGATGAGAATCTGGAAGAGAGGAGACGTGAATTAATCACGTGAAGAGCCGAAGAGAAACTGCGGGTTTACGTTCTGCACAGAGGCCGCCCCCGCGCCTGGAAACCACCGCCCCTGCGAAAGCCGTGCCGCAACGCCGCGCCAGTGTCAGCGCCTTGCCTGCGTCGCCTGCATTCCTTGTCACCGCGCTTGCGGCTGCTCCCTGCCGCGCCTGTGGGTTATCCATTCCGCCCTTGCGTCCCTTGATCACGCAGGTGCGTCTTGTCCGGACTACCCATAGTTGGGTAGCTCATTTCCTTTTCTAGTATGAGGGAACTAGTACCATGCTAGGTATCGGTTGATGATGAGTATGTTATAGATATGCCGGTTACGGCCTTGAGGTTTAAGAGTTGGATATGATCCTTATGGATCCATTGGGTCTAGGTGTGACCCCTTTGTGTGATAGGAGTTTGATATATGTATGTATGCCTTGTATAGGCCGTGTTGTCTCCAGTTTTGGAGTGGACCAGTCGGAGAGTTGATCGTAGTTGAGTTACTCCTGAGATTGAGGTAAGTCCATAGGACTTACTTAGCTACTATCCTTATATTGGATGTATGCTTGAGTGGTGTGTGTTATATGCTTTATAACATGTGTTATTGTGGTCACCGAGCTATGTTATATGACCGCCCATCGTAGTGGCTGTGACAACTTACCTTTCATCCCGTAGTGGAGTCTGGGAAGTTCTCTGTAAGCTAGTTAGTTCTGGTATACGGGAAGGGCACCTACCACTCCATATGGTATACGGGAAAGTGCGCTGATACCACTGCAGCTAGCTATTGCACGCAGAGGCGAGGGTTATATATACATTCCTCGTGTCACGTATATTCATATACATTTATTATACGATTGAGTGTTGGACTTATTAAAGATAATAAAAACCGTAAATGTGTGATATCATGATGATGTGTTTAATATTATTGATGTGTGTTTGTGCTCTAGCATCTTCTTATACATGTGTATGGTTAGCTAACGGTTTTTATACCGTGTTGTAGATCTTTTGCAGGTTAGGAGAGCTGCAGAGTGATCCGGAAGGGTGATCTGCTGAGGGTTCCGTACACTGGGCGTATTCGTGGATATGGGTTATTTACGTTGTACGGATTCATGTTTTGACTTTGTACCCAACAATACCTTGTATCACCTTTTGATATGTAATATATATATATATATTATATATATATATATATATATATATATATATATATATTAGTTTTATGTTTTTTTAATCTATTGGTGCCTTGTTGTAAGATTCAGTGAATTGTTGTCAGGCTAGGGTCAGGATCCATTGTGAGATCCTATCCCAGTAGCACTACGAGTCCTATGGATTTGGGGTGTTACATATACAACGTCCCCAAATATCAATTCTCCACCAGTTAGTCATCTCTCTGCAATGTGAAAGTGTACCTGCAACTAAAACAAAATTTTCAATTCTCTCAAAAATGTGCCTATAAGTATAAACAAAAGAAATTATTTAAAGAGTAGTTGAAGTCACAAAGCATAAAAAATCTATCACTGTAAGTATGCAGAAAGTCATATGAGATGATTTCCTTTGTATAATCTGTACATTGTTTAAGTTTAGTATACACCGTTTAAGTTTAATTCAAAGTTAAGCATAATTAAGCATAGTACTACCATATAGGTGCAAATCTCATGCCAAAAAATATATGAAGATAAATATTATCAAGATTCGATAACCGAATATACTAAAAAAGTAATGATTACCTTATCAAAGAAAGAAAGTATCTCCCATACTCAATCACTAAACACAATGTATCTGATCGGCCAAGCAATTGTACTACAAGTGCATCTCCAAGATTTGCAAATTCAGGCTCATCGCGATAAAATCAAGCGATTCTACCAATACTTCTTCAACAACATCCCTATAACAATCATGTCCAAGTATTACCCCATGCACTGTTGCCTTTGGATCTAAGGCTGAGATGGAGCATTTTGCCACTTCTTGTCCATTTCCGTTCCAGTTCATCAACTTGCATTTGTCATATATTGAAGGTTGATTGTTACTTCCTTTTCCCGACTAAGAAATATGAACATGAAAATTTCATAAAGTCACTTTAAACTTCGATTAGTACAACTATTGGACATGGACAAAATCATTTTACTCCTACCTTTGGAGATGTAGTAACCTCTAGACTTGCACTTTCATCACTACAGTTTTTGGTCTATGTATCATACAAAATACATATGAATATGATTATAGATTTGTAAAATATTTAAATTCAGAAAACATATGAAAAGAGAAGGATACCTTGGAAGTTGCAGGTGCATTTCCCGGATACTTCATCAGATATATTTACTCCAAATCTGGAAGCTAGCACACCTTCTATTATCGTATATTTTTCGGTCATGGCTTTCAACTGAGACTCTAGTTCAACATACTTGGAGTCTCTCAGTGTCTGAGCAAATAACTTAGTTTTTGTAACCCCCTGCTCCGAGACCTCTAATACGTCTAGGGTGATCCTTACCAAGTACTTGAGTTAAACCATCATCTTCACCATTCACTGATGTACCCTCTTCCATTTTCTTCTTTACCTCATCCTACATCGTAAAACAACACAAAAACCTTAATAATGCAAGCTTATTTTTAGAAGCAAGAAACAAATCAAGTCAAAATACATCAAAATGTATTTTCATACTATTTTACGAGCAATGAATAAATCTTGTCAAAATGCATCAAGTGTATACTCATACTATTTTTAGCAACATTTGCCTCACTTGTCTTTTTCTTCGATGTGTGTCCTTCAATCCATAGTTGTGGCTTGGTCAATGGCTTGTCTGGGTTTTCTTTGTTCTACATAGAAAAGTGAAGACATTAAAGCAACCGAGACATTAAAATCAAACATAGTAATAAAACAAAATAATAGTGCATTTTTTAATCCTAAGTAATCGAATATAGTAAATCCTCAATCAATAGATGGAGAGTAGCTGCTAGATGCTGAAAATTCAAAGTGAACCGTGAATTCTAAGCTTGATACTAGGAGGCTACTAATGTAACACCCCAAATCCGTAGGACTTGGAGTGCTACTAGGCTAGGATCTCACAATGGATCCTGGCCCTAGCCTGACAACAACTTCACTGAATCTTACAACAAGGCACTGATAGATTAAAACAAAACATGAAACTGATGTATATATATATACTGATCAAAAGGTAATACATAATACTGCTGAGTACAAAAGTCAAAAACACAACTCCGTACAACATAAATAACCCGAAACCCGATATTGTCCCTGTGTACGGAACCCTCAGCAGATCACCCCTCGGATCACTCTGCAGTTCTCCTAACCTGCAAAGGATCTACAACACGGTATAAAACAGTTAGCTAACCATACACAAATATAAGATAGGCAAGAGCACAATCACACCTCATATAAACAGTAACACATCAACATGATATCACACATTTACCCGGTTTATTATCTTTTATAACGTTAATCACTCAAGAGTATATAAATCAGTATATGAAAATAGGTGACACGAGGAATATAATCCTCGCCTCTGCGTGCAATAGCTAGCTGGAGTGGTATCAGCGCACCTTCCGTATACCGTAAGGAGTGGTATCAGTACCTTTCCCGTATACCAAGTCTAACTAGCGTACAGAGAACTTCCCAGACTCCACTACGGGATGAAAGGGTAAGTTGTCACAACCACTACAATGGGCGGTCAATATAACATAGGTCGGTGACCATAATAACACATGCTATAAAGCATAAAACACACACCACTCAAGCACACATCCAATATAAGGACGGTAGCTAAGTAAGCCCTATGGACTTACCTCAATCTCAGAAGTATCTCGTTACGAGCAAATCTCAGAAATGTCCACTCCAATTGGAGGACAACACAGCCTATACAAGGCACACATATATATATATCACAATCCTATCACACACAAAGGGTCACACCTAGACCCAAGGGATCCATAAGGGATCAAATCCAACTCGCAACCTCAAGGCCATAAACCGACATATATATCATACTCGTCATAAACCGATACCTAGCATGATACTAGTTCCCTCGTACTATAAAGGAAAGGAAAACTACTTGACTATAAGTAGTTCCGGGACAAAATGCACCTGCGTGAACTAAGACCACAGGGCGGAAGAGGTCACCCGCAGGCGGAAGGTAGAAGCCGCAGGGGCGGTGACACGGAACGCAGGCAAGCGCAGGTACGCCGCTGGCACGACGCAGGCGCTGTGGCACGGTAGCCGGGGGCGGTGGCTCATGGCCGCGGGGGCGGCGACAGTGCAAAAGGCAACTTCGCGGCTTCTCTTCGGTTCTTCACATGATCAAATCACGTCTATACTCTTCCAGATTCATACACATACACATAAATACACATTCAAACGTCACCCTATGATCAAAACAACTAATCCTAAGCTAAAGAGAAGAATCAAAGAAGAAGAGAAGGAGAAGAAGTAAGAACTCACCACTCCTTGAAATCCTAGGCTGCAGGGGGAGTCACAAACATCAATAGCTAGCTTCCAAGCTCAGCATACACATCACTAGCATCAGCATCAATCCCAAAGTACACTTTCAAAACCAAAGTCCAAGGAAAACAAGAACAAGCTCACAAGGGAAGAAGGATAAGCAAGGTGGACGTAGGTAGTTCTGGAATGGAATGAGAAATGGAATGAAACCCTCGCTCAGCAAGGTAAGGAGTAAGAGAAGGAGTAAAGCACGGGTCAAAGGAGTCAACAAAACCGGCTGCACGTAAACCGCAGGCGGCAGCCGCGCGGGAACCGCAGGGCGGGAACCCGCAGGGGCGGAACGTGCCCGCGGGTGCGGCAAGGCCAATCTCGGCCAAAGCCAATCTCGGCTATGGTCCGATCTCGGTCCGAAAGAAAGGGCTTTCACAACTATGTAGCATGCATGAAACAATTATGCTTAGTCCATAACACTCTGACCGAAGAAAAAACATTTGTGAATAATGCAATATTAACTAATATTTTATCTATTTTCCCATATTTTCTTTCCATCACACGTTTCTGTTTTGCAACCCATATTTTCATATTTGATATGTTCTGCAACCCATTTTTTTGTTCTTTCCTACAGAGTGTGTGCCTAAAGTGTGTTAATGTCCAGAATTCAAGAGTCTAAATGACTTACATAATCATATTCTTTTCCGTGCATATCCTTTCCGACTTAACGTGTGGGTAAGGGTTTGTTTTGCCTTTATTCCTCTCATTTTTGAACTTTTTACCTGCATGAATACAAGAGTAAAATAACGCAAGACCTTTGCAGATACTCCCTCTTGTACTTGTTTGTCCTTGGGTTTACTTTCCTCGAAGCTTACATTCAGGCATGAATCCAGACCTTATCTTTCTGAACAAGCAAAATCGTTAATGCATGCATCAATCTTCTCATAACCTAAATCAAACCCTTTCAAAAACTTCTTTATCTCGGATAGTGATTTTGGAAAAGTATTCACCTCTAGAAGCATATCTTTAATTACTTCAAGCAATTCATCAAAACGCTTCGTTAGACACTTTAGAGGCTTTGAATTTAAAAAAAAAAAAGATGGTGGTTGAAAGTATTGTGTACTTCTTCTTACACCCAAGATATAGAGGAACTTCTGCCTCTTCTACTTTTCTTTTGTAATAGTCAGGACTATGTAATTGGTTCTTGAACTACTAACACCGTGATGTTGGTCTGCGTCTTTGTACATTTGGAGCACATCGGGAAGTTCATAATCAACATCTAAGGGATCTAAGCTCACATCATGTACACCTTTTGTAGATGGAACAACCTCTTCATCATGTGCACACCAAATGTCATAATCGGGATCAATACCATAACGTAACAAATGTATCTCCAAGTCATCGTCAGTTTGTGAGCTAAGGTTACGACAAATTGCACAAGGACATATAACGAGTGCAGGATTTCTTGCGCACCGCTTGGAATTAAAGATAAATTGTTGAACCCCTTCTCGATATTCATGATTGGTTCTATCTAGTTTGACCCAACTCTTATCCATTGTAAGAGAGGGGAAAAAACACCCTTAGCTCTTCTGACCTAAACCATTAGTATTAACTCACATAAAATCATAAACAAAACAAAACTATCCCCATAAAAATCGATGAAAAAGAATCATCATAAAAAAAAAACAGTTCAAACACCCTAAATAAATAGCCTACATTAGCTAACAATGTAAGAATAAAATAATTAGCCTACATTAGTCGAAAAACAGTCCAAGCACACAAAAAAAACCCCTATTATTAACTAAAAAACAGCCCAAAGACAAAAAAAAGTTAAACAGTTCAAGCACCAAAAACAAATACCTACATTAAACTAAAAAAAGGTCAAGCACCAAAATAAATAGCCCTACATTAGCTAAATCAGTCCACTACTAAACATTTACAATAAATTTTCTCCAAATACTCGGTTATTATTAGTTTAATTTACAAAATAAGGCTAAAATATGTGTTACAGCTCAAATATATGACTATTTGTGCCTAGGTGAGGGGCAATAAGGCCCTATGTGATCCCCTCTAGGCTTAAGTTGACGTGATGAATTATGTATATATTATGGTAGTTAACTAAAGTAGCTTGATTGTCTTTTCAAAATCACTTGTCTGGTCACAAAATAAAAAAATATATGCTCAATACTCTTAGATATGAAACGGATGACAATAAGCCAAACTACCATATACAACTTCTTTAAGTTAGTCTTTACATTCCAAAAAGAGCAGTAGAAAGGCCCTACTTCTGAAACAATTTTATATCTAGATCAACATCAATTGAAATCTTTTTTTGTTCTTATAGTAAATTGATCTTTTCAAGAAAGATACTTTATTCATTAATTTAGCCTTTATACTCCAAAAGTGGTCATGCAGGCGGATGAGAACTACAATGAGAACTACAGTTCTAAGCTCACTGTTACCATCCTAGGTTCTATATTTTTTTTTTCCCAAATACTCAGTATGTAAATGCTACAATTCTAAGCTTGAGTTAAAAAAAGGATCATCTGTGAAAGAGTATTCAACACCAAACTATTAAACATTTGCAGTAAATTTCACTACTAGACCTTGCATTTTTTCGTTGTCTCTTTTGAAATAAATCGTATTTGGTGTGTTAGAGCCTAAGATAAATTGGTGATAAATTTGAATCATATGTTTTGTTTTTATAGTTTTGTTAAAACTTTGTCATTTACTAGTTATCATGATTATTTCTGGATTTTGCACCTTGTTTTTGAAGGAGATACTTGCTACTGAACCGGTGAACAAACACGATTGGTACATAATTAGGAAGGCCGTTATGAGATCAAACAAACAGTATAAGTGCATATATGAATCATTTTCTATGGAGTTAAAGAATGCACTTCTTATGTCCCTCCTTTTGATTTCTCGCAATAAAATGGAACTTGGAACCTTCTTCCTCTAGCGTTTTGACGTTTCTATATAGAAATTGTAATTCATGTGAAAATAAATGACTTACAACTTTTCTAACTATAAGAATTACATTTACAAGAAGTAAAACTATTTAGCAGATAAGTATCATATAACTACCTTGGAAATGAAGGTGTTCAAAAGACGGATATATATACACTCGCCTTTTAAAGTGTAGTGAGCAACTTAAACAAATAGATCGTATATGTAGGGACACCTTATAAAATTGAACACAAGAACCTAGATGAGACAAATCCCCATACTGAACCTAGGTAGCATCAAAGAAAGGAAGGAGCCAACACGACAATGGAATAACCAATTACTCGGATATACATACCTCCTTAAGATCATCAACCAGAATCCACTCCAAAACAAGCAAAACGGTAGAGAAGAGACAGGCAATGGGTGTGCAGGGAACCTTGTTCAACAGCTCAGACAAAAAACCCTACAAGAAACCCACAATGAGACACTAGCGAATTGTAAAATGCCATATCAAATGAAAAGCCCAAAATAGAAGTAAAGAAACGGGACCTGATAGAGTTCTTGTACTCAGACGAAGAAACGATGGACGCCAAGGAATTAAGCTTTGTGGAACAGTCAATTTTTCGGAGGAGATCGCAAATGGAAGGCAACGGTGGTTTTGGGTGTGGAATTTGGGATTTGGAATCCACCTTCTAACCACATAAAACTAGAATGGTTTTTTTTTCCATCATACAAAATTATAATTTTAGTTTTCACTCTCTATTTTTTTAAAATTATTTTTGTAATTAGTCAAAAATATATATATATATATATATATATATATATATATATATATATATATATATATATATATATGTTGAACCTAGTTTGGTTTTTTTATTGATATGATTGATTTTCAAAAAAAATATAGTTAATAAATAATGAAATTTTTTGTATTGTTTTGTCAAAATATAATAGGAAAAATTCCGCGAAATTCATAAGATTACATGTTATAACAGTGATTAATAAACGCTATCGAAATATGCCGGTTTAAAAAAAATCCGGGAAAATAGTTGACATCACAGCATATCAGAAACGCTATAGAAATTTGACTAAATAAATGTCAAACATCCATGGCGTTTTTAATGTGTCGTGGATTTAATGGTGTTTTTTAAACGCCGTTAAATTAATGGCGTTTAAAAAATGCCCTCTAAGTTTTGACAAGTAGAAACGCTGTGAAAATTTTAGTGGTTTTAATGGCGTTTTATAAACGCCGTCTTTTAACGGCGTTTAGAAAACGCCATGCAAAATTGGCACAAAAAATCCGCAAAATTCCACGGCGTTTTATAAATGCCATTAATCTTTTTCCAATATAAAAATGGCATTTATAAGATAAAACGCCATTAAAAATACTTTTAACGGCATATTTCTAATAAAACACCACGATATAAACGCCATCTATAATGTTATTTGTAGTAGTGCAATTTACCATGCAAAATAGTAATTGGATAAATTATCAATTATGATTAAATTGTAACAAAAATATTTATTTAATGGGAATTAAAATTAACGGAACTAAACGGTTCGGGGCTAACCGGAATTAAATTGGATCGGAAAGGGGTTAACCGGTGCTAAACGATACCAAGTGGCTATCTGATTTGAAACAAGTGGTTCGAGATGGTGGACTGGTGCCTGCTCTCTTGGAGTCCTCGGTTTCGAACGCTGGCCATTGCAGGTTCAAACACCACCCTTCCTCAACCATTGTTACTCCTGAACACGTACATCCGCAGGGGCGAAGTCGGACCGGCTCACCTACGCCGGAGACGACCGCAGGGACGGGAACTACGTCATGGTGGCGATAGGGAAAGGAGCGGTCTCGGTGGTGACGGTGGTTCACTGTGGCCTTCGTGGCTCGCTGCTGTCAATCTCGGTTGGTGGCAGTGAGGAGGAGGGCGGCTAGAGTGGCGTTGCAGAGGGAGGGTCGTGCAGCTTGGTTATGCGGAGGCGGAAGATCTCCAGGTTGCAGACGGTGCAGAAAGTGATAAGGAGGGTGGCGGAGCAGAGGAGATGGCCGGAAAAAGACTGGGCCGAGGAATATTAGAACGGTTCTCCGGCGGTTTTGTGGGCAGGGAACCCATGGTAATAGATCGGGGAAGAAGGCAGTGGGAGCTAGAGATCGGAAGAGGACAAGGGCTATGGTGGTCATTCAACATTACCCTCTTCGTGAAGCAGTCAAGGAGATCTATGTTACTCCTATGGTCGTCTTCAATGGCCAGCATTCATGGTGTTGTAACGGCCGTTGCTGGGCAAGGCGTTGGGACTCGTTACACGACGAAGGAGATGAAGAGGTAGGTAGCCGCTTCTTCTTGGCCCGCTGGCCTGTTCTTCTGGTTGGGTCGTGTGGAAAGAGAGGCCAGACGGCCATTTGGGCTTGGAGAAGAGGCGGCCCAGAGGAAGAAGATTAAGCGGAGGGAGGCAACGAGTGGGCCGGGTAGGGGAATTTTAGGCTGGTTCGGTTTGATAAAAAAATAAAAGGATTTGGTTTGGTCCAAAGATAAACTAGAAGGGAACCGGCTTGGATCCGTTTTGCTTATAAATTCGTATTCGATACGGGTTCTGTAACACCCCGAATCCGTAGGACTCGAGGCTCTAGTGGGTTAGGATCTCACATTGGATCCTGACCCTAGTCTGACAACAAGTTCACTGGATCTTACAACAAGGCACATATAGAAATAAAACAAAACTGATATATATATATATACATTTCAAAAAGGTAATACAGAAGAACCGCTGAGTACAACCAAAACATAAATCCGTACATCATAAATATCCCGTATCCCACGTATAAACCCAGTGTACGGAGCCCTCAGCGGATTACCCATCTGGATCACTCTGCAGCTCTCCTAACCTGCAAAGGATCTACAGCACGGTATAAAACCGTTAGCTAACCATACACTTATATATAGAAGATGCATAAGCACAGTCTCACGTCAGGAATAATAAACACATCATCATTCTATCACACATTTACCCGGTTAATTATCTTTATAAAGTCCAACACTCTAATCGTATAAATATATGTATATGAACATATGTGACACGAGGAGTATATCATCCTCGCCTCTGGTCTCTCATAGCCAGTTGGAGTGGATCCGGAACACTCTCCCATATACCATAAAGGAGTGGGGAGTGACCATCCCGTATACCAGATCTGGCCTAACTACAGAGAACCTCCCAGACTCCCAGCGGGATGAAATGGGAAAGGTTATCACGGCCCTACAATGGGCGAGCACTAAACATAGGCCGGTAATAAACGACATCGCATGCTATCAAGCACATAACACACACCACTCATGCATACATCCAAATATAAGGATGGTAGCTAAGTAAGTCCTACGGACTTACCTCAACCTCGGAGTAATCTCAACCATGATCAACTCTCAATATGATCCACTCCAATCTGGAGGATAGCACTGCCTAATAACAAGGCATAACAAGATATCAATCTCATATCACTCAAAGGGGTCACACCTAGACCCAAGGGATCCATAAGGATTATATCCAACTTATAAACCTCGATAAACTACTAAACCTCAAAGCTATAACCGGCATACAGATATATCACATTCCTTATCATTCTAAACTCAAACACATACCTAGCATGCTACTAATCCGCTCATACTAGGAAAGGAAAGGATCATACTACTCTAAGTAGATCTTGTACAAGACGCACCTGCGGAACGGAAAGACGCAGGGGCGGAAAGGCAGCAGGCGGAGGCCCGAAGGCACGCTGGTGCGGGCGCTGTTACCGGCCGCAGGGGCGGCGGCTTCCGGGCGCGGTGGCGGTGACAAAGTCCGCGGGAGCGGCTATGCCGAGGCGTAGGGGGCGGCGACGCGACAGAATATGATTTCCCGATTTCCTCTTTCACCTTCACGTGATCAATCACGTCTTCATCAATCCACAACACAATCATACACATACATACATGTATACAACATCAATACACACCTAGAAGAACTACCCTAAGCTAAGGAAGAAGAATGGAAGCAAAGAAGAAGAGAAGAAGAGAAGAGAGTAGCTCACACCTATTGTTGTAGCCCAACCAGGCTGGAATTGATCACAAACACCACTCCACTAGCTCTCAAGCTCAGCATAACTCACAGCAACAACATCAACAACCAAGCCACACCAAAATCTTGCAAAACAAGGCAAGCCTCAAGATCAAGATCAAGAGAAAAGACAAGAGAGAAGGAGAACGTGAATAAGCTGGAAAAGGATGACTGAAAACCCTTCATCACGATCCAAAGAAGAGGCTTAAGGAGGAAGGAAAGAAAGAGGAAAGCACGGTCAAAGGTCAACAAAGCCGGCTGCAGCCGCAGGAAACCGCAGGGGCGCAAATTCCTGGCCGCAGGGGCGGAACACTGCGCAAGCCGCAGGGGCGGCTCCACAGACCCGCAGGGGCGGATAAGGCTAACTCATCTCCAAAAGACTAAGGCTCTTACAGGTTCTCGAGTTAAATAAAATAAAATAATTTAAATTATAAAATAACGGGAAAAATTATTAAAACATGGTTTCGGACTTTCGATTCATAATTACTGTTATTCTTAGGAGAACTTTTTTCCGTTCTTTCAACCCGGACAAACCGGTATTACACACATCCCAAGGGCACTCATCAATCTATATCTAATCACCCATAATTAAAACTGCAGAACATATAATAAACACATAACACATAACTGAGTTTTAGATTAACTCATCGACTTAAAGTCGCCACTACTAGCTCAACATGCTGCTCCGGTTATGAGCTCCTAATACTATCCCTTATTCTCCAAGTAAACCCATCGATTCCCCATCGGGACCCTTGAATCTTTAGCATCAAGATTTCCTTTGCCCATAGTCGTCTAACACTCCTCTCCAAAATAGTTACCAGTACTCGGTAAAGTGCGGTCCGGTTCATCAATCAAATCTTCTGGTTGACCCATGTCGTGGGTCATGTATATGTTCTCTGAACTGAGATACATGCAATACCTAATGCATGTTCTCAAAGGCAGGCGAGAGTGTTAACCGGTACGCAACCCCTCCGGCCTGCTCTAATATCTCGCCTCGGGTAGGTGATACTCTTCCACACATGTGAACCAACTCGAATTCTAGCGGTTTGCGCCTCTTAACAACATAAGATCTCTAGTGACTCTGCGTTGTTAGCATCCGTTTTCATATCAAGGCTAACCTATCCAAGTCGTTCTGTATATGCTCCTCAAAATCTCAAATTGAACCGTCCATCTTTGTCGGAGACGTTGGTCCTAGACATGCCATGTAGTCCCACTATCCATCATGTGAACTCCTTTGTTAACCGCCTCACCGCCCCCGTTTCCTTGGGGATTTAAATGGCCGGTCTTGGTGAGTCTATCCACCACGACCCGATTACTGTCAAAGCTCATGCTAGATCTCAATCATGTGACGACGTCTATAGTTATGTCTTCCCACTTACACTGCGGAACCGGTAGTGGTTAACACTCTTCTTCGGTCGGGGTGCTCGATTTTGACCTGCCAACAAATCGCACATTGTGCTACAATTCTTGTCTCCTCCGCTTCAGACGACGTCTCGGTACATCCCCTGACACTTGGGTGTACCGAGTAGGGTGTAAAATGAGTCTTATGTAGTATATGTTGCCTCAGTTCCTCATCAAAAGGAATACAACCTCGCCTTTGGCATCTCATCACTCCTACCACAAATACGGCGTCTCACCACGAGATATCCTCTCCCGGATCGTGGATATGGTAGGGTAGGTACCCTGCTCCTGTCGCATCTCGTCTAACAGGTCAGGCACAAGCTCCAAAGAACTTAAGTTCCTATTGACATCCGGAAGCTGAATCTCTACCTCTAGCCGGGCAAGATCCCTCTGTAGCTCGGGCCGAGTCGTCAAACGAACTATATCCTTCTCCTGAGGCATTTTCCTACTCAAGGCATCGGCGACTACATTCGCCTTCCCCGGGTGACATAGAACTTCCAGGTCGAAGTCCTTAATCAACTCAAGCCCTCTCCTCTGCCGGTTATTCAACTCCCGATGAGTGAATATATACTCCCGACTCTTATGGTCTGTGAAGATCTGACGAATAGTCCGTACAAGAAGTGACGTTAGATCTTAAGGGTATGCACCACTGTTGCTAACTCCAGGTCATGTGTGGGGTAGTTCTCCTCTTACGTCTTCAACTAGCAGACGCGTATGCTATAACCTTACCCCTCTGCATCAGTATGCACCCCAATCCCAACTTGAATGAATCGTTGTACACCACGAAGTTCTCTGTACCCTCTGGCTGGGCTAAGATCGGAGTGGAAGTCAACCTCCTCTTCAGCTCTTCAAAAACTACTCTGACAGGGCTCAAAACCACACAAAGCGGGTGGTATTCCTCAGTAGACCGGGAGTGGTCGGACAATGACTGAAAAACTCTTCCACAAACCGTCTATAATACTCAGCTAGCCCTAGAAAGTTGCGCACCTCCTTAACGTTCCTAGGAGGTTGCCCTGACGAAACGGACTCCACCTTGGCCGGATCAACTTGACCCCTCAGCCGTAACCACATGACCCCTAAAAGGCTACCTCCGACATCCAGAACTCACACTTAGACAAATTAGCATAGAGTTGAATGTCCAGTAATACATGCAATACAGTCATTAAGTGTCCTGCATGCTCATCTCGGCTTCGGGACTACACCAAGGTATCATCAATAAAGACTACTACAAACGGATCCAGGTAGTCGATGAATATTCCACTCCTCAGCTCAGCTCCATGAACACGGCCGACACGTTGGTGAGCTTGAATAGCATCACCACCAAACTCATAGTGACCGTATCTGGTCCGGAAACTATCTTAGGGATATCCCGATCCCTCACCCTCAACGGGTGATATTCTGACTCAAGTCGATCCTAGAGAAGACTGAGGCCTCCTGCAACTGGTCTAGCAAGTCGTCGATACGGGGTAACGGATACTTGCTCTTGATCGTTACCCGGGTTTAACGTTCTATAATCTCTGCAAAGTCTCATGGATCCATCCTTCCTCCTCACAACAATATCGGGGCACCCAAAGGAGAGACAATGGGTCGGATGAACCTTTTCTATGCCAACTCCTCCAACTACTTCTTCAACTCTGCCATCTCTATAGGTATCATCCGGTAGGGAGCCTTCGAGATCGGTCTCATGCCAGGCTCCAACTCAATGTTGAAATCTACACTCCTCTGTGGAGGTAGGTCGGGGAAGTCATACCGGAACACCTCCGTGCTCTCCCTATTGGTACGTCCTCTAGTCTTGGACCCTTATCTTTAGTTCTTCAAGCTCTCCTGATCTAGTCCAGATCACACAAGGTAGTTAGTATTACTCCGCAGACAAGATGGCGGTCATTTTATTTTATTTTTATTTTTTTTCTCTCTTGATGGTTCTCTTGGGTATCGGATTGGTTTCTCGACTCATACTTCAATGTCGCTCTTGATTCACCTGTGATGTTGTCGCTCATATATTCATTGTTCCTCCCACTGATTGATGTCTCCCCACCTTCTCCTTTATTGGTTAACATCAAATCTTCCAATCCAACCATGCTCCAAATCACATTGCAAGCCTTCTCAGTCCGTGTGAAATCTCACTTTCTGACTTAATTAACTGATGCTTCAATTGTTGTCGGGTAAACCCCAAGCGCATTACTGTTCTTTGGTTAGAGCATCTTTACCTGCGTACGTTCACTATTCTCTTGTTTTCTCTCTGCATGATATTGTTCCCCATGATCGTCCCATCCTACGGATTGTCTTACCGGTCTCGTCCTAGCTATTTCCCGGTGATACAACGTCTCAAGTCGTTTGTATTCTTAACTTATCATTTCCATACAGGTAGTGACTATTGAGCGTCAACACTACTCTTTGGGCGTCTTTACTCTCTTAACTGTTCATTTTCCGGTATTTGGGTATTCTCCTCTCTTGTCCACTTGTCTCCGCGGGATTGCCCCCCTTGATCTCAAGAATCCATCTGAGGTGGATGTATAGACGTGACCAGGCCATTCCATACTCTTAGCGAGTTCTATACTAAGAAAGGATTCTCTATTCTTGTTATTCTCTTTTCCTCCCTTATCGCGGGTCTTTCTTAAATCAACTGTATTCTTCAATGACTACCTCTGTCTAATCGGTCGTCGCTTAGCCATGGTGGCATCTTGACCGCTTCACATGTACTTATTTTCTTTCCTTGTGGCTTTTGTAACATCACTCATTCTTACTATTTCCTTTACAATATCTAGTTATGATACTCTACCGTTCATCGGGAAACACGTCATTGTTCTTGCTTCCTTTCCCTTAACTCGGTGTGTTTGTTCAGGTACCCATTTCTTCGGTTCTTAGGTTTCATTACCTGTTTCCTTCTTCGTACTCTTATTGGTGTTGTTCGCTTACTCGTGCCTACTTGACTTCCTGCGCAAGCGATCCCAATTCTAAACTTCTTTTCGTCGTCCAATTGACATGATCGTACTTAATGACACCGTAAGATGACTTATTTTCGCATTCCTCGAAGAACTAGGATGCTTTCCCGTTTCTTGGGAATATCTCCTTGATGTTGGCATCTTGAGTCCTTGTCAAGATGACTCCTTTGTTGGTTCTCGTGATTTTCCCACATCGTTCTTCTATTTGCTCTTCATTCTTATGTGTAACTACAGTCCGTCGGTTAATCTTTTATTCTTGGAAAGTCAACAACACTCTAATTTCTAGAGTTTGAGATCCTTCCTTGAACCCTGGGCTCCCTTCGAGGTGTGACTTGATTAGTTGGTCGTGTCTTCAAATTCCTAGTACTGTTGGATCATACTTTCCTCACGCTACATACTCTTGTCTTTGAATTGCTTTTATTTCTCCACTCGCGTGCTTGATCTGTCGCGCCTTATAAATTCTACTTCGTGCGGGAAGGGTAGAAAGGTAATTACCTTTACCTAAAACCGACACGGTTACTATCTTGGTGTGCGTAGTCTTTACGAGACAGACGACTATAACTAGTATTATTATTTCTTAGTACAAAATCATACTAACTAACTACTATCGAGATCTGCAGAGTGGAGCGGTGGTTTCCGTATTACTACCTAACCCGACTTAACAGTAACCAAACTTTGAAATTCATTTTGGAAAACCAGATCCCCTTTTCGGGTTCTGTTTATACTTGGCCTTTTTAGAAGATTGTGAATGTCATTGTTGCCAACCTAGAGCTCTAATACCATGTTGTAACACCCCGAATTTTGGGAACTCGGAGCGTCACTAGCTAGGACCTCACAGTGGGTCCCGGCCTTAGGTTGACGTCAATAACGCCGGATCTTGCAACAAGACACAAATATTGAAATACAAATTCTTTCACAAATGCGTAATTAATTTTTAACAAACTCTAAACTCGTACATCAGCCAACTATATGCTATACCAACTCTACTGCAATAAAAATAAATAAAACATAAAATATAACCCAACACCCAACTCCTAGTACGGAAACCCGACTGGCCACTCCACTCCCGATTTCTCGGTAGAGATCTATCCTACAAATACCTAACAACACGGTAAAACCGTTAGCTACAATTCTAATACTAAGGTCACTAAAGCACAAACACACATAAGGAAGTATTGTAAATCACTCAGCATGCAACACACAATGTTCCGGTTCGTTATCTTTCATTACGTGAATAAGTCATTATATTTTCCAACTTTACTTGTAACACAAGAGTCTCCCGACTCTTGCCCCCGTCCCCGTTTACCAGTAGGACTGGTTTTGATGCATCTCCCCCGTATACACTACTGGACTGGTCGCGGGAAAATCCTCCGGCACCATCGGCCCGGACCGACAGTTACGGCACGTTATCATACACTTGTGCCTCTCTTAAGAAATAATATACGGTGATCTAGTTCGTTCATTTTATTTCACAAGCATAACACACATTACTCTAGTGCACACTCAGTATAAAAAGGTAGCTAAGTGAGTCCTACGAACTCACCTTATCAGGACTGGTCTCCAAGTCTCGCAAAATCTCGCCAGTTAGAGATCCGATTATCCTGATCAATATTTATCAACCTTAGAAGTCGTTCACTCTTAATACTTCTCGACTTATCATTCTAAATAATCCAGTTTGATATCTAGCATCTATGCTATGACATTTTCTACGTCCTAGGTTTACGGACTTAGACGTCCATTCCAAGTTCTCATTCATCAACATAGTCATTTCACTAACGTTATATTATCCCGAAAGACTGTACTTCTTCTATCATTATTTAACCACTTCATTCCTCATTTTCTTTATTCCAGTTCCACTATTATAACATTTCACAACTTAAACCCATTTCAACACTCCAGTTCTTCATATAAATTCCGAAACTATCAATCAGCTCCCATTTCGCTTAACTATCCTCCATTAATTAAAGCTAATTTACCATGCAAAATAGTAATTGGATAAATTATCAATTATGATAAAATTGTAACAGAAATATTTATTTAACGGGAATTAAAATTAACGGAACTAAACGGTTCGGGGCTAACCGGAATTAAATTGGATCGGAAAGGGGTTAACCGGTGCTAAACGATACCAAGTGGCTATCTGATTTGCAATAAGTCACCGGTTCGAGATGGTGGAGCGGCAAATTCCCATACCTCTCCAGGAGCAAAATACACGGTGGACTG
This sequence comes from Fagopyrum tataricum, assembly GCA_002319775.1. Classification (NCBI taxonomy): domain Eukaryota; kingdom Viridiplantae; phylum Streptophyta; class Magnoliopsida; order Caryophyllales; family Polygonaceae; genus Fagopyrum; species Fagopyrum tataricum. The sequence continues at coordinate 31,721,391 of CM008281.1, read as the reverse complement.
GTGCCTGCTCTCTTGGAGTCCTCGGTTCGAACGCTGGCCACTACAGGTTCAAACACCACCCTTCCTCAACCATTGTTACTCCTGAACACGTACATCCGTAGGGGCGAAGTCGGGACCGGCTCACCTACGCCGGAGACGACCGCAGGGATGGGAAATGCGCCATGGTGGCGATAGGGAAAGGAGCGATCTCGGTGGTGACGGTGGTTCACTGTGGCCTTCGTGGCTCGTTGTTGTCGATCTCGATTGGTGGCAGTGAGGAGGAGGGCGGCTAGAGTGGCGTTGCAGTGGGAGGGTCGTGCAGCTCGGTTATGCCAGAGGCGGAAGATCTCCAAGTTGCAGGCGGTGTAGAAAGTGATTAGGAGGGTGACGGAGCAGAGGAGATGGCCGGAAAAAGATTGGGCCGAGGAATAGAACGGTTCTCCGGCGGTTTTGTGGGCAGGGAAGTCATGGTAATAGATCGGGGAAGAAGGCAGTGAGAGCTAGAGATCGGGAGAGGACAAGGGCTATGGTGGTCGTTCAACATTACCCTCTTCGTGAAGCAGTCAAGGCGATCTTTTTACTCCTATGGTCGTCTTCAATGGCCGGCATTCGTGGCGTTGTAACGGCCGTTGTTGGGCAAGCGTTGGGACTCGTTACACGACGAAGGAGATGAAGAGGTAGGTAGCCGCTTCTTCTTGGCCCGTTGGTGTGTTCTTCTGGTTGGGTCGTGTGGAAAGAGAGGCCAGACGCCCATTTGGACTTGGGAGAAGAGGCGGCCCAAAGGAAGAATATTAAGCGGAGGAGGCAACGAGTGGGCCGGGTAGGGGAATTTAGGTTGGTTCGGTTTGATAAAAAAATAAAAGGATTTGGTTTGGTCCAAAGATAAACTAGAAGGGAACCGGCTTGGATCCGTTTTGCTTATAAATTCGTATTCGATACGGGTTCTCTAGTTAAATAAAATAAAATAAAATAATTTAAATTATAAAATAACCGGGAAAATTATTAAAATTTCCCAGTTATTACATTATTCATTCTACAACTATCTTTCGATCAGTTAGTTTTACACATTCTATACGTTCTGTTTCGCTTTCGTTTTACATTATATATATAGTCTCCACGATTGCAATATCCTTTTGTTCGAGTTCTTCTTTTGGTCCCCCCTTTTTGGTTTGATTCATCTTATAAGTATTATAGAAGAGACCCTTATAATCACATGTCAATGTCACAATTAACGCAGCCTAAAATTTTAAAAAAGTTAATATATTAAGTTAATAAAAATTCCTATTAATTTAGTTTTAAAAATAGAAAATTTAGTAAATCTTTTACGTTAACAAAAAGTCCTATTAATTAAATTTTTTAAAAATAAAAATATTATTAATCTTTAACGTTAATTAGAGTTAAGAAAAAAAAATTCAAAATTAAAGAATTCAAAACTTGATCTAAAGTATATACACAAAAATATGAAATCAAGTTCATATATAATTCTTTTAATTATTTATATTTTGTATGTCGATTATTTGCTAACTCTAAATTTTTCATATTTCTAAATAAAGTTAGATAACCATTTTTCGACCTATAAATATATCATATAATGTTTGTCAATATATTTATATGTGAATTTAGAATAAAAAAAATATAATAACATATAAATACGGCTAATCCAATATTATTCAAAACTCCGCACAATTTGTGGTCATTACACTAGTATATTTTATGGTCGAATCTATCTCTTCTCTATTTTTCACGATCTTCGATTTTAAAAGGTGAGGACTATAGTTGGCTACGTGGTTCAAGAAATCCGGGAAACAAGATATCAAAAGCTCTCGGTCGATTCGATCAATACACCTAGTCGAGCCGATCGGTTTGTCTTAAGTCGTATTGATTGGTCTTCTTGATCGATTTCGATCAAATTATATTATATTGTAGCCTGGTATCTTCACACTTGAACTTATTATCAAGTAATCACAGTGTGAAAAACCCAAAACCAAGACGTGCCTTAAACGATTTACGTGGGACCTTTGATATCGAGAATAAAATCTCTCCGTAGTGTGAAAGCAGTCATTCTTGGGTGAATCATGATATATCAATCTAGTTTCTTTCTTACTGTTTATTTATATTCTTTCTCAAATATGTTACAAAACGTGCCTCAAATGATTTATGTGGGACTTTTTAGATCGGGAATTCAACTAGCTTCTTGCTTTGGCTGAATTTCTTGAGTTTTCTTGATATTATTGCATTTGTGAACTTTTAATTCCGAGGTATTGGATATTAATGTGAGTTTGATGTATGTTTTTTACTTCTTAACTTTGCTATTGTTCTTCATTGATTCTTTTGTTCTTGCTTGTGTTAGATTCATATATACTTGCATCCGTAACTTGTTCTCGAGACATTAGTCCGACTAGTTGACTTGCAACAAAGCGAAGTTGATTTATATAGCAATATTTGTCCAAAGCAGCGATGTAGTTTTCAATACTTGTTGATATTATTAAATTGATGAATGAAAAATAAACCGGAAAAGTCTTACTTATCATCAAAATACACGTTTTTTCCGTATCAAATACATTATTCGCTCTAGGCTGATCACACATTAAGTTTTAACCGTTGTATCTCACAAATCTAAACCTTAATTATCTTAGTAGTAAACAATTTCTAGGTAAAAAACACAAACTCCATATCTTGACTTGAACCGAAATTTTGGCATCGCAACTAATATTGTTCATCTAGCTTGAACCGGACCAGATCTTGACTTCAACCGAATTTTTGGCTTTAGACTTGGACCAAGCCTAAATTTCCGTCCAGCAAAATTCTGTTTTTTTTTTTTGGGTTTTTTTGGACAGCCTTTAATAAAGCTGACAAACCGGTCCGGACCGGGACCTGACCTGGACCGAACCTAAATTTCAGCTCCAGCCTAGGTCCGATCCAATAACAGCTTTCCGATCTAGGTCCGGTCCAGATATTGAACAATCCTAATTGCAACCACCACCCATACCCCTACTCCTTTCCGTGAAATAACAAATCTCCTTATTCTTTATGATAAATTTTTACATATAATTAATTGCCCTTTACAAACTTGTGATTGTACTTAGAAGGTAGAAGATGAACCATATCAGCAAATAACATAGCCTTCTACCAAATTATTTTTATTTTTAGTTTAGTATTTAATATTTAAAGTTTGATTGTCAAAACAAGGCACGACCAAGTTGTTTGTATAGTCATTTTCAGCATATATATGATTTTTCACGAATCAAAATCTAAGATCTATTAGGCCTATTCAAATTTTGATATCTAATATGCTAACCGTTCAAAAACATTAAACTCTCATTTAGAATTTTACTTATGTTACAAAACATAAAATAGGTCTTATGCAAAGACTATGTTAAAAAAACTACGGAACAAGAGGGTTGTATTTGCTGGAGATTCAGTGGGAAGAACTCAATGGGAATGTCTCATTTGTATGCTTGTTGCTACAATTCATGACAAGTCATCAATCTACGAAGTTAACGCAAAAACAATCTCACAACGCGAGTCAATCCAAGGCGATCGTGTTTCGAGATTATAATTACGCGCGGTCGATTACTACAAAGCCTCATTCTTGGTGAGAGAAGAGACTAATTCACCCGGTGCTCCAAATAAAGTTGCTAAAATCTTGACATTGGATATGTTGTTGCCTTCCTCAAACAATTGGAAAGATATTGATTTGCTAATATTCAATTATGGTCATTGGTGGATTAGTAGAAAGACATTAAGTAAAAATACTGATGCATTATTATTTAGGGATATAAGTGGCTTTTAAAGTAATATAAAATTCAAAAATAAACTTCAATTAAACAATCTTATCTGATTTATTCAGATAAACCCATTGATGGATAAACTTGAAAATAAACTATAAACTCATTCAGTTTATAAATCAGAAAAAAAAAAAACCCAATGTACATGTAAACATACTTTAGTCTTGATGGTAACTTGTCGATAGTTGAGCTGAAGTTTGAGTAAGTTTTTCAGGGGTATGTTCTTCCAAGAAGATGATGAAATGACAATGAAAATGAGTGTTGAAAGCGCCTTTGAACGTACAATAGAGACTTTCGTCAATTGGGTCAGTAGAAAAGTGAATTTGAGCAACACTCGAGTTTTCTTTCGTACATACGCACCTTATCACTTCATGTTTAGTTTAACCATCTGTGTGTTAAAAGTTTTGCGTTTCTCTCTCAATCTTTGATTTAGGAGTTAACTTGTGTTTGTAGTGTGACTCGGAGACTTTGCCATTTACTCTTTTTCTCCAATTGCTTTGCGACATTACAAGATTGTAACAAATGTTTTGTCTGAATAATTGAAAATGGCTAAGAAAATCAATGTGTTGATTATAACATACTTCACAACACAAATGAAAGATGGTCACTGCTCTTTGTATAACCATGATTTGATTCCTTACTACCAATATTCAGTTGGTCTTGTGGGATGTGGTGCTAGGCTCCTTAAGTGTTTAGCTTGGAGATTCGAGTTTGAATCCTCCTGGCGGCATGTATGGAAAAATTGATATTGGGAGGGTATCCCCCAACAATGGGCCACGACTTTCTACCTGACCCGGACGTAGAGCGGCTAAGCCGATCGAACCGGGTGGTCTCCGAATTTACCATTACCAAAATAAAAATAAAAATGATTTGATAGAAGGAAAACACCCCCGTAGTACAAGCAAGACCGCCTTCATTGGTGTTTGGCTGGTGTATCTGATATATGGAATGAACTTTTGTATGCAAATTTCCTTAGGCAAGACCAAATTGGCTTGTCAAGCTCTTCTAAGTCTAATGGGTAACAAATTCATTGGTCGCTATATGTTCAACTTCACTTGAATGTCTAATTTGTAACAAATTTTACATAAAAACATATAATACTTGTTTGGATGAAAATGACAGGCTAACACTAGTTTATGAACTTTCAAGTTTGAGAAAATTCGTGAAGTTCTTCTAAGGGTAATGGGCTATGTTCAAATTTAAAGTGAGGTGAAAGCATGATTTATATGGCTTTAAAATTTAGAAACTGCGGTTAGTCTTTCACTAGAAATAATGGTAATAGAGTAACTAATTATTTGGCTAAGATAAGCACAATTATGACGGTAGTTCTTTTTCGATAATTTTACTTGTATTATTTCGGATGACTGTTTGGATGAATGAAGTTTTCTCGAAAAAAACTATTCAATTTGAATCGATTACTAAATTGATTGTTATTGGGTCAAGTATATATATATATATATATATATATATATATATATATATATATATATATATATATATATATATTCAAATTTAACTGATATGAAATGGATTCTTGACAAAGGTCTGACTTGTATCTAATATATAACCTTAAGTGTTGCACCACCCTCTACATTTGCAAAAATAAACATTACTGTAATTGATAAAAAATCAAACAAGGAAGGGACGGGAGAGTAGGTTTTGAAAACACGTAAGTAAACAAAATTGATGAATTTATTTTGTCTTTGAATAGGGATCGGTATTGGAAACTAATACACATAATTTTTTTTTAATTACAATGAAGATCTTTTATTGATAGATCTCAATGAGGTCAAAAATAACTCTGATTAGGTAAGATAAAACAATTAATATAAGATAAAAGTAGCAAAGATAAAGTGAGGAAAGGATAAACTAGAAAGTTTGTTTGATCTCATTGCACGTTCCTCGTCCGGTACATATTGTTTCATAAACTTTCGGAGTTTCTTCGCTCCAAACGTCCCGATTTTGGGATCGTCCTTTAACTTGATTAGATATAGGAAGATCGAGTTCATGAAAAGTTCTTCTAGTGAAAAATTGTAATTACAAGTTTCTTAATTAGAAATCATTTTTTACTTGTACGGGACGACTGAATCCGATTTAATTTAATATCGGATTTCCTACGTAACTCGGAAAGAGTACCAAGTCATAACACAGTTCTTTCCGTATTTTATAATTTTAATTTTATGACTTTTAGTTATATGAAAGTCATATATATCCTATCCTATATCTATTAAAGCAGAAGCAATTTTAGCCACGTGTCGTCGCCAAGTTTAACGCAGCCCCCAAAATCTTTTTAAAAAGGTGATTTTTAAATCCAATTATCAAAAGAAATTAATCTAAAAACTTCTAAAAAATAGGATAATGTCTTAGATATTTTATTAATATTTTCAAAAATTATATAATTAAAAAATGTAAATGAAAATTATTTTTTTGTTATTTAAATTTTTTATTATTTTTTTACTATCTGATTATACATTTACAAATATATAGAAATTATTTTTTATTAGTAATATATTAAAAAAAAAACACCCGTGCCCTGCACGGGTAATACACTAGTTTGCGATTGAATTCGAAGCGTATTTATTTTTGTATCAAATTTTCTACATATCCGTTTTAACGAAATCAAATCATACGTAGTTCTTTAAATTTAATTTTATTAATTTTAATATTTTATCTTAATATATATTTTATAAAAATACAATAGTAATTAAATAATTTTATTAAATGAGCCATGTATTTTGTTTTCAAATTAAAACTTCCTTTTTTCCCTTTCTTTTACTCACTTTTGAACATACTTGCATAATCCTTTTTTTCAATAAAACTTTCCCGTGAGACCTCAGGAAAAGCCCATCTTTTTTTATTTATAATAAAATTAAACCTCACGGTTCTTCTTTTTTTTTTTTTAATATGAATTGGACCCACTAACATATATTAAAAATTGAAATGGCCCAATGAGAGCTAAAAATCTGGCTGCCTCCATTGCATTTCCTCTTTGTATTCTTTCTTTATTTTTTTAATTCTGTTTCTTCTCTCTCCTACTTTACTATTCAGTATTATTTCTCTGTTGTTCTTTGCAGGAGACGATATGAAGCATCAGCCTTCAGCCATGGTGTGACATGAAGACTCACTTTGGCACCGGTACGAGGCCGAAACAAGCACGGATGAGTCCTAGTTAAGAAGAGTCGGAGACGGGGTTAGATGTAAGATAAGCGGGAGAGACGAAGCTGAAGAAGCGAGAGGCTCGAAAGTTCGATCATGGCTCGACTTAAAAGGCGATGGACAAGAATCGACCGAGGCAAACGAGCTAAAAACATTGCCCCGTAAGTCTGGCCCCCAATTTCGATTCGATTTTTGTGTTTCATGAATCTTACCCACAAACCCTTTTGGTCTCTATTTGGTGTTCCTTTGCGTTAAAACGATTAGAGATTCGGACACGTTTATACTCGTCTTTGAATTCGATCCAATTTGTGGTATGAGTAACACATAGAAAACAACAGTTTTACTGGTTTGGTTTGCTGTAAAATTTTTAATCTAAACCTGATGTGAGTATACATCTTTAAAGACTCTGTAACTGTTGAATTTTGTTTTATTGGAACAAATCAATTTCAACATTCGTCCTTCTGTAATTCTGGCCGATCCAAATTCAATTCCTTTGCAAATTTCGTCTATTATTTACAATTACTGTCCAGGACCGGACCGGACTGTAATTTTCGGTCCTGTTTTTCCGGTCCGGTTTAAATATATGCAGCCCTGCAGCCCTACATCCGGGGAAAAAAATAACGAGATTTTACGGAAGAGTACCAAGAAGCCTGAAAGTGGAAAACAGACAAATCCTCCTATAAATCTCCTCTCTACGCGCTACATCGTGTGCTTTTCTATCTCTCATGTGGAGCAGTGAAGGATCGAAATTCTGAAGAGATTAGCCGGGAGTTTCTTGGGATTCATGATCTTCAATTCTCAAGTAAGCGATTCTCTTATCTTTCTTGGGAGGTTTTCTTGCTTGATTTTGCACTTGCGATTGTAGTTACAAGTTTCTTGGAAACTATTTTGGAGGATCGAGTTCGTGAAAGGTTCTTCTACCCCCGAGCTTCTGATAAATGCTTAAAACAACTTATTCGAATGTTTTACAATGTAGTTCTGTTATTTGTATTTTTGACAGATTTTTGCATTTGCTATTGTAATTACAAGTTTCTTGGAAACGATATAGGAAGATCTGAGTTCATGAAAAGTTCTTCTAGTCCCGAGCTTCTGATAATGCTTCGAACAACTTATTCGAATGTTTACAGTGTAGTTCTGTTATTTGTATTTTTTGGCAGATTTGAGAAGTCAATATAAAATTGGATAGCGATCAAGAAGAGGAAGAACTTAAAGTGCGTGAGAACTTCTTATTGATTCTCCTGCATCTCATAAAAAATATGGTTTGGTGGTTTGTTTGGGTCCATGGGGTAATTGTTCATCTCATCATATAATGGAAATTTCTCTCTGCTCGTTTATCTACTATTAGCTATCTTCTCAATAAATAATTTTTCCTTAATTTATCTTTCTATTTATTTGCATTTGTTGAATGAGGGAATAAATGTTTTCAATTAGACGATATTTCTTCCTTTCTTTCTACTTGCTTGCTTGAGTGGATCAGCGTGAATTTTGTTTCAAGAAATGAACTACAAAACGATCTTGATGATTCAAATTCTGAAATAGGTGAACTCAAGAAATTGCATTAGGCAACATGAGTGGAGAGATTGGCAGTGAGTCAGAATGCACAACAAATGTGGGCAAATTAGAAGAAGCTGAAAAAGGAGAAGAATTAACAAGGGAGAAGGATATGCTAGTTGAGGAGGAAGATGATTTTGCTGAAGGGGCAGAAGAGGTGTTGCAAAACCTGGAAATTCTGAAGAAAAGATTGATGGCATGGAAATTTTGATCAAGAGCCTCAAACTGGAAAGAGGCACCATTGCAGAAATGATTGATCGGTTGAAAAATGAGAACGAGAGCCTCAAGCTGAAAATAGAGACCATGGAAGAATCAGAAAAGCAGAAGCAGCGGTTGGATGAAGAAGAGCTTCAAAAATCAAACTAGAACAGTGAGGTTGGTATATGCTAGTTTAGATATCTGTAAATGTTACATTCTTACCTTCACTTGAACTTTTTTGCATATGCTTCCACAAGTAATATTGTATAGTGGAAATTCTACATATGATGATTCTTGATCTTGGACACACTTACATACCATATACTCAAGGCCTGTCAAACATACTCGTAACAATAATTGTTTTTTCTTAAAACATCAGCCCATAACTCATTTTATGGTAAAAGAGTTTTAAACTTGTAAAAGGTAAAGCATAACTAGTGTAAGTAGAAGGCAAACACATAACTATGGACTGCAAGCCCAATATTCATACTTCCCCAGTTTTGACCTTAGTTCAACGCTCTACTATTTACTATTTTTTTATTGTACATGTGAAGTTGCTTCATTTCAATCTACGTGGGATTTGCTTTCCCGCATGACTCGTTTGTAGTTTTGTTTCTTTTAAGCGTTGTTTTAACGCGGAGAATTGAGTCTCTTTTTATCAAAAAAAAAAAACTCATCATATTGCATGTTTCAATTTGATTTTGGTATTGGATTGCAAACCCGCCTGACTCGTTTGTAGTTTTATTTCTTTTTAATCGTTGTTTTAGCGCGGGAGAATTGATTCCCTTTTTACCAAAAAAAAGAACTCAACATATTGCATGTTTCAATTTGATTTTTGGTATTGGATATAAATCATCACGCGGTTTCGATTTCATATTATTGATATAATTGAATTTTCATTCACTTTGATTCTAATTAATATTGATCAGTGATTAATATCCTAAGTGGGATCATATTATATTGTACAGTTTAATATTCTTTACGAATTGTTTATCAACACTTACTGGAATCATTTTTTTTTAATTTGTAGATTGAGAGCATGACGGATCGGCATACATTGGATGAAATCAACATGAACTACCGTCTTAAATGAACGATCATAGTTACGGTTTGTCACTTGTGAACGAATTTTTTTATATAAATTCCCACCGATATATACTCGATGGACATGATAATATCATACCAGAAGTATAATATCCAGATACGGTTTGTCACTTGTGAACGAATATTTTATATAAAATTTCCACCGATATATACTCGATGGACATGATACTATCATACCAGAAGGTATAATATCTGGACGTTATTATTTAGTTGTTTATATCTTTTAAATTAACTTATTATTATGTATGTATATAAATCTAGAAAAAACATAATATTTGCTACAATTCGAAACGAGGAAATGGATCAATATTCCTTTTTGCGGGTGTGGTCAAGTTATTCAATTACCAATTTTGATATATCTAATAAGCTTACTTGTGCAACATTTTACTGTTATTTTTGAATTAGTAATTTTGAATTTTTTTTTTGCATCACATGGATGTCATTTATTTGTTTTTATTGACATTTATTTATAGTGAACACTTCTGACTTGATATATCCAGATGTAGTCATATTATATGACGAACTTGGTCAATAATCGTGTTGTTTTTTTTTTTCCGCTATGCGTGTATATTTATTAAAATAAAACACACATATATCCAACAAATAGAATATGAAAAATACATATATTACATATTACTCACACGTTTTATTTATATATATATATATATATATTTATTAAAATAAGGCACAAATACTAAAATAGTTATTTTTCCAAAGAGATGATCCGATCTTATATGTCATTTTAGATGTGCAAATCCATTTGTTTCTTTTTTTTATTTAATCTTGTATTAAGTCACATGGTGTGGTAAATTGCTAAATTAGGTAGAGTAGGTTGAGATTCACCGGATTTTTGGATCATAAATAAACAAAGTTTAAGAATCTTTTATATATATATATATATATTCTTATATCTTATATTAAAGAGGAAGCGTTTTTATACCACATATTAGTCTCATGTCTAACATCAGCCTACCTTTCTTAAAAAGGAAACGTAATATAAATTAATCAAATTTATAATTGAATTTTTTTTTAAAAAAGTAGTTGAATTTTGATAGATACCTAAATTATTTGGTTACTATTTTTTTAAAAAGTTCACTGAAATTAATATGCCTTTAATAAATAATTTATAATTGGATTTTTAAAAAGTTGTTAGCTATTCAGATTATTAGCTAAATTATTTGGATACTATTTTTTATAAACAAATAGATCTAAATTAGTCAGAACAAAAATCCAAAACTAACCTTGATACTTTTTACTAATTTGATTTTGTATTGGTTGTTTTTATCCAAATTTTTTTGCTTTTTTTTTGGATATTTACAAATCATATCTCTATTTTTGTTATTGTTTTACCGAAATGAATTTTGTTCATTGATTTTATCCTACTTTTGTTCGATTTGATTTTTTTATATGTTATCTTAATCTTCAATTTGATTTACAATCAAGATTTTTAAAATCAAGATTTTTACTTTTGCTCGATTTGATTTTTTTACCGAAATGAATTTTGTTCATTGATTTTTTGGATACTATTTTTTGGATATTTACAAATCATATCTCTATTGGAAGAGATGTGAAAGTGGAGAGAGTAGTCATGAGTGATAGTGATTGTGGGAGATGTGTGATTGGAATATTGGATCTAACTATCTAAGCTTAATTAACTAAACGCTTAGTTTCTTAATGTTTGTTTTGTTAGAGGTAATTCAGTTATTATAATCCATAAAATATTTTGCTTGTGTTTCGATTAATCATGATTTACTGTTTTGCATGCATTTATTTTTTATTTATTATATCTAACATATATATATATATATATATATATATATATATATATATATATATATAATATATATAATATGTAAAAGACAACCCAATTAAATTTTGAGGGGAGAATTATTTATCTATATCTTTATCTTTTTAATTTTAAAAAAATTGATTACGAAAGAATAACTATACGTTCAACAAAAACGTTAATTTAGATTTGGTTAACTACTTAATTAGATTTTAAAATTATAGTTTAAATAATTATTCTACCTTCCATTAATCCATTTTTAAAATATGCATGCAGATTTGATTCTATCTTATTTAAATCATAAAGTCAATGAAGATAGCCTATTGAAATTGTCGGAAAATGAAGTGGAAATTTTTTTAGACGGACCTTAAATCACTACTCATAATTTTTTTTTTTTTATTTTCTTATATTTTTGAAAACAAGGGTAAGAGCTGTCCTATGTCATCCTTTCGGATGAGGTTAACGACTTTTTGAGGACTTTTTGAGAGCCCTTTTCATGCAGCAGAGCTGTCCTGGCAAGAGCTGCGAGTTTGTCCGCAACGTCATTGACTTCTCTGAAAATGTGGCTAAATTTCACCTGCATAAAACCAGACAACAAAATTGAAATATATGAAATGATCAGTTCAATTTCTCATGGTAGTTTCCATACTTTGTTTATTGCGTTAATGATTGTTAAGTTGTCTCCTTCAATTTTTATGTTTTTTATTTTCAATTCTATTGCTTTTAAAACTCCTTTCCTAAGTGCAAAGGCTTCTGCGTGAAGGACAGATGTGTAACCACATTGTCCGTAGTCAAAGACTACTATTTTTGCTTGGTTGTCTCTCTAAGAATATAACCGAAGGATCCATGGTCATTATTCATTTTTGATCCATCAAAGTTAAGTTTTATGTTACCTTCAGTCGGTTTAGTCCAATGTATATTTTTCCTTTTTCTGATATTGGTTTCTTTGTTCTCCAGCTTATTAGCTATATTCCAATCCTTGATTTGTTTAGCAGCCTCCTGACGAACGTCAGTAACAGGTTTATTTTCAAAGATGTTTTTGTTCTTCATATACCAAATATTCATCCAGATGACAGAGAGATGAATGAAGTTCTTTTCATCAACCTATTATAGATGACGGTCATGATTTCCTGAACTTTCATTCCTGAGATATCGATATTGGTTGACTGGGTTTGAGCCACTGTATTAATATTATTGGTGGTAATTGGGCATCTAAAGAAAAGATGTTTTGCAGTTTCGTATGGATGTTGACATAGAGCACAATTCATAGGAATCGGCACCTTTTGTTTTTCCCGTTTTCTTTTGTTGGTAAGCCATCTATAGAGAGTTTCCATAAGAAATTCTTTACTTTTGGTAGTGTGTTGAAGTTCCAGATCCATGAATTATCGATTGAGTTAACACTTCTGTTTTTATGAAACAATTCAAGTGCTGATTTAGTGGAGAACCAACCATCTTTGCTTGGACCCCAGTATAATCTATCACGGATGTGATGGATTGGAAGAGGGTACCCTAAGATACGGTTAATCATGCTTTGAGGAACGACTGATCTAAGGGTATTTACAATTTTATTTTTGTCCCATTTATAGTTTGTCATTAGCATGCTTACAGTGTCATTTTCGTTAAATGTTTGTAAGCTTGGGGCGTATTGTTCAAGAGGGAGTTCATCTATCCAAGGATCTTTCCATAGTTTGATTGTTTGTCCATCACGTACTCTCCAAACAAAAACCCTTTTCAAACTCTGGTCTTAGTTTCATCATTTGTTTTCATTGCCATGAGGTGTTTGATTTCATTTTATAGGACCATAGGTTATATCCTCTCAGGTATTTTTCTTGGATAACTTTGACCCATATGTTATCTCAATCAGCCATTATTTTTCATAGGAGCTTCATTTGCAAAACTTTATTCATATCTTCCGCTTTTCTTATTCCCATGCCTCCTTCAGTCTTTGGTCTACATAATCTTCCCAGCTAATAAGTGGGCGGAAATTTGGGCCTTTATTCCAGAAAAATTGCCTATTAATTTTGTCAAGCTCCTTGTGAATGGATGTCGGTAGCATGAAACTTTGCATGATATAGTTTGTTTTTGCATTAAGATTTGCTTTAACTAGGACAGTTCTGCCTCCTTGGGAAAGGGATGATGCTTTCCATTTGGTTAGATGTTGTCTCGATCTTGATATGACGTCTTCAAATGTAGACTTATTCACCCGTCGTTAATAATTGGGCAACCCAAATATTTTTCCAAGCAAGTGCATGATATTATTCCCAAGTTTGTTGTATTTGTCCTTTTGCTTGAACCGTCAACATAATTAGTAACTTGGAATGTCGATTTGTGGTAGTTTACTTTTTGGCCAGAAATTTGGCAATATTTGGATAGTATTTCGATAATTTGGTTGCAAGCTGTATTTGTTGCTTTGGTAAATATGATTATATCATCAGCAAATGCTAAAAAAGGATAGTTGTTCCAGACCTTGTGATTGGAAAATCAATACTTTTCCTATTCTCATTGCTTGCTTTTTGGATGTTCCTTGCTAGAACTTCAGCTCCAAGATTGAATAGCAATGGAGACAAGGGATCCCTTGTCTAAGACCACGTTTTGGGAAGAACATTTTGGTTGGATTGTCATTATAAGGAGTGAGTAAGAGATGTTGAGAAGCATTCCTCGATCCATCCGGTAAATTTACTAGAAAAGCCAAATTTTCATAGAACTTGAAGCAAAAAATGTCATTCGATTCTATCATATGCTTTTTCCATATCTAATTTTATTGCTACATAGCCTTCTTTACCTTTCTTAGATTTGAAGCCATGAAAAATTTCGTGGCTATTAGAACATTGTCATGAATTGATCTATTTTGGATGAAGGCTCCCTGAAGCGGATGTATAAGTTTCGGGATGACTTTTTTCAATCTTTGCGTTAGGATCTTTGCTATGATTTTGTATATTGTTGAGCATAGACTAATTGGTCTGTAGAAATCAAAACTGAAATTGAACGAATGATAATGTGTGGCGCAATGCCGGTTTTGATTCATGCGTTTTTATCCCTTCTTTTGGGCGTTCGGGAGACCTTTGTTTGCTTTGGAAAAATTACAAACTTGTTAACGAAAAATTGAGATTTTGCAATCAGGTGAGCGCTACCTTGTCCTTAAACATCATAACAATGAGATCAATTTCTCCTGTTATATTATTTTCATCTATGCCCCACCTCAAAAATTTAAAGACGTCTTCTGGTCTTATCTGACCAACTTGGTTCTTAATCTCAACCTCCCGTCCATTATCATGGGCGATTTTAATGAAATCAGTTGCCCTGATGATAAACTTGGCGGTGTTTACCCTAATAATAATAGATTCTATAGAATTAATAATTTTAGTCAGAACTGTAATCTTGTGAATCTTGACTCTAGAGGGAACGAGTTCACATGGAGACGTAAGAAAGAAGGCGACAACAATACCTTTGAAAAGCTAGACAGAGTTCTGGCACACTTTGATATTATTAATAATTATAATCAAATCAACGTTTGGAATCATGCGTTTGCTTCTTCTGACCAATGTATGATCTCAATTCATCTAAACAATACCAAACAAAAATTCAGAAATAAACCTTTCAAATATGAGCTGATGTGGAATGATAGAAAAGATTGTGAAAATATTATCAAACAAGCATGGCGGGTTCACTTTCTGGGTACTAACATGTTTAAACTAGTTAAGAAAATCCATCTAGCAAAGATCAAGATTAAACAATGGATTAAGGAAAAATCGGAAACATTAATAAACAAGTCAAGAAAGTCGATAGTGACATTGAGAAATTGCAAAATCATAACTATAGAAATTTCTGTCTAGAAACCAATGAGAAACTAGTTAGGCTTAGAAGACGAGAGAATGTCTGATAGATTTTCAGCAAAAATATTGGAAACTAAGAGCTAAGGCAAACTCATTGAAAAAGGCGATAAGAACACGAAGTACTTCCATTGGAAAGCAACAGGAAGGAGGAATAGGAAAATAATTAATAAAATTAAGAACAAGGATGAACAATGGATATAAACGGAAGTGGAAATTTCCCGGGAGTTCCACGTTGATTTTAAAAACAGATTCACTGCTTCAATGAGTGATATGAACCTCTATGATCGTTATCTCCAAGTTATATCCAAAGAAATAAATAATGAAGATAATATTGCCCTAACTAAACCCTTCTCGAATAGTGATATCAAGAGAGCGGTGTTTGATATCGAAGCGAGAATTCCCCCGGGCCAGATGGTATGCCGGCCGGTTTTTTTCAGAAACACTGGGAAATTGTTGGCCCTGCCGTATGTAGAGCTGTGAAAGCTTTTATCATTCGGGAAAATTATTGAAACAAGTAAACCACACATTTATAAACTCTTATGATAAGAGTTATAAAGGTTATTGCTATGCATGATGAAATTTCCTCTATGAATGCTAATAGTACTTGGATCTTGTGTGATTTGCCTGAAAAATCTAAGCTCATACAGTGTAGATGAATATATGAAATAAAAGAAGGGACATATGTAGATGAACCAATCAAGTTTAAAGTTAGATTAATTGCTAAGGGTTTTACACATAAAGAAGGACTTGATTATAATGACATCTTTGCTCCTGTGGTTAAGTATAAAACTCTTAGACTTTTGATTGCTATGGTTGCTGTCTATGATTGGGAATTATAACAGATGGATGTTAAAACTGCTTTTTTGCATGGTGATTTAGTTGAAACTATATATATGTCTCAACCCAAAGGTTTTATTGATATAGATAGACCTAATGCTGCTTGCTTGCTTAAAAAAATTATCTATGGCCTGAAACAGTCTCCACGACAGTGGAACTTGAAATTTGATCCTTGTATGACCAAACTGGGATTTATTAGAAGTGAATATGATACTTGTCTTTATTCTAAGAACATCAAAAAGCATGCTCCTTTGTATGTTTTGTTATATGTTGATGACATCTTGATTATTTCTTCTTCTAAAGCTCTCATCACTAGTGTTAAGCATGATCTTAAAAATAATTTTGATATGAAAGACCTAGGTAATGCTAAGAAAATATTAGGCATCACTATAATTAGAGATAGGCCGATTAAATCCATGCTGTTATCTCAAACTGATTATGTTCAAAAGATGTTAGCTAAATTTCACACATGGACAATGCTAAGCCTACACTTGTTCCCTTAGGAGGGCACTTAGAACTATCTAAGAAAGACTGCCCTACTTCTCCTGAAAGCAAAGAAAAAATGACAAATGTACCTTATGATATTGTTGTTGGTTCTTTGATGCATGCTATGCTTTGTACTAGACTAGATTTAGCCTTTCGTATTAGTGTCTTAGTAGATACATGTCTAATCCTGGTTTGTCACATTGGAATGCAATGAAGTATATGCTGAGATACTTGAATGGAACTAAGAATAAATGCTTAGTATATAAAGAACATAGTTCTACTAGTGAGTTGTGTGGCTATGTTGACTCTGACTATGCTAGTATTAAAGATAATAAGAAATCTACCACTGCTATGTTTTTTTACTTGGGCAGGGAATTGTATTTCTTGGAAATCACAACAAACAGTCTGTGGTTGCATTATCTTCAACTGAGGCTGAATATATGGCTGCCACTGAGGCTGCCAAAGAAGCCACTTGGCTATAAAATGTTTACTTGAAGAAATAGACAATAAGTCCTATATACCTCTTATTAATATTGATAGTTCAAAGTTCTCTTTATCTCTGCAAGGATCCCATGTATCATGAAAGAACTAAAGCATATTGATGTTAGGTTTCACTATATTAGAAAGAAAGTGAAACACAAGCATATAATTGTACAAAAGATCAAAGGTGATCTAAATCCTTCTGATTTTGGATTGATGAAGGACAGGAGAGCCACCTGTCCACTATTGGAAGATAGAACAGTTGTGTCTATTGTTTAGGAGGCATATTGTTATGTTATTAAACAATAGGTTATGTACATAGAGTTACTACAACTTCAAATACTTGTACCATTCATCCGTTATACACATATATTTGAATGCTTTTACATTAGTAGGTGACTTAGGACTTGTTTGATAATGTACAAGGGCACTTAAGATGTTAAGTGATATCCTGACATTATTCATGTAAGAGCCTTAGTCTTTCGGACCGAGATTGGACTTTAGCCGAGTTTAGCTTTGGCCGAGATTGGCCTTAGCCGCACCCCCCGGGCACAGGTGCCGCCCCTGCGGTATCCTCCCTTGCGGCTCAAGAGACCGCGCCTGAGATTCTGGCGGCTGCAGCCGCGCTTTGTTCACTTCTTTGACCCGTGCTTTACCCTTTCCTCCCCTTATTCTTTCCTTGGCTTCGTGATCAAGGGTTTCGCTTCAGTTCTTCAGCCTTCCCACGTTCTTCTTGCTTCTCCCTTGCTTCACCTTGATCTTGTTTCTTGGTTTCCTTTGGTTTGAAGAGAGTTTGTTGTGGCTTGAGTGTTGTGGATGCTAGTAGAAGTCGTTGTTGGACTTGGAAGCCAGCTTCTGGGTGTGTTGATCTCTCCATGCAGCTTAGGACCACAAGAGTGGTAAGTGCATGCTTTTCCTTTCTTTCTTTCCTTCCTTCTTCCTTGGTTTCCCTCTTCCTAGCTTAGGATTAGTTGTATGCTAAGGGTATTGATGTTAGTATGTGTATGTACATGTTTGTATGTGGTTTGGAATAGAAGAGACGTGATTTGATCACGTGAAGAACCGAGGAGAAACTGCGAAATCGCTCTATGTAGTGTCTCCGCCCCCGCAGCCAGAAGTCACCGCCCTTGCGGACCTTGTGCCGCAGCGCCCGGCGCCGTGCTTGCGTTGCCAGCGCCCTTGTCACCGCCCCCGCGGCTGAGTGCCACCGTGTAACACCCCAAATCCGTAGGACTCGGAGTGTTACTGGCTAGGATCTCACAATGGATCCCGGCCCTAGCCTAACAACAACTTCATTGAATCTTACAACAAGGCACTGATAGATTAAAACAAAACATAAAACTGATGTATATATATATATATATATATTGATCAAAAGGTAATACACAGTACTGCTGAGTACAAAAGTCAAACATAAATCCGTACAATATAAATAACCCAAAACCCACGAGTGCGCCCTGTATACGGAACCCTCAGCAGATCACCCCTCCGGATCACTCTGCATTTCTCCTAACCTGCAAAGGATCTACAACACGGTATAAAACGTTAGATAACCATACACAAATATAAGATAGGCACGAGCACAACCCACACATCATATAAACAATAAACACATCAACATGATATCACACATTTACCCGGTTTATTATCTTTATAACGTTAAACACACAGGAGTATATAAATCAGTATATGAAAATAAGGACACGAGGAATATAATCCTCGCCTCTGCGTACAATAGCTAGCTGGAGTGGTATCAGCGCACCTTCCGTATACCGTAAGGAGTGGTATCAGTACCTTTCCCGTATACCAAGTCTAGCTAGCGTACGTACAGAGAACTTCCCAGACTCTACTACGGGATGAAGGGGTAAGTTGTCACAACCACTACAATGGGCGGTCAATATAACATAGGTCGGTGACTACAATAACACATGCTATAAAACATATAACACACACCACTCAAGCACACATCCAATATAAGGACGGTAGCTAAGTAAGTCCTATGGACTTACCTCAATCTCAGAAGTATCTCGCTACGAGCAAAATCCAGAAACGCCACTCCAACTGGAGGACAACACAACCTATACAAGGCACACAGATATATATCACAATCCTATCATACACAAAGGGTCACACCTAGACCCAAAGGGATCCATAAGGGATCAATTCCAACTCGTAAACCTCAAAGCCGTAATCGGCATAACTATACCATACTCATCATCATCCGAATCCTAGCATGATACTAGTTCCCTCGTACTAGAAAGGAAAGAAACTACTTGACTATAAGTAGTTCCGGGACAACACACACCTGCGTGAATTAAGACCGCAGGGGCGGAAGGGGTCACCCGCAAGGCGCGGAAGGTAGAAGCCGCAGGGGCGGTGACACAGAACGCAGGCAAGCGCAGGCACGCCGCTGGCACGACGCAGGCTATGGCACGGTAGCCGCGGGGGCGGTGGCTCTTGGCCGCGGGGCGGCGACAGTGCAGAACGACACTTCGCAGCTTCTCTTCGGCTTGTCACTTGATCAATTACGTCTTCAATCATCCAAACACATACAAACATAATACATACACGTTCCAACATCAAACTAGGATCAACATACATCTAAACCTAAGGCTAAAAGATGGAATCAAAGAAAAAGAGAGGAGAAGAACAAGCACTCACCACTACTGAAGGTTATAGGCTGCAGGGCGGATCATCAAACACCAAGGCTGGCTTCCAAGCATAGCAAATACACACACTAGCATCAGCACACAACCACAAGGTACAGTTCCAAAGCCAAACTCCAAGGAAAAAAAGAACAAGCTCACAAGGGAAGAAGGATAAGTAAGGTGGACGTAGGTAGCTGGAGAAGTGAAACCCTTGCTCAGCAAGGTAAGAGAAGGTAAGGTAAGAAGGTAAAGCACGGGTCAAGGAAGTCAACAAAACCGGCTGCAGCCGCCGTAACCCGCAGGGGCGGATCACAGGGCCGCAGGGGGGATACGTGCCCGCGGGTGCGGCATACAAGGCCAATCTCGGCCAAAAGCCAATTTCGGCTATGGTCCGATCTCGGTCCGAAAGAAAGGCTCTCACATCTCACCCCCCTAAAAAACAAGTTTCGTCCTGAAACTTGCAAGATCCTGAAAACACTCGGACTCAGAAGCCGAGGTACACTCTCTATAACCATCATATCATAAGGCATAGAGGAAACACATCTCTAGCCGTATCATAACATAACAGAAAGGCATGGAGGAAGAACATCTCCAGCACTACTAGGTCCATCATAGCATGGAGGAAAGAACCATCTCCAGCTATAAACAAGAATCATACTAGCATAACAAGATCTAATAAGATCATAATCACATCAAAGCTAGCATGAAATAAACACATCATAGCATATAAGCATATAAGCACATAAGACTCACCAAGCTAGTACTAAGATCTACTCGGTGATCCTACTGGTGCACCCATCTCTGCATAGAACTCTGGATAGTTCCTCTGGATACTATCCTCAGTCTCCCATGTAGCCTCCTCAGGTCCTCGTCTCGACCACTGTATCCTCAACATAGGGATGTCCTTCGAACGCAGGCGTCTCATACCTCGCTCTAGGACTGCAATAGGATGCTCTACAAACGTGTGGTCCGGCTCAACCACCAAATCCTCATAACTCACAATGTGTCTCGGATCTGGTATGTACTCCCTCAGCTGAGACACATGAAATACAGGGTGAACACCCTCTAATCTCGGCAAGGCTAACCTGTAAGCTGCGCTCCCAACCCGATCCAGAATCTCGAACGGTCCGACATATCGGGGACTCAACTTCCCCTTAATGCCAAAACGCCTAACACCTCGTGTCGGGGACACTCTCAGCCACACATGGGCTCCAAACCCTGAACTCTAGAGGTCTACGCCTCCTGTCAGCATAAGACTTCTGACGGCTGTGCAGTCAGCATACGCTCTCTGATCAATGCTACCGAGCCATATCATCCTGAATCTGATCAGGTGCTAAACCACTGACACTGCTCTGCTCATCCCAGCATAACGGGGTACGACATCTCTGTCCATACAGTGCCTCATATGGGGCCATCCAATAGATGCATGCCAGCTGTTGTTGTAGGAGAACTCAACAAGTGGGAGATGATCTGTCCACACTTGCCCCAATCCAACACACAAGCTCGCAGCATATCCTCCAAGGTCTGAATGGTCCTCTCTGACTGACCATCTGTCTGAGGATGAAACGCAGTCGTGAAGTGCAAACTCGTCCCCAGGGCAGTCTGAATCTGCTGCCCAGAATCTCGAGGTAAATCGCCATCTCTGTCTGAGACGATCGTCCTCGGTACACCATGGAGTCTCACTATCTGCCTAGTGTACTCCTCAGCTAATCTGCTCACCGGCCACGTCTCCGAATAGGAATGAAACGTGCCGTCTTCGTCAATCTGTCTACTATACCCAGATGGCATCAAAACTCCGGCTCAGCCTCAGTCCGGTCACAAAATCCATGGTGACGTCCTCCCACTTCCTCTGTGGAACAGGAAGTGGATGGAGCTCACCTCCAGGTCGAAATGCTCGATCTTGACCTGCTGCAGGTCGCACACTGAGCTACAAATCTGGCTACATCGGGCTTCAGCCCTCCCCACCAGTATATACGTCTCAAATCCTGATACATCTTACTCGTACCTGGATGTACAGAGTAAGGTGTACAGTGAGCCTCCTGTAAAATCCTCTGCCTCAACTCTGTATCAGCAGGTACACAGACGCGACCGGCGCCTCAAAACTCCATCTGCTCCAAGCAGGAACTGTGGTGCCTCATCTCGAGACATCCTATCTCTGATCCTCTGTAAAGTCGGGCAGGTCTCCTGTTTCTGTCGGATCTCATCCAACAGATCAGGAAGAACCTCTAAAGTACGTAGCTGGGCATCCTCATCAGGAAACTGAATGTCCAACTCTAACCAGATCTCTCTCTGTAACTGATGCTGAACTGTCAGCCTCGCAATCGCCTGCTCTCGAGGCGTCTTCCTGCTCAGGGCGTCGGCGACAACGTTCGCCTTCCCGGATGGTACAGAATCTCTAGATCAAATCCTTGATCAGCTCAAGCCACCTACGCTGGCGGTTATTCAATTCCCGCTGCGTGAAAATATACTTCAGACTCTTATGGTCTGTGAAGATCTGACATGTAGCACCATACAGGTAATGTCTCCAGATCTTCAGTGCATGAACTACCGCTGCCAACTCCAGATCATGAGTCGGGTAGTTCTCCTCATACGTCTTCAGCTGTCGAGACGCATAAGCAATAACTCTGCCTCGCTGCATCAAAACACATCCCAAGCCTAGCTTGGATGCATCACTGTAAACCACAAAATCCTCAGTACCCTCTGGCTGTGCCAAAATAGGAGCAGAAGTCAAACGCCTCTTCAACTCCTCAAAACTCTGCCTGCACTGATCAGACCACACAAATCTGGTAGTCTTCCTCAGCAAACTCGTCAGTGGACGGGCAATCACAGAAAAACCCTCCACGAAGCGTCTGTAATAACCGGCTAGGCCAAGGAAACTACGTACTTCCTTGACGTTCGTCGGTGTCGTCCAAGCTGCTACAGCCTCAATCTTCGCTGGATCCACCTTGATCCCCTCAGCTGAAACCACATGACCCAGGAATGCTACCTCTGGCATCCAGAACTCACACTTAGAGAACTTAGCATAAAGTTCTCTATCCCGCAAAACCTGCAATACAGTCCTCAGATGTCCTGCATGCTCCTCTCCACTGCGAGAGTATACCAGAATGTCATCAATGAAGACCACTACAAACTGATCCAGGAAGTCGATGAAGATACTGTTCATCAACTCCATAAAGACGGTTGGGGCATTCGTAAGCCCAAATGGCATCACTACAAACTCGTAGTGGCCATATCTGGTCCGGAATTGTCCTATGCACATCCTGCTCCCTCACCCTCAGCTGGTGATACCCGGAACGCAGGTCAATCCTGGAGAACACAGTAGCTCCCTGTAACTGATCTAACAAATCATCAATGCGCGGCAGTGGATACTTGTTCTTGATGGTCACCTTGTTCAGCTCTCTGTAGTCTATGCACAACCTCAGTGATCCGTCCTTCTTCCGTACGAAGAGGACAGGTGCTCCCCAAGGGGACACGCTAGGGCGAATGAAGCCCTTCTCAGCCAACTCCTCGAGTTGCTTCTTCAGCTCCAGCATCTCGACAGGCGCCATCCGGTATGGGGCCTTCGAGATGGGTCTAGTACCAGGCTCCAACTCGATACTGAAATCCACACTCCTCTGAGGCGGCAAACTGGACGGCTCAGCAAAAACATCTGTATACTCACAAACAACTGGGATATCCTCTAACGCTGGACTCTCCCCCTCCTTCATGGCATAACACCAGAAGGCCTCGCAACCCTGTGCAATCAATCTAGCTGCTCGTATGGCGCTGATAACTGTACCTGTCTTTCCAAGGTCCCAACCTCGGAAAACCTCTATCTGGCCTAACTCGGTAGAGAGGGTAACAGTCCTCCTACCTACATCTAAGACTGCAGAGTGTCTATCCATCCAGTCCATACCTAGAATGACTTCTTCATGCTCTAATGGCATGACAAAGAAGTCAACTAGTAACACACGGGTCCCTACAGAAATGGGACAACCGTGAATCTCACGGGTACCTCTGACCCTACCACCATCGGGTAACCCTATAATAAAAGGCATACCCTCAACTGTATCTAACCAAGACGCTCTACACAGGCATCAGAAATAAAAGAGTGCGTAGCACCAGTATCAAATAAAACTCTAACAGGTAAACCATGAATCAGAATGGTACCTGTAGCAGTAGGTGCAGCTGGCTCCTCTGCACTCCTCAACTCAAAAACACGACCCTGTGGGCCTCTGGTATCAGTGGTGCCTCCACCACGACCTCTGCCTCTACTCGGCCCAGGAGCAGATCCCTGAGTCGTAGGGCGATCTGGGACTCTCTGCTGTCCCTGAGTCTGCTGCTGCTGAGGTGGCCTCTGCCCACCTCCCCGCTGCACTAGCAGGAGAAGAACCCTGCTGAGATGACGCTCCGCCCTGGCGGCAGTAAACAGCTCGGTGACCTTGCCTACCACAGGTGTAGCAAGTCACCAATGGCCTCGTACACTCTGGCCTCATATGCCCTGGATCTCCACAGTTAAAGCACTGACGTCCCTTCTCTGCAACAGGCGCAGATGAAGGCTGACTCTGGCGTCTCTGACCACGCCAACCACTAGCAGAACCACCAGCACCACTGGTCTGCCCTGTACGCTGCCTCTTCTCAGACCCTCCGGTCTGAGAAGCTCTCCTCTGTCCAGCTCGCTCCCTCTCATAATCGGAAGCTCTGTCCTGATAATCTGTGAGAGTCTCACAGTGAAATCCCGCCATGTAGGTCCGGGTAGTATCCCTCAGTCGTCGGGAAAAGAGATAAACGTGCTGGTCTGCAGCAGGTGCAGCTGGTCCCAGTAAGGCCAGCTCCTCCTGAAACCTCCTGATAGCCTCAGAGACTGGTACATCCTCGAACCCAGCCTCCACAAAATCTCGCAGTTTCTCCCTCCTCAGAGAGGCAGGGCAGAAACGCTCTCGGATCAGAGTCCTCATCTGCTCATAGCTAGTAACCTGGACTCGTACAGACCTCCACCAGTGTTGTGCCAGATCTCTGAACAAGGTCTGCACCAGCTCAATCTGCCTGTCAGCTGGACATCTAATAGACTCCAGAGCTGAGTCTACATGTCCTATCCACAGCTCCACCTCTAGCCCCACTTTCCCAGTGAAAGGGGGTACACCCATCTGATGAAATGCCTTCAACCAGGTATCTGGTCTAGGCCCTCTATGCTCCTCCGGTGCTCTAGCAATCTCAGCAGCAGGTACCTGTACAGCTGGTACCTGAGTAACGGTGTGGGACCTCTCAGATGGTCCCTCCTGTGCCTGTAAATCTGGGGCACGCCTACCGGCTCTGGCAGCCTCCTCTACTCGTCTGATATAATCCTGAAACTCTGATCTACCCATAGAGACGCGATCAGACTCACCAGACTGGGCTCTCTGTGGCCCCTGTCTCTCAGCTGCCCCCAGTCTCAGGAACGGCGCTCTCAGCAACTCCTCATGTATCTCCTCTGCTGTGCGTGGATCAACAGCAGGAACTCTACCTCGTCCTCTACCTAGAGGGGGTCTACCTCTACCTCGCCTGCTGCAGGTAAGGCTCTAGTCTGAACCATCTGCAGAGACGTAAACCTATCTTAGAAGGCTATATATATGCCATATGTATAGATATATCACAGATCAATCACAACAGAATATCTATATATATCTATACTGTCGAGATCTTCAGAGGGGCGATGGTTCACGTACACGATATCCCAAAACATTTGTACTCATTTCAAAACAAAAACCTTTTGAAAAGTCAGACCCTTTAGTTCTGTTTTTTATCTATTCGAACTAGGTTACTAGTGCCATTGTTGTCAACCTGGCTCTGATACCAACTTTGTAACACCCCAAATCCGTAGGACTCGGAGTGCTACTGGGCTAGGATCTCACAATGGATCCTGGCCCTAGCCTGACAACAACTTCACTGAATCTTACAACAAGGCACTGATAGATTAAAACAAACATAAAAACTGATGTATATATATATATACTGATCAAAAGTAATACACAGTACTGCTGAGTACAAAAGTCAAACATAAATCCGTACAATATAAATAACCCAAAACCCACGAGTACGCCCTGTGTACGGAACCCTCAGCAGATCACCCCTCCGGATCACTCTGCAGTTCTCCTAACCTGCAAAGGATCTACAACACGGTATAAAACCGTTAGCTAACCATACACAAATATAAGATAGGCAAGAGCACAACCACACATCATATAAACAATAACACATCAACATGATATCACACATTTACCCGGTTTATTATCTTTATAACGTTAAACACACAGGAGTATATAAATCAGTATATGAAAATAAGTGACACGAGGAATATAATCCTCGCCTCTGCGTGCAATAGCTAGCTGGAGTGGTATCAGCGCACCTTCCCGTATACCGTAAGGAGTGGTATCAGTACCTTTCCCGTATACCAAGTCTAGCTAGCGTACAGAGAACTTCCCAGACTCCACTACGGGATGAAAGGGTAAGTTGTCACAGCCACTACAATGGGCGGTCAATATAACATAGGTCGGTGACCACAATAACACATGCTATAAAACATATAACACACACCACTCAAGCACACATCCAATATAAAGGACAGCTAAGTAAGTCCTATGGACTTACCTCAATCTCAGAAGTATCTCGCTACGAGCAAAACCCAGAAACGTCACTCCAACTGGAGGACAACACAGCCTATACAAGGCACACAGATATATATCACAATCCTATCACACACAAAGGGTCACACCTAGACCCAAGGGATCCATAAGGGATCAATTCCAACTCGTAAACCTCAAAGCCGTAACCGGCATAACTATACCATACTCATCATCATCCGAATCCTAGCATGATACTAGTTCCCTCGTACTAGAAAGGAAAGGAAACTACTTACTATAAGTAGTTCCGGGACAACACGCACCTGCGTGAACTAAGACCGCAGGGGCGGAAGGGGTCACCCGCAGGCGCGGAAGGTAGAAGCCGCAGGGGCGGTGACACAGAACGCAGGCAAGCGCAGGCACGCTGCAACGACGCAGGCGCTGTGGCACGGTAGCCGCGGGGGCGGTGGCTCTTGGCCGCGGGGGCGGCGACAGTGCAGAACGACACTTCGCAGCTTCTCTTCGGCTCTTCACTTGATCAAATTACGTCTTCAATCATCCAAAACCACATACAACATATACATACACGTTCCAACATCAAACTAGGATCAACATACATCTAAACCTAAGGCTAAGAGATGGAATCAAAGAAGAAGAGAAGGAGAAGAACAAGCACTCACCACTACTGAAGGTTATAGGCTGCAGGGAGGATCATCAAACACCAAGGCTGGCTTCCAAGCACAGCAAAACACACACTAGCATCAGCACAAACCACAAGTACACTTCCAAAGCCAACTCCAAGGAAAAAAGAACAAGCTCACAAGGGAAGAAGGATAAGCAAGGTGGACGTAGGTAGCTGGAGAAGTGAAGTGAAGAAGTGAAACCCTTGCTCAGCAAGGTAAGAGAAGGTAAGGTAAGAAGGTAAAGCACGGGTCAAGGAAGTCAACAAAAACCGGCTGCAGCCGCCGTAACCCGCAGGGGCGGATCACAGGGCCGCAGGGCGGGAACCCGGGGGGCCATACGTGCCCGCGGGTGCGGAAAGGCCAATCTCGGCCAAAGCCAATCTCGGCTATGGTCCGATCTCGGTCCGAAAGAAAAGGGCTCTCACACGCCACACCCGCGGTTTCCTGCGTTCCGCCCCTGCGTCCCTTTATCACGCAGGGTGCGTTTTGTCCCGGTTCTACCTAGATTTAGGTAGATCCTTTCCTTTCCTAGTATAAGTTAGTAGCATGCTAGGTACGAGTATGAGGTTAGAATGAGATTGAGTACGGTATCGTTTGTGCCGGGTACGGCTTTGAGGTTTACGAGTTGGAATATGATCCTTATGGATCCCTTCGGTCTAGGTGTGACCCCTGTTATGGATATGAGTGCGATATATGTGTTATACCTTGTTTAGGTTGTGTTGATCTCCAGAGCGGAGCCGTTTGAGTTTGAGTCTGAGACTCCCGAGTTGAGGTAAGTCCATAGGACTTACTTAGCTGCCATCCTTATATTTGGATGTGTGCATGAGTGTTGTGTGTATATGCTTGATAGCCCGTGTTATGATATTGTTATTACCGACCTATGGTCTATTGATTGCCCATTGTAGGGCCGTGACAACTTGTCCTTTCATCCGTTGGGAGTCTGGAGGTTCTCTACGGGCAGGCCAGTATGGTTCAGTGGCCGGGACACCTGTCCACTCCCATAGGGTACACGGGAGGTGGGACCGGATCACCACTCCAGCTGGCACCATTCCCGAGAGGCGAGGGTTTTATATTCCTCGTGTCACATACGTTCATATTGAAGTATTTATTTATATGGGTTGAGTGTTGGACTATGTTTATAAAGATAATAAACCGGTAAATGCGTGATATCATGATGAGGTGTTTAGTACTTTCTGATGTGTGTTTGTGCTCCTGCATCTTCTTATATATGTGTATGGTTAGCTAACGGTTTTATGCCGT
The DNA here is from genome assembly GCA_002319775.1 of Fagopyrum tataricum. Taxonomy (NCBI): domain Eukaryota; kingdom Viridiplantae; phylum Streptophyta; class Magnoliopsida; order Caryophyllales; family Polygonaceae; genus Fagopyrum; species Fagopyrum tataricum. The sequence continues at coordinate 31,693,024 of CM008281.1, read as the reverse complement.
GTTGTAGATACTTTATAGGAGAGCTGCAGAGTGATCCAGAGCGGGCGATCTGCTGAGGGCTCGTACATTGGGGTCGTACTCGTGGGCTACGGGATATTTGACCATGTATATACGTTATGTTTTGTTTGTACGCAGCAGGCGTTGTATAAAACCTTTTGATACTTTTTATACCAATTTTATGTTTTGGTTTTCATCTATTGGTGCCTTGTTGTAAGATTCAGTGAACTTGTTGTCAGGCTAGGGTCAGGATCATTGTGAGATCCTAGCCTAGTAGCATTCGAGTCCTACGGATTCGGGGTGTTACAGTTCAAACATAACCTAAGATGCTCTAATGTGTATGGTGATCATGTATATTGTGCTATTATGGGAAACTTAATAAGTTTCACCTGTTATGTGTAAATATGTGTAATCTCATGCTTGCTGATGTAATTCTTGCATGTTGGGCCTTTCTCATCTGGGCTTGACTTGGTCCGTCTCTACTTGGGTTAATGAAGGCACGTGACTCCTTCACGTGTTTGTTGCCGTCTCCTCTTAACCCTAGTTATATAAGCTCCTTAAGAGAGCTTTCATGGTATTATAGAAGTCCTCGCCGATTCCTTGAGTTCCTCTTCTCCAAGAAGCGAAAGAGAGAAAAGAGAGAAGAAAGAGAGAAAGTGAGAAGTGATCTTGTATGATTCGTGGAAGATCAGATTAAGAATACAAGCTTCACTGGAAGCTTGGTTTTAGTTGCGTCGGCATCATCTGGCTTCTCTATCTTGCTATTCTAGTTTAGTTTCTCTTGTTAGGGTTGTTTTCGGTCTTGATTTGAAGTTTTTGTTACTTGTAATCCTACGTTCTATCTACCTAGTGGATTGGGACGGATTTCCCCTCCTGAAATCCCGCAGAGTAGGGTTTTTAACCCGAACTGCACCAAGTTTTGTGTGTTGGTTTGAATCGTTTATTTTTTTTGCAAGATCACTCTAGATCTGTAGTATTTGTTGAGAATCGTTTCAGTTCTATGTTTATCATTATTAAAAATAATTATAGCAGGTGAAAACGGGTAAACGAGTTGGATGGGTGGATGGATGATGGATCGGGTGACAGATGGATGAAACGTCCACCCGAATCCGACCCGATCCATCACCCGCTTCACCCGTCATCCGCTTTCACCCCGCTTTATACCGGATTTCACCCTTTTATGGTGGATCGGGTTATCGGTGTCCGTCGGGTTCGGATGAAATTGCCATCCCTACTCTCATCCCAAAGAATGATAACCCAGTTTCGACAAAAGACTTCAGGCCGATTAGTCTGTATTCCACAACTTATAAAATAATTGCTAAAATTTTAACTAATAGAATCAAGAATTTCCTCCCAAAATTAATCCACCCTCTTCAGAGTGCCTTCGTTCAAAAAAGAGTAATTCAGGATAATATTCTGATTGCGAATGAAATTTTCTACAGTTTCAGAACAAAAAAGCGAAAGAAGGATATATGACAATTAAATTAGATATGGAAAAGACTTATGATAGAATGGAATGGTCTTTTATTAAAGCAGTTCTCGACAAATTTGGATTTGACCCTAAATTCTGCAAGTGGATCATGGAATGCATATCGACAGTGTCTTACTCCATCCTAATTAATGATAAACCTTCTGAATTAATAACCATCGAAGAGGGCTTCGACAAAGGGGACCCCATTTTCCCTTCGACAGTTGTTTGTGAGTATACAGATGTTTTTTGCTGAGCCGTCCAGAATTTTGGAAATCTTGAATGGGTACTGTGTTATTTCAGGTCAAAAAATTAATCAACAAAAATCCGCTTTCCAAACATCAAATAATGTCGAAAACTCTATCAAACGTCAAATCCAACTGTGTTTAGGTATTCCAAGTTCTAGCAGCCTAGAACAGTACCTTGGATGTCCTATCATTAATGGGAAAGTGAAAAAAAGGATCTTTGAGGATGTTATCACGAAATCTAAACTTCAGCTCTCTAATGGAAGGCCTTGTCCTTATCTCAAGAAGGTAGAACTACTCTTATGAAGGCTAATCTAAACGCCAAACCAACTTTATAATGCAAAGTTTCATGCTTCCGGCCAACATCCCATAAAGAGTTAGACCAGATCAACATGACTTTTTTCTAGAATAAAGGCTCAAATTTCCATCCTCTCATTAGCTGGGATAGAATTTGCCGGCCTCGGAAATTTGGTGGTGTTGGAATTAGGAAAACTGAGGACATGAGCAAAGCACTCCAAATGAAATTGCTATGGAAAATCCTAAACGAACCTAATAACATTTGGGTTAAAATCGTTGAGGAAAAATATTTGAAAGGCTCACTTTTATGGAACTACGAGGCCAACCAGAATACCTCGGAAATTTGGTGGTGTTGGAATTAGGAAAACTGAGGACATGAGCAAAGCACTCCAAATGAAATTGCTATGGAAAATCCTAAACGAACCTAATAACATTTGGGTTAAAATCGTTGAGGAAAGTATTTGAAAGGCTCACTTTTATGGAACTACGAGGCCAACCAGAATACCTCTTGGCAGTGGAAGAAGTTTATGAATCTAAGAGCTGATTTCTACCTTGGATTTAGATAGAATATAGGAGATGGTGGGACGGTGAAGTTCTGTAATGACTGTTGGATTGACAGCAAGCCTCTCAGCAAATTATGTTCTAACCCAAACGTTATCCCTAACGACATTGTCGTCAATCATTTCATCACGAGAATAAATGGGATGTGAGCAAAATTGATAATGAACTAGGAAACTCGTTACCAACTGAAATCATCAAAGCGATCAAATCGTACCAACTCCGAAAACCTTTATACGGGATCGTCTATATTGGGCCCGTCTGAATGTGGGAATTTTACAACGAAATCTGCCTTTAATTTTATCTATGAAAGAAGTAACCTCCCGACTAACGAAAAAGACTGAATTTGGGGTTTGGATCTCCTTCCCAAAGTCAAGAACTTCCTTTGGAAATTATCTATCAATGGACTTCCTACGAAGGAAAACTTGGAAAAGCAAAAAGTTCTTGTCCTATGGTGTGTTGCTTCTGTAATCACCTTGTTGAATCAGCTGACCATTTGTTCTTTAAGTGCCAACTCTTGTTGGATTCTATGTCTAATCATAGGATTAAGTGTGCGGTAAACACTGTTGGTAGAAGTAGAATGAAGTTACTCGAGAGGATTAACTGGTTAAGTTTGAACTTGTCGAGTACTTATTTTAATTTCCTAACAATGACCTGGTGGAACATTTGGACCAATAGGAATCAAAAAAATTTCAGTATTAAAGAACCTCAAAATATTGAACAGAATGTACGGAATCAAATTAAAGACTGACAACAATTCAAAAAAAATCAAAAATACATAAAGAAAAGATAAATAAGCAAAGAAGGAAAACGAATAATATCTGTTGAATAGACCTGAAAAAGATTTCATTAAACTTAATTTTGACGGATCTAAGAAAATGTCAGGAAACTCAGCTTATGGCTTTATCCTTCGTGATCAGGATGCTTTGACAATCTCCCTAGGCTTTGGACAATGTGGCAACATATTTGTTCTGCAAGTTGAAGTGATACGGGGTTAGCCGTCAATTGGCCCGATCTTTCAACACCAAGACTAGCAATGAAGAAAATGAATAAAAAGATGAAAAACTTGAAATAAAAGATGGAGGAATGATCCAATAATTGTGAAGGATCGGTAGATGGATAGATCTGGTCGAACCCTTAAGGCAACCAAGAGCACGATAGGGAAACAAAGGCCTAACACACAACTTGGAATGACTTGAAGAAGCCCTTCGCTATAATCTCACACAGAGGGGAAAGCGATTGTCCCCAAAGCACGAGAAGTCACCCGGAGATGATTGAGAGCACCAACTTGCCAATCCAAGTGACACAACTCAAAACAATGCCAAAGTTGCTGGGCAAACGGAATTTGCTCACACAGCAAGGTGTCTCGATTCCACGACAAGAATATGGTATAGAAGAGAAACAATACTCAAAAGTACTTGTGTTTAATTCATTCAAAGGTAACAAAGGAGGACGTCCTCCGTAGACCTTATATAGGCTAAAGGTGCGTCATCTAGGGTTTCTTACGGGCTATGAGCTTGATCCAAGATCGAGCCCAATCTAGCTTAAAGAGATAAGATCAAATCTCCAAGAGATAAGATCAAATAAAAGGAATTAAAAATAAAATAAACTAATTAAAAGTAAGCCCATCTTTTATTTAAAAGATGTCCAAGAATGGACTTTTAAATAAGAAGCAAGTTGGGCCTAATTTAGCCGAATTATTTCTTCTTCTAATGCAATCCAACGTGCTTTCTATTCATATGGATCAAGTGGATCACGGCCCATTCTCTCTTCCAAGTCTCGGCCATGATCTCGGCTGTCTCTCTCACGTCTCGTCGGATCTTCTTCATGGGGTAACTCGTCTGTTCTTGCTCATAGGCCCATAGGTGCAAGGAGTGAAGTCGAGCTGAGAGATGCTCCTGCATCATTCTCCCTCTCTTGAAAAGGATTCGACCACGAATCCAAAGAGTGTAGTCTGGAGGGAACTCCATAAGAATCTCTGGTCGGAGGGCTGGGATAGGACGTTTCAGTTGGATCTTCGTCTTACTCCTCGTCCTTCATCTCTACATCCTCAGCGTGCGCCTCCTGTGCTTCCTCTCCAGCTATTCTTCCAACTCCTGCTGGGACGTGTTATCCTCCTGCTCTGACTATTCTTCGTCGTCCGTACCTACATAAATGGCCAAAGTACAACATTATTAGTGCTAGGTATGAATTTAACATTAATAAGTCTCAAAGTCTTATCTCGAAGAGGATAGAAATACTCCCTGAGTGTAGCATTACACAGGTGCCGCGTGGGCTCCCTTTTAGGTAGATCGACTTTCACCGTCACCTTTAACTTGAAATTTTTTAGCTTGAATCCCTCAAATTTAATGACAATGTCCAAGTGAGGGTATTCATTAGCCAGATGAGCCTAGTGATATATAGCCAAGGTTTTTGCGAAGGTCATTGATGACGTCGTCAAAACTCTGCAATAGACCGATGTTTTGTATGGACAACCAGATTTCCTTGTATACATAACTATAGGTAGCACATGTGTAAGGGTCAACATCTGAATTTCTAGGAGGACCGTTATTGATGATGATCAATGTCTTCTTTCTCGCGTCCTCCTCCTTACTCTTCTTCTTCTCGTAATACTCAGTAACCTTAGTGGGAGTCATGGGCTTCAGTATGAATTCCTTGCCTTGAAAAGTAAAACAATAGCGGTTTGTTTTTCCTTTATGTGTTACATCTCGGTCATACTCCATGGTCTTCCGAGTAAGATGTGACATGCATGCATGGGTGCAATGTCACATAGAACTGAATCTCGTATGCTCCAATCTTGAATGCGATATTGACCTGCCGATTGATTTTGACTTCTCCACAGTCATTCATCCATCCGAGTTTATAAGGCCGTGGGTGTTGAATAAAAGTCAACTGCAGCTTGCTAACAACTTCCGTACTTACTAGATTACTGCAACTTCCATTGTCAATGATCATGTTACATACCTTTCCTTGAACCAGACAGCGTGTGTGGAACAAGTTCTCTCTTTGATTATCTTCATCGAGAGAAGGTATGATACTCAAAGCTCTCCTAATCACAAAGCAGTCAATAAAATCAGCATTAACAACAGGGTGAGGGGGCACATATATAAACATGTCAATTACTTGCCCTGTGAGCCGTGGAAAACGGCCTCCTATTCAGACTTAGTCGTGTACTTCCCTGTATCATACTCAGCTGGATGCTCAATAAGATCAGTCATGGAATCAATCGCATCAACAGGGGATATCATATGTAAAGATGTGACCAACTCAGCAATGGTCTCATCATCTAAGCATTCAGCAATTGTATCTAGTCCATGTTCCATAATAACATTCTCAGGAGAAGCAGGGTCTATTATACTCAAGGTAAGACAATGATCAAAACGATCTTACTGGAATGAAGGCATAATCCAGTTTCAAATTCTTCTTCCAATTTACTCTTTTCTGCTTCATCCCTTTCAGCTAGCAAGACCGGTCTCTCTTCATCCTCTTCCTCAACATCCGAATCCGACTCGTAATACCCTTTGTCATTGATGAACAATGTCCTTTTGTTGGGACATTCCCGCGCCATGTGACCTCGTCCTTGACACTTGAAACAAGTGATGTCTCTAGCTCTTGTAGAGGAGCTAGAACCACTTCCTTGTGGTGTCGAGGTAGTAGCGTTGCCCGATGTAGAAGCAGTTGTGGGCTGAACCGGGGTCTTGACGTCTCGGATGGGTGTATCTCGGCCGGAATCTCGGCCATTGTCTCGGCCGGAATTTCCTCTCCACGTGGTATTCGGAGATCTCCTGTCCCGACTTCGTAATTTCAGCTTCTTCTCCACTCTTACGGCAAGGTGCAACAAATCTGTCAGGTTAGAATAAGCATACATTCTATTTTGTGAGCCAAGTAAGGATGTAATATCCTAAGATAACGAGCCATAGTAGCTTCCTCCTCTTCCTGCACATCGGCTCGAACTATAGCCATTTTCATGGCTGCATACACCTCTTCTGAGCTCATAAACCTTGCTTAAGGTTCTCCAGTCGCTGGCGCAGATCTCGTCCATGGTAAGGTGGCACGAACCGGGCTCTCATGATAGCCTTCATCTGTTAATTCCCACGTGGTGATGTCTTCATCTAACATTCTCCTTCTCTCCTTTAACAAGTTATTCCACCACATTAAGGCATAACCAGTGAATTCAAGGGCAGCGTATTGTACCTTCTTAGCGTCTGAAACATTATGACAGCTCTAGATCTGTTCTACTTTCCCTCCAGATAAGGTACACATCAACATCACACTTTCCTTCAAATGGGGGTATCTTCACCTTAGCCTTAGAATATACTTCAGTCTCCAGTACTGGATGTTCATCGTCGAAGTCTAACTCTCTCGTAAGCTCGTCTAGGTTGCATGAGTCCCGGATTGGCCCGAAATATGGGCTGACGAGGTGGTGGTGGCTCCATCCGTGGGGGTGCCCTTGCGTTTTGTGCCTCGATAGCATCTAATTTTCCATAACGCGGGCCATCATAGTCTCGAAGTCCGTACCTCGTGGAACTTCGGGTATCTGGTTCTCATATTCCCTTCCTGCAGACATGACTCAAAACAAGCAAACACGTCAAGGTTAGTTAAAGATAAGCTCTTAGACTACCCTCTTCAAGTGTCTCGCTCAGATCCTATCTCTTAAGCTTCGCAACTTCCTCTTAGCCGGTTTGCGAGGATCACTGTGAATCTACAAGAAAAATGTCTCAAGCAATCAATAGGTTAATGCGTTCAGGCAAGAAAAAGGTGAACGAACCAGATCTCAAAGGGAAAAGGCTTTTTATGTGGTGCTAGCTAGAAAAGCAAAACTAATCTCGCTTGCAAAATCCTCAACCAACAAAATCAATAATCTCAAAATAGAAAAGATAATTTGCGGCCTTTTGAAAATTAAAATACAAAAGAAAAAAGGAAAATAAAAGAGAAAAGGAAATAAGAAAAAGGGAAACAAGTAAAAAGGAAAGGGAAGACAAAGGAAACAAGGGAAAAATAAAAGTGAAAAGGGAAAGGGGAAAAAGAAGGAGTGTAATTTATGGTTGCGTTGCAGCGATGTAGGGAGCTCTCAGGAAAGCAAATATATATCAATCACGCTCAAAGGGACACCTGCCAAAACAAAACTTGATCAAAATGCTCTACCGTGGAAACTGAATCACTTAGCTCGTAAGTAACGTCTTTCTTTTTTTTTTGTACGGTCTTTGGCCTTCTTCTTCTTTTCTTTTTTTTTTAACTATGGACTTGCGAGACTAACCACGGGCGGCGGCGGAGCGGCGGGCTGCGGCGGCGGAGCAGCGGGGCGCGGAGCGGCAGGCCGGTGCTGAACTTCATCGGCTCGAATCAGAATTTTTTTTTAAATCTCGGTTAATGAGCCGAGATAGGTCGGGTTGGGCCGGTTTGACAAGGCCGACGGCTAGGGTTGGGGTTAGGGTTTAGCGACGCCGGAGGCGACGGCTAGGGGGTAGGGTTTTAAGGGGGGGCGACAGCTCGGCCGAGATCAGCGGCTGGGGTAGGGTGGCGGCTGGGTAGGGCGGGGGCCGGCGAAGCGGCGGAAAGAGGGCGGCGGGGGCGTTTTTGTGGTGGTGACGGGTGAGATTCCGATCAAAACGAGAAAGATCGAATCTTAGGCAAAAATATGTATTCAAAACAACAATAGGCAACAAAAATCCTTCTTTTCAAGAAATTGAATGCGAAATTGAAAATCGCAGAAAAATAAACGAGAATAGTAGAAACTAACCGTTACGGATTCTGCTCCGGTGACTCTTTTAGTGTAGAACTTCTTTGAAGGATCTTGAAAGATCGATATATTTTTTTGTGTTTTATATGGGACGTGAATATGGTGTTGATGAACCTGAAGCTCTGATACCAATTTGATACGGGGTTAGCCGTCAGTTGGCCGATCTTTCAACACCAAGACTCGCAATGAAGAAAATGAATAAAAAGATGAAAACTTGAAATAAAAGATGGAGGAATGATCCAATGATTGTGAAGGATCGGTAGATGGATAGATCTGGTCGAACCCTTAAGGCAACCAAGTGCACGATAGGGAAACAAAGGCCCTAACACACAACTTGGAATGACTTGAAGAAGCCCTTCGCGCTATAATCTCACACAGAGGGGAAAACGATTGTCCCAAAGAACGAGAAGTCACCCGGAGATGATTGAGAGCACCAACTTGCCAATCCAAGTGACACAACTCAAAACAGTGCCAAAGTTGCTGGGCAAACGGATTCCGCTCACACAGTAAGGTGTCTCGATTCCACGAGAAGAATATGGGATAGAAGAGAAACAATACTCGAAAGTACTTGTGCGTCATCTAGGGTTTCTTACGGGCTATGAGCTTGATCCAAGATCGAGCCCAATCTAGCTTAAAGAGATAAGATCAAATCTCCAGAGAGATAAGATCAAAATAAAAGGAATTAAAATAAAATAAACTAATTAAAAGCAAGCCCATCTTTTATTTAAAAGATGTCCAAGAATGGACTTTTAAATAAGAAGCAAGTTGGGCCTAATTTAGCCCGAATTATTTCTTCTTCCAATGCAATCCAACCTGCTTCTTATTCATATGGATCAAGTGGATCACGGCCCATTCTCTCTTCCAAGTCTCGGCCATGATCTCGGTTGTCTCTCTTCACGTCTCGGTCGGGATCTTTCTTCATTGGTAACTCGTCTCTTCTTGCTCATAGGCCCATAGGTGCAAGGGAGTGAAGTCGAGCTGAGAGATGCTCCTGCATCATGAAGCTTGTGCGCTTAGGGAGGACTTGTTAAGGCATATGATTTAGGGATTAAAAACATTGAGATCGAGCGTGATAATCTCTCGATTATTAATTCGATTAAGCAAACCTGGAAACCCCCTGGGAACTCAATCTTCTTTTGTCTGACATTACTAATATTTTAGTTGGAATCTGTCAGGTTAAAATTAGACATGTCTTCAGAGAGGTCAACGATGTTGCTGATCTGGGTTATTTGGATCAAGCGGCGGCCAGCTCGTCAATGCCTAGGGTTGAGGAGCTCATCCGGAAGGATGCTCTAGGAGGAGAGACTCGAGGAGATGATTCTTCCTAACTGCTTACCTCATATTATCAACAAAAAAAGTCATAAAGTTAATTAAAACAATATTTTCACAAAATTTTAAAACCGACACACCCGCAAGGCGCCACGCGGCCTGTAAGAGCCTTAGTTTTGGGAGTTAGTTTTGGTCTTAGCGCCCCCGCGGTCTGGGAGGCCGCCCTGTGGCTCCCCTGTTGTTCCGCCCCTACGGTTTCCGGCGGCTGCAGCCGGTTTTGTTGACCCTTTGACCCGTGCTTTACCTTACCTTACCTCCTTCGTTCCACCTTGCTGAGCAAGGGTTTCTTCACATTTCCAATCCAGTTTCACGTCCTTCTTGCTTCTTCTTCTTCTCCTTGAGCTTGAGTTGGTTTTTCCCTTGAGTTGGTAGAGTTGGGTGTGTGGTGGTGTGGCTGTTGATGCTAGTGGTGGCTGCTGAGCTTGTGAAGCCAGTTGAGTGTGCTTATGCCTTTGCCTGCCTAGACCTTCTACAGTGGTAAGCTTCTTCCTCCTTGCTTCTTCATCCTTTCTTCTTCCTTGCTCTTCCTTCCTTAGCTTAGGAATAGATGTATTGATTATAGGGTGATGTTGATATGTGTATATTTTATGCTTGTGTATAAATCTGGAAGAGAGTGGAAGTGGTTGATCATGGGAAGAGCTAAAGAGAAGCCGCGAGGTTTTCATTCTGCATTGTCGCGCCCCCGCAGCCGAGAGTCCGGCCCCGCGGTTACCGTGTCACAACGCCTGCGTCGTGCCAGCGGCGTGCCTGCGCTTGCCAGCGTTCCTTGTCACCGCCCCTGCGGATTGTACTTTGCCGTGCCTGCGGTGATCTCCTCCGCCCCTGCGTCCTTAGTTCACGCAGGTGCGTCTTGTCCTGGGACTACCTATAGTTAGGTAGTTCCTTTCCTTTCTAGTGTGAGGAACGTAGTACCATGCTAGGATTCGGATGTTGACGAGTATGTTATGGAATTGCCAGTTAGGGCTTTGAGGTTTACGAGTTGGATATGATCTTTTATGGATTCCTTGGGTCTGGGTGTGATCCTTTCTGTGATAGGAGTTTGATATCTGTGTATGCCTTGTATAGGCCGTGTTATCCTCCAGTTTGGAGTGGACTGAGTTGAGGTTGATCCAGTGAGACGACTACGAGGTTGAGGTAAGTCCGTGGGACTTACTTAGTTGCATTCCTTTATAGGATATTGTGCATAGAGTGGTGTGTTTATATGTTTATAGCATGGTGTTATGATGGTCACCGACCTATGATGTATTGATTGCCCATTGTAGGTGTTGTGATCTTCAACGAGTTACTTCAGAAATAGAGAGAGAGAGAAGACAAACGTTTTGTGGTTTTTGCTGCACAAACCTTGCAGCCAGGGTTTTCAATATACTTTGGTGGATAATGAATACAACCCTAAACCTATCTATTTATAACCATAAATAGATAGAATCCTCTATAAATAGATAGGATTCTATAAATAGATAGAATCATCCGCGGGGCTAAGCCCCCACACTCCCTGTCGCCCGGGCCCATTAATCCATGGGCCCAAAAATATGTTTCCCCTGGCCCATTGTATCAGTATACCTAGATTTATTGTCTTATTATAACAATCTCCACCTAGACAACATAATCTAATACAAAAATTTGGAAACACATATACAACTCAGGATCTTGTCGCCGGATCCTCCTTGTTTCTCTTGACAGGGGGCTTTCTCACTCATCTAACAACGAGTGACATGAACCAAATCCAAGCAATGCTTGAATTTGTCTGCGGTAACCGGTTTGGTCATCATATCAGCTGCATTCTGAGAAGTGTGTACTTTCTCCAGGATGATCTCACCAGAAGCTACTAGCTCTCTAATCTTGTGAAATTTCACATCAATATGTTTAGTCCGAGCATGGTACACCTGATTCTTAGCTAGATATATAGCACTCTGACTATCACAATGTACCTCAACTCCACCTTGCTCAACACTCAGTTCCTCCACAATTCCTCTAATCCACAGAGCCTCCTTAGCTGCCTCTGCTAAAGCCATGTACTCTGCCTCAGTTGTAGACAAGGCTACTACAGACTGCAAAACTGATCTCCAACATATAGGCCCCCCAGCAAGAGTAAAGACATACCCTGTAGTGGACCTCCGGTTGTCAAGATCACCGGCATAGTCTGAATCAACATACCCTACAACTGAAGGATCTCCTTCCTGGCCACCAAACATAATTCCACGGTCAGCAGTACCCCTCAAATACCTGAGTATCCACTTGACGGCCGCCCAGTGTTCTCTCCCAGGATTAGACATATACTTGCTCACTTGGCTAATAGCTTGGGCCAAATCAGGTCTTGTACACACCATAGCATACATCAAGCAACCAACTGCACTTGCATAAGGAACTTTGGACATATCTTTGATTTCTCCATCAGACTTCGGACACTGAGCTGAGGAGAGCTTGAAGTGATTCGCTAGAGGAGTGCTGACAGATTTGGAGTTGGCCATATCGAATCTATCAAGCACTTTCTCAATGTAAGTCTTCTGAGATAACCATAACCTCCCAGAACTTCTCTCCCTGCGAATCTCCATACCAAGGATCTTATTTGCAACACCAAGATCCTTCATGTCAAATTCCTTGCTCAACAAGGTTTTCAACTCAACAACATCATCAATATTCTTTCCAGCAATCAGCATGTCATCAACATATAATAGCAAGTATAAGGGTGATCCATCATCCAAATATTTCACATAAACACAACAATCATACTCACATCTCTGGTAGCCTATCCGAAGCATGTAAGAGTCAAACTTCTTGTACCATTGCCTAGGAGCCTGCTTCAGACCATACAATGACTTTGTCAACTTGCATACAAGTTTCTCCTCTTCCGGCTGGACAAAACCCTCTGGTTGCTCCATGTAGATCTCCTCCTCCAAATCACCATGAAGGAAAGCTGTTTTCACATCCATCTGCTCCAGATGCAAATCCCAGCTAGCTACCAATGCCAACACCAATCTGATAGACGTGTGTCGGACCACAGGAGAAAAAATTTCGTCATAATCAATCCCCTTCTTCTGTGAGTAACCCTTTGCTACTAGTCGTGCCTTGTACCTTATGCCTTCTTTCTCTGAGATGTCTTGTTTCTTCTTGAACACCCATTTGCATCCTATTGCCCTCTTACCTGCTGGAAGAGGAACCAGCTCCCACGTCCTGTTCTTATGGAGAGATTTTCATCTCCTCAGCCATAGCACCTACCCATCCTTTTTCTCCTGACTATGAGTAGCCTCTCGAAAGTTGGATGGATCATCTGTGCCAATGACTAGAGCATAATTAACCATCTCCTCAAAACCATATCTTATAGGGGCCCTTGTGATGCGTTTGCTTCTGCCAGAAACAAGACTCTCAACCTGTTGTTGATCTACATCATGCTCACCACCTGCTGGTGTAGGTGTGCTAGAATCTGAAAGCTCCACCTCCACTGCTGATCTGGATTCAGTCTCTGTAACTGCAGGTTTCCCAACTTCCTTGGCATGTAGAAGCATTGCCTGCTCATCAAATACAACATCTCGACTGATCATCCGTTTCTTTGCAACAGGATCCCAAAACTTGAAACCCTTCACACCTTTCTCATAACCCAGAAAAATGCACTTCTTAGACTTTGCATCCAGCTTTGTTCGCTCATCACCTGGAATCAAACACATATGCTGGACTGCCAAAAATCTTCAAATTTGATAAGTCTAAATCAGAACCAGTCCATACCTCCTCTGAAACCTTCCCGTCAAGAGAAGTCCGGGGTGATCTATTTATCAAATAGACCGCCATGCTCACTGCCTCTGCCCAGAATTGCTTTCTTTTCTAAGACACCGCGCTTTTTCTGCAATGGACCGATTCATCCTCTCAGAAACACCATTCTGTTGTGGTGTCTTCCGCACTGTATAATGTCTCTGAATGCCATGCTCACCACAAAAACTCTGAAACTGAGAATCCGTGTACTCTGTCCATTATCAGATCTCAAATACTTCACTTTCCTCCCTGTCTGATTTTCCACTTCCGCCTTCCATAGCTTGAACTTGCTGAAGACTTCAGATTTATACTTTAGAAAATACACCCAGACCTTCCTTGAATAATCATCAATGAAAGTGACGTAATACCTAGATCCTCCTAGGGACGACACCTGAGTTGGTCCCCACACATCAGAATGCACATAATCAAGAATTCCACCTGTGTTGTGCTGACCTGTCTTAAAAGACACCTTGGATTGTTTTCCCATCACGCAAAACTTGCAGAAGTCGATCTTACAACTCTTCACACCATCCAGGAGACCTCGCTTGTGAAGCTCAATCATCCCCCTTTCGCCAATGTGACCCAGGCGCATATGCCACAAGTTGTGTAATCTGTCTCAGAAGCCACGGCTGCAACTCCACCTTACAACGGTACTCCCTACCAACCGGTAGATATTACCCGATGTAATCTGCCCCTTCATAACTGTCATTGCCCCCTTGCTCACCTTTACACATTCCTTTTCTGTTTTTAAAACAGAACCCTTTTACATGTAAAGTCCCCAAGGAAATCAGATTTTTCTTTAGAGTTGGAATGTGACGCACGTCAATCAATGTTCGAATCACACCATCGTGCATCCTCACCTTTATCTGCCCAATGCCAACAACATCACAAGCCTTGTTGTCTCCTAATCGGACGGAGCCAAAAGTTCCAGACTTTGTACGTCTCAAACCAATCTCTATTTTGGAGTCATGTGAAACGAACATCCCGTATCCATGATCCATACATCTGAGTAGTTGCCTGACGTCACAGAGAGCATATCAGAATCTGCACCATCTGAGTCATCTTTCTACACCACGTTTGCTGATCTTGAAGATTCCTCTGACTTCTTATCTTCGTACTTCTTCTTCCTGGCAGGACAATCACGTTTGAAGTGACCCTCCTCCTTGCAGAAGTAACAAGTTAAGTTTACCTACTTTTTACCCTTGACTTAGACCTGGATTGCTTGTTGCTTCCTTCTTGCTTCTCTTTCGTCCTCCCTCTATCCCGGTTGCTTCTAACATACAACCCTTCGCTTTGAGAACTCTCACTGGTATGTTGTCGTCGTTCGGCTTGTGAAAGCAACGCTGTTGACACGTATCAAGACTTATCTCGTCTTTCCCACACGTCAACGTCATCACCAGATTCTCATATGAAGAGGGTAGAGAACATAGCAAGATCATAGCTTTATCTTCATCTCCAAGTTTTACATCCACCCGAGCCAAATCCCCAATAATTTGATTGAAAATATTCACGTGTTTTACCAAGTCAGAACCTTCCACCATTTTCAACCCATACAATTTTTGTTTGAGATACAATTTGCTAGACAAAGATTTTGACATATACCGTTTCTCCAAATTGCTAGACAAAGATTTGTCAGGCTAGGGTCAGGATCCATTGTGAGATCCTAGCCCAGTAGCACTCCGAGTCCTGCGGATTTGGGGTGTTACACGGCCACGGTGAGATTGTGAAATGGAGGAGTGTAAGTTACATGGGTTAGGTGTTGATCATAGAAAGGATCAAGTATCAATCGGAGAAGAAGCTTATAGAGTATTGCAATGTGTTATGAAGTCTTCTTTGATGAAGAGATCGTTTTCGAGTGGGCGATTCTCGTTTGCTAGGAACTCGAGAGGCGGATTTCGGGTATTCTTGTATGAATGAGAGGAAGGGTTGATCTGTTCTGGATTTGTTCTTTGATTTTGATTTGAGTTTCGATGTCTTTTGTTTGTTCATTTTTGTTATTTGTGTATCAATGTAGTTTAGGTTTAGAATATAGAGATTGTTGTCCAGCATGAGCTCATTAGCTGAAGCAATGGATGATATATACTAGGTGAGTATATTCATTTAACTAGCCGTGTTTTTTTTTTAATTTTTCTTATATTAATCGACTGATTAAAAAGTTTTAACCGAAAATCGAACTGAAACCAATGGTCTAGAGTCTAGACCATCGATTTTAGGGTTATTACCCAAAAACCGAACCTATACCTATTTTCTAAAATTACATACTTAAAAATGAACCTAAATTGTTGATTGTCGGTTCGGTCTTGACAGAAATCACTTAGTGCGATTTGATTAAGTAAATCGAACCTAAATACTCAACCCTAGTTAAACACGTGGAAAGCGCATCCATGAGCAACAATCAAGATTGTCGTGTTGCATCTTAAAATCAGTTATTGACGGTTAAAAGAGTAACTCTGAGCTTATTAAACAAGAAATTTTGCCATTTTATGAATGATGCTGATATATCATGGTCTCACAAATTTGCTTTAATTTGCACAAAACTAATATCAAGATAAAACCCCTTATTTGACCACCCTTAAACCGGTAGTTTTGTTGGCAAATCGCCAATTCTAAACCAAAATTTATGTTCGAGTGAGAATGAGATTAGGCACGCCCGTGATAAAAATAAAACCAGTTGACACTATTTTTATAAGAAGTATTAATCATATTTAGTAAATAAATGTCAATTATGCAAGATTTGAAATTTAATGGTGGATTTGTACAGCATAATCTGAATAAGGTGGTCAAGTGTTATATTTTTAGACGCTAAAAGTACATAAACATATCAATTATGGATTATTTAATGTAAATTTTGAAAAAAAAAAGGTAGCTTTGTGCAAATTCATCAATTAAAAAAAACTAAAAAAAAATTGGGTTGAAGATCCACCGCAAGGGTGGGTAGCCTTAACCGGATGTGTAGAGAAAAGCCGAAGGCAGTTCCCGTCCTGTCAGGGGAGATGCCAACCATCTCTCCTTTCTACGAACACAACCCTATTGGTACTTCTCAACTATATTGGTTATGTTATTCGGAAACAATGGCGATATCGTTAGCCTCGACGCTAAAAAAAATAATTTCAATTCGGTCATAAAAGCCGAAGCTTTTACCCTCAAAACTGGGTTACAAGAGGCAATCAGACTAATTAAAGATCGAATCGGAAATAAACCTGTGTGTAATCAAGGCACTCCAAGGTTTGTGAAGTTGTCCGTGGAAGGTCGAGATGATTATATCCGACTCCAGATTGGATCTTCGCTTCTTTGACGAGATCCGTGTTAGGCATATTTTTAGAGAGAATAACTGTGTTGCTGACCGATTAACCCCATTTGGGAATCTCGACCCCCAACACTAATTTTTTTGAAGATCCCGAACTTCGTATTCTCATCCGCAAGGATGCTTTAGGTTGGACTACCTCTAGGAGGTAGGCCAATCTAACCGCTTTCCATTATCAAAAAAATAAAATAAAAAATAAGCAATAAATATTTGTACACTTTACCTATAATATTATATAATACATTAATAAAATATCTAACCGTATAATAATTTATATTTTGATTTTTCTCCCCCTTATTATACTGATTCATATATTAATAGAAATAGTACATTGGTAGCATGTGGTGTTAAATTAATTGTTATATATAAATTAATTTAAGAAATAACACAATCTCAAATAACAAAAAAGGTGATTGGAAGGGATGGATTTAATTAAGATTTGATTTTAAATATTTTGTTAAATAATTTTGTAATAAATAAACTTAATTAATATTTTGGTGGGATGTAGTTAAATGCTAAAATGATACGTGGCAGTGGGTATTTTTCTGCGTGACACGTGGCAAGGAGTGCTACCCGCACCTTATGCGGGTATTGAATAATATTGGGTTAGCTATATTACTAAGTTATTTTTATATTTTTTATATTTGTTTTGGTTTAAACACATATATAAATGTATTGATAGGTAATTTATCTATTGGTTCCGATAAATAAAACTAGACCAAAGTATTAGATGATATTTATCGGTTTGAAATCGCAACAAACTCGTCATTATTTATTAATCATTTTTGGTTAAAATTGTTTTTGTTATTAAGTAATAAAGTTCTTATTTATTAATCAACGTTAGAATTTAATTGTTGAACAAAAAATAGGATGGAGTGACGTTTAATTCTTGGACAATCAAATTTAAAAGTCATTTTAAAAATGAAAGCCTAAAGATTAAAATTAAGTATATTTGTTCTATTTAACCAAAAAATCAATTAGACTATTCTCTTCTTTAGTTAAGAGAATTTTTTTGAGTAAGTTTACTAGGAACAAAAAGAAATTGTATGAGAATATAGTTTAACTTAATTATTTTAAAAACAATAATTATGAAGTCTAAAATTTAAATATGTACACTAAACAATATATTTAGGCTGTGTTTGGCGGAAAAATCAAAAACCCAAGTGCATCTGTTTTTTAGTGTTTTTTGGGTAGTGTTTGTGTTTTTGTGTTGTTTTGGTTTTGTATAACACTTGTACGTGTTTTGGCACATGTAGTGTTTTTTTACAGAGTGTTTTTTTATCAAAAGACTATTATGCCCTTTAGTTGTTATCGATTTCACAAAACTTACCAAACATATAACCATAACATTATACTATCCTAATTCCAGATTAGGCAATAATCATAATTTGATTATTCTTGATGAACTTAATTTATTTATTCAAGATGATTTCTATGATAATATGTTAGATTGTTTTCAAAAAAAAATGCATAATACATTATTGTCTACTATTTTAATGGAGCACCATTATTATATCTTCAACTGCCAAGCATATTTTACTTCCATCATCTACTACGCTACCATCTTCAAACTCAAACTTCTCAAACATTTTTAAATCTCATCCCTTATATAAGTTATATTTCTATCATGTGTGTTGGAGAATGTACTAACCTTAACGGTACTCGTACTGGTAGTGTTGTCCTCAGTCCACCACGTTAACCGATAACAGACCAGAAGTATCCACGCCCCAAATCCCAAAGCCACTGATCAATGGTAAGCTCTAGTGTGTTTTTCTAGAAGTGTATTGTAGTAAGTCATTTTATTCACATAGAATAAACTCATATTTATATTGCTCCAATATGTCAGTTACATTGAGGAGATTAAGGAATACACGGCTGTGATTAAGGAGAATAATGACTAATTATTTTCGCGTCTTAAAAACAACTAAGACCCCCTTAATATATCAAAGGAATATGTAACAACCAAGAGCCGTTACAAAATAATATGTAACAACCAAGAGCCGTTCAAATTACAATACTCCCACTCGGCTAGAGAACCATTCAAGCCTCCCACTTGGTCACACAACCAAACTCACTACAATAAACAAATTAACACAGTTCATACAGGAAATGGGGTGTGCAACCAAAAAGTAACAAGTAATGTTATATTAAGCTACCATCAAACTAACATAACACTTTCACCATAATAGTGATTCCCTAAGTCATTCAAACAACACCGCAACATACACTGTCCCTTTATGCTATTAACATGTTACAAAGTTATATACTTAATATAACTGCCGGCTGGGCTTAACATGGTGCAGTTGAATTGACCTTCCTTAGACACTAAAGAAAAAATATCTCGACACAACTGCTTTCTTAATATGACCCATTACGCCTCAACTTTCCGGCTTTATGTAATCATACGAAAGTAGCAACATCGTGTTTAGACTTTTTAACACAGCTCTAAGTCAAAAAAGGGCTTCGTACAACAATAGACACTACGGTCCATAGGGCTCACACAGTGACAGAGTGGGAAAAGGTCTGTCACTCCTATAATGGTCGGAAAACACACATAGTATGATATATGTGTCACGACATAGTTCCCACTAAGGGCATGCCACTCTTCTATGTCGTGCGAATAATAGTCTAGATACTACCTAAGTATCTAACCTGAGCCACTTGATTTGACATACTCAATGTCCAATCCCACGCTCGTTGTTCGGTTTTAAGCTCTAGTACAAAAGACATGTATTTCATACTTGACTCTTTGAGAGTCTCATCTTATACATAATAAGGCGACTGTGTAATGAGTCAACTTATTATCTACACATCACAAGTGTAATAATACATTCTCGTACACACAAAGTGTTAATCAAGACTCAATCTCATCTTGCATGCTACTCTAGCATCAAGGCGATTACCTGTGTGACTAGGCCAATCAAGGAGCTTGGTAGCATTCTTACGTGCCAGAAAAATGCAACAAATGCTCATGAACAATTAAAGAAAAAACACTTTTATTCCATAATGCTCAAAACATGTCCATAACACAAACAACATGTCTACGATCAAAACAAAAGAAGATACAACCAAAAACAAAAACCTTCGTAAGCCGAAACATTTAACATGGGCTCGGAACACATCTCTAGCAATAGGTTTAAAGGATCACCAATCATCTCATTAGTCGATATATACTTAATGGCAAATTCCTTATTTTTTATGGCGTTTCGAACAAAATGATAACGCCTCTTAATATGCTTGGTTTTCCTATGAAATTTCGGATCCTGGGCAAATTGGATAGCAGCGGTATTGTCACAATGCATCTCCACAGGCTCATCAACTTTAGGAGTAAGATCAAGATCTTATAAAAAACTCCTTAGCCACATCACCGCTTGGACGGCGAGCCTAACAACGACATACTCTGCTTCCATAGTCGATAAAGCAATGCAGTCTTGCTTCTTATTACACCAGGATATTGCACCACCACCAAGGACAAAAGCGTATCCCGAGGTCGATTTAGACTCGTCTAAATCACCTCCCCAATCAGCATCCGAGTATCCTTTCAAACTCAAGTCCCCTCCTTGAAAAATAGGACTAGGTCACTTGTACCACAAAGGTAACGCAAGATTCTCTTGACTCCTTGCAAGTGCGCAAGACCCGGGTTACTTTGGTAACGACTCACCAAACCAACCGCATAGCAGATGTCAGGCCTAGTACATAACATGGCATACATCAAACTCCCTATTGCACTAGCGTAAGGAACATCGCTCATCTGTTTCTTCTCTAAATCTGTTTTAGGGCATTGATCAAGGCTTAAGAATTGACCTTTATCAATTGGAGTATCAACGGGTTTGGATTTATTCATTCGAATTGCTCCAATACCTTCTTAATATATGTCTCTTGACATAAACAAAGAAGTTTTTTAGGGCGATTTCTCATAATATCTACACCTAGGACAAACCTAGCTTCACCCATACCCTTCATCTTAAAAACAGAGGATAACCATCTTTTGGCAGCGTTGATCATCTCCATGTTGTTACTAGCTAGGAGTATGTCATTAACATATAAGGAGAGAAACATAATCCCTTCTTTAGATTTCATAACATACACACAATGGTCTTCATCAGCCATGTAAAAGCCAAAAGCAGTAATTGCTTCATGGAATCTAAAGTACCATCGCCTAGAAGATTGCTGAAGACCATATATGGATCGCTTAAGACGACACACTTTCTTTTCACCACCTTTTGAAACAAACCCAATAGGTTGATCCATATATATCTCCTCATCAAGTGTTCCATTGAGGAAAGCAGTCTTGACGTCCATTTGGAACAACTCTAAGTCCAAATGGGCGACTAGGGCTAGCAAGAGGCGAATAGAGGCAAATCTCACCACAGGAGAAAATGTCTCATCGTAGTCTACACCCTCATATTGGGTAAAACCTTTCGCCACTAATCGGGTCTTGAACTTATCAATGGACCCATCCGCTTTACGTTTCAACTTGAAAACCCATTTGTTTCCAATTGATCGACGTTTAGGCGGAAGGTCAACGAGTTCCCAAACCTCATTCGTCGACATAGAGTCCATCTCATCCTTCATAGCCTCCATCCATTCTACACTGTGTGGCAAACTCATAGCTTCTTTAAAAAAAAGTAGGCTCATCGATCTCGGAAACGGTGCAAAGAAGTGCTCGCTCTTCAATATCAAAGAAGCGACGAGGAACTCTCCCTCGTGTACTCCTTTGTTCAACAACACCGTTTGCATTACTAGTTGAAGAATCTCTCCCACTATCCTCTGTAGGCGTGGGGTTTGAAACTTGAGGATTAACCTCTTGTTCCATACTTGAAGGTTGAGGACCATCCTCGTTTTCAAGTCGATCTTCATTAGTAGGCAAGCTCTCATCCCTTGGAGTTATAAGACTAATCTCATAATTTATTCCATTGGGCGAGATTGAACTATCTCTAGTGACATTGAGAGTATCAAAATCCTCCCCCTCACCTAGAGATGGTTGTTGTAACTCATACAACTCGAGATCTTTCTTTATTTCACCAATACTTGGGAACTCATCCTCAAGGAAATTGACATTACGAGAATCAACTTCAGTCATGCCACCATTTGGGTGTTCACCATACATCACATATCCTTTGGAAGTGATCCGGATATCTTATGAACACCATTTTGGTAGCTCTTGGACCTAGTTTACCATGTTTATGGGTCAGGTTATGCACATAGCCAGCCGAACCCCATGGACGTAGGTGGTCCAAAGAGGGCTTTCTATTATTCCATAACTCATATGGAGTAAGGGGTACACTCTTACTTGGTACGCAGATTAAGGATGTAGGTTTGCCGTAAGCAATGCATCTCCCCAATAGCTAATAGGTAAGTTGGCTTGAGCCATCATAGACCTAACCATGTCAAGTAAGGTACGATTCCTCCTTTCCGACAACACCATTTTTGTTGAGGAGTATAAGGAATAGTAAGTTGTCTAATTATACCCTTTTCCTCACAAAACCCTTTGAACATATCAGAAAGGTATTCACGACCACGATCAGTTCGAAAAGTCTTAACTTTTCGTTCTAATTGGTTCTCCACTTCAGCTACAAAACGTTTGAACGTATCAAGCGCTTCATAACGATGAGATAACAGATACACGTAACCAAAACGTGAATAGTCATCTATAAATGTGAGAAAATATACAGCACCATGACGAGCCTTTACGTTTAAAGGCCCACAAATGTCAGAATGGATTAAGTCTAAAGGACTTGAAGCTCTAGAAGCCTTACCAAAAGGTTTCTTAGTAGCTTTACCAGCTAGACAAGGCTCACACCTGGGCAACTTAACCCTAGTGAGTTGGTCTAAAAGACCATCTTTAGCTAGTCTATTCATTCGTTCTTGGCCCACATGACCAAGTCTAGCATGCCATTTAACAGATTCAGAATCAATATTAAAACAAGAAACTAAAGCAAATGACGGATTATTATCATAAAAATCATCCAAGTCAAGAACGAAAAAACCATTATTCAAAATACCATGACCAAAAAACATCGCCATGATACAAAATGTCCAAACTATCACTACTAAAGTTAAAAACAAAACCAAGTTTCAACAAACCTAATCACTGAAACTAAACAACTTTGCACCCCGGGTGCATAAAGAGCATCATGAAGAAGCAACTTGTTGCCTCCACGGAGCTTGAGTTGGTATGTTCCAGTTCCAAGGACGTCTTCCTCGCTGCCATTCCCAAGCATGACGGTTTGTGAACCCACCGAAAAAACGGTGAAAATCCAAAAACCCTTCACGATCACGAACTATATGTTTGGTTGCTCCCGAGTCTACAATCCAATTAGGAAGTGTATGAGAAACTAATGCATGAGAACAAACAAATAATTCATGAGTATAGGTGGAAACAAGTACCTTCTTTGGCTCGGGACATTCTCGAGCAAAGTGGCCTTTTATTCCACAATTGTAGCACTTCACACGCGCTAAATTGGTCTCTTTAGGATGGACTTTTGCCTTTTGTTGTTTGTTGACACCACCACGTGGTCCTTGAGTCTGAGCTAGGCGTCGACCCTTTTTGGTCGGCTTAGGCTTCTTATACTTGGACTTACCTTGTACAACAAGCGCAACATTAGAGTGGAGGGCTTTAACGCCTTTTGACGCTCTACCTCCATCTCCACATGTTTTGCAAGTTCAGCGAATGTCTTGATGTTTTCACTGTGAGACATGAGCAATTTGAAATTCTTCCATTCTTTGGTATTAGAAGGAAGAGAGCGAAGCACATTCACTATTTGCTCCTCATCAGGCACATCACGCCCTGCAGCTTTAAGATCACGTACCATGGCACTCATGATTCGCAAGTGTTCGGTCACATTGTGACTAGGATCAATCGTATAATCCATCCACTTCAAGTTTAAGGCACGAAGCCTAGTTGCTGGAGTTTGACCAAACGTGATCTTAAGCTTATCCCACATGTCCTTAGCAGTTAGAAATGTCTCAAACTCACCGATCAAATCATTATGCATGCAAAACAACATAGTAAAGCGTGCAAAACGATCTTTTCGGACCCACTCATCATGGAGTTTCATATCCTTAAGATACTTCTTATCAAGAGGATCTTGTGGCTCAACAGGTTTCATTACGATAGCGGATATGGTTTCTAAAACCTCACGTTCATTAAGAAGATATTGAATCTTCCTATGCCAAATATCATAATTTGTACCATCAAGTTTCTCAAAGGTGGACAAATCACCAATCATATTTTTATCCATCTGTAAGTATATAAATATAATATGAACATTTAGGCACGGTAGATAAGATAAATTACTAAAAACTCTTTCATTTACGTTTCATGTTCGAAAATTTCACTATGCTCATAATCATCACACAAAAACGTAAACTATAAAGTTTCAGAATTTATCTCTCATTATTACAAGAATGTATGATGAAACATATTCAATTGTACATAAAATTAAGCCAAACAAATTAACAATATAACGTCACTAAGACATTAAAATATAATGAAAACAAATTTACATTATTACGATATATATCTTATAAAGTGAAACAGTATTCACAAAAAATGAGTAGCGATATACAAAACTCATTCGTACGTACAAGCATATATTTTGATAAAAAGTAATAGGCAGCGGAAAAAAAAAACAAGAAATATGATAACATATACTGTCACAACTTACAAAAAAAAAAAAACTTTTCTTCTTCTCACCAAGAGAAAAAAAAACGGAAGAGTTTTAAAACTCTATCTCCCTCACAATATTCCAAAAAAAAATATTCCCATTAAAATATCACATAGATCCGCGAGTGTGCCACATAGGCGTTTTCTCAGTTGCTGTCACCGACTAGAAACAATCATAGTCTGACGCACTCAGGCCGATACAAAACCGGTGAAGGCGTTTTACAGCGATGTTCACAAATGGGAATAACTATGTGTGGGTTAGGGATGATCGACGCGTGACATACACGTGTGAAACCTGTACGAGACAAACTCGAAGTCTGGTGTTTAATACACAATAAAGAAAAAACAACTGGATAATCACGGTACAAAACGATAATCGGGACAGAGGCCGAAACACGTTTGGCTCTGATACCACTGTTGGAGAATGTACTAATCTTAACGGTACTCGTACTGGTAGTGTTGTCCTCAGTCCACCACGTTAACCGAGAACAAGATCAGAAGTATCCACGCCCCAAATCCCAAAGCCACTGATCAATGGTAAGCTCTAGTGTGTTTTTCTAGAAGTGTATTGTAGTAAGTCATTTTATTCACATAGAATAAACTCATATTTATATTGCTCCAATATGTCAGTTACATTGAGGAGATTAAGGGATAGACGGCTGTGAATTAAGGAGAATAATGACTAATTATTTCCCGTCTTAATAACAATTAAGACCCCCTTAACTTATCAAAGGAATATGTAACAACCAATAGCCATTACAAAAGAATATGTAACAACCAAGAGCCGTTCAAATTACAATAATGTGAACTCAATCACTTAAGCATGGTGTCCATCATCTTGCTTTAGTATCGATTTAAGTACACCAGGTTTATCTTGGCCCACCTCTTCACAGTTATAGTGAGAGAATCCTCAACAAATTGCAGCAAATGATTGTAAAATTGCACATATCAATAGTTCAATATTTCCCCCTTTTGAGATTGTAACCTAATAACTACTCGGTATTTACAAACCCTAACTTATTTCCCATACACAAATTAAAACCCTAACCTAAAATTTGTGCTCAGTTATTAGATTAGCAAATGCCCAAATTATAAAGTAAACGGGAAAACACAACTGAACTTCAATTGTTCTAAGAGCTATTCAACCAGACCCACAACCAAGCCAAGCTCTTTTAGGCTAGAATTATATGCGCCACCTTGCCTTTCTTAACCAGGCCAAGCTCTCATAAACATACAGTACACGTTGGTCCAATAATAAGACTTGCAAGCCAATAGAGTTGCATATTTGCATCACATATCATCTACCATCTCCAGATTGAAATGATATAGTTTAGCGTGGAAGAGTCAAAGTACTACTCTCAAGTCAAGCCTTCGACTAAAGTGCTTGTTATTCAAAACTTAATTCTTTCAAGCATCGCATAGACTAGAATTTAAAACATGGTATGTCGTTAAAACAAAAATCCATCAGCAAAGATAAGAATTTGTACCTTTGTAGTTCCATATAGCCCGAAAGTAGATCTGAAAGCTACCCAAATTGTCAAGGGACATAAGTTAGGGTTTGTAGACCACCGCCGTTCCACACTATACTATGCCCGGAAGTAGACCAACGGAGTAAAGATCTTCAACGGCGCGCCTCCACCGAAGACGATAGCGTCGGAATCCAGAGGTCGAAGGAGGAAGAGTCGGAAGCGGCGTTAAGGAAGAAGGGAGATCCAAATAAGTGAATAACATGTGAGAGAAGGCATTAATATAGCTGGTAATAGAACGTAAAAATAATGAAAAGTGGGGGCAACAATGTCTTTTTCATATAAAAACACTACTTAAAAACGGAAACCGTTATTTTTTTACGGTTTTAAAAACACTCACCAAAAACTGATACACCAGTGTATCTAGGACGACCAAACAACTATATAAATCTAAAACACTCCTTAACACTAATAAACACTAATAAACACTAATGTTTAGGTCTTGCCAATGTGAGAGCCCTTTTCTTTCGGACCGAGATCGGACCATAGCCGAGTTTGGCTTTTGCCGAGATTGGCCTTACCGCACCCGCGGGCACGTATGCCTCCCCTGCGGGTTCCCGCCCCTGCGGCCCTGTGATCCGCCCCTACGGTTTACGGCGGCTGCAGCCGGTTGTGTTGACTTCCTTGACCCGTGCTTTACCTTCCTCTTCTTTTCTTCTCTTACCTTGCTGAGCAAGGGTTTCATTCCATTTCTCATTCCACTCCAGCCCTCATTACGTCCTTCTTGCTTCTTCATCCCTTCCCTTGATCTTGCTTGAGTTTCTCTTGAAGTTGTGCTTGAGTTTGGTGTTGTTGGTTGTGGTGTGTATGTTGCTGAGCTTTAGAGGCCAGCTGAGAGTTTGTTCTGTACTTCCTTGGGTGATCACAGCAGTGGAGGTGAGCTCCTTGCTTCTCCTTCCTTCCTTTCTTTCTTTTCTTTCTTCCCTTGAGCTTAGGTTTAGATGTATGTTGATCATAGGATGATGTTTGAATGTGTAGTTGTGTATGTGTATGAATCTGGAAGAGTATAAATGTGATTTGATCACGTGAAGAACCGAAGAGAAGCCGCGAAGTTGCCTTCTGCATTGTCGCCGCCCCCGCGGCTACCGTGCCACAGCGCCTGCGTCGTGCTAGCGGCGTGCCTGCGCTTGCCTGCGTTCTGTGTCACCGCCCCTGCGGCTTCTACCTTCCGCGCCTGCGGGTGACCCCTTCCGCTCCTGCGGTCTTAGTTCACGCAGGTGCGTGTTGTCCCGGAACTACTTATAGTCAAGTAGTTTCCTTTCCTTTCTAGTATGAGGGAGCTAGTATCATGCTAGGTATCGGTTTATGACGAGCATGATATAGATATGCCGGTTACGGCTTTGAAGTTTACGAGTTGGAATTGATCCCTTATGGATCCCTTGGGTCTAGGTGTGACCCTTTGTGTATGATAGGATTGTGATATATATATATATATATATATATATATATATATATATATATATATATATGTGTGTGTGCCTTGTATAGGCTGTGTTGTCCTCCAGTTGGAGTGGACGTTTCTGGGATTTGCTCGTAGCGAGATACTTCTGAGATTGAGGTAAGTCCATAGGACTTACTTAGCTGCCATCCTTATATTGGATGTGTGCATGAGTGGTGTTTGTTATATGCTTTATAGCATGCTTCATGTTGGTCACTGACCTATGTTATATTGACCGTCCATTGTAGTGGCTGTGACAACTTACCTTTCATCCCGTAGTGGAGTCTTTGAAGTTCTCTGTACGCTAGCTAGACTTGGTATACGGGAAAGGTACGGATACCACTCCTTATGGTATACGGGAAGGTGCGCTGATACCACTCCAGCTAGCTATTGCACGCAGAGGCGAGGATTATATTCCTCGTGTCACTTATTTTCATATACTGATTTATATACTCCTGTGTGTTTAACGTTATAAAGATAATAAACCGGGTAAATGTGTGATATCATGTTGATGTGTTATTGTTTATATGATGTGTGGTTGTGCTCTTGCCTATCTTATATTTGTGTATGGTTAGCTAACGGTTTTATACCGTGTTGTAGATCCTTTGTAGGTTAGGAGAACTGCAGAGTGATCCGGAGGGTTCCGTACACAGGGTGTACTCGTGGGTTTTGGGTTATTTATATTGTACGGATTTATGTTTGACTTTTGTACTCAACAATACTGTGTATTACGTTTGATCAGTATATATATATACATCAGTTTTATGTTTTGTTTTAATCTATCAGTGCCTTGTTGTAAGATTCAGTGAAGTTGTTGTCAGGCTAGGGTCATGATCCATTGTGAGATCCTAGTCCAGTAACACTCCGAGTCCTACGGATTTGAGGTGTTACAACCAAACATACACTTAAGATATATATATCTTTTGATGTATAAATATATAAATGAACATAAAATAAAAATAAGAAAACAAAAAGTTAAAAGTTTGGCCATGTAAATTATTTATTTTTGGTCATTCAAAATTAAAAGTAAAATTGTAATTCTCAAAATCCTCAATTAACAAATAATTAACTTACATACCCGCACAAACTATAAAGTTGGTTAAATTATTGTTTTTCTATCATACATTTCAACTTTTTAAGTATTTATATTAAAATACTTTTAATTTTGTAAGTGAAATGGTTGTGATAACATTTAGTTTTTTTTTTCAAATGTAATTAAAATTCAATTTAATAAAATAAAATTAATGAACTTAGATCATATAGTCTATGTGAGTATATACTAACAATTCTCGTAACAATTCAATTTAAATAAATACAAAGTCCGACGGATAAAATTTATTTTTTAAAAGAATTGAACCATCCGACCCCACCGATCATACTCAACAACAACAACGATCGTGAAGATTCATCAATGAATGCAATAAATATATAACATGGCTATCCGAAAACATCGTCGCCCAAAAACGCATCTTGTAGTGTTACCTTAGCCCTATGGTTGTTGGATTCTCCGATTTTGAACATAGTGTCGTTGTAAATTTAACACGATCAAGGCAAGGTAGGGGGAGAAATCACACAAGATGTAAAAGAAGTTCAAAAGATTAATAGTCTTCCCTCTTTATTTCTGTTACTATTGGAATATCAGTTCAAATTCCAAATAACCAAAAAAAATGAATGATAGGCCGTTTAAAATGTACAATCCATCGAAAAACATCACATATACAAAAGAAATAAGAATAAATTAGAAGAAGATTTCATTGACAGTCTTCTTCAAGTAGTGAGGGAGGAACTGAGATGGTAAAAAACAGGAAAATCAAGGTTAGGAAATAATAGACAATTATGAAAATCTTATCAAATTAAATTTTAAGGATAACAAGAAGATTTTCACATTAAAACTATATGAATAAGGATTTGTTTATTGATTAATAAATAATAGATTTACTCTAATAACTAATTAGAATTCAAACTAATTAGCTAAAACCAAGGGATTTTGTTAAGCTGATCGAGTAACCTAATTTTTTTGGTTAGTATTTTAATAAATAAAAAAATTTCAATTAAAGCGGTTTATATTTGATTTGAAATATAAACTTGGTCAATTTTTAAAAAGAAAAAAAAAACACATCAAATAATTAAGGGAAATTCCGAATGATATCACTGTGGTTTGGGGTTTTTCGGATTTTGCCCACAGGTTTTTTTTAGTTCGGATGGTGCCCCTGTGTTTTAATATTTTCCTGAAAGTACCCAATTTAATTTATATTGTAGAGGGATGTTAACTAAAATAATTTTTTTAAAATGAGAAATACTTCTTTTTAAAAAAGGAGATAAAAGAGGCTAAACATTTTGCACATAAGTTTTTTTTTTAAATTCATTTAAGTTGACATCCCTTTGCAATTTATTTGAAGTTGGGCATTTTTCGAAAAATATGAAAACACAAGGGTATCATCCGAACTAAAAAAAACCTGTGGGCAAAATCCGAAATACCCAAACCACAGGGACACCATCCGAAATTTTCCAATAATTAAACTCCGGTTACTAAATTGAATTGCGTCATCTTCACCAACTTCTCTAGAATTTGCTTTGACATATCCTCATCTATTGTTACTAAATCTTCAATTAGTGAGTCACACTGAATTATAATATAATTATTTTGGGTATGATCAAACACACATATTTGTTGATAAAGAGCTTGGTTAAACCTCGTAGCAAGAGAATATGGTGAGTTGCAAATGTAAAAGTTGAAATTACAGTATTTGTCAGGGTTTGATTAAGTCTTTTTCTCACCAAATTTCTCCACCAATATGTTGCGTAGATATTTTCCCTCGTATCATGGCCCTTCTATTGCTCGAATCATCGACATCACATAACTTCATACACATATATATGTATTTAGTTTGTTCAAATCGCAAGAGGAGATTTTCAATTCAACATCGATTGTGGAATAGTATGTTTTCAAATCAACTCGTCACAATAAAAGTAGGGCCATAATTCACGATCGAACTGAAAAAGCCGTAGGATACCTGATTGTTGCTTTGCTTGCATGTAGAGCCTCTACTTCTTCAAGTGGTCATCCGTGCCGGCATTGCATCGTCAACAAATAGAGCATCCTATAACAATGAAAGTGAGGATTTTAAAACAAACCCAAAAGAAATCAAACCAACTAAAATTGTAGCACCCTAATCAATCAAATAATAGAAATGTAACTAAGAGAAATTAATCCAAGAAGTAGCACATATCAAGGTAGAAGAGAAATTTATTAAAAAAACATACAAATATATAGCATGATGAACTAAAAATGCGTCCCAAGACGAAATATCATAAGTACCGCCCCGTCCCGGACCATCACAAGAAAAACTATAACCGAAATCCTTTTTATCTGGCATTAACTTGGAACCACATTCATCTAGAGCACCTTTTACTAAGATCAAAGTAGTTGTAAACCTAGAGCAATAGCATGATGAACTAAAAAGTCTCCGGGACCTATTGTTAAGAATAGTGAGTTAGTATTCTCATTAACAACATTTAACCTGCCAGACAACCAGATGCTTCGACCTGCATTAAATGCCGGGCCTTTTGTTGAAGATAAAAGTACATCGAAGTCATATGAAGTTTTACAATGAGCAGATTGTATCCATTGAGAAAATATGGGTGGATCCAAAATTGACGGGTTAGTGTGAGCATATCCATGCGGTTATGCACTCTTCGAATAGGAATCCATTTTCTGAAAGATCTTGGCTTTCTTGCTTTGGTGGGTCTCTGAGATCCTTTCGATATCCTATGTTGTGTTGAAGGGAAATCTATATGATCCGATCGATTGCGTAAAGCCCACGGTGGCAACAAAACCGGGAAAAGTATACAGAAAAGGCAGAGCTTTTCTATTATATTAGTCTTGATTAGTGATCCCGGCTCAGTGAGTCCTTTCTTCCGTGATGAACTGTTGGCACTAGTCCTACAATTTGTCTTTGTGGACCGAGGGGAAAAGGGGCACGTTGGGAAGAGGATTGTACTATGAGAGAAGCAAGGAGGTCAACCTCTTTCAAATATACAACATGGATTTTGGCAATGCAACGCAGTTCTCATGTCGATCCGAATGAATCATCCTTTCCGCGTATGTAAATCTTTGCCTGGTAGTCAAGAGGATAATAATAAGTCTACTAATAAAGCTAGGAGACTTTCTACTAATAAAGGAGACTTTCCGCGTAGGTTAATCTGGGATTTCAATTAATTTATAGGGTCTTAACAAGAGAAATTCCTATCACTGAAAAAAAAATAGTTAAGTCGAATTACAAACAACTGACAAATCAAAGAAAAATAGGGAAAGAGAAGATTCAAGAGGCTTGTAGTAATACTAAACATAAAAAGGAAGAGCCGACTTGATATTTTGGCAATATCACCACAAAGAAGAACTTTCGTATTTTTAATGCTTCGTATCTTCACTACTGAGAGGAAGAGTAAGATATTTCTATTACATTTACGCTGGCAGCCGTATTTGTGTGTTTATGCTTGAGCTGTACGAGATCAAATTCTCATTTATAGTTCTCAGAGGGGGATTTCCCCGGGTTACCTATCTCAATAAAGTCTATGATTGGTTCGAAGAACGTCTCGAGATTCAGGCGATTGCATATGATATAACTAGTAAATATGTTCCTCCCCATGTCAACGTATTTTATTGTCTAGGTAGGATTACCCTTACTTGTTTTTTAGTACAAGTAGCTACGGGGTTTGCTATAACTTTTTATTATCGTCCAATTGTTACTGATGCGTTTGCTTCTGTTCAATACATAATGACTGAAGCAAATTTCGGTTGGTTAATCCGATCAGTTCATCGGTGGTCGGCAAGCATGATGGCTCTAATGATGATACGACACGTATTTCACGTGTATCTAACCGGTGGGTTTAAAAAAACCTCAAGAATTATACAAATCATACATTTATTAACTTTTTGGCTAAATTCAAGTATAGTTTTTATTAAAAACGGATATTATTAAAATCAGATTCCTATCCGTTTTGTGGGTCATTTACCTATTGTTTTAATGTATATATACATTCAACAAAAGAAAAAAAAAATACACATATAACAAATTACTGTCATCTATATATATATATTCTTGAGCAAGGCTCGGGCACTAAACTAGTACCTTCTACAAATTGATTCATCTTCAACCTTTCTTCCCATCTTCAACGTCCCAATTCGTTCTCCTTGTCGGTGGTGGCCTCGTCGGAACCAACTTCCCCCGCCGCCCTCCTCTATTCTCCATATTCATTGGAGAACTCGTGGTGGTTCATTGGATATTCTGGTCCCATTCCGGACCGAGTAAAAGACCAGGTCGGGCCGGAAAAAAACCGGTCCCCGATCCATGTTTTTTTAAAATAAATTTATCTTATATATTAAAAATATATATATATATATATATATATATATATATATATATATATATATATATCTTGAGTACATATTTCAAAAATATATATTTTTAAATTATTTTTTAATTTTTGCAATTTTTTTAATTTTATTCGATTCTGGTCCGAAACCGGTCCGAAATAGAATAGACTGGAAAAACACGGACCGGAATAGACCGGACCGTAACGGACTAGAATAGACCCCAGTCTATATCCCAGTCCGGATTTTTGAAAAATTTCGGATCGGACCGGATGCACAACCCTACTGGTGAGAAGAAAGAATGTCGACTAACTTCTCATGTGTGTCGTGTTTTGTTTTTTCAGCAAGAGCATGAGTGGAATCGTAATTGATGAGGGAAAATTTATCTCCTTTTAACCTTGCTGATATGAAGTTTTTTTTTTTATTCTTTAACTCTTTTATAATCTCCCCTATAATCTTCATCTTCAACCAAACAACTCCACCAAATTAATCTCTCAAATTTAATCTAAAATAACTTCCATTAATTCCTGTCCAAACATAGTCTAACTTATATCTTTAAAGGGGTTATACCGATCTGGAGCTCGAACTAAACGTAAAATTTGATGTAGATATTTAGGGCCCGTTTGGTTTGAACTCCGGAAACGGAATGGAAACGTATCTAGTCCATATATGTATCCATGTTCATAAAGTTTTTGGGAATCATTACTTGTGGTTTAAAGTAATTGTAGTAAAAATTGATTAGTTTTGATACACAAGGTACCAATGTGACTAGATATATTTCCATTCCGTTTCCGTTTTCAAAGTTACAATGTGACTAGATATATTTCAATTCCATTTCCGTTTTCAAAGTTACAACCAAACGGTTAACTTATTTAGAAAGAGTTCGGATGAAGACATAGCCGAGCTGCTCATACAACAGTCCATTTACATACACATTGTTTCCGAATCTAGCCTAGTTTTTGGAAAATACCTTAATTTTGTGAGATTGCCTAGTTTAATCTTCTGATTTGATCAACTGTTTTCCATCTTTTTCCTCTTAGGTTTCGTTTCTTGGCTCTGATCTTCGTCAAATTTCCGCCTCAAATTCCTTAGATCATCCTCGTGTACCAACCCATTTAGCTGCTTGTTTACTGCATATGATTCAGCTAGTCTCCTCTTGCAATCTTTGCTTGCAAATTCATGGGAAACCACTGAAACATGAACAGAAGATGAAACAAAATGTGGTTAACTGATCAATATAGACATTTAAATCCCAAATTCAACCGAGAGTTGCAAACTCTGGCGATGATATATACCTGGATGTGGATAATCTTTCCCAATTATGCACTTTGCTTTGACTTGAACGCTTTTCGGAGCGGTCCATGGTTCATAGATATACTCCTTTGGCATATCTGATCACAGTCATTAACCAGCATTGAGCAATGAAACAAGAAAACGAACAATGAATCATCAATTTAATATACCTTTCAGAATTGGCAGAAAATGTCTAATGAAATCACCATTTGGATCATACTTCTTGCCAAACGAGATTGGTGAGTAGATTCGGTGGTACTGCAATGTTTAATTGACAAACATCATATATCCATCTAGGAAGTTTTGTTATATGAGTCCAAGTACGCCTTAGACTTGGCTTCAGCTTGTTCACTTACCAAACAAGCTAAGTATGAGCACATGTTAAGTTGAACATGAGCATATCAAAGATGTGTTACTTAACAACCTTAATGATGACTAGATGAGTCAAATCTTACGTAGTCCTGATTAAAATCAATCCACAAATATTTTCTTGACAAAGCCAAAATATGGCTTCAATAAATATTGTACGAATACCTCATAGAAAAATGAAGAACAAGACAGCCAAAGCCAGTTTCCATTGTTTATAGACCAATCTGAATCAATCAAGAGCCTCTCGAAAACATCTCGGCCTCTCTCCCAATGAACAAACTATGAGGAGACAGCTTTTAGAAAGCTGTACTAGAAAATTGTTTAAAATGTGGATAAGGAAATTTGCACACCAGATCACCACGGGTGAGGAAACAAGCAACAGAATGCCTGGCTAAATGGTGCATCCATCCCCATTTTTGAAGCTGCAGAGAAGGATACACTTTCAAGTTATACAATTAAACTTCTGTCACGCAATGCAACTGTATTGTTTAAGGAACAACATCCAAAACTGGACATGGAAGCCTTGCCTGAACCATAATGGCATCAATCCAAGGAAATCCAGTTCTACCATCTCTCCATGCAGCCAGTAGTTCTTCATCTGTATTCCAAGGGATCTGTATTGGGCAGATTTAGCCTAGTTTTGCATAAAAGAGTTCTGAATTTACACTGTAAGATTTTAAGACATAATAATGGTAAAAGTTGCATTTACCTGCTTGCATATCTTGTTATTCTTCATTTGGTCGAAATTTAATGTACCAAAAGCAACAGTGTAAAAGAAATCCCGCCACAACAACTGCAGAGTTCTAAAGTTATTTACTGACGTCTCATAAGTACATTACAGGAAATATGGAAGTCACCAAGCAGCTAGACAGAAAGAACAAACCTGACCGAGAAGCGATACTGGGGGTGAAGTGTGGTTTTTGACACTGTTGTAAACTTCTTTCAGGCATTGATAGAAATATCTGGAAGACAGACAGCCAAACTGCCAAAAAAAGGGAGAAATAGCTGTGAATGCATACAGAGACTATGTCACTTGATGCATTTCCATACTCTTTTGGACTAGTAACTTACCTTCAAATAGGGTGAAAGAACAGTAGTTGCAGGGTTCATAAAAGTAGATGGGTTTCCCTTCGGCTTCTCAAATTTAGCCACCCATTCCTGTAATAAAAGTCGACATATGAATAAAAAAATCTACCTAAGAGTTGTGTTTTAAGCCTGCATTTTATTATGGACCAGCCTCATACCTTGTTCTCCAGGGATTTTTTCAATCTCTTAAGGGCCTCAGATTCGCCACCTTTGAAAGGAGAAGATTCATCCTGTTTAAAGATTCATCTGAATGAGTTTCAAATAGCTTTGAAAGAGGATTCCTCCAAAGAGTAAAAGTTTATGCAATAACAGACGTGTTCATGATCTTCATATCCAAGTTCTGTCAATGTAGGAACATCTGAAATCTTTATCTCTCCAACATTTCCGACTGGTGGTAGGCAAGATATTCCGGTTGACACTGGAGATGATGCCCAAGAGGGTTCCCCAGCAAGCTTTAGAAATGACTGATATGTAACAGGTGGCTTACCCCCATTCTGTATTTGCAAGAAATTATAAGTATAGCCAAAAATCATGGATAAAATTTTCATGTTTAGAAAAACAATGTCAATCAAGCAAAAAATGCAGCTAGATCCTTGTTGTGCATATATGTGTACAAAAAATTACTTATAATATAAAAGCACATTTACTGATAAATTTCTTTCCCATTTTGTTCGTCTTACCTTTCGGATGATATCTTCAGGATTGAAAAGTGTGTGACTCACAGGGGAAAATACCTCAATACCATTATTAGATGCATATTTCTGCAAAAATAAACTCTCGCAGCTTAGATTTAGGCCTCAATTATACAGAATTTGTGTAATTAACACTTCATACCCACATATTTTTGTACAATTAAAACTAAATAGAGGATAAGACCACCTTGACTCTAGCATCCAAAGCTCGATAATATGGATCTGTATCATGCTCGAAGCAAAGGCTTTTCACATCCCACTGCAAGGAACAATCAAAAAAAAAAAAAAGAAGAAGAAAAAAGATGTATAAGAGCAACAAGCAGAGAAAAGTAAATTGCACTATTGATCAATAGCAAGAGAAAACTTCAACAGAGCATCTATGTTTGGGATGATTCAACAAGACAGTAAAGTCAAGCTAAAGAAGAAAAAACCCGAACTTCCATTAATACATTATCAAATAACACACAAGATTCATATGTCTATCTACTGAAAACAGTTTTCGGTTCACGAATTACTTCCGATCCACTGATGATTCAGTTCTACCTCAGAAACACATACCTTTCCCCCACTAAAACAAACCGACATTTCATTCTTATCAAAACAATGCCTAATTATACTCAGATTTCAGTTATAATTACTTTCGACTCATCCAGGAGCGTGATATATGTAGTTTCGCTCTTCGTTACTTGTAATTTAGTCCAAAATTTAAAGAAACTAAACATATTTAATTTCTGAAAACAGTTTCAAGTTCATAAATTACTATCGACTGACAGATTAGATTCTGTGTACCTCGTGCTAACATTACATTTCCATCGTAACAATGCCAAACAATAATTCAAATCTAACTTGCCTCTTGTAGGCAGCGAAAGAGAACCTCACCGGGCTCGCCCTTCAAAATCAGCAAACGCGAACCGATCTTCCTGAGGCTTCCGTCGAGATCCGAAAGGCTTTCAAGCAAGAACCGGATCCGGTTCAACCCGGCCCTGGATGATCCGGGAGAGAGAGCGTTTGGGTCTGGATCCATGAAATGCGGGTCGATTATGAAAAGCGGGTAGACAAAACTGGATCCTTCAGCTGCACGATGGAGGGCCGGGTTGTCGTGGATCCGGAGACCCTTGCGGAACCACAGGAGTGAAACCCGACCCGATTGGAGGTCCATTTTAGGGGTTTGGAGACGGTTAGAGAGAGGAAGAAGAAGACGCATGAAAGAGAGTTTGGAGGGAAATATTCGGGAAAAGGGGACGTTTGAAGGAGTTCAAGAAGTTAGGATTACTGATTTAAATAGCGCCACGTCGTCGTTCTATTTTCCACATACTCATAATAAATAACCTAATATTGAGAGTAATTGAATAAAATTGGCTAACTTTTTAAGTTGTCAAATTTTTGTCCCAAATGGGACGAGTTATGTATGTATCTATAACATCGCACTAGATTCCTATAACTCGTTTGATATGAATGACTTGTCAACACTCGAGATCAAACTGAACTATCAATATTGAGATCGCTCTCAAACGTTTACTGCTTTGCTTATCCTTTTCAGATAACATTCGTAAGTTTTATAACCTTTAATAAGTTAGGATCTCCAAACAAATTCGGAGTGTAAGTTATTAACAATTTAAGGGTGGCTTTGTGTAAATTCGAAATATATATGGATGCTTGGTTCAATCAAGTATGGTGAGAAAAAATATATAATCTAACTAATCCGATCTACTAATTAAAAGATTTGATTCGAAAAATTCAAATTCAAAAAATATCTGTTAATTGATGATCAAAATTCGATTAGACCTTAGAAGATATGAACACCGGATCAAATACGGATATTAGGATTTTTATAAAAAAAACGGATCAAAAAATATCTGGTAATAATTACTCAAATCGAATATCTAAAACGGTTGTTCAATCTATCCATATTCGTGATCTCTCCTTATTTTGCTTAAGTTGTATTTTCACTCTTTCGAATCTAGCTTTCCTCTTGGATTCGTAAGTGACTCAGATTCTTTCACTACTTGTAAAGGCCTCTACCTCCATTTGACCAACAAAACCATTAATTGTTAGCATCATCAACAAATATATTTTTGTCATAAACTTTTTGGCATCATCAACGAACGTAACATGTACTATCAATAATTGTTAACAAAAAAAAATATATAATTTTTCGGACTATCAGAATAACAAGCGTAAAATTTATTATTAACAAGTGTACAATAAATTGTCAATAATATATATATATATATATATATATAATATTTTTTGTAATGTAAACAAATGTAAAATTGAAGATGTAATATCAATTGTGAACAAGTGAAATTGGATTGTTAATAACCAATTGTGTCACTAAAGTTATATTTTTATTGAATCATTTAATTAAATACCTTACGTGCATTGCAAATCAAATCATCAATTGATTAATTTCTATAAATACAACATAGTAAAATAAAAAAATTCAAATCAATTACACTCCGAAACAATAATAACAAAAATCAGCAAGATCTACATAATTAAACTCGATAAAAAGTCGGTAAGAGAATGTTCTGCGTAAGTGAGTGAGTGAAGAGAAGCCTCTCTCATAAATTGACGTGCAGAAATAATTAACATATTTGTAAACACAACGAGATAAGTATAACTAATACCAAATTATGAGCAAACACATCTACTCTAACTCTCTAAGTATAGGTTCATCCGAAAACAATAGCTAGCCATAGCTCAAACCTTTTGTTTGTTGGCTTGCTTAAACACACAAAATTCAAGATTTAGGGCTCATCTAGAGTAGGTTCAATTCATCAAAGAGCTAATATAATAGCACATACACGTACCTGGATCATTTAATGCCATTTTTCGGATTGTAAATCTATTGTAATTTTTCAGAATAATGATTAAAAAACAATATCATAAATCAAACTTTATAAAAAAAATATTTATTAACTCATATACATACTATCGTCAAATAAATCAGTTTTAATATAATTGTTATGTCATTGCTAAATTAGTAAATGAGTTAAATGTCTTTTTTTATGACAAATCATTTATTATATACGACTAATTGTTACATATATAATAAATTTTATAATATTTAAAAATATTAACAAATATCTCAAGAAAAATATTTATGAGACAAATTAGAAAATAAATTTCTTAATTTTAAGCAATAAAGCACTAAAATTATGAAAGCACTATGGTGAATTTTAATTAGCATATTTTCCTTACATACACGACCATAATACTAATTTAAATTAATTAATAAATGTGGTATGTTGATATTTATAAATTATATCTGTATTATCATATTAGGAAATAATAATATCACGTATTTATTAAAAAAAATTTAATTAGATCATTGATTTATATCAATCTTAAGGTTGTTACGGTTTTCACTTCTTACTGTAAGAATGATTCTCACCCGAACCAATTCATATATAGGACCACGTTTAAGTGAAAATCATTCATATAATAGGAGGATGAATATTAAATATTCATAAGATTCTCTCCAATAAAATTGGAGAAATTTACTACCTTTTAATTTAGAAAATGCAATAAATTTAAGTAAGGTTGAATTATTAATTTTGGTACATTGAAAATCACATTACGATATGTAATTAAGAACGGTCGTTAGTGGAGAAATATCGTTGTTTGAAAAATAGATATATGCACGATCATGAGCCTTTGAAAAAGTAGCTAACAAATCGTAGCCTACACAAAGCAAGGTCATTACACATTCTTTTTCTTTTAAAAAAAAACGTTTAGCGTGATCGTGTGATATACATCCATGATGGTTAGCCTATGAAGAAAAATATAACTAACGGTGGTTAGCTTATGAAAAATAAGAATGTTACAGATTCACGATCGTTATCACAATTATAATTTACGTTTTTAATAAATATAAGGAATTATAATTGGTTAATAGGAGACAAAACCTATTAAACAGAGTTCGAATTTTAGAGGATGTTTGACCTTAATAAGAAATAAATAAATAAAGATCTGCATCTAAAATTAATTATTTGTTACCTTATACAACCATATTATAACATATGTTATATAACTTATAAATCATGTTTAGTAATCACATAAATTAATTATAGAGACATGATTAAAACACCATGTCCATCAAAGTTATGGAATTATCACGCAACAAACACAACAAGATACCAAACACAACATAAGCTACAACAATGAAGGTTCACATCTTAAAATTCCCATTTGCATGCCTGGAGTATCGTTTTCTAACAACTAAGTTGGCATACCAAAGCTCACTTAAACGAGAACCAAAAGAGTTGGAGCGTACATTTAAATTTTAACTTAAAATTAGTTTGATAATATAAAGATTAGTTCATCAAACTTATATACTAGTTTACGAGTTTATCTCCACGTACAGTATTTAAAGGCAAGATCTTGATAATCTGCTTGAAATAGTTCGGATCACAAGGGATTCGAATCACACCCTCTTGCCCGTACCCAAACTCGTTTTTCGACAAGTCGAGGAGAGCGACAATGGACGGATGCCCGATAAACAACATCGGAATCAAGAACCTCTCTCCGGCAACACCGTCTTTGAAGCCCACCACAACCGGCACGTATCCCTTGCGTACCCTACCACCTCCGCCGGAGATCCTCACAGATATTGCCGGAGATGAAGAACTCGAATGCACCATTCCCTGTGATTTGAGGAAGTTTTCCGGTTATGATATCGATTAAAGAGATAGATGTTCAAAGGTATTTATAGACAATGTGATCGAGCTAGAAGATGCTTAGCCGCTAGTTTGACTATTTATAAATTAGAATATGGTTATAACAGACTAACAATGTAAAATAAATAAATAAATAATTTTGACGAATTGTATATGCATATTCGAGATGTTGAATGTAACTGAGCAATTAAAATATTAAATGTATGAAATTTGAATATGATACTAAATGCCAATATTTAGGTATTAGTTATTAATACTTCATATTCGTAATCATAACAACTAATTATTAATACATCTTATTTGTAGATTTAGAACGTAAATTATGAATATTTAGAAAATATGAATATTTGGAACGAAAATAAAGATTAGGTATGACTAATATGAATACTTAATCCTTGATAAAGTACAATACAAATTTTTTATTTATTTATGGAATATAATTGTCTTATAAATAATATTCCTAAATTTGTATATATCTATATATCGGTCTACAAGACACCACATATCATTTTTATAATGGTCCATATATAAGTTTTATGATAAAGTGTCACTACTAGAATAGTTGATGATACTGACGGATATTTTTTAAAAGATAAATTTGTTAGAATATATTCCGACGGTACACCTCATTGGTATCGACCATCCGTTGACAAAAATTTCCAACGGAAGCAAGAACTAACGGTCCTAGCCGTTGCTGAAATATCAAAGTGTTAGCATGTTCACAAGCAAATCCATTGGTAACATCCCCGACGATCCAATCCGTTGAATATACTCCAAGTGTCGTTTCCGTTGGAAACATGTTGACGATAAAGTCCGTCGGTAAAACTAAACGGACTAAGCCGTTGGTAACAACCCAACCATTCAATTCGTTGGTATGCTCCTAGTTCTATTTTCTTGGTGAATATAAACGTCAAATTTATGCTTTTAAGTTAAAAGAATTTATTTATAAGATTTTTTTTAACGTTAAAGTATACGGAAGACTCATCATATTTGTTCAACTTGAATTAGGGTGGGTCGAAGCTATCTTTGTTCAAGTTGATTGGTGTATATTTATTTATTTCGGCGACAAAAGTAATATATTATAGTTATCCGAATTGTAAAATTATACTATTGGTGAGGGTTATAGGATACATAGAGAAACGGAGGGGTTCCGGTGATCAATGGTGGAGCTTGTGTTGACAACTAGAGGTTGTAGCTAGGGGAGAGGACATAATAGACATAAGAGTTTTGCATACCTATTGTGACATAATTATTTAATGTTTTCGTTTAATTTTTATAGATTTTATTGGCCTGATAAGGAAATGAGAAATATATAAAAGGAATAAATGGGTAAGTGAGCTCTTATTGTAAACTTGTGTACTTTTAAGGTTCATTATTAATTTGCTTGACAAAATAAGCCCCTTTTATATATTTTTAATGATTAATTGAAAGGGCTAATTTGTAATTTCAATTTTCAGAAGCTCATGTCCAAATCGAACTACACAAGGTCAAACCCAAATCGAGTTACACAAACTAGTATTACACAAGCATAACGTTCGATTTTAAAATTTTTTGTAATTCCCCAAGACCTATTTCGATTTACACAAGTCATCTCAATTTACACAAAACCTATATATTTACACAAACCGTCGTCTCGATTTACACAAGCCCTATCAATTGATTTTTTCACAAGCCATATC
Organism: Fagopyrum tataricum; assembly: GCA_002319775.1. Taxonomy (NCBI): domain Eukaryota; kingdom Viridiplantae; phylum Streptophyta; class Magnoliopsida; order Caryophyllales; family Polygonaceae; genus Fagopyrum; species Fagopyrum tataricum. The sequence continues at coordinate 31,650,534 of CM008281.1, read as the reverse complement.
GATTTATTTTTACACAAGCCCTATCGATTTTTTTTTTACACAAGCCCTATCGATTTCTTTTTTTTACACAAGCCCTATCATTGATTTTTTACACAAGACTCGATTTGCTCGATTTACACAAGGCTCGATTTGCTTGATTTACACGAGGCTATCGATTTACACAAGCCTGTCAATTTTGATTTACAAAAGCCTATCTCTTTCGATTTACGCAAGCCTATCGTTTTCGATATACACATGACTATCGATTTCGATTTACACAAGAAAAAAATAGCCTCGTAAATAAGTTCGAACAAACCTAAAAAGAGTAAATTAAGTCAAAATAAAAAATTATTTATAGTCTAATATATAAAGTCTATGAATTACTCTTCCTACTACCAATTGATTTACGATGAAACTCTACTTGATTTATATGATGTATTTGAATTTAACGTGCATGTATACTCTTTCAACATTGGGAAAAAAACGTTATATTACCCCATCAAAATTCTACAAACTATGTGCTAGTAAGAGAGTGCGCCTTAGATTCTATCTAACAATTACCGTCTTTCTTCTTCGAGTGGCATATCATATCTTATATTTTGCATCCATCTTCTTTTATATATCTACCGTACTCTTTCTTTAAAGAAAATGCTTCATAATATATATATATATATTCTTTGTATTGTTATTCATATACTAAAACCTACCGAACAAAGATATATGATATCAATTCATACTAATATCTTGATATTGATACCTATATTTGATATCGATTAAAGAGATTGATGTTCAAAGATTACTGCGATTTTTTTAATTGAGGTTTGATTGGAAATTGGATGCGTAAATGTCACGGCCCGAGTTTTCGTGACAACGGCGATAAGACAAGCTGCCTTGTCACATGATGCTTTGGGAACGCCCCCTGATAAGGCCAAGGGTCACAACGCTTGATTGAGCTTTCAAAAGTTATAGGAAAATCATTAAAGGTATGGAATTCTCAAAAGGAGGTTCAGACAATGCAAACATACTCGAAAAATGACAGAAGTGTCGAGACACGTCTAGATACCAACATAAGTCTAGAGCCCTGTGGATTCCCGTTTGTTTTGCGAAAATCTTACAAAGTAGTCTAAAAACGTAGGAAATATTAATCTTAAGTTGTTGGGAAAAAAGACTATGGGATTAGCTATAAACAAAAAGAGTTTCGAAACCTTTCCGTAAAAAAAGTGGAGATTATTATAAGGTCACACCTCATCTATATCACCACTAATATAAAACTCTTTCTATCTAAAAAAGCTCTAAATTTTCCTAGTCATCGTTTACAAGTGACCCTTCACGTCACCTCAATAGCTAAACGAGGACAACGACTAAAAGTTATACGGCCGTGAGTTCGAGATTACTTAGCCATGTCACATGTGGGTTCGATCAGAATGTATGCATGGTCACATTCACTTTACGACCAATATGGAAGACTAATCAATATCGTAGGCAAGACAAAAGCCTCATTGCTAAGCTATATACGTTGACAAAGCATATATAAGAATAACTAATCAATGTTGTAACCAAGCTAGCCTCAAAGCTAACAAGACGACGAACTCAAAGTTAAGCTATATACGTTTACTTTATTGTTTTAATTCAAGGAAGAATTAGTCTACCCCTATGCAAGATGATGCGAGTTGATTCCAATATTTTTTAAAACAAACGTGGCTTGATGTATGAGGTATGTCTAGGATATATGTTAGACCGCAAATTTTTGGGTTAAAGTTAGACCGCATAGTCTTAGGTTGAAAAGTGAATAGGTTAACTTCAACGTTTACTTTATTGTGACAAGGGTTGCTCACTAGTTGGTTTAGACAATGAGCTTTTTGTGATGGATAAGGCGGCGCTTAATGCGGCTTCTACTAAGGTGACTAAACATGAGAGAGCTTGTGTATTTATAAGTAATTAAAGTTAACTACATACGACCGTTCATCCAGAAATTTGGGATATTTTATCAAGCAAGTATAGGATATGTTGGTTGTGGAGTGGAGGTAACTTGGAACTTTTTTGTTAATAGAATTTTTAGAAAAGATTTTAGATGTTCCTTTTTGACTAGCTAAGTGATGATATGACATAGTATTATTGAGAAATTTTCAATAATTTTTACAAGATGATTAAAGGTAGAAACGGAATGTCAAAGTAAGATGTATGACTAGTGTTGCATTTGAAAGAAAGGATTTCTTAATAATTTCTGAAAGTTTGGGAGACTTTCAAAACTCTTAATGATTCGTCTATTGATTGTATCACGTTGGGTATTTGTAACACCCCAAATCCGTAAGACTCGAGGTGCTACTGGGCTAAGATCTCACAATGGATCCTGACCATAGCCTGACAACAAGTTCACCGAATCTTACAACAAGACACCAATAGATTAAATACAAAACATCAAACTGTTATAAAAGTATCAAAAGGTTTATACAAATACTGCTGAGTACAACAAAACATAACCATATACATAGTCAAAAGATCCCATCCCACGAAGACGACCCAGTGTACGGAGCCCTCAACGGATCACCCCTCTGGATCACTCTGCAGTTCTCCTAACCTGCAAAGGATCTACAACACGGTATAAACCGTTAGCTAACCATACACATATATAAGAGATGCAGAGCGCAAACACACATCAAAGAATACTAAACACATCAACATGATATCACACTTTTACCCGGTTCATTATCTTTATAAAGTCCAACACTCAACTCATATATATATATCAATATAAACATATGTGACACGAGGAATATATAATCCTCGCCTCTGGGTCCAATAGCCAGCTGGAATGGTGCCTGGAACACCTCCCCGTGTACCCTAAGGGAATGGAGAGTGCCCGAACCGTTTACCAGGTATGGCCTGCCTACAGAGAGCCTCCCATGTAACACCCCAAATCCATAGGACTCGAGGTGCTACTGGGCTAGGATCTCACAATGGGTCCTGACCCTAGCCTGACAACAAGTTCACTGAATCTTACAACAAGGCACCAATAGATTAAATACAAAACATCAAACTGTTATAAAATTATCAAAAGGTTTATACAAAGTACTGATGAGTACAAATAAAACATAACATAAACATGATCAAAAGATCTCATCCCACGAGGACGACCCAATGTACGGGGCCCTCAGCAGATCACCCTCTCTGGATCACTCCGCAGTTCTCCTAACCTGCAAAGGATCTACAACACGGTATAAAACCGTTAGTTAACCATACACATATATATAGAGAAGCAAGAGCACAATCACACGTTAGGAATAATAAACATATCATCATGTTATCACACATTTACCCGGTTAATTATCTTTATAAAGTCCAACACTCAAATCGTATAAATAATGTATATGAACATATGTGACACGAGGAATATATAATCCTCGCCTCTGGGGAATAGTGTCAGCTGGAGTGGTGATACGGTCACCGTCCCCGTATACCCTATGGGAGTGGAGAAAGCCCGTCCCACAATCCAAGTCTGACCTGCCCGCAGAAAACCTCCAAACTCCCGGCGGGATGAAAGGACAAGTTGTCACGGCCCTACAATAGGCACTCACTAGACCATAGGTCGGTAATAATCATAACACATGCAATAAAGCAGATAACACACACACCACTCATGCACACATCCAATACAAGGATGATAGATAAGTAAGTCCTATGGACTTACCTCAATCTCGGAAGTCTCAAATCCAATCGGCTCCAACTTTGGAGATCAACACTGCCTAACAACAAGGCATAATCATATATCAAACTCATATCCAACACAGGGGTCACACCTAGACTCAAAGGATCCATAAGGATCATAACCTAACTTATAAACCTCAAAGCCATAACCGGCATAAACGATAACGTACTCAACATCATTCTAACCTCATACAATACCTAGCATGCTACTAACCCGCTCCTACTAGGAAAGGAAAGGATCTACCTAACTCTAGGTAGATCCGGGACACGACGCACCTGCGTGACAAAGAGACGCAGGGGCGGAGCAAGCAATCCGCGGGCGCGGCAAGACTCAGCCGCAGGCAACGCAGGCACGGCGCTGGGACAATGGCCGCGGGTGCGGCGACAAGGTACCCGCAGGGGCGCTTTGCTGGACCGCGGGGGCGGCGACAGTGTAGAAGATGATCCCGCGGTTCTTCTTTCACTCTTCACGTGATCAATTCACGTCTTCTTTCATCCAAAGTTACACATATACATACACATACATAAACCAACATCAATCTATATCCAATCATCTAATCCTAAGCTAAGGAAGATGGAATCAAAGAAATGAAGAAGAGAAAGAGAAGATCACTCACCACACCCGTGGTCCTAGGCTGCAGGGAAGATCAACACTCACAACAACTGGCTTCCAAGCTCAGCATACAAACCACTAGCATCAACATCAACAACCACCACAACAACTCTCTTACAAACTCAAGGGAAAACCAAGCACAAGATCAAGAAGGAGAAGGAGAAGGTGAAGGAAGAAGGACGTGAGCAACCGAGGAAGAGAAGTGAAGAAGAAACCCTTGACCAGCCAAGCGAAAGAATAAGAAGAAGAAAGGGTAAAGCATGGGTCAAGGAGTCAACAAAAACGGCTGCAACCGCAGGAAATCGCAGGGCGGTTTCCTGAGCCGCGGTGGCGGGAACCCGCAGGGGCAGCACGCAAGCCCGCGGGTGCGGCTAGGCTAAAGCTTGGCCAAAGCCAAAACTCGGTCCGAAAGACTAAGTCTCTTACATCTCTCCCCCCTAAAAACAAGTTTCGTCCCGAAACTTGTACAAACCCAGAAACTACTCGGACTCAGAAGCCGAGGTACAACTCTCTCTACCGGAGGAATCGCCTCTCCGCTCATGGTATCAACCTATACCGCTCTATAACCTCAAGCACGGGCATGGAGGAACTCATCATCTCCAACTGTAAGATCACTATACTATCCAGGCATAGAGTAAAAACACCTCTAGCAAAAACCTCATCACATAACCAAGGGCATAGAGGGAAAAACATCTCCAGCAATACTATGTCCACCAAAGTAGCATGGAGGAAAGAACCATCTCCAGCTAAACCTATCACATCACAATAGCATAGAGGAAAGAACCATCTCTAGCTATAAACAATCGCACTAGCACAACAGGATCTAATAAGATCATAATCACATCATAGCTAGCACGAAAATAAACACATCATAGCATATAAGCATATATGCACACAATACTCACCAAGGGGTAGTACTAAGATCTACTCGGCGATCCTACTGGTGCATCTAACTCGGCATAGAACTCTGGATAGTTCCTCTGGACACTATCCTCAGTCTCCCATGTAGTCTCATCAGGTCCTCGTCTCGACCATTGTATCCTCAGCATAGGAATGTCCTTCGAACGCAGGCGTCTCATACCTCGTTCCAGGACTGCAATAGGATGCTCAACAAAAGTGTGGTCCGGCTCAACCACCAAATCATCATAACTCACGATGTGTCTCAGATCTGGTGTGTACTCCCTCAACTGAGACACATGAAATACAGGGTGAACACCTTCTAATCTCGGAGGCAAAGCTAACCTGTAGGCTGCGCTCCCAACCCGATCCAAAATCTCGAACGGTCCGACATATCGGGGGATCAACTTCCCCTTAATGCCAAAACGCCTTACACCTCGTGTCGGGGACACTCTCAGACACACATGGGCTCCAATTCTGAACTCTAGAGGTCTACGCCTCCTATCAGCATACGACTTCTGACGGCTCTAGGCAGTCAGCATCCGCTCTCGAATCAATGCTACTCGAGCCATATCATCCTCAATCTGATCAGGTGCCAAACCACTAACACTACTCTGCTCATCCCAGCATAACGGAGTACGACATCTCTGTCCATACAGTGCCTCATGTGGGGCCATCCCAATAGATGCATGCCAGCTATTGTTGTGTGAGATTTCAACAAGTGGGAGATGATCCGTTCACAATTGTCCCCAATCCAACACACAAGCTCGCAGCATATCCTCCAACGTCTGAATGGTCCTCTCAGACTGACCATCTGTCTGAGGATAAAACGCAGTCGTAAAGTGTAAACTCATCCCCAGTGCAGTCTGAATCTGCTGCCAGAACCTCGAGGTAAATCGTCCATCTCTGTCAGAGACGATCGTCCTTGGTACACCATGAAGTCTCACTATCTGCCTAGTGTACTTCTCAGCTAATCTGCTCACCGGCCACGTCTCCCTAATAGGAATGAAACGTGCCGTCTTCGTCAATCTGTCCACTATAACCCAGATGGCATCAAAACTCCGGCTCAGCTTCAGTCCAGTCACAAAGTCCATGGTGACGTCCTTCCACTTCCTCTGCGGAACAGGAAGTGGATGGAGCTCACATTCAGGTCTGAAATGTTGAATCTTGACCTGCTGGCAGGTCGCACACTGTGTCACAAATCTGGCCACATCGGGCTTCAGCCCTTCCCACCAATATAAACGTCTCAAATCCTTATACATCTTACTCGTACCTGGATGTACCGAGTAAGGTGTACAGTGAGCCTCCTGTAAAATCCTCTGTCTCAGATCTGCATCAGCAGGTACACAGACGCGACCACGGCGTCTCAATACTCCATTTGCTCCCAGAAGAAACTGTGGTGCCTCATCCCGAGACATCCGTTCTCTGATCCTCATCAAGGTCGGGCAGGTCTCCTGCTTTTGTTGGATCTCACCCAACAGATCAGGTAAAACCTCTAAAGTTCTCAGCGGGCATCCTCATTAGGAACTGGATGTCCAACTCTAACCAGATCAGATCCCTCTGTAACTGTTGCTGAACTGTCATCCTCAAAATCGCCTACTCTCGAGGCGTCTTCCTGCTCAGGGCGTCGGCGACAACGTTCGCCTTCCCTGGATGATACAGAATCTCCAGATCAAAATCCTTAATCAGCTCGAGCCACCTACGCTGGCGGTTATTCAATTCCCACTGCGTGAAAATGTATTTCAGACTCCGATGGTCTGTGAAGATCTGACATGTAACACCATATAGGTAATGTCTCCAGATCTTCAGTGCATGAACTACCGCTGCCAATTCCAAATCATGAGTCGGGTAGTTCTTCTCATACGTCTTCAACTGTCGAGACGCATATGCAATCACTCTGCCTCGCTGCATCAACATACATCCCAAGCCTAGCTTGGATGCATCACTGTGTACCACAAAATCCTCAATACCCTCTGGCTGTGCCAAGATAAGAGCAGAAGTCAGACGTCTCTTCAGCTCCTCAAAACTCTGCATACACTGATCAGACCACACAAATCTGGTTGTCTTCCTCAGCAGGCTCGTCAGTGGACGGGCAATCACAGAAAATCCCTCCACGAAGCGTCTGTAATAACCGGCTAGGCCAAGGAACCTACGTACTTCCTTGACGCTCGTCGGTGTAGTCCAAGCTGCTACAACCTCTATCTTCGCTGGATCCACCTTGATCCCTTCAGTTGAAACCACCTGACCCAGGAATGCTACCCTTGGCGTCCAAAACTCACACTTAGAGAACTTAGCATAAAGTTCTCTATCTCGTAAAACCTGCAATACAGTCCTTAGATGTCATGCATGCTCCTCTCCACTGCGAGAATATACCAGAATATCATCAATGAAAACCACCACAACTGATCTAGGAAGTTGATGAAGATATTGTTCATCAACTCCATAAAAACTGCTGGGGCATTCGTAAGCCCAAATGGCATCACTACAAACTCGTAGTGGCCATATCTGGTCCGGAATGTTGTCTTGTGCACATCCTTCTCTCTCACCCTCAGCCGGTGATATCCTGAGCGCAGGTCAATCCTGGAGAATACAGTCGCTCCCTGAAGCTGGTCTAACAAATCATCAATACGAGGCAATGGATACTTGTTCTTGATGGTTACCTTGTTCAGCTCTCTGTAATCTATACACAGCCTCAACGATCCGTCCTTCTTCCGTACTAAGGGGACATGTGCTCCCCATGGGGACACGCTAGGGCGAATGAAACCCTTCTCGGCCAACTCCTCGAGTTGCTTCTTCAACTCTAACATCTCAACAGGCGTCATCTGATATGGGGCCTTCGAGATCGGTCTTGTACCAGGCTTTAACTCAATGTCAAAGTCCACACTCCTTTGAGGCGGCAAACTGGACGGCTCAGCAAACACATCAGTAAACTCACATACCACTGGGATGTCCTCTACTGCCGGACTCTCCCCCTCCTTCATGGCATAACACCAGAAGGCCTCAAAACCCTGTGCAATCAGTCTCGCAGCCCGTATCACACTGATAACCATGCCAGATTTTCCAAGGTCCCAACCTCGGAAAACCACTATCTGTTATATCTCGGTAGAGAGGGTAACAGTCCTCCTACCTACATCTAAGACTGCAGAATGTCTATCCATCCAATACATACCTAGTATGACTTCTTCATGCACTAATGGCATGACAAAGAAGTCAACACGTAGCACACGGATCCCTACCGAAATGGGACAAAACATAGATCTCATGGGTACCTCTGACCCTACTACCATCATGTAACTCCATACTAAAGGGTATCCTCTTGTCATAATTAAACTCAAATACTCAACATATACATCGGATACAAATGAAGACATAGCTCACATATCAAATAAAACTCTAACAGGTAAACCATGGATCAGAATGGTACCTGTAGCAGTCGGTGCAGCTGGCTCCTCTGCACTCCTCAGCTCAAAGACTCGACCCTGTGGTCCTCTGATGTCCGTGGTATTCCCACCACGACCTCTGCCTCTACTCGGCCCAAGAACAGATCCTTGAGTTGTAGGGCGATTTGGGACTCTCTGTTGCCCCTGCATTTGCTGCTGCTGAGGTGGCCTCTGTCCACCTCCCGCTCCATTGGTAGGAGAAGAACCCTTCTGAGATGAAGCTCCGCCCTATCGGCATAAAACAGCCTTATGACCTGATCGGCTTCAAGTGTAACACATCACTGTCCGCCTCGGGCACTCTGGCCACATATGTCCATAATTACCACAGTTGTAACACTGTGGTTTCTTATCTGCAACTGGTGCAGATAAAGGATGACTCGGGCAGCTCTGGCCTCGCCCTGAACCAGCAACTCCACCAGTATCCTGTTGGGATAAATCTTTGCCCCGTTTACAAAAAATGGCTCTGTGACCTTGTCTGCCACAAGTAAAGCAAGTCACCAACGGCCTTGGACACGCTGGTCGTATATGTCCAGGTTCCTCACAGTTATAACATCGTCGACCCGTAGTTGCAACCTGTGTAGATGCGGGGTAACTTGGGCGTCCCTGATTTAGTTCAAAACCAACAACTCCATCAGCACCACTAGTTTGTCCAGTTCGTTGTCTCTTCCCAAACCTTCTATGCTCCTCTGAAACTTGAGTAATCTCGGCAACATCTGTCGGTATAACTGGCACCTGAGTAATTCTATGAAATCCTTCAAACGATTCCCTAAATGCTGGCAGATCCGGGGTACAACTACCCGCTCTGGCAGCCTCCTCCACTTGTCTAATGTATGCGCGGAAATCTGGTCCCCTCATAATGACATAACCCGAGTCATCAGACTGGACTCATGGTGGTGTATATCTCCCAACTATACCGTTCCTAGTCTCAGGAACGACACTTTCAGCAGCAACCTCCTGAACCTCCTCCGCTGCAGATGGATCATCAGCCGGAATCTGACTTTGTCCTACATCTACTGGAGGAAGAGGGAATTTATCCCTACCTCGTCCATCTGCAGATACAACTCTAGTCTGAGCCATCTGCAGAACAAGTACACTTAACCTATTAGGCTATATATATGCCATATGTATATACCAAATCAATCACAACAAAATATCTATATATATATATACTATCGAGATCTACAGAGGGGCGATGACTCACGTACACGATATCCCAAAACATTTTATACTCATTTCAAAACCAAAACCTTTTGAAAAGTCAGACCCCTTTCGGGTTCTGTTTATTTATCTATTCGAACTTTATTGCAGATTACTAGTGCCATTGTTGTCAACTTGGGCTCTGATACCAACTTTGTAACACCCCAAATCCGTAGGACTCGAGGTGCTACTGGGCTAGGATCTCACAATGGGTCCTGACCCTAGCCTGACAACAAGTTCACTGAACCTTACAACAAGGCACCAATAGATTAAATACTAAACATCAAACTGTTATAATAGTATCAAAAGGTTTATACAAAGTACTACTGAGTACAAATAAAACATAACATAAACATGATCAAAAGATCCCATCCCATGAGGATGACACAGTTTACGGAGCCCTCAGCAGATCACCCTCTTTGGATCACTCCGCAGTTCTCCTAAACTGCAAAGGATCTACAACACGGTATAAAACCGTTAGCTAACCATGCACATATATATAGAGAAGCAAGAGAACAATCACACGTTAGGAATAATAAACATATCATCATGTTATCACACATTTACCCGGTTAATTATCTTTATAAAGTCCAACACTCAAATCGTATAAATAATGTATATGAACATATGTGACACGAGGAATATATAATCCTCGCCTCTGGGGAATAGTGTCAGCTGGAGTGGTGATACGGTCATCGTCCCCGTATACCCTATGGGAGTGGAGAAAGCCCGTCCCACAATCCAAGTCTGACCTGCCCGCGGAGAACCTCCAGACTCCCGGCGGGATGAAAGGACAAGTTGTCACGGCCCTACAATGGGCAGTCACTAAACCATAGGTCGGTAATAATCATAACGCATGCTATAAAGCAGATAACACACACACCACTCATGCACACATCCAATATAAGGATGGTAGCTAAGTAAGTCCTATGGACTTGTCTCAATCTCGGAAGTCTCAAATCCAATCGGTTCCAACTCTGGAGATCAACACTGCCTAACAACAAGGCATAATCATATATCAAACTCATATCCAACACAGGGGTCACACCTAGACCCAAAGGATCCATAGGGATCATAACCTAACTCATAAACCTCAAAGCCATAACCGGCATATACGATAACGTACTCAACATCATTCTAACCTCATACACATACCTAGCATGCTACTAACCCGCTCCTACTAGGAAAGGAAAGGATCTACCTAACTCTAGGTAGATCCGGGACACGACGCACCTGCGTGACAAAGAGACGCAGGGGCGGAGCAAGCAATCCGCGGGCGCGGCAAGACTCAGCCGCAGGCGCGGTGACAGCGGCCGCAGGCAACGCAGGCACGGCGCAGGCGCTGGGACAATGGCCGCGGGGGCGGTGGATTCTGGCCGCGGGTGCGGCGACAAGGTACCCGCAGGGGCGCTTTGCTGGACCGCGGGGGCGACGACAGTGCAGAAGATGATCCCGCGGTTCTTCTTTCACTCTTCACGTGATTAATTCACGTCTTCTTTCATCCAAAGTTACACATATACATATACATACATAAACCAACATCAATCTATATCCAATCATCTAATCCTAAGCTAAGGAAGATGGAATCAAAGAAAGGAAGAAGAGAAAGAGAAGATCACTCACAACACCTGTGGTCCTAGGCTGCAGGGAAGATCAACACTCACAAAAGCTGGCTTCCAAGCTCAGCATACCAACCACTAGCATCAACATCAACAACCACCACAACAACTCTCGTACAAACTCAAGGATAAACCAAGCACAAGATCAAGAAGGAGAAGGAGAAGAAGAAGGAAGAAGGACGTGAGCAACCGAGGAAGAGAAGTGAAGAAGAAACCCTTGATCAGTCAAGGGAAAGAACAAGAAGAAGAAAGGGTAAAGCACGGGTCAAGGAGTCAACAAAAACGGCTGCAGCCGAAGGAAACCGCAGGGGCGGTTCCCTGAGCCGCGGTGGCGGGAACCCGCAGGGGCGGCACGCAAGCCCGCGGGTGCGGCTAGGCTAAAGCTCGGCCAAAGCCAAAACTCGGTCCGAAAGACTAAGGCTCTTACATCCCAGACTCCCGGCGGGATGAAAGGGCAAGTTATCACGGCCCTGCAATGGGCAAGCAATATACCATAGATCGGTAATAAACCATAACGCATGCTATCAAGCATATACCACACACCACTCATGCACACATCCAATATAGGGATTGCAACTAAGTAAGTCCTACGGACTTACCTTAACCTCGAAATCGTCTCAACTCGATCAACCCTCAAACACGGTCCACTCCAATCAGGAGGACAACACTGCCCAGCAACAAGGCATAACGAAACATACTCGTCAACAGTCTATCCTCAACATATACCTAGCATGCTACTACCGCTCATACTAGGAAAGGAAAGGATCTACCTAACTCTAGGTAGACCCGGGACAAGACGCACCTGCGTGACACAAGAGACGCAGGGGAGGAGCAAGGCAACCCGCAGGCGCTTACAGTATTATACTTTGAGGTCTAAAGTATTTTGGGCCATTTTGTTATTTTGAGAAGAGTTAGGCCATTTTTGTAATGCACCCAAAAGTTTGGGCTAGTCTTATAAATAAATTTCGACCGCTCCATTCTTAATATGGAAGTCTTGCTTGAATTTCATAGAGATGATAATTTGTTAATGAGATGTGTTAATTACCGATTTGACATGGTTTTTGAGCTCTTATACATGAATGGATCATGATGTTGTGATAGCTGAGTTTTCGATGGAATCATGTAATTCTTATAAACTTACTTAGCTAACTTTTATTTTGTTTGATTATGATATGATAGTGATGTGTTTATTAATTTATTAAATATAAAGTTGAGTAGAACGATCACATGGTATTATTAACTCAATTGTATGTATAAGATGGGTCGTGACACCTGAACCACTCCAATCATGGTATACACCATTCCACAATGTAGGTTCAAAGAAAAAACCAACTAAAGTAGAATCAAGTTGCACACTAGGATACCCAAGTCTTTACTCAGCTTCTCGATGATACCAATGTTGCTTGATAAGGTATAAGGTTAACATTGGATCGATTTAAGGATTTTATATCTTTGGCATAAAGGTGGAGTATGACATGTATTATTTATGATATATCACCTTATGAGTTTGACATGGACCGTGTCTGGCAGGATAAAGGAAGTCTGAATTTCTTCAAATTCACTTATTGATAACCAATGATGTATAAGGCCAAAATGAACACAAAAAGAGAACATCGTTTGGTGGTGATGGAGAAGTTGTGTAATAGTTGTTGTCTCGGTTTACATCACATTACGGGTGGTTCATGTGATAACTGAAAATTTTCATTCCGATACCGGTAGCGTTACCGGATTTTTAGTCTAATAAAACCGTAAAATACGGGTCTATGCGAGTTTATGGTAAATTGTAATCAATTGGATCCTTGTTCTTCTTTTCATCGGGCCAAAGGGCCATACGTTGCCTTTCCCTCTTTTGTGTTGGCGCAACTCTTCTTAGCCCACTTTCCTCTTCCTTAGGCTCTAGGAAGTCGGCCGGCCCATGGCCACAAACTTTCCTTGTAAATCCTTTTGTCGTCATTCATGTCTGTTAGAGATGAGTAGAGAAGACCAAAGCAGTACCTTGATTTCGGCCGTACTCCTCGCGTTAACGGTTTTAACCCTTCCTACGATCACACCTATCCTTCACCTCTCCTTCAACGCCGCTCGAAGTTCCTCCTCCACACTACAAGAAGAAGTTGAGTCGTGCTCCTTGTGCTCAGCCTTCATCGTGCTCTTCCCGGACGAAGCAGTCATCCGGGTGACTACCGTGCTATCTTTCTCTTCCAGACGAAGCAGGGATACTTCCCTTCTCCGGCCGTAGGTAGGTAAGTTATCTTCCTCCTTTCGAACCTATCGGTTGACCGGGAACTGTGGTGCTAACCCTCTCATCTTCCAGTCGGGTACCGGGGAACATTGCCGGCAAGTAGGAATGCGGACTGGTGGCGTTCCATCTCCGTTCTTGGGTGTTGCAGTGTGGACAGAGACCGTCGATCACCTGTGAGAAAAATAGTCGAGCTAAGGCGGGACATCTCTTCCGACAACCATAACTAGTGCAAGTACTGATCTTTTGTCTGGGTTTACATTGTACATCTGAAACAAAGGATTAGTTTGTGGTGTTTTATGGGAATCGAACTTGGAACCATGAGATAGCTAGGTGTTGTTGAAATAATTAGCTTCTCACAAGAATCGAACATGGGATCATTGTGCAAGGTTAGAGATGGTTTAAGTTTTGCTATCCGTAGGTATTGAACCCTAGTCTCTAGGCGTTAGAAATTAGTTTCAGAAAATGTAGGTTACAAGAATCGAACTCTTGAACTCGTGTATCACCTTAGTTTGTTTAGAAAAAATCTGGGTTTAGTAGCCGACTTTGGAATCAAAATTTCATTAGAATAATAATCCACAGTTGAAATTTTAATATGTTGTAGATGTATATACGTAGATTATGATATTAAAATTTTAAAAATGGTCCAACGATTGGATTTAGACTTATGATGTTCTGAAGTAGGGTATCGAGTATGGTTTTCGAACTTAGAGGATATTTGGCCAAATGATGGATTTGATAATTCTTTTGGTTAATTTCTTGGATTTTGTATGGCTCTTTTAAGTTGTAGGATGTTATTGGACATTAGTGAAGGTCTTTGATCACTGTGGGAACTTTTCGGAATTTTAGAAAAGTCAGGGGCGTTTTAGTAATTTTTGCAAAAGTTAGATTTTCTCAATCTTTCTTTCCGGAAACTTACTCACTAGTGTAGGAATCCTTCTAGAAGTGTTGTAAGCCTTATAATAATGATTCTAAGACGTTCCTTCTTTACTAGGTAGTTGATAGTGATTGTACGAGCAAACGATAGATAGTCATGGCCGGTCGTCGATCTATTCAGGTAAGTCTTATGGATTTGCTTAGTTAACAAAACTTATATGAGTGTGTATTATAGTAGTGGTGAATGATGGATATTATGAGTACAACTTGAGTAGGACAACGTTATGGTATAAGTAGAACCAAGCGTATGAGAACGGGTCGTGGCATCACTGCCCAACGCTTTCAGGTGACTGTGAGGCTCACTACGACCAGTCCATACCGGTAAACGGTGAGATGCATTGGATCCACTCCGATTGATTTATGGGGACAAAGGAGAGGGTCGAGGGGACCTTCGTGTCACACAATAAGTTGAATTAATAGAAGTGAATCACTTAATGAAAGATAATAATATGATTGAGTGTGAAGCATGCTATGTGTTTTAATTCCGTTTTGCGTGTGTGTGTGCTACTTAGTATTTACTTATATAGTGAATTGTTAGCTAATGGTGTATACTGACGTTTTAGACCTTGCAGGTTAGGTAGCTGTTGAGAGATCCGGAAAGAGGTGGTCGGCCGGGTTTTCATATTTTTTTGTTTGGGATTTCTTTTGGGATTATTGTTGGTGACAAACTCGCGTTCTCTTTTGTTGGATTTTTGTCACTTTTGGACGGCTGACTTTGTTTTCCTTTTTGAGTCATTCTTTTTCAATGTTTTAATCGGTTTTTTATTTGTGCCTTGTTGTAAGATTCAGTTAAATTGTTGTTAAACTAAGGTCGGGACCCATTGTGATGTCCTAACCAATAGCATCCCGGGTTCCCATAATTCGAGGTGTTACATTTCAAGACCCCATGCATGTTTATAACCTAGTCAAGTAAATCCGATTCTTACTCACTATGGGTGGTTCAAGGTGAAGTCATTTATTCATGCATCATTTAGTTGTTAGTTTAAAGCATTTTCATCTTCATATAGTGTAGTTTTGCATACATTTAGAGTAAAAAGTATTAATATTGCATTTACGGTGTATACTTTCGTTGATTTTGTATTTTAGGCATTCGAGGTCAAAAAGATTCATTTTAGTGCAAAAATCAAGTAAAAACGCTGAAGTATGACCTTCAGTATTCCCTAGAGAAGCAGAGATTGAGCATATTGTAAAATACATCTATATCGACTGAGAATCGAAGTTCCGAGATAGATCCATCGTGGAGAAAGAAGAAGAGAATAAACCTTGTTTGCACCAGAAATACGGTTTACATGTATATTAGAGTATACGATTCATGTGTTATTATTATAGGGTTCATGTAAACCTTATAATTTACACATAAACCGAATTGCATCTAATCTTGCTGCACTAAACCGTATTGTACCCCGTATAATGAATTGCACTAGTCGATCCTGAATAGTGTTTTCTTTTATTTCTAGGTTGAGCTTTTTAATCCCGCTTGTAGGAATTTTGTGGGTCATATATACTTAAGGTCGATTTTATGAATAGATGAGAGTTCAAACATGTTGTTACATCTAATACAAACATAGTCCTCGAATTCGACAACCGATTTATTACAATTGGTCATTTCACACTTGCATGTAGGTTTTAGCCTATCACAAGGCTGAAAAACGCTACTAGCCCAGATATAGTGATTTTTCGACTATACTTTCTGAAATTCATTCTGTTTTACAAAAGCAAACACATATGTTTTAGCACTCATTTTTGTTCATGTGGGAGATTTGGAACCATTTATTAAAAAGTGGCACCGGAGTATTTTTTAGGTACTTTCTCGGTGGACTACAACCATAAAACTCGCCGAAAAAGGATGCATTGACTTCGTGCATTCAAAAACTATGAATAGTATATTCATTTTTATAAGATGAAATCTTATTAGACTAAGGGATTAGGATAGTTAAGATGTGAATTCACCCTCATAATTCAGATTTTCATGTTTATTGGGCAGATTGTTATAGATTATGATGAAGATGACCACAATTATAACATTTTTATTATGACCATGTTTATAGGGATTATTGACATATTGATAATATCCTTATTCATCTAACACCAATATATCCAAACATAACATATCTTTCGATACATCTCGTTGTCAAAGCGTATAAAGGAAAAAGAACGTTAAAGACCGAAACTTCTCCATTGACACCGAGTGAGAAAATAATACCATTACATAGATCGGCAACACAACATATAGATAAAAGGAACACTAATAGATTTGTGGCAACGGTAGAACTTGCACGTCGGTAGGTTGACAATAATAGGATTAGAGTTTCAGGATCAGTAGGCTTCGATATTGAGAAGGTTACAAATATAACACTTTTATTGTAACAGGATTACAAGAGAATTGATAAGATCCTTATTCTTATTGCAAAAATATATCCAAATAATAACACATATCTTCCGATAGATTGATCGGCCATTTTAAGTGAAAGATTGTACATCGGATCAAGAGAGTGCATGCATTAGCCTATCTAGTAGCCTTTTAACTCTATAAAAGTGTAGTATAAGAAGCTCATTTTTTCTTATTCAATCAAAGCTTTGATTCTTCATTCGAACATAGAGAATCTAAAGACCGCTTTTGGAGGAATCAACAATGATACTCGAGGAAGAATATCATGTTATAAGCAAGATTGATTGGGAGGTTTGAGGTCGAGATTTAAGGTAACAACTCAACTTATATGTATTTATAGTTGGGTTATAGTGAATTCAAAAAGGGGTTTACGGTAAAAACTAAGTTAAACTTCGCACTATTGACCATCTATGATGTTGATCATTAATGGTCATAATTGATAGATAGCTGGTTAGTGATAACGTTGACTTGTCAAGTAGTAAAAATGTTCCATCTTTTATTTAAAATATAATAATGTATAGTGGAACAAATATATATTATATTTTAAAAAAATAGTTTTCACTATAAGAATATTTTTTCGTAATACATTTTTTTTACTAGAATCTAAATATGTATAAGTCGAGTCTCTTACCTTAATCTCGAGCTCGAACCTTCCAATCAATATTGCTTTATAACATGATACTCTTCCTCGAACATCATTGAAGATTCCTCTAAAAGAGGTTCTTTAGATTTTCCATGTTCGAATGAAGAATATAAGCTTTGATTAAGGAAAATGAGTTCCTCGTAATACCCTTTTATAGAGCTAATTGCTCCTACACGATTGGACGGTTCAGTTTTCAAAATAAAGAAAACAATAATAAGTATTTAGCTCATATATCCTATAATTATATAATTATGACATTAACCTAAGTGTATTACATAAAAGACAATAATATCCAACGATACGATGATAACAATAATAAGTATTTAGCTCATGTAAAGAATGCAACATCATTGGACTATGTGTTTCAATCATATATAAACGCGTTCCTCTTTTGTTAATGAAATTTTGGTCAATAATTGCTATTTTACCGACAAACATTACAAAGATTTATGTGGTTCACCGATATAACATTAGTATCCGAAGTTCGTATTAGACATATTTTCAGATAAATTAATTGTATTGTTAACCGATTGACCCATCTTGAAAACTCGATCTCCAACACCCATTTTTTAAAGACCTAAAACTTCCTGTTCTCGATCATCCGCAAGGATCCTTTATGTTGGACTACCTCTAGGAGATAATCCAATCTAACCGCTTTCTATTTTAAAAAAAAAATTTAACATTAGTATAATTTACAGACATAAAATAAACACTATTGTCACTATGTCGTTTATAGGTTTCGAAATAAGTTACGACACGAACGAACATAGAAGTGGTGTGATTATAAAAAAAATACTTTTTTGTTTCTCAATAATTGTTATTTGAACTCTAAAATATTATTTCATAATATTTGGTTTTATAGGTGTTATTAATACTCAAACTTTCTATAAATATAATTCTAACCACATTTTCATTTATTATTTGTATTTTCAAAACACTATTTCATATACTTTACGTACCCTTTATATCCTACTATTATTTTTATACAAATTTTTTAAAATTATTATGTATTATTAAATCTTTTTATTTTTATTTTTGATTTCTTAATATGTTTATTTTTTACATTAACCACTTCTACTAAAAAGGGGAGTGAGTAGGATTTATGACATATAGGCATGTGATTAAATTCAATATAATTGTCAACTAACATGTCCTAGACTTATTCATGGGATGTCTAACGTGGTATGCATGCTTCCTCATATTATTGGCCGCCATATTTCTCACGCCTAATTTGCCCTAGACTACAGTAATAATTTCCGGCTTTTTTCAGCCCGGGGTTACCTGTTAAAACAGGGTCTGTCAATGAATTATATAAGTCTTGCTTCAAATATCAATCTAAAATTTCATTTTAAATATTAAACTATAAATTTTATATTATACAGTATAAAACTATCCGATATATCAATATATTAAGGTTGATTATAATTTTCATTGTGTTTTTAAGAACAAAAGTAGTATAATTATAGTTATAGTAAATTATTTTTTATAATATATTTACATCTTTCAAAATTTTTGAAAGAGCTTATAGTTTAAATCATCAAAAAGAAATTGATTCAATATTTTATTAAATAAGACAATTTGTTGTGGGTTATATTGTTTAGATTTATTTAAAAGTTTTTTTTCCTTTCCAAAAAACTAGTTTAATACCCGATTATTTGCAAAATCTATGTTATATTTTTATTAATGTTAAGTTTGAGTATATTGGTATTATGTATTGAATATTATTTCATATTTATTTTTTCGAATGTAATATATATATATATATAGGGAGAGAGAGGATTATGTAGGAACTTCTTTTACAGTAGATATTTTTAATCGGTTTATAAAAAAGACGGATCTAATATTTTAGAAAAGCAATGTAGTAATTTAAATTAAAATAGATATTTTTAACATTACATGAGTTTTTTACTTGAAACAACATGAAATTGTACTCTACTTTTTATATGTATATATCTATTGATATTAACTTGTATTCAAAAAAATTTAAAATAACTGAAATATCCCTTAAATTATAAATTGGATAATAATGAAAAAGGCGTTGACAATCCGATTCAAATATACATAAATTTAAAAATAATATATTTTTCTGAGGTCTATTAATAAATTTCATAGATGACGTTACCATATTAATAAATTCTATTAGTGTTACATACCTCTTTTAAACTGGATAATTGTATTATTGTTGAGGTTTATGAGTTGAGATCACTAAGAATTGGTTACAAATAACGATAGGTGACAATTTTGGATTCGCATCGGAATAATTACATTAAAAAAAAACTCAAGATCGACATATATTATATTTTAAAAATAAAAATTATACACATTAAATATAAAATAAATAAAATTATAACACATAATTCAACGTAGCTCAATGCTCGTGAACATTTGAACCTTATCTTGTGTATTGTGTTTGGTTTATACTATTTGCATATATATATTTACATATTTAAATTAAAAAATTAATAAAACGGGCTTCCGAACGGGCTTAACGGTCCGAACGGGCCTGCACCCTCTTTCCCGTACCCGCCCGACGTGCTTGCCGGGCCGGGCTTAGCGCCTTATGCGCCATAACCTCCCGTTTTCACGGGCGGGCTTGTCCAGGTCTAAGTGCATCCGCCCCAAGCTGGGGCGGAAGCAGATTCAGAATCCGCCCTAAGTTGGGGCGGATTCTGAATCTGCATCCGCCCCAGCTTGGGACGGATTCTGAATCTGCTTCCGCCCCAGCTTGGGGCGGATGCAGATTGCGTTTATGTCCCAGATTGCGTCTATTTGAGGAAAGGGGATACCGTGTATAAATTTGTATATTTGTGAACTATTTAATAAAATTTAAATTATTTTAAATAAATTAAATCCAAAATAAATTTAAATTTAAAACAAATAAAAGTCATATAATCTAATTAATGTGGATTTTAGTGAAGATTTTATATTGAAATTGTTATGCAAAATTCTTTACAACATTAAGTAGATAATTAGGTAAATTTAAATAGTTATAATGATTAAAAAATAAAATAAATAATAAAAAATTTATATTACCTTAATAAACATATTTTAGTCATAAGTTGTTTTCCCTTAATTTTACACATGTTTTAGAGTAGAGATCCGAAATTGTCGAACTTACACTTTACTTTATTTTAATTTAATTAGGATGCCTTGAAATATTCACGTGCAATTGGTACCGATTTTTCGTCCAAGTTTGAGCTCCGTGTATATTTTCCAGATAGAGAAAACTTATTGGGTTGGGCTCGGTATATGGCCAACTCAATGAATTTTGCGTTGGTCATAAAAAAATCACAGTTGGATAGAAAGGGAGTTTTGTATCTTACAATTGGCATGTGATAGACACGGAGATGTTAGAAAGTTGAAAGATGTTGATACCGATCATGTTCCAAGTTCTAGTCGGAAGAAGAATTCAAAGAAGTGTAAGTGCAAGTTTGAACTTGAATGGGGCACAACTTGAAGAAGAGAAATGGTCATTGAGGGTTGTATGTGGAGCCCACAACCACATAATTCCGTCGGTTATAAGAGGTCGTGTATATCCAAGACGATTGACCCCCACGCAGGCAAAAAAGGTAGAGCGTGAATTGAGTGTTGGGTTAAAACCGTGTGCGGTTTTATTATCCGTAAAACTTGAAGAAGAGAAATGGTCATTATCCTGCTGCTACTCATGTGAGACATGTATCTCCTCGTGCTCACCACCTAC
The DNA here is from genome assembly GCA_002319775.1 of Fagopyrum tataricum. Lineage (NCBI taxonomy): Eukaryota > Viridiplantae > Streptophyta > Magnoliopsida > Caryophyllales > Polygonaceae > Fagopyrum > Fagopyrum tataricum. The sequence continues at coordinate 31,629,180 of CM008281.1, read as the reverse complement.
AATGTCGTCTAGGTGTGGCTCGTCATCGGCGGAGCCCTCCGTAGTATAACCCGGGCGTAGTGATGATGGTGCCCCAACATCCCCCTAATAGGTTCCTCCTCTGCAACTCCATCAACGGGCACCTCGACCGATGTGGAAGCAAGTCTATCCCATCGAGCTTTAGCAGCTCGACGGGCAGATGCAGTGACAACTCTACTATCGCGCTTCTTCTCGTCTCTAATGTTTTGCATGGCCATTTGATTTTTTTTTTCCAGATAAAATTTTCCATTTTTAAATTTACATATTATATAATTTTAGATATATTTTGTAAAAAAATTATCTTGCCGGAATACACAATTACAACCTAATGTTCATATAAGATCAAATTCCAATTCTTCCTAAACTAACCGAATCGTCCTAAACTAATGTTCATATAAGATCCAATTTCAGTTATTCCTAAACTAACCCAATCGTCCTAATAAATGTTCATACAAGATCCAATTCCAATTATTCCTAAACTAACCAAAATTTCCTAAACTAATGATTTTCGAGCCTAAAATTAAAAAATAAACAACAAAAAATAGATAAAAACGTATAAAACGTACCTTAAACCGTTCTTTGAGTGTTCTTCCAGTCCTAGGAGGAGAATCCAAAACCGCCATGTGTATACGATTATACGGAATAAGAAGAAGAGAAAAAAAAGATGAAAAAGTTGTTCGCCGGAGACGGACGGCGGCGGGGAAGGGCGGCGGCACCGACAGCGGCAATCTGCATTCGCCCCAAGCTGGGGCGGATGCAGATTCAGAATTCGCCCCATGTTGGGGCGGAAGCGGATTCTGAATCTGCATCCGCCCCAGCTTGGGCGGATGCAGATCGCGTTCCGTCGTCGTCCCGTAAGTAAAATATTTGGATGCGAATAACATCACTCTTTTAATTTTTTATAAAAAATCCGTTGATTAGGGACTAAATGGGTGTCAAACCGAAATGTTTTTTTGAAAAACAAAATCAATTGTGATTTGAAATTAATTTCCTATTAAACCGAAATATTTTTTTAAAAAAAAAATTAATTTTAAATGGATAATTTTAATGAAGTGAAGATCATGTTTAGTTATTGTACTTGGTTTTAAAATTAAAAAACTTAAAACTCAATAATATCGAAATTGAATTTAAAACAAATAATTTTACGTGAGTGATAATTTAGTAATATATGGTTATTTAGCTTAGATACCGAAACCTTAAAATGTCACGTCAATAATTCGTAGGCTACTTTAGTGTGTGTATATGTGTGTATATATATATATTTCTTCGAAAAATATTCTTTGATCAATGTTATACACTTGTACGTTCAGGGCTTTCCGTCTGTTGTTATGGAGTCTTCCGAGTTAGGAGCTAGTTGCAGTATGTGGTGGTTCGAGTTGTCAACCTAGAAGGGGTCGTGGACTTGTGATTGATTCATGAGGCTCTTCTTCGAGTCCAAATTTGAGGTGTCCACAGTTGTTCCCCAAGTTTCCTTCATGTGCACTTCCTTCGACGATGAACTTTGTCTCTCCATTTTCCTATGATCGGCTCGTTCTCCTTTCCCTTGAAGATCTCTTTGCTTCCAGGATAACCTATTGTACTTTTGTATATATTGATATGCCTTGAATTGAGATTATCTTTTGTTTGGACCTTTTCTGTTTAACCGGTCTTATACTTGACGTCCAAGTATAAACTTGTCAAGTATAAACATAGGGGTGTGTTCCTATATATATTGTAGGGTTCCCTTTGTCTCCTACTATATGTTAATTTGTTAACCGGGAAAATCTGGAACCTAGTTATCATCCATTTATCCTCTATCTGTATTCTGAAATTCCTCAATAAAATCTCTCTAGAAAGTGGAGGTAGCATTTATTGGGTGAACCACTATAAAATATGTGTGTTGTCTTTCTTGTTCATTGAATTATATTCTTTCTTAGTAATTCCACACAACAAACTGGTATAAGAGTTTTGGGTTCTTTAGTTTTCTGTTATCTAGGAGAAAAATGTCTTCTTTCAACATGAAGATCAACAAGTTCAAAGGGAAGGACAATTTTAGTTTGTGGCATATCAAGATGCGAGCGTTGCTGAAACAACAAGGCCTATGGGTGTTGTTGTCAATGAAGGAATCTGATAAGAAAAAGAGCAATGTTGATGAGATGACCACTTACGAGGATAAGGCGCATTCGACCATCATGTTGTGTCTCGCGAATGATGTATTATGCAAGTTTTCAGATCACGACACCACATCAACACTTTGGTTGAAGTTGGAGAGCCTCTACATGACGAAGTCTTTCACCAACAAGTTGCTTCTGAAGCAACGTCTATTTAGTCTACGAATCCAGGAAGGTACGCAACTTCGTAAGCATTTAGATCAGTTTAACGCAATTCTTCTAGATTTATGTAATATTGATATTAAGATTGAGGACAAGAATGTTGCGTTGATTTTGTTGGTATAATTTCCATCATCATATGAAAACTTTGTTTAGTCATTTGTTGTTGAAAAAGATACTATTACTCTAGAAGACGTCAAGTATGTCCTTTATACAAGGGAATTACACCACAAGGTGAATGAAAGCGGTGTAGGTAGGGATGATCAGACATCTGGTATATATACAAGTGGAGGAAAGGGACAAGGAAAATCAAGGAAGAAAAAGAATAAGGCGTCTTCTTCAAAAGTTCCTAAGTCTGATGACGTCTACAACTACTGTAAGGAGAAAGGACATTTAGACAATGAATGTCCTAAGAAGAAGAAACCGCAGGATTCTAGTTCTACAACTGGTGTAAAAGATGATTTTAAATAAGATGAATATATATTTGGTTGTTGATGGACACACGTATTAGGATGATATGTGGGTTCTTGATTACGGAGCTTCCTATCATATATGTCCTAACAAAGAGTGATTTGAAACTTACAAGCAGGTAGATGGTGGCAGTATTTCCATGGCCAACAGTTTTGTCTGGAAGACGGATGGAATTGGCTCGATTAAATCAGGACACATGAAGAAAGATTATGTAGATTGAACGAGGTAAGACATGTTCCACTTATTACTAAGAATTTGATATCCCTGGTATGTTGGATAATAAGGGGGTTTTGTTTCAAAGGTGAAGGTGGAGTTCTGAATATATGTAAGGGTTCTAATGTTATTTTTAGATGTGTGAAAATAGACAATTTATATTTCATGTAGGGTTCTACTATTTCTGGGTCTATTTTTGTTGCATCTTCAAAAGTTCACAAGAATGATATGACTAAGTTATTATGAGACTTGGTCATCTAGGTGAAAGAGGGATGTAAACTTTGGCAAAGGAAGATCAACCATCAAGAGCTTATCACCAGAGCTTAGTTGAGGGACGCTCAAGATAACTTGGAGTTGTAAGAGCCTTAGTCTTTCGGACCGAGATTGGACTTTAGCCGAGTTTAGCTTTGGCCGAGATTGGCCTAGCCGACCCGGCGGGCATGAGTGCCGCCCTAGCGGGTTTCCGCTCCCGCGGCCCAGGGAACCGCCCCTGCGGTTTCTGGCGGCTGCAGCCGGTTTTGTTGACTCCTTTGACCGTGCTTTACCTTTCACCCTTACTTCTCCCGTTTTACCTTGTTGAGCAAGGGTTCCATTTCATTCCATTTTCAGCATCCTTCACGTCCTCCTTGCTTCCCTCTTTCTCTTTGATCTTGTTCTTAGTTCTCATTTGAGTTTTGCTTGAGAGTTGTGTGTTATGGTTGATGTTGTTGATGGATGTGTGTATGTTGAGCTTGGAAGCCAGCTACTGAGGTGTGTGATCTCTCCCCGCAGCCTAGGACCACAAGGGTGGTAAGTGATCTTGCTTCTCCTTCTTTCTTTCCTTGATTCCATCTTCTTAGCTTAGGTTTAGATGTATGTGGATGTAGATTGATGTTGGTTTGTGTATGTATATGTATGTGTGTGGTTTTGGTTAAGAGAAGACGTGATTTGATCACGTGAAGAGCTGAAGAAGAGTCGCGGGATCACGTTCTGCACCGTCGCCGTCCCCGCGTCTGGAAGTCGCCGCCCCTGCGGAAGCCATGCCGCAGCGCCCGCGCCTTGCCTGCGTTGTCTGCGTCCCTTGTCACCGCGCCTGCGGCTGCTCCCTGCCGCGTCTGCGGGTTGTCTATTCCGCCTCTGCGTCCCTTGATCATGCAGGTGCGTCTTTTCCCGTGACTACCTATAGTTGGGTAGCTCCTTTCCTTTCCTAGTATGAGGGACTTAGTACCATGCTAGGTATCGGATGGTGATGAGTATGATATAGATATGCCGGTTACGGCTTTGAGGGTTACGAGTTGGACATGATCCTTATGGATCCCTTGGGTCTAGGTGTGACCCCTTTGTGTGATAGGAGTTTGATATATATATGTATGCCTTGTATAGGCCGTGTTGTCCTCCAGTTTGGAGTGGACCAGTCTGAGAGTGGATCGTTGTTGAGTAACTCCTGAGGTTGAGGTAAGTCCATAGGACTTACTTAACTACTATCCTTATATTGGACGTATGCTTGAGTGGTGTTTGTTATATGTTTTATAGCATGCGATATGGTTCATTACCGACCTATGTTATATTGACTACCCATTGTAATGGCTGTGACAACTTACCTTTCATCCCGTAGTGGAATCTGGGAAGTTCTCTGTAAGCTAGTTAGATCTGGTATACGGGAAGGGCACCTACCACTCCATATGGTATACGGGAAAGTGCGCTGATACCACTCCAACTAGCTATTGCACGCAGAGGCGAGGGTTATATATATTCCTCGTGTCACGTATATTCATATACATCTATTTGTACGATTGAGTGTTTGGACTTATTAAAGATAATAAACCGGGTAAATGTGTGAAAACATGTTGATATGTTATATTTCTGATGTGTGTATGCGCTCTAGCATCTACTTATATATGTGTATGGTTAGCTAACGGTTTTATACCGTGTTGTAGATCCTTTGCAGGTTAGGAGAACTGCAGAGTGATCCAGAGGGGTGATCTGTTGAGGGTTCTGTACACTAGGCGATATCGTGGGATGGGTTATTTATGTTGTACGGATTTCTGTTTTGATTTTGTACTCAGCAGTACTCTGTATCACCTTTTGATATGTATATATATATATATATATATATATATATATATATATATATATATATATATATATATATATATATATCAGTTTTATGTTTTATTTTAATCTATTGGTGTCTTGTTGTAAGATTTAGTGAACTTGTTGTCAAGCTAGGGTCAAGATCCATTGTGAGATCCTAGCCCAGTAGCACCTTGAGTCCTACGGATTTGGGGTGTTACAAAGTTGGTATCAGAGCCCAGGTTGACAACAATGGCACTAGTAATCTGCAATAAAGTTCGAATAGATAAATAAATAGAACCCGAAAGGGGTCTGACTTTTCAAAAGGTTTTGGTTTTGAAATGAGTACAAATGTTTTGGGATACCGTGTACGTGAGCCATCGCCCCTCTGAAGACCTCGACATTATAGATATATATAGATATTCTGTTGTGATTGATTTGATATATATCTATACATACGACATATATATAGCCTTCTAAGTTAGGTTTACGTCTTCTGCAGATGGTTTAGATTAGAGCCTTACCTACAACTAGACGAGGTAGAGGTAGATCCCCTCTAGGTAGAGGACGGGGTAGGACTCCTGCTGGCGGTTCACATGCAGCGGGAGAGATACATGAGGAGGTTGCTGAGAGCGTCGTTCCTGAGACTGGAAACGGGGCAGCTGAGAGACAGGGGACACAGAGAGTCCAGTCTGGTGAGTCTGATCGTGTCTCCATGGGGGGATCAGAGTTCCGAGCGTATATCAAGCGAGTAGAGGAGGTTGCTAGAGCCGGTAGACGTGCCCCATATTTACAGGCACAGGAGGGACCATCTGAGAGGTCCCACGGGGTTACACAGGTGCCGGCTGTACAAGAACAGGCTGTTGAGATTCCTCAAGTTCGGGAGGAGAATAGAGGGCCTAGACTAGACACTTGGTTGAAGGCTTTTCATCAGATGGGTGTACCCCTTTCACTGGGAAGGTGGGGTTAGAGGTTGAGCTCTGGATCGGACATGTGGACTCAGCTCTGGAGTCCATTAGATGTCTAGTAGACAGACAGATCGAGCTGGTGCAGACTTTATTCCGGGATTTGGCACAGCACTGGTGGAGGTCTGTACGGGGTCAGTTAGCAGTTATGATAAGATGAGGACCCTGATTAGAGAGCGTTTTTTCCCTGCCTCACTGAGGAGGGAGAAACTACGGGATTTTGTGGAGGCTGGGTTCGAGGATGTACTAGTCTCCGAGGCTATCAGGAGGTTTCAGGAGGAGCTGGCATTGCTGGGACCAGCTACACCTTCTGCAGATCAGCACGTCTATCTCTTTTCCCGACGACTGAGGGATACTACCCGGACCTATATGGCGGGTTTCCACTGTGAGTCTCTGATGGATTATCAGGACAGAGCTTCCGACTATGAGAGGGAGCGAGCTGGACAGAGGAGAGCTTCTCAGACCGGAGGGTCTGAGAAGAGGCATCGTACAGGGCAGACCAGTGGTACTGGTGGTGTTGCTAGTGGTTGGCGTGGTCAGTGACGCCAGAGTCAGCCCTCATCTGCACCGGTTGCAGATAAGGGACGTTAGTGTTTTAACTATGGTGATCCAGGACATATGAGGCCCGAGTGCACGAGGCCACTAGTGACTTGCTACACTTGTGGTAGGCAAGGTCACCGAGCTGTTTACTGCCTCCAGGGCGGAGCTTCATCTCAGCAGGGTTCTTCCCCTGCTAGTGTAGCGGGAGGTGGGCAGAGGCCACCTCAACAGCAGCAGACACAGGGACAGCAGAGAGTCCCAAATCGCCCTACGACTCAAGGATCTGCTCTTGGGCCGAGTAGAGGCAGAGGTCGTGGTGGGAGCACCACTGATACCAGAGGGCCACAGGGCCGAGTCTTTGAGCTTAGGAGTGCAAAGGAGCCAGCTGCACCTACTGCTACAGGTACCATTCTGATTCATGGTTTACCTGTTAGAGTTTTATTTGATACTGGTGCTACGCACTCTTTTATTTCTGATGCCTGTGTAGAGCGTCTTGGTTTAGATACAGTTGAGGGGATGCCCTTTATTATAGGGTTACCGGATGGTGGTAGGGTCAGAGGTACCCGTGAGATTCATAATTCTCCCATTTCTGTAGGGACTCGTGTATTACTAGTTGACTTCTTTGTCATGCCATTAGAGCATAAAGAAGTCATTCTAGGTATGGACTGGATGGATAGACACTCTGCAGTTTTAGATGTAGGTAGGAGGACTGTTACCCTCTCTACCGAGTTAGGTCAGATAGAGGTTTTCCGTGGTTGGGACCTTGGAAAGACAGGCACAATTATTAGTGCTATACGGGCAGTGAGACTGATTGCACAGGGTTGTGATGCCTTCTGGTGTTATGCCATGAAGGAGGGGAAGAGTCCAGCATTAGAGGATATCCTAGTAGTTTGTGATTTTACTGATGTTTTTGCTGAGCCGTCCAGTTTGCCACCTCAGAGGAGTGTGGATTTCAGTATTGAGTTAGAGCCTGGTACGAGACCTATCTCGAAGGCCCCATACAGGATGGCGCTTGTCGAGATGCTAGAGCTGAAGAAACAACTTGAGGAGCTAGCTGAGAAGGGCTTTATTCGCCCTAGCGTGTCCCCATGGGGAGCACCTGTCCACTTCGTACGGAAGAAGGACGGATCACTGAGGTTATGTATAGATTACAGAGAGCTGAACAAGGTGACCATCAAGAACAAGTATCCATTGCCTCATATTGATGATTTGTTAGATCAGTTACAGGAGCGACTGTGTTCTCCAGGATTGATTTGCGTTCAGGGTATCACCAGCTGAGGGTGAGAGAGCAGGATGTGCACAGGACAACATTCCGGACCAGATATGGCCACTACGAGTTTGTAGTGATGCCATTTGGGCTTACGAATGCCCCAGCCGTCTTTATGGAGTTGATGAACAGTATCTTCATCGACTTCCTGGATCAGTTTGTGGGGGTTTTTATTGATGATATTCTGGTATACTCTCGCAGTGGAGAGGAGCATGCAGGACATCTAAGGACTGTATTGCAGGTTTTGCGGGATAGAGAACTTTATGCTAAGTTCTCTAAGTGTGAGTTTTGGATGCCAGGGGTAGCATTCCTGGGTCATGTAGTATTAGCTGAGGGGATCAAGGTTGATCCGGCGAAGATTGAGGCATTAGCAGCCTGGACTACACCGACGAACGTCAAGGAAGTACGTAGCTTCCTTGGCCTATCCGGTTATTACAGACGCTTCGTGGAGGGATTCTCTGTGATTGCCCGTCCACTGACGAGTTTGCTGAGGAAGACTACCAGATTTGTGTGGTCTGATCAGTGCATGCAGATTTTTGAGGAGTTGAAGAGGTGTTTGACTTCTGCTCCTATTTTGGCACAACCAGAGGGTACTGAGGATTTTGTGGTTTATAGTGATGCATCCAAGCTAGGCTTGGGATGTGTTTTGATGTAGAGAGGCAGGGTGATTACATATGCGTCTCGACAGCTGAAGACGTATGAGGAGAACTGCCCGACTCATGATCTGGAGTTGGCAGCAGTAGTTCATGAACTGAAGATCTGGAGACATTACCTGTATGGTGCTACATGTCAAATCTTCACAGACCATAAGAGTCTGAAGTACATTTTCACGCAACGGGAATTGAATAACCACCAGCGTAGGTGGCTCGAGCTGATCAAGGACTTTAATTTAGAGATTCTGTACCATCCAGGGAAGGCGAACATTGTCGCCGACGCCTTGAGCAGGAAGACGCCTCGAGAGCAGGCGATTGCGAGGCTGAATGTTCAGCATCAGCTACAAAGAGACTTGATCTGGTTAGAGTTGGACATCCAGTTTCCTGATGAGGATGCCCAGCTGCGTACATTAGAGGTTCTTCCTGATTTGTTGGGTGAGATCCATCAGAAGCAGGAGACCTGCCCGACACTGTTGAGGATACGAGATAGGATGTCTCGGGATGAAGCACCACAGTTCCTGCTAGGAGCAGATAGAGTTTTGAGGCGTCGCGGTCGCGTATGTGTACCTGCTGATACAGAGCTGAGACAAAGGATTTTACAGGAGGCTCACTGTACACCTTACTCTGTACATCCAGGTACGAGTAAGATGTATCAGGACTTGAGACGTTTATATTGGTGGGGAGGGCTGAAGCCCGATGTGGCCAGATTTGTGGCACAGTGTGCGACCTGCCAGTAGGTCAAGATCGAGCATTTCAGACCTGGAGGTGAGCTCCATCCACTTCCTGTTCCACAGAGGAAGTGGGAGGACGTCACCATGGATTTTGTGACTGGACTAAGGCTGAGCCGGAGTTTTGATTCCATTTGGGTCATAGTGGACAGATTGACGAAGACGGCACGTTTCATTCCTATTAGAGAGACGTGGCCGGTGAGCAGATTAGCTGAGGAGTACACTAGGCAGATAGTGAGACTCCATGGTGTACCGAGGACGATCGTCTCAGACAGAGATGGGCGATTTACCTCGAGATTCTGGCAGCAAATTCAGACTGCCTTGGGGACGAGTTTGCACTTTACCGCTGCGTTCCATCCTCAGACAGATGGTCAGTCAGAGAGGACCATTCAGACCCTGGAGGATATGCTGCGAGCTTGTGTGTTGGATTGGGGACAAGTGTGGACGGATCAGCTCCCACTTGTTGAGTTCTCATACAACAACAGCTGACATGCATCTATTGGGATAACCCCATATGAGGAATTGTATAGACAGAGATGTCGTACCCCGTTATGCTGGGATGAGCAGAGCAGTGTTAGTGGTTTGGCACCTGATCAGATTCAGGATGATATGGCTCGAGTAGCACTGATTCGAGAGCGGATGCTGACTGCCCAGAGCCGTCAGAAGTCTTATGCTGATAGGAGGCGTAGACCTCTAGAGTTCAGAGTTGGAGCCCATGTGTGGCTGAGAGAGTCCCCGACACGAGGTGTTAGGCGTTTTGGCATTAAGGGGAAGTTGAGTCCCCGATATGTCGGACCATTCGAGATTTTGGATCGGGTTGGGAGCGCAGCTTATAGATTAGCCTTGCCTATGTGTCTCAGCTGAGAGAGTACATACCAGATCCGAGACACATTGTGAGTTATGATGATTTGGTGGTTGAGCCGGACCACACTTTTGTTGAGCACCCTATTGCAGTCCTGGAACGAGGTATGAGACGCCTGCGTTCGAAGGACATTCCTATGCTGAGGATACAGTGGTCGAGACGAGGACCTGATGAGGCTACATGGGAGACTGAGGATAGTATCTAGAGGAACTATCCGGAGTTCTATGCTGAGTTAGATGTACCAGTAGGATCACTGAGTAGATCTTAGTAATACCTTGGTGAGTATCATGTGCTTATATGCTTATATGCTATGATGTGTTTATTTTCATACTAGCTTTGATGTGATTATGATCTTATTAGATCTTGTTGTTGTAGTATGATTCTTGTTTATAGCTGGAGATGGCTCTTTCCTCCATGCTATTATGATACGTTTAGGATTCAGCTGGAGAGGTTATTCCTTCATGCTATTTTGATGGACATAGTGTAGCTGGAGATGTTTTTTTCCTCCATGTCTTTCTGTTATGAGTATGATACGGCTAGAGATGTGATTCCTCTATGCCTTGTGATATGTTTATGGTTTGGCTAGAGATGGTTTTCTTCTAGGCCCTAGATAGTGTTTTGTTGCTGGAGTTGATGAGTTCTTTCATGCTTATGTTTGAGGTTATAGAGAGTTTTACCTCGGCTTTCGAGTCCGAGTGGTTTCAGGACTTTGCAAGTTTCGGGACGAAACTTGTTTTTAGGGGGGTGAGATGTAAGAGCCTTAGTCTTTCGGACCGAGATTGGACTTTAGCCGAGTTTAGCTTTGGCTGAGATTGGCCTTGCCGCCCCGCGGGCATGAGTGCCGCCCCAACGGGTTTTCGCTCCCGCGGCCCAGGGAACCGCCCCTGCGGTTTCCGGCGGCTGCAGCCGGTTTTGTTGACTCCTTTGACCGTGCTTTACCTTTCATCCTTACTTCTCCCGTTTTACCTTGCTGAGCAAGGGTTCCATTTCATTCCATTTCCAGCTTCCTTCACGTCCTCCTTGCTTCCCTCTTTCTCTTTGATCTTGTTCTTAGTTCTCCTTTGAGTTTTGCTTGAGAGTTGTGTGTTGTGGTTGATGTTGTTGATGGATGTGTGTATGCTGAGCTTAGTAGCCAGCTACTGAGGTGTGTGATCTCTCCCTGCAGCCTAGGACCACAAGGGTGGTAAGTGATCTTGCTTCTCCTTCTTTCTTTCCTTGACTCCATCTTCTTAGCTTAGGTTTAGATGTATGTGGATGTAGATTGATGTTGGTTTGTGTATGTATATGTATGTGTGTGGTTTTGGTTGAAAGAAGACGTGATTTGATCACGTGAAGAGCTGAAGAAGAGTCGCGGGATCACGTTCTGCACCGTCACCGTCCCCGCGCCTGGAAGTCGCCGCCCCTGCGGAAGCCGTGCCGCAGCGCCCGCGCCTTGCCTGCGTTGCTTGCGTCCCTTGTCACCATGCCTGCGGATGCTCCCTTCCGCGCCTGCGGGTTGTCTATTCCGCCACTGCGTCCCTTGATCACGCAGGTGCGTCTTGTCCTGAGACTACCTATAGTTGGGTAGCTCCTTTCCTTTCCTAGTATGAGGGACTTAGTACCATGCTAGGTATTGGATGTTGATGAGTATGACATAGATATGCCGGTTACGGCTTTGAGGGTTACGAGTTGGACATGATCCTTATGGATCCCTTGGGTCTAGGTGTGACCCCTTTGTGTGATAGGAGTTTGATATATATATATGTATGCCTTGTATAGGCCGTGTTGTCCTCCAGTTTGGAGTGGACCGGTCTGAGAGTGGATCGTGGTTGAGTTACTCCTGAGGTTGAGGTAAGTTCATAGAACTTACTTAGCTACTATCCTTATATTGGATGTATGTTTGAGTGGTGTTTGTTATATGCTTTATAGCATGCGATATGGTTCATTACCGACCTATGTTATATTGACCGCCCATTGTAGTGGTTGTGACAACTTACCTTTCATCCCGTAGTGGAGTCTGGGAAGTTCTCTGTAAGCTAGTTAGATCTGGTATACGGGAAGGGCACCTACCACTCCATATGGTATACGGGAAAGTGCGTTGATACCACTCCAGCTAGCTATTGCACGCAGAGGCGAGGGTTATATATATTCCTCGTGTCACGTATATTCATATACATCTATTTATACGATTGAGTGTTTGGACTTATTAAAGATAATAAACCGGGTAAATGAGTGAAAGCATGTTGATATGTTATATTTATGATGTGTGTGTGCGCTCTAGCATCTTCTTATATATGTGTATGGTTAGCTAACGGTTTTATATTGTGTTGTAGATCCTTTGCAGGTTAGGAGAGCTGCAGAGTGATCCAGAGGGGTGATCTGCTGAGGGTTCCGTAAACTGGGCGATATCGTGGGATGGGTTATTTATGTTGTATGGATTTTTGTTTTGACTTTGTACTCAGCAGTACTCTGTATCACCTTTTGATATATATATATATATATATATATATATATATATATATATATATATATATATATATATATATATATATATATATATATATATATATATATATATATATATATATATATATATATATATATATCACTTTTATGTTTGTTTTAATCTATTGGTGCCTTGTTGTAAGATTCAGTGAACTTGTTGTCAGGCTAGGGTCAGGATCCATTGTGAGATCCTAGCCCAGTAGCACCTCGAGTCCTACGGATTTGGGGTGTTAAAGGAGTAAGACCTCCACAAAGGTACGGCTTTAAGGATATGATTGGTTATGCCCTCCAAGTTGTTGAAGAGATGGATACTCATGAACTATCCACCTATAGAGAAGTTGTATCTGAGTTTGAAGTTGCACAGTGGTTTGCAGCAACGGGAGATGAAATGCAGGATTTGGGAGCAGCTCGGAATATTCTAAGAATGGAGATTCTCAGAGACGGGGATCATAAGAAGTTCTTCTTATCATAGAAAGGCTACATTGAAAAGGTGTTGTCAAGGTTCGGAATGTCATCGAACGAGCCTATTGATACACCTAGTGTTGCTAACATCCATCTTACCACTTTGTTTTCACCTCAGTCGGATGAGGAGAAGAAATATATGTCGGGAGTCCATTACGCTAGTGTAGTTGGGAGTTTTATGTATGTTATGGTCTGCACAGGACTAGATCTGGCAAAAGTTGTTAGTGTCGTCAACAAGTTCATAGGACAACCAGGAAAAGAACATTGACAAGCTGTGAAGAGGATATTTTGGTACCTTAGAGGTACGATTGACATTGGGCTTGTTTTTGGGAATGATACACGGTGTTTGACCATATGATATTTCATTTTGATTATACAAGAGATGTTGATACTAGAAGATCTATGACCAATGATGTTTTCGCTTTTGGAGGCTATGTTGTAAGTTGGAAGGAAACCCTACAACCCACGGTTACTTTGTCTACCACAAATGCACAATTCATGGCATTGCCAAAAGTAGCTAAAGAGGGAATTTGGTTGAAGGGATTGATTAGCAATCTAGGTATACATCATTATCTAAATGCAATGCAATGTTTCCTTATATTGCATTGCATTTAGATAGTTTGAATTTCCTTGTCAAACGTTTCCTTTTATCATGCATATAAAAAAAATGCGCTTCTAGGAATGACATGACCCCTATGACGATATTGTGTAAGTGAATTAGCTTTTGATTATTACTTTTGAGCTCAATTTGAATTATGGCATATTTGGGATTAGAATACTTTGCTTGAATTTTGTGTGAATTATGATAAATTGCCTTGTCTAGTTGGATTAAGTTTGAATAGTTGAAGCTTCATGATAAGTTCTTATACATTGCATAGGGATGATTTAGGCAATTCGACTTTATTCTTCTTCTATCTTTATCATGCTTAGCTCCTCAAACATGAAATTCATTGTCTCCTATCCGGGAATTAGGAATGTTTAGTTTGAAGGTGTGTGCTTTCTTGATGTTGTGAATTGTTTGAAAGATGTGAAATGTGATGTGATGAAGAAAAGCAAAGCTTATGAAGGGATTGTTGGCTGTGAAAGATGTGTAACTCGGTAAGATTCACATAGCCGGGTGTTTGTGTCTTGCCAAAGTCTGATTAGTTTTAAACACATTCCCTTAGAGTTGATTTGGTATGTGCATTTTGGTGTGAGGTACGTGAAGGAAACTGAGCACCAAGGTTCCGGCTACTGTGCACCAATGCCTTTCACTTAGGAAAAAGAAAGAAAAGAAAGAAAGGAAAGAAAAGAAGAAAAAAAAAGAAGAAGAATTTTATGCAAGGGTGGTGAATGTTGAGTTGAAAAGACGAAGTGTGTTGTTTCTTCTTCCCGGATTAGCACCACATGACCTAAAGAACATCCTACCCTTATCACGTTTCTTTGCCTTTATTTACTAAGTCCTTTTGATCTATGTACACATGTATTTGACTTGGCAAGCTTAGACTTGACTTTCTCGTGAATATTAGATATAGTAATTTTGATGATGAACCTGAAATTCTTGTAAAGTATGATTATCCTTTTTATGCCTATTTCATTTGACCTTAATTGAAATATATCTTTGGCTATGAAACTGCACTATTGAGGGTGATCAATTTAGAAGCACTGCACGTTTTTGTCTTTGTTTTGCATAGAGAATTCATGTTATCTTATCTTAGATTTTCTTTTTTCTTGAGGACAAGCAAAGATAAGTATGAGGTATTTTGATAACATGATTTATCGACCTGTTGTAGTCATGCATTTAGTTAGATTTTCCCCTTCCGCATTCATGTTTTAGCCTTAGTTTGTGTCATTTATGCTTGTTTAGTTCTACTTTGCAAGAATAGATGTCTACACACGCTATTTGTGGCTTTGTAGGTGATTTGACACATTTTGGAGCTAAAACGACATATTTGAGGATCAAGCCTCGAAGTGGATGCATTGGAGCGAGCGTACGTGCACGGAAAAGGGCTAGGAATCAAGCTAAAGGCACGAAGGAACGAAGAAGAGCCATCTCGGCCTTGATCTCGGTCGACCATGACCGAGATTTGGATGATCTCGGCTGAGATCCCTTGATCTCGGACCAAGATCCATGATTTTGGTTGAGTTGGAAGCTACTGTTGTAAAATATCGGTCTCCATCTCGGTCTTGATCTCGGTCGACCAAACCGAGATTAGACTAATCTCAGTCATTGATCTCGGTCACTGATCTCGGTCGTCGACCGAGATGCCCATGACGCTGAAGACGAAGTCGAAATCTCGGCCCCGACTGTCACCATCTCGGCCGAGATTCATGACCGAGATTCTTCCCTGAGCGTTGTATTTTATTTACGGGTTTTTTCCTTTTGGGTCCAATGTCTTTTAGCTAGATTTTATGTATAAAAGGAAGTCTTGAATTCATTCCAAGGTGTGTTGGGTTGTTCCTAGAGTTTACCCTAGAAGGGAGGAGCAGTCTCCTACCCTATCCTTCTTCTTCATCATTGTTCTTCATAGTTTAGATAAAAGATTGACACTTTTGCATTCAGATTTGTTGAGAGATATTGTTGGATTTAAGAATTGAGAAGATTAGAAGTTTTTATTCATTGAAAGTTAGAGTTTCTTTTCTCCCTTTTGTTATTTCTTTCTTTGTCTTTCATATGATTGTTATTCTCTAGAACTTTGTGATTCCAAGGTTGACAAGGATTTGTTTATGCCTTGGATTATGATGGATTAGATTGCGTTTTGAATTGACTTTGAATTGCATGAAATCCTAATGGTTAGCTGTACTTGAATCTAGGTTAGAACCTTCTAAACTAGCAACCTAAGTTGGAATTGAGACTTACCCGGTGATATTCCTCTCAGATACATAATTGATTCACCATAGGTAATAAAGGTGAAACCTTTATTGTTTGAATGTGCATTATTCCTCTCTAAGTTGGGTAATTCCTGAGACTTACGCGGTAAATTGTTACTTGATCCTTAGTTAGATAATCTGGTTTGTTTAGAATTTCCTACCTCTCTAAGTTGGGTGTGGAACTAGATGGTCTTGAGAATTACCCGGTAATAGACCATCAGCTTAGAAATGTTCATCCTTAGGGGTATATCTGACATTGGGCTCGTTTTGGGATGAAACATAGTGTTTGGTCACAGGGTATCCATATTCTGATTATACAGAAGATGTTGATACTAGAAGATCTATGATTGGTTATGTTTTCACTCTTGTAGGTTCTGTTATGAGTTGGAAGACAACCCTACAACCCACGGTTACTTTGTCTACGATAAAGGCAGAGTTCATTGCATTGACAAAAGCAGCTAAAGAGGGAATTTGGTTGAAGGGATTGGTTAGTGATCTAGGTATACATCATGATCAGGATATTGTATATTGTGACAGTTTGAGTGCAATTTGTTTGATCAAGGATTGGGTTCATCATGAGAGAATTAAACATATTGACGTCAAGTATCATTTCTTGAGAAGTGAGAATAAGATCAAGGTGAAGAAAGTAGAAACTGTTGGTAATTTTGTTGATATATTCATCAAGTCGGTACCTTGCAACAAGTTCCAACATTGTTTGGACTTGCTAAACGTCAAAAGTTGTTGAATGCCCAAGGGGCACATCTGGATAGAGAGGATTTGATTTGGGCATTGACTAATGCATCTGATATGGGCATTGACTAATGCATCTAATATGTTTGTGAGGGAAGGTTGGCTTGGACATTGACTAATGCAATATGGTGTATCTGTAAGGATTCAAGTCAAGGTGGAGATTTGTTGATATGCCTTGAATTGGGCTTATCTTTTGTTTGAGCTTTTTTTATTTGACCAGTCTTATACTTAGCGCCTAAGTATAAACCTAGTGTTTTTTTCCTATATATATATTATAGGGTTCCCTTTGTCTTCTATTATTGATTAATCTGTTAACTAGGAAAACCTGGGATAACCTATATCATTTGTTTATCTTCTCATCTGTATTCTGAAACTCTTCAATAAAATCTCTTTGAAAAGTGGAGGTAGCATTTATTGGGTGAACCACTATAAAATATGTGTGTTGTCTTTCGTGTTCGTTGATTTCTGTTCTTTCTCAGTAATTCCGCACAATAGTGTATTTCTTTGTTTTTCGTTTGTTCTTTTTCATGACGGTTAGTCCGTCTGTCAGTTTATTTCATCCTTTCTGTCCATTAAACGGCATGTCGTCTAGTGCATCGAACCGCTTTCATATATATATAAAAAAATGACATTAAAATCAAGCTAAAGAAGAAAAAAAATCCCGAACTTCCACTACAACATTATCAAATAACACCTAAGATTCATATGTCTACATACTCAAAACAGTTTCTGGTTCAATAATTACTTACGATCCACTAATGATTCCGTTCTACCTCAAAAGCACATACCTTTCACCCTCTAAAACAACTGAAGTTTCATTCTTATAAAAACAATGTCAAATAATACTCATATTTCAGTTATAATTACTGCACAAAACCACACATTATTACTTTCGAAACATCCAGCAGTGTCATTAATGTAGTTTCGCTCTTCGTTACTTGTAATTTACTCTAAAATTTAAATTAGTTAAACATATTTAATTTCTAAAAACAATTTCAAGTTCATAAATTAATTTCGATTGACATTCCGTGTACCATTTGCTGACATTACATTTCCATCGTAACAATGCCAAACAATAAATCGAATTTAAATTGCCTCTTGTATGCACCGAAAGAGAACCTCACCGAGTCACCGGGATCGTCCTTCAAAATCAACAATCGCGAACCGATCTTCTTGAGGATCCCATCGAAATCCAAAATGCTTTTGAGCAAGAACCGGATCCGATTCAACCTGACCCTGGATGATACGAGAGAGAAAGCGGTCGGGTCTGGAACCATGAAATGCAGTAAACAAAACTAGATCCTTCAATTGCACGATGGAGGGAGGGCTTTGTCGTGGATACGAAGACCCTTGCGGAATCACATGAGTGGAACCCGACCCGATTGGAGGTCCATATATTTTAGGGGTTCGGAGAATGTTAGAGAGAGAGAGGAGAAGCAATGTATGTCAATTAAAATTTCGTTATCACTAATCCTTCTTATGTAATTTGTTAAAGTTAAATAAATAAGGATAAGAGTGTTAGTGTTTTACGAGAAAAATAAAAAATAATAATAAACAAGATAAAATCCACCAATTACAAAATAAGAATACATGTAGTGATATAGAAAATCTTAATTACACGCATGTCATGAAATAAAGAAAAAGAATTTGGAGGAAAAGAATTGAAAAAGGTAATGCGTGAAATTACATCATGTTGTCCTTTTATTTTCCACATACTCATAATAAATAACCCAATATTGAGTTTAATTGAATAAAATTAACTGCAGTTTTAAAGTTATCAAATTTTGTCTCTAATGGGATGAGTTATGAACCAATTAAATCACCCTATATTCCTATAACTTCATATGACATAAACGACTTCGAGATCAAATGGAACCATCAATATTAAGCTCGCCCTCAAATAATTATTGTTTTTCTTATTCCTTTTTGATAAGATTAATGAGTTTCGTAACCATTTATGAGTGGAGATTTTCAACAAACTCATATACATATTCTCTCAAATACACGAGATGTATGTCCTATCAATCCGGATATGATATTTGGTACGGATATCCATTTTATTCTAATCGGATATCAAATCAGACTAACCCCCGTTTGGTTGTAACTTCGGAAACGGAAACGGAATGGAAACGAATCTAGTCTATATGTGTACCTTGTTCATGGAATCATTCTGGTTGGTTTCATGCAAAATGTACTTGCTTTCCCCTACTTTGTTACCCTATAGGGTATTAAAACTAATCAAATTCTACTACAATTAGTTCAAACCACAAAGAATGATTCCCAACAACTTCATGAACAAGAATGTACGTATGAACTAGATTCGTTTCCATTCCGTTTCCGTTTCCGGAGTTTAAACCAAACGTGCCCTAAAAGTGATGAATATACTTATATACATATTCTCTCAAATCAGATTTGAATCAGGTTTATCAGCTCAATTATCCTAACTATCGAATCGGATCGACATGGTTACCCACCCTACCACCGAGTCATATTCCCACTTTGTTGGGCTTCACTCTTGTCATTGGGCCGGGCCTCTAATGATTCTTTAGAACCATCGTATATTAATTTGTACCATTTTTTTTTCACTTGGCATCAACAATTTGAAAAATTACAAATAAAAGAGAGTATTTATTTGTATTCCCATAATGACCATTGAGATATACAATTGTTGGCTTGTTGCCTAGAACCCAAATATTTTAATGACACTTTGTGCAAAATACAAACATGGATGCCAAGAAGCAATTAGCTCCATTTCTTCTACACAAGAGGACGAGGCAAGCGTATAGTAAACACTCTCACATCATCAACAACCGGGCCACAAAGTGACCCGTCTATAGTCATAGTATAAAAGCTACTCAAGAACCCGATCCTTGATCTCTCCTTATTCGGCTTGAATTGTAATTTCGCTCTTATGAATCCGCCTTTTCCCTTGGATTCGTAGGTGACTCGGATTCTTTCACTACCTGCAAAGGCCTCTACCTCCATTTGACCAACACAACCATTGTTGGCGTCACCAACATCAAACGTCATGAGATATAACTTCCCCGGTATGGTCCTAATGGTTTGGGAAAGAATACTTTCCTTCCCCGCTACAAGCTCAATAGCCCTTTTTCCCTCCGGAATATAGAACTTAGGAGACGCAATGTACTTGACTGCCTTGAGAGAATCTATCATCCAAGCCGGTAATGGGGAATGGTCATCCTCGACGTTTGGTGGGATTAGGATACCCGATGATGAGTTGTGGAATACATACGGACCTTCTTCAAAGTTTCCATTCTTCACAAAACTACCTTAATATAGTTAATAAAAAAATAAGTCAACACATAAGTCCAATGATATTTCATTCGAAAAAAAATAGTACTCGTACTCTTAGTAAGACGAGGAGGATGCAAGATGTTGATAGCCACATTGTCGATAAGAGGTCCACAAGCCGGATCATCATCATTCCCCGGGTTATGAATCGTGATCTCAACCTCCTCATCCTCGGCTAAGAATCCCCAAGCATAGCAATCATACCCTACACTATTATACATAGTTTGTAAGGGCAATATTCCCCAATCATATGCCTCTTTGTTAGGAGACACCGAAACATTGAGCTTCTCATCTTGGGCGCAAGTCCTTGCAAAGCTGAAAGTGAGAGCATAGAATTGACCTTTGATCATTTTAACCTTTTGCTTTATAGACGCGTCGTTTCCTAGTCTTACCGCATGATCACCTTGAGGCACAATAAGGACCATGTCCCCTTGCTTGTAACCCGACTTGATGTACTCAACAAAGCCTTTGGTTTGCCAAGCGGGAATCGTGTTTGGTCCATCTACTCTAGTCCCACTTAGCTTAGATGGGTTTGGAGGGGACTCAAAGTCACCATTTGGAAGCAAATCTATACAACACCCGAAAACCCAAAAACATAGTAAGTTAATGATAAATTGATAACCGTTATAAAGCATATATTTGAACATAATGAATTGAAAGTACGAACCTCCGAACGAGATGGTGAATGATGCAGCAAGAAGAAGCATTAGGGCACAAAATCTCGTCATTTTTCTTGATGATTTTGAAATGAAGATGGGATTATATTGTACGACGTCGTTTGTGGTGTGAGGAACAAAGAGGAGTTAGATGGCCTAAATATATGTGCTTGAGCCTTAAGATATGAGGATTTTACGAGCTAATTAATTGCATGCACATGCAGGTTACATGCCTCTGTCAGAAAGTTGACGTGCAGAGATAATTTACTTATTTAATTTGTAAACACAATGAGATAATTGAGATTGGAATAATTATTAATTAATACCAAATTAAGGGCAATCTAACCTACCTTAGAACTTAGAAGCATAGGTTTATCCGAATATAATAGCTATCTCATGACAGAAAATGGGTGCTGGCCAATGCTTAAACACACAAATTTAAGATTTAGGGCTCATCTGGAGTAGGTTCTTTATATTATACTATGGAATAAGTAAATTAGGGTGGGTCATCTATGAGTAGACCGCCTTAATTAGAGTCTCTTTTCGAATGAGATATTTACTTTCGGAGTGGAGCTCGACGTGAGTCTAGCAATCATGTCCAAATAAAGAAAGTTAATCAGCAATACAGTTGACTTGCTTTGCTGTGGTGAATCCTGAAATGTGAAAAACTATCAATAATGTTACGAGGTAATCGATATTGATAGATCAAGTTCTTATATGGTGATTTCCACATTCTATTAATTGATAACTTTGAGGTTATTTTGATTTCAATGTTGCTTATTCTCATCATAATCGTTTTACTCAAATGCTCCCTTAATGTACATGCTTCAACGTGGAGATCATCTAATACGTACTACTACGTAGATCATTTAATGTCATTTTCGGATAATAAATCTATTCTACTTTTCATTAAAAATGATATAAAAATATAATAATATAATAATTACAAGTATCACTTGTGAACAAAAAAAAAATTTGAGCTCAAAAAATTACTAACTTATATTCAACCTATCATCTAATAAATCACTTTTTATACGATAGTCATTATTATTAATTAATAAGTTACTAAGTGATCAATGTTTTCGTGATATAGTGGAGTAATGGTCACAACTTCAATAATTTGAAATTTGAAAAAATTAACTAAAAGTTATTAATGAGAAATTTTCAAAAATAAGAATTATGGATTTTTATGCGATTCTTTCGGAATTTTTTACACCTGAATAATTTCGGAAATTTTATTTTGCAACAACAAATTATGAAATTGGTTTATCAAAAAAAAAAACATTTACATTCTAATATATTGTTGATGATATGACATCCGTGTTAAAATTGGTTTATCAGGCGATAGTTCGTAACTTCGTATATGAGTCATTGAGTTTTAAAGTTTATATTATATTTGGTTCATGAATAATAATAATTCGTATTATTTTTTATCATTATATATTATAAAATTTTAAAAAGTACGTAAATTAGTCATTTATACTATAAATACAGATTGATTTTCTTTTTTATCAATAACATAAATAATTTATAAACAATGTAAAGGAAATACAATAAAAGAATGTAGAAAAGTAAACTAAAGTTTAATGCTACATAACATCTTTTTCTCTCTCTTTTACTTACAATTTTCAAAAGGAAAAATGTAGAAATAACATTACTACTTTCCCAATTCCCGCATTATTTTCTAAGAAAAGCATCATGGAATAGAATAACATTGTTCTTTGGTAGCTTGCTTAAACATACAAATTCAGATTTAGGGCTCTTCCAGAGAAGGTTCAACTACGACATTGCCCGGAAATAAGTGTGGATATATCATTACAAGTTTACAACCATTATACATCATCTCTCTTTGGTATTGTTCACAATCATCTTGTAATACAAGAAACTATTACACAAACTAACTAAATAGAAACATAATAAGGAGAATTAATCCATCTTCATTCATTGCTCTATTCATCGTCTTCCTCGAGGTGAACCTAATCAATCAATTTAATAAATATTAATCACATCAAAAAAAAAACAAAAGTTTGTTATTTACGAACTAAAATAGTTTAAAAATTATGATTGATTATTACATGGAAGAGTTTATCATCACGGAAGCTAACGGCTCTAGTCTTGAGTTCCCTCGAGTATAAAGCCGTCGGGTGGTGCTTCCCTTCGTGTCGTAAGCTCATGGTTCGGACCTTCAATTCGCCTCTACTCGTCGTGAGTCCATCTAAGATCTCACCCGACATTGCAAAATCCATTTCCTCCACTTCTCCGTTGTCCTAATAAATGTCAGACTCGTAAGTACATATAAGAATCGGATATCCAACAATTTTCACCTTAGAAATACATAAGAATTAAACGTACCCCAAAAGGCAACGAGAATCCAACGGAGCGACGAGAGGAGAGACCGAGGGCAACCACTTCCTCGTACTCTTCGGCGTCTAGTTGTTCTAGATGGTAGTGCTGGAACACCATGGGCATAAGACGGTGTCGTATCAAAAGTAAAATGAAGAAGAGCAACGGGAACAGAAACCCTAAAGTCGGGATCCACGTCATCCCAAAACACATAAGTAGGTAAGTCAACTGGAAGAGTGTGAATGCCACTATATACTTGTATGGTACTGACTCAACAAATGACACATAATCTTGCTCCATCACCCTGCCATCAACGTCAATCATAAACTTAATATTTTAACCTAAATAATCATCTCAAAACGATAAACTATTCAATATATTTTAAATCGGGTAAAGTTGTTATCAAATTTTACAATAAAAATATAAAGATAATCGGTAAAAATGAGAGACAACTTTAATTGGAGTAATCACTTACTTGTAAAATCTAGAGGGAGGAACAAAGAGAAGTTGAATCCTTTGCCAAAATTGATTTCCACGGAGGCTATCAATGGCCATGAAAGCAAAATATCCCCAAATAAGAGAAGATGGTATCAACTTAATGGCTGACACGGCGAACGCCGAGGATCCCAGAAGGAGAGATTGCAACAAGCTACTTATTCTTTGCTCGTTAACCCGAACGGGCAAGTAAGGAAATATTTGCGTCTCTGGATCAAAACCATTGTTCGTTTTATCGCTCGCAAAATCTATGCCTTCTTGTTCTTCTTCTCCTTTCATTAGCACTTTCTTTAGGCCTTCCAATTCCTTCACCTCCCCTTCCTTAACCTTCTACAAGTATATATGACATATACAAATTATCTTAGACCGAACCATACAAATAGAGTTGTAATATAAGACAAGTTACTTGGCTCGGCTCGAGCTAATTCATTTTCTTTAGGAGTCAAATATTAACGCATGTTAAAGCTCTTATAACATTTAGGCTCATCTCACGCTCAACTCGTTTATAAACGAGTCGAGCTTGACCATGTCGATGCTCAACTCGTTTGGTTAAAATAACACTATAGGAGCACTATTATAGCCAAGCTATTGGGATAGGCTCGTCAAAAGTTCAGCTCGAGCTCGTTCATTTTCTAAACGAGCCAAATATATACACATTTTAAAGCTTATATAAAATTTAGACTCGGCTCAGTCTCGACTCGTTTATAAACATATAAACGAGTGGAGCTTGAGCAGACCGATGCTCGGTTAATTCTGCTCGTGTTACGTCCCTGCATACAAACATCTCAAAACTAGTGTATAAGGTGGTTGAAGTGCTTTTTGTGTGAACAAAAAGTTTTCATATATCTCCAACACTAGTTTATGTATTGGACTTCTAACAAATACGTGATCATGATCTTATATATCCAAATACTTACAACTGGATTTTTGTCGATTTCAATGAAAACATCTCGCATGTTGCTATAGATCTCCGAGTTAGAGGCACTTTCCCTAATACTTTTCCGAACACTTTCCAACATCTTTCGTCGAATTGCCCGTTTTTTCAAAGAAGCTAGGCTTTTTGTGTGCATTGGTGATTGAGGAAGAAGGCCATATGATGGAGGAATCCCCACTAGTCCACAAAGCAAAGTCTATATATAACCAATTGGAATCACTTTAGTAGAGTAACAAAGCTCAAGTTCAACAATAAAAGTGGGTTATATAGTTAACGAACCATGCAACCGAGTAGAAAAATCTCATAGTGATAAGCCGGTGGGTTTTTTAGGTTGAAATCCTTTTGTTGAGCCATCTTTGAAGCCACATTATGTTCGAAAAAGAATAGGCTAGCCATCATCAAAGCCGGGATTATTGCCCCAAATATGTACGTTGGAGGCACTTTGTTCATGTCCTGCACATATATCGTAATAAGAGTATTTCGAATCAAAATTCAGAATCTATATGTTCTTAGGATATAGATTAGAAAAACCGCGAGTTGATTTTTTTTTTGTAGTTAAATACCTTAACCACGGTCCAATGATATACTCGCTCCCAAGGATGATATGAACTAGCTAGCCTTCTAGGAACCCCGGGAACTTCATTCGGAATTGCATATGATATAGCTGTCCAAATGACGATCAATATGGGAAGACTGAAGTCCGCCAAAAAGCTTCTAAATGCACCTGGTAATATGAAGAATAGTACATTGACCTTATATATTAGGTTCATTATATTTTCACAACTTGTGACGATAAAGATTAGTGAATCGACATTTGTTGAAAACTTGTACCTGTGCCGTAACGTGATGATCTTGCCCTTCTACTCTTCAGAGCAATATAAACAAGGCTAAGAGTGAATATAACCGCAAGTAATCCATTCACATACAACAAGTCATATTGGTTCGAATCTAATCTCAGGTCTCCTGATTTAGGAACCTTAAACTCGCTCTTAATTCCCTGCGATTAATTCGAGAATACATGGATAGTTAGAACTCAAGGATCTCTTATTTCTGGAGTTTCCTAGGTACCTCATAGGTTTGATGATACACAAATCTCATGTAAACATTCTAATTTGTGTATTTGAGTTTAAGTTTCAGGAACAAAAAATTTGTCAGAGAGGCGTCACAGTTAAGATGTTCATGGCATAGACGTTATAACTGAAACAAGAGGTAACACCTACTAATCACAAGTGATTCAAGGGTTTTCGAGTTATTTATAGAAAGATTGATCACCTACATGCCGGCGATCTTGAAGATTTAAGATATAATTTATCTTAGTAAAGTTTATCTTAGAAAAAAAACTTGTTTAATCTTGTTTTGATCGTTTTAGCCTAAATTTGTTCATGGATATATTCTATTTATGTGTTATGATATATCTTATTTTAAGAGACTATATAGACAATGGTACGGTTAACCCTAGCATTAGGGTTGCCACTTCTCACTTTATACTTACAAACACATCCATACAAAGAAGAGAAGTGACAGAGAAGTGACAGTCAAGCTAAGGAAGTGATAGAGAATGAGTTCATAGTAACTTGAAGAGATGAAAAGGTAAGCTTATCGGGAGTTTGTATAGAAGGGAACAGAGACTGCAAGTTGTATGCAATTAGGGTATCTTGGTTCAACAAGGGTAGTTGAGACCTACGGTGTAATCGTGATGAATAACTATAAACTAGCTTTGAAAGTGAGACCTAATGAAACTAGAAAGTGATTGATTTTTATCTCGATTTATTAATCAGTAAATTGAGGTTTCCACTATAAATTCTTGTGTTGATCTTTGTTTTTATGTTCAGTATATAGTTATTGATTTCGCTGCTTAGGGACATCTCACCAAGACGTTCTTACTTGATATAACTAACACACGATAAACATAGAAAATCTTAATTGTACCTTGATAGCCTCTTGCATGAAAAGCACGGCAATTAGCATGCTAATAAGCTCTTCAGCAATTCGTGTAAATCTATCGATGATATCACATACGTTAAATGTTGCGACTAACATCAACATAAGAGCCGTCCACACATTTACCCTGCACACATATTTGTATTCGTGTAAAGCTATCGATGATATCACGTACGTTAAATGTTGCGACTAACATCAACATAAGAGCCGTCCACACATTTACCTTACACATATTCGTTAGAGGTTCGTCGTAAAGGGGAATTGTTGCCACATAAAATAATGATATAAATGATCATGGTGGATAAAACATATGGTTCAAATAATATTATTCAACCCTATTTTTAAGGATTAATGATGAATATTGTAAAGACATATATTCTAAAAATAGAGATATAATATTTTATGAGATTATTTTCGGCACGTCTCAAGTGTAGTTGTTTAATTAAATCATTCGGAAATTGATGTTGTATCAAGGACAACAAACCAATACATCAAGAAACGGGTAAAATCAAAAGTATGCTCCAATATCTTGTCAATTTCATGGTCATAGTCTTACCATATTAAACCAATGAACTTAATAATATGACATTATTTCCACAAATATCATACACCACAACCCTAACATAATATAATAAACCGATAAACTTATGTCTTAAAATTAATTAGCAATAAGAGAATATTTCTCATCTTCACAATAGACCTTTTATATATATATATATATATAAAAGTCGAACTATATATACATACCATGCAACCCATGCCAAGAAGAGCGGGCGTCCTAGGTTTTCCCTCTTCTTGGAAAACTTGTATAAGAAGTTATACATCATAACAGTTGGTTCCGCTACTCCTACGATCACGAGAGGTTGGCCTCCAATGATCGATTGTATAACACCACATATAGCGGCAGAAATTAAGGCGTCGAAAATGATTATGCTTCCATCTAAAAACACGCATATCGATTATAAACGCACATAAACCTAGTTCAAACACACAAACAAAATTTAATAAGCAAGCTTGAAATACCAGTTTTAATGCTTAGTTGCTCCCAAAAGCAATAGCGGGTAGGGCAGACGCGAAGAAGATGTAAGTACTTGGAGTTAGTATCCTACAAGTAAAACAAGTTATAACAAATGCTGAGGACCTTTGTAAATTCGCTTAAAATATATGTATTTTTATTTTATTTTACTAACAATGGAATACATATCTCAACACGTTTTTACGAGTTTTGCTAAGAAAACAATTCTAATAGATACTTGTGGATGCATGTGAATATCACTCACAATTTAAATTTTCATATATATATATATATAGAGGGGGTTGGGTTCCTTGGAAATGATCCATAAGGTCAAAATAGAAAGAATTCTCAACCGTCAGATCAAAACAATGAACGGCGGTGATGATGTGGGCATTTAACTGAGAATAGTTTTAATGAAGCGGAAAATGTTATTAAGTTAACAACGTTAACTCTCTTCTTCATCTCGATTCCTCCGGCTGAATTAGTTCATATTATTTATTCTAATGGTTCATATTTTTTGTTTGTTTTTGTTCAAACTATTTGTACTCACAATTATGTAATTTGTTTTCACCTTTTTCTCTTAGGTCATATTTTGTTCAATTTAGTTTAAATTGCTTGTACTAAGAGTTTTTATGTAATTCGTTTTGACTGTATATGCAATTAGTTAAAGTAGTTCATATTTTGTTCAATTTAGTTCAAAATGTTTGGACTAACAATTCATATGAATGTTGCGTTGAAAGAAGAATGACTTTTGTTGAAAGAGCGTTCTTTGTTCATATTGTTTGTTATAACAGTTCATATTTTTGTTCATTTTAGTTCAAATTAGTTGTACTAACAGTTTATATCAATGTTGTGTTGAAAGAAGAAAGGGCTTTTGTTGGAAAAGCGTTCTTCGTTCATATTATTTTCTCTAATAGTTCATACTATTGTTCAATTTAGTTCAAATTGTTTATACTAACAATTCATATGAAATTTGTTTTAACTATATATGCAATTTGTTAAAATATTTATGTAACTTTTTTAACTATATATTTAATTTCTTAAAGTAATTATGTAATTTGTTCAATTTTTTCAGTTGTATATTCAATGTTGTTATAGTTTTTATGTAATTTGTTTTGACTGTATATGCAGTTTGTTAAAGTATTTATGTATTTTTTTTTTCCTCATTTTGCTCTTAGTTCATATTTTTGTTCAATTTAGTTCAATTTTTTTTATGCTAACAGTTCATATGTAATTTGTTTTTAGTTCAATCACTGAACTTCGATTAAAAATCGCAGAATTATTGAACTCACTGTTTCACCCCTTGTGATACATCGATCAAAATTAAAGGAAAAGAAGATACATGCAACATAAATAGAATGAAAGAAATCGAATAAGATAATTGTAATTGAATTAATTGAAGAAATTGAAGGAGGAGGAGGAGGAGCAATGTTGTTAATGGCTATCGAATGAAAGAAATCGAATCAGATAAACTGGAATTGAAGAAATCGAATCAAAGAATATGAAATGAAGAAATCGAAGAGAATGGAGGAGAAGAAAAGAGTGTGAATGAGCGACGATGTTAACACCCGTTAACCTAAGCGATCAATGTCCATGAGGAGGATAAAGTCACGGTTGTTCACAATTTTGATCCAAGGATTGATAGTTTTTTCCACTTTTGACCCTAAGACCTCTTTCTCTCATATTTGTACAAAATAATTATTTAAACCTAGTATATGATACAAGAATTTTGTACAATAAAAGTATTTACATCAATTATTGTACAAAATAATTATTAAAATTAAATCGTGTATAACAGAAATTTCGAATATCATAATAAAATATATTTATAATTTAAAAAAAAAAAAAACAAAAACAAAAAAAGTTTCAACTTGTTCAACCGGTAGTAGGGTAAGAGAGAAAACTACCAATTACCTGTAGGTTGATTCTTCACAACTACATTAATTTATTTATATTTTATATCTCGTACCATAAAAACAAAATTATAAAAAACACGCCTCATTTACTGAAAAATATTAAAAAAAGCTAAAAATTTTATAGATAAATAAAATTGTAAAATGCTAATTTTTAAAATTAAATATTATCTAAGTTTTAGTATAAATTAATATCATAAATATATATATATGATATCATAAACATATGTAATATTACTCTAAAAAAAATTTAATTATTACCTTGTCTAAATTAAAAAAAAAAATCAAAAATCAAAATGTTCTCTATGTAGAATATAATGTGATATTTATGAGATGCATTTGAATACACTTTTGTAACCGTTTTAAAATATTTTGATATATTTGAAGGACATCAAATCAATTCAGAAAATTATTAAAATGATATAGACTCTTTAGTTTATTAGTAGGAAGCATACACTAATTCATATTAGTGAAGTTGTGTAGTTTATTAAATTCTCCCTTTAAACACTTGTTAATATATGATACCTTTTATAACAAAGACTCCTGGATTTTTACCGGAACCTGACTCTAAAATAATATGTTATTTACGCGATTTTCAATGTACTTGTTATCGAAAAAATTGCACGGTGTTGTTGCCTTCTTTAAAAAAAATCGGGTTATTTTAGAAAAATAAAAGAAAGAAAAGTGTATTATAGTGGTCTTAATTTAAATCAGGATTAAAATTTTGGGTGCCGACTCAAATACCTTAATACTAAAAAAATGGGCGTTCGCACCTGGCGCTCGCGCTCAATGAACGTTGTTGAAATGTGTAAAATTTAGTCCCGTAGTAAACTTAAGTTCGTGTATATAAATTTTTAGACTCTAAATATGTATAAGTTAAGGTTGTTACCTTAATCTCGAGCTCAGACCTCCCAACCAATCTTGCTTATAACATGATAGTCTTCCTCGAACATCATTGGCGATTCCTCTAAATGGGGTCTTTAGATTCTCCATGTTCGAATGAAGTATAAAAGCTTTTATTGAATAAGGAAAATAAGTTTCTAATACTACCCTTTTATAGAGTTAATTGCTCCTACACGATTTTGTTGGACATTTAATTAATCTTTTAAAATAATAATTATTTAGCTGTACATGCATGCATAATTACTATTTTTATGACATTTATTTGTTGCAGTAATTTTCGTAGTCGAGACTTTTCAATCAAAGATACGCAATAAAAGATGAGAATATCTAACATCGATGATAAGTAAACGTAAAATTGTCAACTAATACATCTTGAAATAAAACCTTTATCCAACTTATGTGACCGATTCAAATCTAAACGTGCATGTTAATGAAAATTTAGTTTTTGAGAAGATCCAATGGCATACAATAGAACCCTTAGACTTATGACATATAGTCATTCTATATGTCATAAGTCTAACACTTAGACTTATGCATGGGTTTTCTTGCATGGTATACAATCGAACACGTTCTTTACGTACGTTATTGGCCACCAAAAATCCTACGCCTAATTTGCTCCAGATTACAGCAAAACATCAATCTTATTTTAATAAAATATTATGGTAAATTTGTTTATAGATTATTTTAATAATAATAATAATAATAATAATTTTATTTTTTTCGTCTCATTAGCGCATCTGACTATTATAACGCAGACAATATGACCCATAAGAGCAGCACATAACAATAAATGTTATGAACATGTATGACTAAAAATAATCCCAACTAAAATTATAAATTTTGTATAAAAATACTATCAGCAATTTTCTATTTGTTATTGTAATAGATGATAGATATGGATAATTGACTTTTAGTATCATGAAGCATATATTAACGGTATTTTTTTTACGGTAAGGATGATATATCTACGTAAGTTATTTAAGATGATAGGAATGATGAACCTAGCTATAGGACTTGTATCCAAGTTGATCAACTAGGCTATTAAAAGTTTCAAAGTTGATCGGATATATTTTAAATTAGAGATGACAATGGATCGAGTAATGGGCGTGTGAACCACTTTCTTCAATCATCCGCTGATTTTACTGAATATATCCAACCATCACCCGTCAACTGACCGGGAAATCAAGTTTATCCGCGGACCATATATGAAACCACGTATATTGCATTTTAACATTTTTGCACATGCAGCTTGGAATTTATAGTTTAAAAACAAATAGTATTAATAAATAAGATATAAGTAATGTATTATTATGATGTAAATAATAATTAAATTTGAAGTTTTTGTGATTTTATGATTAAATATATAAAATTTTAGATATTTATGGGTATTAGGTCGGGTGATGAGAACGATCCTTCACTCATCAGTAGGGATGTCAATGGTTCGGGTGATGAGTGGTTATATTACTTTCATTAACTGGACCATCACCTATCCAAGCTCCCCTTCACCTTAAACCATAACCGCTATTGATCGGGTGGGTAGGGTTTTTTTCAAGTTTAACCGGAAAATTAAACTTGTGATTACTGAAAATTAAAATTTCCGGCGGTTAAACGTGGCATGATCGAAGAGTGGACCGGCGGAGAGCAGAGAATGGAACATGGAGTGGCGCCGGAAGGAGCAACTCGAGTGTGGTTGTTTAACATGTGTTAGTCTAAGGGTTTCCCCTTTGGATGTTACTCGAGAGTGGAAGTGTGGAGTATCAATATTATTGTCTAACCTACGGTAGAGTATTTTCTTAAAGAAACTTGTGTTATAGTGTTAGACTTAGGGAAAAGAGTTCGTAAATTACAAAAATTAAAAGTATATTTTATTTTATTTTAGTTAGAGTGAACTCGAGTGAACATCGGGTGAAAGCCAGATCGGGTGGTGCATCGGGTGATGGGTTTTAATATTCTCACCATAAACCGTAACTGAACCATTAACTTATCAACCATCACCCACATTTCAACCGCATTTTATCGAATTTTCGACTATTCGATTAATTCTAACATTCGAATAACCATCAATTACGGATAAGATTGTCATACCTACCCATCACCCGCCTACTTCTTAGATCGGTGATTCAGATATTAGAGTGAAATTGTCAACTCTATTGGGGACATAAATGATTCGGATATTACATAGGTAAAGCTATTTTTGGCGGATAAAATGGTTAAAAAGAAAAAACAATCTATTAATGCTGATTTGTCGGGTGATTGGGATGATTAGGTGATCGAAAAGGTCATTACAACTTTACAAGCAATTAACGACTAACATAAACTAAAATTACAATAATTTTCATAAAAATATAAGAATATTTAGGTGTATTACGATACTAAAAGTTTATAAAAGATATATTGTTTTTAGGAATGTAAAAATATTGTCCCTGTATTTTAGAAACTTTTTTTTTCCAAATCAAAATATTTCCCGATTTCCATAATTTACTCTAAAAATTGTCATAAATGTAAATTTATCAAATATTCAGTTATATTTTTTTCAGTATATATTTTTATAATTTTACGTCACTTCTTAAAAAAAAAACTATTCCAATACTTTGAATTGTTCAAAATGGGTTGGCTGTACATGTTTTAGAGGGAATTTGACCAAAATATTAATATCTGAATTGATATATTTTTATAAGGAAATAAATATCGGTAGTTGACGAAATATTTGTGAAGGTTTAAATAAATCTAATTTTCACAGATTAATCCTCTAGCTATTTAACGTGTAAGTAGTTGACAAAAATGTATTTAGTGCGGTGGCAATTTGGACATAACCACTCTTTTTCTTTGAACTCAATATACTTATAAATTTTCCTAAAATACATAAAATAAACTTAATACATAGTAAGGACGTGTTTGGTGAATATATCAATATATTGATATAGGGGCGACAATTTACCTACATCCAATGTGTATCCTCGAATCCGACATATGAAAACGGGTGAAAACCGTCAAATTACGAATATAATGCGGTGGTATATCGAGTTTAGGTGACTAATTTAGCACTAAATCACCTGACTCGGGTTCACACGTATATATATGTATTTTTAATAAATATAAATTTACTTATAAATTTAGATTGGTGAGACTATTGTCGAATATGATTAGAAAAATAATAATAATAGTGTACTTGAAATTTTTGTATGTTAATTAGTCTTTCTACCTTTAAACTATCAACGATGAAGAATGTGTATTGATTTAATTTTAAGTCATTTAATGATTGATTTACTTTTAACAATTATGTTTGATGCAGTTGAATTTGTAATTTGGATGATGATCTTTAATCTAAATTTTAGTGAAGTAGTATGTTAATATAATGGGTCCTCGAGTAGACCGCTAAATTTTAGTCAAGTAGTATCTTAATATAATGGGTTCTATGAGTAAAACCGGTCTATTCAATAACCCGACAAGTACAAGTTTGGGTGAAAAAGGTAGCGGGCGGATGACAGGACAAGTGCGTGAGTTTTTAGGTTGGGCGGACAACGGAGGTAGCTCATTCACCTGTCATCCGACGCATTATCTTCCCTACTTCTTAGATGTGTAGTGAATGTCGAGTTGAACGAGCTTAACGTGTAGATATTGTATATTGACGAAATACGAGATATAAATATTATTAGGGTAAATAACGATGGTGCGGAGAAAAAGAGGATGTAGCTCATGTGAGAGGTTGTGAAGCCAAGAACACTCGGATATGATGTTTGCAACGCCATGGTTTTCAACCTCGACGTTGGAGTGAGAAACCCCTAAGTGTTGTTTGGTAAGAGTATACAACTAACTATCAATCGGTCAATTTCCATTACTATTTTAATGGGGGCAAATGATATGAAGTACATTATATTAATTCATGTTGGTCCCTAGCTAGCTATTTGAGTAGAAAATTTATAAACACAAGAATCACAATGGACCTTGTAATAACCGTATAACATTGGTCCCTTTTTTTGAAAAATCTAGATCTAAAATTACTAATAGTGTCCCACTTTTGAAAAAGGTTTCAATTTTTTTAACACGACCGTCACTTATAAGATTTCCTAGAGTATGTTTAGTTTTTTATAAAATAAACAAGTACAGTTTTATCCTTATAATATATTTATAAAAATTGTGCCGAAGAAACTGTAATCATAATATGTAATGAAAAAATAACCCAAAATAATATCAACTATCACCATTGAACCGAAAATAATAGAAACTTTGAAAATTATTAGGAGCGATACAAACTATCAATGTATTTACCAAAAATAATACGTCATACTTTTCCGGCCAAAACATTAACTCCGGCGATGACGTGGCAGCCGGAATGTTATATGTCATAAAATAAATGAATTAAATGTGTGATGTGGATTTTATTTTTAAAAAATCAATTTAATAATATTAAAAATATTAAAAAATTAAAATTTTTAATTTTTAAGAAAAAATTTGTACAATATTGTTTTTAAAAAAATTTTGTAAAAATTTTTTTTAAATGAAGTTTGAATATTTTTTTAAATAGGTTTGTAAAAATATTTATTTAATATTTATTTTTTAAAAAAATATATAATTTTAATAATTGAAAAACTTGATTTTCCAAAAAATAATTTTCCAATATTTTTGTTATCAGATTTTTTCGGATTTTTGAATAAAATGAAAATTTTATTTCTAAAAAAAATAATTTTTAAAAAATATTCATCTTTTTACCTAATCCTTAAAGATTTTTTGTTCCAATTTATTTAAAAATTATTTTATTAAAAATTATTTAAAATATATAATAAAAATAAACCCCAAAAAAACATTTTTCAAAAAATTCACAAAAAATGATTTGTATTTATAAAAAAATTAATAATTTTTAAAAAAACATTTTATACAACCTATTAAAAAAATGTTAAAACTTTATTAAAAAAAATTTTACAAAAAAAATTTTTGAAAAAATATTTTTACAAATATTTTTAAAAATTATTATATAAATTTTAAAAATAATAAATTTTTTATTTTTTAATATTTTAAATATTATTAAATTGAATTTTAAAAAATAAAATTCACATCACACATTTAATTTATTTATTTGATGACATGTAACATTCCGGCTGCCACGTGATCGCCGGAGCTAGGGTTTTTGTCGAAAAAGTATGACGTATTATTTTTGGTAAATATATTGATAGTTTGTATCGTTCCTAGTAATTTTTAAAGTTGATATTATTTTCGGTTCAATGTTAATAATTGGTATTATTTTTATGTTATTTTTCTTATATAGTATAATCACCAAAGATATAGTAGTTGGAGGAGGAAACATAGGGTTAGTTGCGGAGGTTTTAAGTAATATGTAGGGCTACTTTTAGAAACCTTTTTCATTATAAGCCATTAATAATGCAAAAATTAACACTTAGGACGGGTTTGGTATAATTAAATAATAGGATACAAATTATGGAGACTTATGAGGTTTATCGGACTCAAAGATTAAAACTATGGAGATTTTATGAAATTTTCTTAACCTCATTTATTTAGAGAATTAAGGAGAAATTACAGGATTTATATAATTTTTACTCAACATGCGGAACGGAGCCTTAATCGATGGTGAAATGGAGACTTATAGTTATAGTTTGTATAAAGTTTTCTTCATACAATTCATTTTATTTTCTTATACATTTCAAAATGGTAATGTCGGTAATTATGAAATTTGACAAATTGTATATTGGATTCTAATATAGACAATGGGTCCGTTTGGTGCATGGAATGAAGGAGGGTAATGGGGTTGAAGGGGAATGAAGGTGGTTGAAAATTTTTGATTGTTTTGGTTAGTTAGGTCTTATTTTTGTTAAATGTAGTGTCAACTAGTCTCATTTGTTTATTATGGGATAAATTATGGACCTTTTATGTATTCATAAAGATAAATTCAAAGGGTTATTTGTTAATTTCAATTTACTCATCTCAAGCTCAAGCGATTTACAAAAGCCAGGCCCAATCGATTTACACAAGCCCGGGCCCAATCAATTTACACAAACCCATACTCAATCGATTTACACAAGTCGAAAACCAATCGTTTACACAAGTCTAGACCCAATCGATTTACACAAGTCTAGACCCAATCGATTTACACAATGTTAATACACACTTAATTCCCATACCCAATCGATTTACACAATGTTAATACACACTTAAATTATAATGTTAAATTTTGTAATTAACAAAATCGGTCATTTACGAATTACACAAGTCCAAAAGATACATTGTTTACACAAGGTCGGATTACACAAGCCCAAACGAGTTATACAAGCCCAATTAAGTTACACAGACCCAAAAGTCCATCGTTTACACAAGGTTGAATTACACAAGTCCAAGTTCAATCGAGTTACACAAGCCCAAAAGTTCATCGTATACACAATTAAATGTTTAGGACATTTTGTGTAATTATAAACTTAGGTCACATCTTGTAATTATTCAATCCAGGGCATTTAATACACTTCCAAAAGTTTGGGTCATTGTAAAGAACTACCCGACTTCAAATATAAGCATGATCTAGTTCGTGATGTTTTATGTGATTTGTTTAAGAGAGCAGAAATTTCGGCTAAGAAAGAGAAGCATGTATCCTTCTTGACTGATCCGCGTGAAAGACGGTCTACGTTGAGGCCGACAAATGTGTTAGTGTTTGGATGGGTGGGTGAAAAATATGATTGTATTGATTTGACAGGAGTCTCTCATCTGGTTGGTTTGAGTAACGGACCTTTTGTGGTAGGTAACTCGGCCTCTTCGAAGACGACTAAGCATGAAAAGGCTTGAATTGAAAACCAACATGTGTTTCTTCCGTTCGCTTTTGATATGTTTGGTTTTCTTACACATGATGCCGTCGAGATTCTCAAGACGGTGCAACGGGTCTTGTATAATAATATTGTGTCACCTATGTCTTCAGATGTAAAAGGAGCGATTTTGCTATTCAGAAAGGTTTGACGGCGCAGCTTGTTGCCCGCCTACCTTCTACCTCATGTCCTATTATAAATATTGGTTCAACAAATATAGAACGTATTTATTCCTGTAAATATAACTTTGTACAGTTTCATGTCGGAGGCATATTTGTAAATATCAAAGTACAGGCCATTAAACACAAATATAAAGTATAGTGCAAAATCTGTAATTTATACCCAAATATCCTTCACACCCAGTTAAGGTTTTGTGGGAGCTCTTATCGGCAGTGGCTGGATCGGGCGAAGCTCGGTTGCGGTAGAGAACATTTTCACGAGGATTCCGGTTGGTGGTGGCAAAGATCCGGCGGCGGTGCGAGTTGAAGAAGACGAAGATCCGGCGGCAGGCGGCATTGGTTCGCTAAAGAATGCGACACCGATTAATTTTACTGGATATGAGTACAAATGTTGTTTCGGGCTTCTTCGACAGGTGGTTGGTCTTCTGCAAGTGCGGGCTCTCGTGAAGACGGAAGTAGTTATGGTTGTTGCCGATTGCAAGAGAAGACGATGGCTTCCGACCATGATTGCCACCGCGAGAGAAGACGGCGGCGGCTTCTTCCTTAGTTTTTCGGCTAATGGTGGCAAACGACGGTATGCAACGATGGATGCTCCACTCCCGCAACTGTTTTGTCGGGATCTGGAAACCGAACTGGCAGCAGAGACAAAAACAGGAGACGAAGAAACCTTATCTGGCGATTGAGGATTATTTTATAGGGTTTTTACTTCAAATTTACCCTTATATCTCTTCATTAATTAATTTTAAAATTAAAAAATTTATCTGATAAATAGAGGGGTTTAGTTTATGTATGCGATATAAAAATGACCTCCATAAAACAATCTTTCTCAAAAAATTTCAACCTTTATGAGATGTATTATGGATTTACGGGGAATGAAGTGGGGAAAAAAATATTATTAGAACATCACTTAACAAACCCATTCTAGTTTTTGGAAAGATTGTTTTTGAAGTGTAACACCCCATTCTAATTTTTTGAAAGATTGTTTTTAAGTCTCACGGGCTGAATTATTCTCCAACTTAGAACTGTGTGGCTCTCGGCTCTTTTTTTGCCCCTGGCGAACTAAGATGAGTCTTATTCCTCGAGTTTGACTATTAGCGTGTATGTGTCACGGACCGAGTTCTCTCCAACTCAGGACCGTGCGGCTCTCGGTCTTTTGCCACCACCGACAAGCTAAGATCAACTTAACTCCTCGATGTTTGACTATGAGCGTGCATTGTGTCACAGACCGAGTTATCCTCCAACTCGAGACTGTGGTGGCATTCGGTTCTAATTCTCCTACTCCTCGACGTTTGAGTATGAATGCTTTGTTTAGATGACTAGATAATACGCGAGTCATTAAAGATGAGCTGTCCGTGACATACTTCCCTAATACGAACACACAATTTAGAAGCACTGCAAAAATCACTTAAAAAGGAAGAAACCACAGATTGTCAGCAATAGCATAGCAAATTCCTCATTAGTGAAAATTCACTCCTGAAATCGAATATGATGTACAGAAAACATTACTGGACATATCCCTAAATGGCAAATCAAATTTACCCAAATACTTGGAAAAGACACTAGGGGAAAGGCACTTTCACCTAATATTGTTCAATTTTTACTAACACCAAAAGAAGAGAGAACATTCCATCCTCTTCTTCCTAATTTAACTCAAGAATTATAAACACAACAAAAAAAAAAATAAAAAAAATTGACCCTCTTCAGCTAAACAAACCCTATCTAAATTAATCAAAACTCAAACCTCTTTTAAGTGCACTGATCTTGCAAATAAGAGTCCTCAAGCAATCTGCTTATAAATGGAGACATAGCTGCAAGTAGTGCTTTCGGGCACTCCTCGTGTGGAAGATGGCCACAACCGGATACAGCAACGAGTCGCTGCATGAAACATTGTTTCAGAAAGATTTGACGAGTCATGCATTATAAAGCAATTATGTAGTATCAGGTTATACTTACAGAATTTACAAGTTTGGAAGCCATTGCTTGAGCGGATTGTAGTGATACGAGTTCGTCTTCAGCTCCTGCAATGACTAATACCGGCAAGTGCTCCACAGCTTTCAACAATAACATGGCAGCTTGAGGTGATAGGACTGTCTCGCAAGATAGCTTGCTGATTTCATAAAGTGCATCATCCCAACCTTCTACATACAGTGGAGCCTGAAATTCATAAATCACAGATTTTAAAAAAACAATTGTACAATTTCTCAAGAATTATTCTTTGCATGATTTTATATTGTTTACCTTGTACAGGTTTAGGACCTCTGTAGTCATCTTTGTAGCATCATGCCATGAACGTCGGTTAACAACTTGTGTGATTTCTGTACGCAGAAGAGGACGGACTAAGTGCTTCTTTCCTAATGATGTGCGAAGGAGTATTCTTGCAAAACTTGGTATCACTTCTCTGGATAATCCTACACCTACCAACACTACAGCTTTAACTGTAACCTGAAAGCATTTTAAAGAGAAGCTCAATATGAAAGTTAACAGCCTTGTATATTGATGCATCTAAAGAGAATATATGTACAGAATTACTGTCAGTGTATGAAAATATGGCTAATGCTATCTGATGCAAAATACTTTCTTACAAAGACAACATGTACTCGTGATAAAAATAAGCAGAAAATTGAAGACTTTTGAGTCTTGACAGTAGATGAAATCATGAGGGGAATCTCCAACTGGCAATTCCTTCAATTCTGTATTATTTGAGATGGATGATTGAGTATCACTGTTATATTAGCTCTTCAACAAGCAATCATAGTTAGACTTCAAAAAATCCAGCATCCAGGTACATCTTCTCTGGCCCATATATTATAATTGATCTCACAAACAAAATATGAAGTTAACAAATGGCAATTCCTTCAATTCTGTATTATTTGAGATGGTTATATTAGCTCTTGAACAAGCAATCATAGTTCGATTTCAAACAATCCAGAATCCAAATACATCTTATCTGGCCCTTGTATTATAATTGATCTCACAAACAAAATATGAAGTCAGCAAATGGCAAATACTTCAATTCTGTATGATTTGAGATGGATGATTGAGTATCAATATATTAGCTCTTCAACAAGCAACCATAATTAGAGAAACTCAGGTAGCCATCATTTGTGGACCAATAGAACCCAAACACCAGAAGATTACCTCCAGAAATCTACTATTTATATAAAAATGTCAATGCAGCTGAAACTCTTAGTAAGGCTACACTTACATTGGATGAACTACCAGATCTTTGCACCCGTTCTGCTGCTTTTAAAGCAAGCACGCCACCATCGCCGTGACCTACAAGTATCACTGACGAAAACCCTATCTCCAAACAAAATGAAAGCAGCAAGTCCACCTGGGAAATTTTTCCAAGTGAACAGAATCAATATCACATACAATATGGTTCAACAAGAATTCTGCACACAAGAAGATGAATGACAACTATAATCAAGGATAAAAACAGACAAATAAGCACAAAGATATGGCAGACAACTAACTATACAGGAAGGGATGTGAAGATGCATTTGATCAAGAAAATTTGTGCAGGAGTTAATCTGCTTTTCGTATGCAAAGCACCAATCAAGCATACGCCCATACAGCATCGTGCAAATGAAAAGAGATATGATCCATATATTTTCAAGTAACCAACAAATTATCATTATCATGCAACATGATAAATAGTAACAAAGTTCATTAAAATTGTGCACAAAAAAATTATGAACAGAAATTGTGAACGTGAGTTGGAAACGAAGTTGTGAACAGAAAAATTATGCACATTGATTCTTACAACCAAATTAGATTGGCTGAGAAAAAATCATGCACTGATGCATCGATGAATTCATGAAGAAAACTACTGCACTGTTGCTTCATTAGAAAAGAAATACCAAATATCAGAAGATCGGTAGATTAGTACCTGAGTCTCAAGCTTATAAGGATTAGGCAATTCTTTTTCTTCCCAGTCCTTTCTTAGTGTCCTAGGAGTTAAACCCCATCCTGGCCTATCAAAAGCTGCAACTGGGCAGCCAACTTGCCTTGCCAGAGTCCCCATCACATGTCTCCACGAAAAGACTCCTCCTCCAAAGCCATGGACCAAGACAATGCCACAGTTTCCATTTGCCTCTAGGTCTAGTGCAGAAGGGTTAAACTCTGTGGCAATATCCTTCTCGCAAACATCATCAAGGCTAAAGACAGGAATGTCACTAGAGAAAACTGCAGAGCTGGTAGAACTCTCTAGCAAGGGATCGTATATAGAAGAGCTGTGGAATTGATTGCTGCAGCTTCTATGTAGACTACGTTGGTTCTTTGATACAACATTCGACGTCCAATCATGTTTCAGCCTTCCATTTGATGTTGGAGAGCTGTTGCAGCTGTTGCTTTCGAGAAAGGTTGAGGAGGACAAAGAACATGAAAGAGAGCTAGGCATACTGAGTTTGTAATGCAGGATATAACCTAGGCAATTAATGAAAAAACTATCACCGTCAGCAAGCACTCTGACAGGCAATGCACTTTCACTGTGTGCTGATCCGAAGAGTTTTTTCTTCAAATCACTGTCGTTCTTAGGCATTTTCACCACTGGAGTAGGAGACCGTGGTACCTTCTGGAATGCAGATAACAAGGTTTTGCTTGAAAGCACCTGCCACACATAGAATAAAAATCACATTAACTGTAATCATTTAGCTAAGGAACCTCAAGCAAGGCCGTAGTCCCTAACTAATTAGAGGAAATATTTGTGGAGTTGCAACCAAGCATGTCAACTGAATAATAAAACTACTATGACAATTCTAATGCACTGTCCATTTAAATGCACTTTTGGGTGACAGATAATGGACATGCATCCAAGAATCGTAAACATTGGAAACAGGATAGAAAGAGAAACCCAAATGATGAAAACACTAATAAGAAACTTACAACATCAGAATCCACTCGATGAAATAGAAGTTTTCTTCTCGCTCTACAGCTTGTCCGATAAGCTATAACCATATGGCCCAGAGCAAACACTACTGATGGCAGAAACAAGACGGGCATCCCCCATGATTTCTTCATATGGAGTCTCCGCCTTGAGGGAATATATGAGGCTTCAGCTTCAAGTTGAGAATGCACAGAGAAGACACAAGCCTTGATAGAAAGTAAAATTATTGAAGAAATAGAGCAGATGGTCACACTCCCAAGATATGGCCCGTGAGAGAGAGCAGGGCCATCACATAAAGTATAAACGCCTGCATTCATGAAGCAATTTATGTAAATATGCTGATATAACAGCACTTACATCTAGCATACCACCAGAGAAAAGGAGAAAACAGAAGAGTCTTAAAGTGCTATATAATGCAATAAACCGCCGAATGTGCAATTAAAATTAGCTTCAGCTTGATGAGCCAACAAAGAGTTATGGGAGTTTCCTGAAAACGTTCAATCCTGGTAATCTTTCCTTTTCCATAAGCTGCTTAAAACAAAAATTTTCTCAAGTATGGCATAAAAAACAGAAGCTTCAACAACCTATTATCGCAAATTACATAAAAATGTTCCTTAATGAGAAGCAATCCAAGTCTTAAACACATTCAACTGGATGATTTTCCAACCCTGTACACACATTTTTAGCAATTCTCGATTTAGTTTTAAGATCGAGTAGAAACAACTAAAAAGGCAGATATTTGAATAAAAAAGAGATACGAGAGTACGAGACCTTAATTTATGAGAAGAAGAAAAAAAAGTATGCATACATGTTATAATGAGAGATCTGACAACAGAAACCACAGGAATATCAACCAAAGAGCTTTTAAACGAGTATCTGCTCAAATGCTCTCTAAATCCATAACACTTCAAACAAGTGAAATTGGAGATCAAAATGCAAGGCACCAGCACATCTCCTACAGCCACCAGCACCGGAAAGTACTGAACCAGCAAGGAAGCAATCATCGCAACCATGAAGAACACCGTCTTCCCCGCCCTCTTCAACCTCTCATACCAACCTCCACCTCCTCCTCCCTTTCCTCCTCCCACCGCCATCGCCTTTTCCTTAAACCTTAAAACCACCACAAAACCCTCGATATCCAAATAAAATTAACACCAAGCCAAATTCGCCTCCAACATCAAAGCGAAACTTAAGCCCCTTGAGATCTCCGATCGCGAACAGAACAAAACCCTGGACCGTTCAACATTCTCGCCGATAATTCCAGCATCCATTCCATCTGACATTCCACGAATCCAGTATCCAAAATCGAAGTATACAAGCAAAATCAAATTACAAACCGCCGGTTGATGGATCAATCAACTATTATCTCCTGCCTTTGGTGAGAAAACAGTTAATGTAGTTGTTGTCGAAGGAGAAATGAAA
Source organism: Fagopyrum tataricum (assembly GCA_002319775.1). NCBI lineage: Eukaryota > Viridiplantae > Streptophyta > Magnoliopsida > Caryophyllales > Polygonaceae > Fagopyrum > Fagopyrum tataricum. The sequence goes on along the minus strand of CM008281.1, from coordinate 31,585,752 downwards.
TGGATGACACAGATTAATCTGCCACAGCTACTAGGGTTTGGTGTAGGTAAATTCTCCCTTTCTTCTTACCAGAGAAGAGATTGAAGAGAAAGAGAGATGAGGAGACGAAGAATGAAGGTTTTTGCTATAAAAGCTTTTCTTTTTCTCTCGGTTTTCTCTTTTTGTGAGGTTTTTCACTTTTTCTTATAAATTTTTTTAAAAAATAAACTTTTTCTGGCAGGGTTTATATTTTCTTTTATTTTAATTTGTCTGTCTGATTAGTGTTTAAAAAAGGAATTGACAGCAGATCGAATCTTTTTGCAGTTTAGGGTGAATCCAAAACCGATTCGATTGTTTGTTTGTTCAGACCGGAACCAAACCGGTCCGGCGGTGCAAAACTTCTATCCTAAGAAATATCTTAAATAATTTACTTAATACCAATTAACGTTTAAAAAATCAATTTCATCGTAAATAATCATGTTATTATGTTTGAATTATCATATTCTAAAATTGTTAGAGTTACCAAGAAAAAATATATATATATTGTATAATTTTAGACTTTTTAAGTCTTGTACTTTTAAAATGTATAATGTATTAGATAATCATTTATAATATAAATATTTTTAATAATTATCATTTTACAATTTATAGCATACAAACTCTTTTTTTAATTAGCTTTTAAAACTACCAATATAATTAAACTAATTTTATTTATACTAGTTTCAAACCGACCTTATAGGTTTAAAAGTGCAATTAGGGTACAATCCTAGTTGACACTCGGTTATGTGCATATGAGTGCACGTACACCAAACACATAAACTCAACAGGTTTCGTCATAAAATTAATTGTTAATAGTAGGAATAACACATCGACCTCATATATTATTTAAAATCTCCTCCTTTAGATATGACAATTTATTTTCTCTCAAAATACCCCGATTAAATCGTGTGTGAAAATATATGGAAATTTTTAATAGGTTTTTAAACTTATTTTATAATTTTTTTCATGATAAATTATTTGTATGACGTCAGACAGAAATTATGAAAATAAAATTCTAATATTTTAAAATTCTGTTTTTTAAAATATAATTATTACAACTATTTCATGTCCAATAAAGTTATAAAATATATATTTATAAATCTTAACAGTTCAAAAGATTTGGCTATTTATATGTTTTAACTTTAACATCGATTCCAAATCGATAATATTTTATAGTTTATGAATTTGTTTTATTTTTTCATAAAATATTAATTCAATATTAGAGTATATGTCTATCTGTCACTTTCCTAGCTGTGTTGTCGCTGATTATGTATTGGTGTATTGTATTCGTTATTCCATTATTAATTCTATAGTCTCCGTTGTCCACGCTTTTTATATTATTATTTATAAATAATATTTCTTACTTTTAATACATTTCTGTAATCCAACTGAATATCTAAGTAATGACAGACTACTACGTGAGTACGTGTGTCCGTATATTTGATAAATTTGTTTGCAAGAAAAGTTTAACGTGTGATTTTAAACTTAATTTTTATTTACTATTTGTAAATGACTTTATTTTTATAGTATAATTTAACACTCATAAATTATTTTTAATTTATTTTGTTGTTCACTCATAGTTTTCACGAGTATTGTTGATATATTTTTTTTATTGATTTTCTTCATTGTGCCTTGTTCATTCTTATTGTCGAGAGGTAGTCAAAATTGTTTCATATCGATAGAACATTAGTAGGTAAAACTATCGTATAAGTTTATATATTGTTGTATTTATTGTCAATTAGTTTTATGATAAAACTATTGCTTGTGTGTTTGTGTACGTGATTGACTGAACGTGTCTCGTCACTGATCATGAGACGGAAATGAGAAAAATAACACGTACTATAGTTAAGTTATTATGAGTAAGATATATATATATATATATATATATATATATATATATATATATATATAAATTACTTTAATTTATATATTTCTTTTAAAAATATATATATATATATATCAAGTATAGAATATGTTTAAATTACTTCAATTTAGCCAAAAAAGAGTTAAAAGTAATATAATAAAATATGTAAAAATGAGGCGAAGCGGTTACCTAGGGAGCAGGGCTAAGCTGAATTGTCAGAATAAAGTCGGGCCGGGTCCACCACGTGTATGACGAGGAGTGGCCCACAAAGACAAGGCAGTGGGCTGTGCATTCTGCAATCTGAATTACAACGGTCAGATATTGCTTTGAATTACGATTCGTAACGTTAACCGGTGGTCGGGCCGGGTTGCTAAGCCCTTCCCCCACCTACTGCCTACTTGAGTATGGGCCCACAGGAGATGACTGGTTTGGTGTGGGCTTCTTCTGTCTACATCTCATGTCAATGCTTATTATACTTAAATTTAGGGATTTTATTATCTATATACATTTATTAAAGTAACCTACATTTTACGTGCCACTATAATATTTTAGAATTTCAGTGAAATAATAATATATTATTAGATTGTCAGTCCTTTAAAACTATTTAAGTTTATCAATTTTAAAACCTTTGGTGCAATTTAAAAAAATATTTTGTACAATATAAATCCTTTAAAATTATTTTAATTTAAATCAATTAAATTTTTTAAAAAAATTACTATTATAGAAAAAATTATAAAATTTTAATTTTTTAAATTTTCGCTATAATAAAATTCAAATTTAAGTTTTCACTAAAAATTAAAGCTAAGATTTAGTTTTTTTTAAAAAAAAAATTATTATAAAAATTTGAACTTTAAATTTTTATTTATAAGTTATGTAGTTCATATTTCGTTTGGTTCAATTTAAAAAAAAAAATTTGTGTATACAATTTAAATTCTCTAAAATTATTTTAATTTAAATTAATTTTTTTTAAATTACTTTTATAACGAAAATTTAAAAAAATTGATTTTTAAATTTTCTCTATAATAAAATTCGAATTTAAGTTCTCACTAAAAATAAAAATTAAGATTTAGTGATTTTTTTTTAAAATTATTATAAAATTCAAACTTAAAAATTTTATTTTTATAAGTTATGTATTTCATATTTCGTGATTTTTGATTTTAAATTTTCTTTTAAAGTTGTCTTTTTTAAATATATATATATTAAAAGAGAAAATTCGAACTTTAAAATGAAACGATTAAAATGTTGTTGTACTTTTGTTTATTTTAGTTGTTATTTTGCAATTGATGTTATTTGAGTTTTATAATGATTCAAAATTATTTAAAAGTGTTTTGATATTATATAAACGGGACGGGACGCTTCTAGCGGGATGAAGAATTTAATGCCTATATTCCGTCTCGGATATTTATTGTCTGAACGTGATTGTTGTTTTTTCATAAAATTCGGTCGAGATTTGAAGGATTTGTTCTCACCCTATTTATATGCATTAAAAATACTCGTGCACGGCACGGGTCCTAAACTAGTTATTCACCTAAAATTAGATTTTATTTGGATCGATAACTTCTAATTTAGAGTTAATGGTTCATGTATGAGCATGTATTATTGTAGTGGTGCATGTTGGGTGTCTTATAATTATAACATGAGTAGGATGACGTTACGATATAAGTAGACCCAAGTGTATGAGAACGGGTCGTGGCATCACTACCCAGCGTTGCCATGTTGTTGGGAGGCTCTCTGTGACCAGTCCATACCGGTATACGGTGAGATGTATCGGATCCACTCCGGTTGGTTTACGGGGACAGTAGCGAAGGTCGGGTGACCTTCGTGCCACACAATAAGTTGAACTAATAGAAATGAATCACCTAATTGAAGATAATAATATGGTTGAGTGTGAGCATGTTGATTGTTTAATTTTTCCATTGTGTGTGTTTGTGCTATATAATACCGACTGATATCTAGAATTGTAAGCTAACGATTTATACCGTCGTTGATAGACCTTGTACGGTAGGTAGCTGCTGAGGGATTTGGAGAAAGGCGGTCAGTCGGGTTTCTGTACTTTTTGGTTTGGGGTGTTGGGTTTATTTTTTGTGACGATACTCATTTCCTCTCTTTTGGATTCTGTCACATATTTTGACGGCTATTTTTTGTTTCCTTTTATGGTATTTTTATTCATTAGTACTTTTATACGGTTTCTTTATTTGTGTCTTGTTGAAAGATTCGGTAAAGTTATTGTCATGCTAGGGTCAAGACCCATTGTGAGGTCATAACCCGTAACTTCCTGAGTTTTTATAATTTGAGGTGTTACATTTACAACTTATACATGTATAATTTGGTCTTATTTAATTAACAAACATATTATCCACCACTTGGTTCACTATGCAAGATACTTGATACATATTATAACGACGTCCTTTAAAAGTACAATATTCTTAACTTTTGAAATAAATAAGATTTTTGAAATATGATTAATACGGTTAAGGTATTACAAATTAATATACATTATAATATAGACTAAAATGATATTCATAACTTTCAAAACAATTAAGATTTTAAATTTTCTATATGGATAAATTTTGGTAAAAATAAGAATTTACTTTCTTATTTTAATTCTACAAAATCATTTTCAAATATATTAAAATAAATTTTCATTTTTAACATCTGATTCAGTTCATGTATTACATATTTATATACATTAACCGATAGACTATAATGACGTTTTTAAGTTATGACTTTTTTACACGTGTTAAAGATAAGACATGTGTAAAATAAGATTTTTGTAACACTCCGAATCCGTGGGACTCGAGGTGCTACTGGGCTAGGATCTCACAATGGATCTTGACCCTAGCCTGACAACAAGTTCACTGGATCTTACAACAATGCACAAATAGATTAAAACAAAACATCAAACTGTATATATATACATATCAAAAGGTTTACATAAGAATCGCAGAGTACAACCAAAGTATATACTGTACATACAAAAACCCATAACCCTCGTATAACCCAGTGTACGGAGCCCTCAGCGGATCACCCACTCTACAGCTCTCCTAACCTGCAAATGATCTACAACACGGTATAAAAACGTTAGCTAACCATACACATATATATAGCAGATGCATAAGCACAATCACATATCAAGAAATAATAAACACCTCATCATGCTATCACACATTTACCCGGTTTATTATCTTTATAATATCCAACACTTCAATCATATATATATATAAATGTATATGAATATATGTGACACGAGGAATATAACCCTCGCCTCTAGGGAATGGTGCCAGCTGGAGTGGTAATCCGGTCACACCTCCACGTATACCCTAAGGGAGTGGTGAAGGTGCCCGTCCCACTGAACCAAAATGGCCTGCCCGCAGAGAATCTCCAGACTCCCAACGGGATGAAAGGACAAGTTGTCACGGCCTTACAATGGGCAGTCACTAAACCATAGGTCGATAATCATCACTACACATGCTATCAAGCATATATCACACACCACTCATGCATATATCCAATATAAGGATGGTAGCTAAGTAAGTCCTATGGACTTACCTCAACCTTAGAAGTAGTCTCAACCACGATTAACTCTAAAACACGATCCACTTCAATCTGGAGGACAACACTGCCTAAAACAAGGCATAACTAGATATCACATCTCCTATCAATCAAAGGGGTCACACCTAGACCCAAGGGATCCATAAGGATCATATCCAACTTATAAACCTCGATAAACTACTAAACCTCAAAGCCATAACCGGCATACAGATATATCACATCCTCATCATTCTATCCTCATACACATACCTAGCATGCTACTAACCCGCTCATACTAGAAAAGGAAAAGATCATACTACTCTAAGTAGATCCTGTACAAGACGCACCTGCGGAACGGAAAGACGCAGGGGCGGAACAAGGCAAACCACAGGCACGGGCGCAGGCGCTGAGACCGTGGCCGCAGGGGCGGCAGCTTCCGGGCGCGGGTGCGGTGACACACTTCCACAGGGGTGGCAGTTCACAGGCGCGGGGGCGGCGACTTTGCATAACGTAGAGTCCCGACTTCGCTTTCACTCTTCACGTGATCAAATCACGTCTTCTTCATTCCATATTCAAACACATGCATATACATACACATTCTAACATCAATATACCTTCCATACATCTAATCCTAAGCTAGAGGAGATGAAACATGGAAGAAAGAAAGGAAGGAGAAGCAAGGAGCTTACCTCCACTGCTGGTATAGGCAAGGAAAGGATCACACAACCTCAACAGCTAGCTCTCAAGCTCAGCACAACATCCAACATCATCAACATCATCCTCCACACAACAAAACTCTTCCAAACTCCAAGGAAGCCGAGACAAGATCAAGGAGAAGAAGGAGGCAAGAAGAAGAACGTGAGAAGGCTGGAATGAAGTAACCCTTGCTCAGGAAACAAAGGAAACGGCTAAGAAGACAAGAGAGTAAAGCACGGGTCAAGAGTCAACAAAGTCAGCTGCAACCCCAAGAAACCGCGGGGGCGGTTCCCTGAGCCGCAAGGGCGGTTCCTTGAGCCGCAGGGGCGGAAAACTACACGAGCCGCGGGGGCGGCTCCCTAAACCCGCGGGGGCGGCTAAGGCCAACATGGCTCCAAAGACTAAGGCTCTTACAATTTTACTTTAATTTTACAAAGTCATTTTTTTAACTTTTGGTTTACTATACAATATACATAGACCTGGGCAAACGTGGACCAGCCCGTCCGACCCGCCCGTGAAAACGGGCGGGTATGGAAGGGTGACTAGGCTCGGCCCCTCAGGCCCGCCGGGCGGGTACGGTAGACCTAGCGGCCCGTCCGGGCCGCTAGGTCTGGCCCGTTTAAAAAAATATTCAGTAACCCTAAATCCCTAATTGTTGAGCATTTTCCGTCATTTTCTTCCTCCTCCCGCCTCTCAATACTCAAAACTTTCAAAAGCATCTCTCGTGCTTCTCTAACCTGCTTGGCCGCTTCCTCGGCAGTCGGTATCTTCCTCCGCTCAGTCCGCTGGCAGTGCTTCTCTTCCCTGCTTGGCCGTTTCCCGTCTTCTCGGCAGTTCGTCTCCCGTCTCCCGTCTTCGATCTTCCTCCCCTCGAAGTTCTCTTCCCTGACCTCGACATCTTCTCCGATCCGCTGGCCGTTCTCTTCTTGTCTTCCTCCGCTGGCTGTTCTCTTCATGTCTTCCCTGACCTCGGCATCTTGTCTTCCTCCAGTTCGGGCGGATCTGGACTTATTTGTCGGCCCGGAGTCGGGACGCAGCCCGAGTCCGGCCCGCATAAACGGACAATTTTCGAGCTAGGGTCCGGCCCGAGTCCGGAAATGCCCAGGTTTAAATATACATATGTACTTATATACCAATACAATAATATACTATATGCCTATAACAATATTTTTTTTAAAATTCCAATAAAAATTCTCATTAAAATTAATAATGATGGTTTTATATTCATTATAACTATAACTATAGTATATGTTTATAATAGTTTATTTTAAAAATAATAAAATTTTCAAATATCTATTGGTGTGAAAAGATAACATATTTTTAAGGTAGATCATGTACCTTTTTGTTAATTTTATTTGAATCGGGTTATCTAACCTTGAATTATCTAATTTTTGGATTATACAGATCATATGGGTCATTCAAATATACATGGATAATGATCCGATCTAAACCGGATAAATAAAATTTAGACACCAATATTTATATTTCGGATCAAACGGATAATCGCATATAATTATCACATCTCATCCGGAAAAAGTCCTGGACATTCGGCCAGATCTGAATTGAACCTTTCCTTACAAAATTTACCCGACATCCATGTATTCGGATCGATCCGATATCTACCCTTAATATATCCGAGTATTCGGATCAATCCGTTATGATTAACGCATTTAATTAAAAAACCACACTTAAGATAACATTACCATTATTGTAATAATACACAATTAATATATTCTTTCATATTCAAGGTTTGATAATAACAAAGTTAATGCGTTATATAAGTTTTATGTAATTTGTACATACAGAGAGGTGTATGTGTATATGTATTCACACACCGTCAATCATTCCTTTATAACATGTCCAAGAAAGGCAATCTACTCAATTTAAACACACACCAAAACACCAAACAATCACAATGATGAATATGTGATCAATCATGTAACTAATACAATTTAGTACTCGTTTTATAATTTATAAACACAACCATTTTTGTGATAAATAACATTGCTTACATTATATGATATGCAATTAATATATTATTTCATATTCAATGTCTTACCTTCCCACTTAGATAATCATACAATTAATTCGTGATATAAATTTTTATGTATTATACACATATAGATAGGAGAATATGTGTATATATATAGGCACACCCTCAAATATTCCTTCATAGGATGTCCAAAAAAGGGAATTTACTCAATTTGAACACGCTAAAACGCAAATCAATCACGATGATACCTAATGCAATATAGTACTCAATTTAGAATTTATAAAGAAAACCGTCTTTAGTGGTTGATAACATTACTTACATTGAAAAATGCATTTAATATATTATTTTATATTCAATGTCTCACCTTCAAACTTAGATAATCACACATTTAATATGTGAGATAGAGAGGCGGATACCCATCTATATATATTCACAAACACCCTCAAACATTGTTTTACGTACGTCATCCTTCTTATCTAGGTTTTACTTCTTTCCATCTTCCTAACCATCCTCATGAACTTCAACCTTCGTCGTCTTCATGATACTAGAGCCATTGTAGCTCATTTTACTTGCATCATATGCAAGTACACTACGATTGACCCCAATCTTTTCCGAAACCACTACGACACCCACAATGCAACAGCAATAGAAGCAACCATGAATGGTGATGGCGCCCTGATGCAACTTACAAAAAGAATCATTCCTCAACATTTTATCGTAGCAAGTTCCAGCAGCAATGCAGTCTATGAAAGACAAACTTATCAAGAGAAGCATTCAAGGATGTGCTTCGGGAGCAGCCCTGAAGTGATCAAAGACGGAAGAATGTTCGGAGATTTTGTCGATGGTTCTACAAAACCTCTTCTGCTTCAATTGGACCATCCTGCTCCGATATTCATCGATCTTACTAGTGATCATGATGATGATAATGAGGCTGAGTTGGATTTGGGCTTGCGCCTTTGAAGGAGACGCGTGCTTCAACAAATTTCTCCATTAGATTTGCTTATGTTTCAATACTTTAGTTCAAGTTCCTCCCATTTGTATTTGCAGTCATATTAGTATTACTCTACTAGATTAAAGCAAAACGTAGGTATGAAATGTAATTTGAGCAATATAATAAAGAACTTTATTTTCCTATGTGAGTTCAATGGTCGTTTACGATTCATGATTTTGGGTGATTATAGAAAATTGGTAATTGTACTTATATTTATGCTTTTATCTTTTTGTATTAACTAGAAATTAAAACAAAATTGAACCTTAGCGGATTTTACTTAGTCAGACTTTTTGTTGGTTGAACTTCAATTTAATTACATGAAATTTAACCAACTTAAAAAATTTGAGTCCACGTACACTCCCGTAACTAGGGGCAAAAACTTCATTCTGCCCCGACGGGTATCCGAATCACCTAACCCATAAAAGCAGGTAAAAACAAAAAAAACGGATGATGGGTCACCCGAAATATATTGAATGTTATATATTTAGTTCAAATTGCAAAAATATTGAAAACAATTATTGTCCGTTTAAGTTATATTAACACGTTTAAAATAGTTTTTATTTTAGTTATAAATATTAATGGTTTTGAATATATTGATTTTGTAGCATTTTTAAATGAATTATATGTCAACAAAATTCATGATTTTTACGTGGTTGATGAAAGTGCTTTGTCCACCTACCCACGACGTTTTGACAATTAAAGTATAAAATATTTAAGTTTGTATAATTGAAGTATAAAATATTAAATTGTAAAGTTTGAGTATTTTCAAACCCATTTCATAATGACATTGTCAAAAATAATATTTTTGTTTGATGGATAAAATATTAAACTTTAGAGTTTGTGTATTTTTCCATTCAAAAAAAAAGAGAAAGGAGCTTGAGTATCGCGAGAGCATCACCATTATCTTTTGATAGTCCTAACAAGGGCATTGGTGAAAGAGTCATCACAAGGGCGAGAGCAAAGGAGCTAGCACAAGATGTAAAGTCCATGTTGACATGGTGACGTTTTCTTCCAAGGAGCTAAACATGACCTTGGAGGCATCCATGAGAACATTGGTGATGTTTCTAGCCGAGGAGGAAGGGATGGAACGTTTGAGAACGACAACCAATGAAGATTGCTCACGTGAATACTTGTCCATACACACGTCCAAGGCACCATGCCTCTTTTATGTGTGTGATCAAGCATATGATCCCAATATGATTTGGGTGTGTATAATGCTTATGTTTAAGCATCTTTAGATAGTTATAATGTCTTTTTATTAATATTTAGTGTAATAAGACATTTTAAGTTGTGTTAGGAGTATAAAGTCTTTTCCTAATTATTTTCTAGGAGATCAAACTAGTGTAAATTTATATTTACGTATTTTCAATCAAAAGAGAGTTTTTGGTGAGAATCGTTAATTGTTGAATTTTCCGGTTTAATTGTATTGTGTTGTGTCAATCTTCTTTAAGATTGGTGCTTCTAAGCTCCATAGGCCTCCTCCTCGTGCTTTCAACCTCCATTGTTTAGTTGTGTGATGTTGTATAAGGCAGGATTGTTGGACGCGTGGTTTGGGTCTTTCATTCCAAAATCAAAGGTTCTTCAATCGACATCTCTCCGGTTCTATCTTCTCTACCTTCATCTATTTGGCTTCGTTTCTTCCGGCCCCATTCACACATGTTTCATGCCATTTCATGTTTAATTTTTATATCTTGAATATGTCAAAATTCTAACCTTTGTGTGTCAGTTGAAGTTTCTTGTCTAGGTCGAGAAGAATACATATAACCCCCATATCAATTGGTATAAGAGCTAGTTGACAAGAAGCTTCTTCCATCACGGTTTGTTTCTTATTTTTCGAGTCAATCCAATATTCAAATTGAGTCTTTTCTTTGAGTTTGAGTCTTGTAGTATTGAATTGAGTCTTTAATTGCTTTGATCTTGTGTTAATTGGAGTCTCCAAACATAAAAACCCACAAAAGCCTACCTTTCATCTTCATTGAAAGCTGCAGAAAACTAACATTTCAAGGAAAAAGAAAGAAGAGAACGAACGTATTTTTGCTTCTCCTGCTTCTCCCAAATAAGACGTAGATCTGCAATAGAGAGCATCATCACTTCTCCTAAAATCAAGCAACCAACAAAATTAGTTCATATTAGTCTTTTTAGGGTTAATTTCAACTTCTTTTTACTTCTTTTCATTTTATCTACCTTCATTAGCTATCCTTTTCATTTAACTTGTATTTGTCAACTTTGTTTAAAAAAAAGAAAGAAAAGGGAAAGAAAGAAAAATAGCTAAAGAGTTTTTTATATATTTTATTTGTATGTTATTTTATCTTATTGTAAGTTCTTTTAACATAGAATTCGCAAGTCAATATTGAAGGTAAAGATTGAAGACTAAAGAGAAGCAAATATATATCCTACCCCTCTCTAATTCCAACATCAATTCATTCTCCTAAATTAGACCATTTGACACTTCCTTCTCCTTTACTATTCGACACCTCCATCTCCATTGATAAAAGATTGAGGTAAGTGAGGGTCTCTTCTTTAAGGCTTATTGATTCTACTCTTGTCTTGTCTTCTCTCCATAGTTGCAAGTTTGAGTCTTGATTGTGTAATTGTTGAATTAATGAAATTCTAGGCTTTCATGCTACTTGAGTCTTATTGATCATTTTTTGTCTTTCTAGAGTCTTTCTAGAGTCTTTCCTAGTTGTTCTTGTTTAATTTTTCAATCTTTGATATAGAGTAAAAATAACGTTTCTGCAACAACCCCTACATGTCTCGTATAGCATGTTAATTGGTGTCTTAGATAGCGATCTTTCTTGGAAGCATTGATCCTCTCAAGGTAATTCATCCAAGAAGCCTACAAATCACCAACTAGAGAGTAAGCATAAGAGGGAAACACTAGTGAGGCGTTTTCTTATTTCATTAAATCTAACGTGTTTATTGTTGTTGTTGATTGCGTGATCATGTCTAGGCAAGACAATCCAACCAACGCCGATCTCGTTAGCCTTCTAAAACGATGCAAGATGACATCGCAAGTATGACTAAGAGTATGACAATTATATAGGCTCGATATACTCCAACACCACGTAATAGAATGGAAGAGATGTACAACATGTTGAAAGCATTGGAACAACAAGGTCGCCCGTCCTGGAAAGAGGAACCACACGTGCGAGGAAGGGAGAAACCAACCCCTGAGCACCGTAGTTCATACAACACACTACTTACCATTAGTTCACCTTCATCGTCGTCAAAGATGATACCACTAACTGGGGTTACCAAAATTCCAAAGAGGAGTGATTTTAAACCTTCTACTTCAATGTTTAATCACTTTACCAAAATCAAAATATGAGATTGTGTCACATGCTATAAACCATAATGAAATAATTAAGCATGAATCTGATTTAGTAGATGACATTGAATGCGATGAGCATGAAATAGATGGAAATGAGTTGTATGCACGTATAATTAAAATTTTAAAATCAAATATTTTTCTCATCATTATTATTTTTTAATTCAATAATATCTCTTCAGCAATATAACTTTAAAAAATTTAAGATTGTATTTTATTTTTATCAAAGTATCTTCAAATTTGTTTCAATAATCAGGTTTTTGATTTAAGATTGTATTTTATTTTTATCAGATTATTCAAATATCCAACAATAAATTTTCTTAAATATCATATATTTAATTTAAAAATGTATTTTATTTTTACCAAAGTATCTCCAAATTTGTTTCAAGAATAATCTACCAAATTATTTAAATAAATTTTCAATTATACATTTTAATATTTAAATTTCGAGATATCTATTTATTTTTCTTGAATTCCAACTATTACTCAAATTTATTTACTATACTCTTATAACTGTGAACATATTACTAATATCAAACTTTATTAAGATAGACTTTTTTTAAAAACATTAAACAATTTTTGCTTGTTTATTTTTTAAAATATTTTTTTACAATTTGAGGCTTGATATCGTAAATGTGAAACTTATTGTATATAATATTAAAATTAATTTATTTAAAAATATATTTTATTAAATTCCGTGCGAGGCACGGGTAATACACTAGTATATACTAAAGTAACCTACGGTTTGATGACGTGGTTGTAAGAGCCTTAGTCTTTCGGACCGAGATTGGACCTTAGCCGAGATTGGCCTTGCCGCACCCACGGGCATGTCTGCCGCCCCTGCGGGTCTCCGCCCCTGCGGTTTCCGGCGGCTGCAGCCGGTTTTGTTGACTCCTTTGACCCGTGATTTACCCTTTGCCATACTTCTTTCTTTTCCTTGCCGAGCAAGGGTTTCCTTCTTCACTTTTCAATCCAACCTTTCACGTCCTCCTTGCTTCTCCTTCGTCCTTCTTGATCTTGTTCTTGATCTCTCTTGTGTTTGGAAGTGTTTTGGTGTGTTGTTGTTGATGTTGATGATGGTGTGCATGTTTGCTAAGCTTGTGATGCCAACAGAGATAAGGATTGTGATCTTGTCTTGCCTAGACCAACACTAGTGGTGAGTTCCTTGCTTCTTCATCCTTCCTTCCCTTCTTTCCTTCTTGTTCTTCCTTGGCTTAGGATTAGATGATTGAATGTAGGTTAATGTTGGAATGTGTATATTTATGCATGTGTGTGATTTTGGAATGAAGAAGACGTGATTTGATCACGTGAAGAGTGAAAGAGGACTCGCGGGGCTATGTTCTGCACTGTCGCTGCCCCCGCGCCTGGAAGCCGCCGCCCCTGCGGAAGCCGTGCCGCAACGCCCGCGCCTTTCCTGCGTTGCCTGCGTTCCTTGTCACCGCGCCCGTGGGTTGTCTATTCCGCCCTTGCGTCTCTTGATGACGCAGGTGCGTCTTGTCTAGGGACTACCTATAGTTGGGTAGCTACTTTCCTTTCTTAGTATGAGGGACTTAGTACCATGCTAGGTATCGGATGATGATGAGTATGATATAGATATGCCGGTTACGGCTTTGAGGTTTACGAGTTGGACATGATCCTTATGGATCCCTTGGGTCTAGGTGTGACCCCTTTGTGTGATAGGAGTTTGATATATGTGTGTGTGTGTGTGTGCCTTGTATAGGCCGTGTTGTCCTCCAGTTTGGAGTGGACCTGAGTGAGAGCTGATCGTAGTGATACTACTTCTGAGGTTGAGGTAAGTCCATAGGACTTACTTAGCTACTATCCTTATATTGGATGTATGCTTGAGTGGTGTTTGTTATATGCTTTATAGCATGCGATATGGTTCATTACCGACCTATGTTATATTGACCGCCCATTGTAGTGGTTGTGACAACTTACCTTTCATCCCGTAGTGGAGTCTGGAAGTTCTTTGTAAGCTAGTTAGTTCTGGTATACGGGAAGGGCACTGACCACTCCTCATGGTATACAGGAAGGTGCGTTGATACCACTCTAGCTAGCTATTGCACGCAGAGGCGAGAATTATATTCATTCCTCGTGTTACATATTTTTATATACCGATTCATATATTCTTGAGTGCTTAACGTTATAAAGATAATAAACCGGATAAATGTGTGATATCATGATGAGTGTTAATATTATTGATATGTGTTTGTGCTCTAGCATCTTCTTATATATGTGTATAGTTAGCTAACGGTTTTATACCGTGTTGTAGATTCTTTGCAGGTTAGGAGAGCTGCAGAGTGATCCAGAGGGGTGATCTGTTGAGGGTTCCGTACACTGGGCGATATCGTGGGATGGGTTATTTATGTTGTACTGATTTCTGTTTTGACTTTGTACTCAGCAGTACTCTGTATCACCTTTTTTATATGTATATATATATATATATATATATATATATATCAATTTTATGTTTTGTTTTAATCTATTGGTGCCTTGTTGTAAGATTAGTGAACTTGTTGTCAGGCTAGGGTCAGGATCCATTGTGAGATCCTAGCCCAGTAGCACCTCGAGTCCTACGGATTTGGGGTGTTACAAAGTTGGTATCAGAGTCAAGTTGACAACAATGGCACTAGTAATCTGCGATAAAGGTCGAATAGATAAATAAACAGACCCGAAAAGGGGTCTGACTTTTCAAAAGGTTTTGGTTGTGAAATGAGTACAAATGTTTTGGGATATCGTGTACGTGAGCCATCGCCCGCTGAAGATCTCGACAGTATATATATAGATATTATGTTGTGATTGATTTGATATATACATACGGCATATATATAGCCTTCTGAGTTAGGTTTACGTCCTCTGCAGATGGTTCAGACTAGAGCCTACCTGCAGCTGGACGAGGTAGAGGTAGACCCCCTCTAGGTAGAGGACGGGATAGGACTTCCGTTGTTGATCCACGTGCAGCGGAAGAGGTTCACGAGGACGTTGCTGAGAGTGTCGTTCCTGAGACTGGGAACGGCGTAGCTGGGAGACAGGGTCCACAACGAGTCCAATCAGATGACTCGGATTATGTCTCCATGGGAGGACCTGAGTTCCGCGAGTATATCCGGCGAGTGGAGGAGGCTGCCAGAGCGGGTAGACCTATCCCAGATCTGCCATCACATGAGGGACCATCTTAGAGGTCCCACGGGGTTACTCAGGTGCCAGCTACACCGGCACTTGTTGCTGAGATTGCTCGAGCTACAGAGGAACATAGAGGGCCTAGACCAAACACTTGGTTGAAGGCATTTCACCAGATGGGTGTACCTCCTTTCTCTAGGAAGGTGGGGCTCGAGGTTGAGCTGTGGATTGGACATGTGGACTCAGCTTTGGAGTCCATTAGGTGTCCTGCTGACCGGCAGATAGAGTTGGTGCAGACTCTGTTCAGAGACTTAGCACAGCACTAGTGGAGGTCTGTACGAGCACAGGTTGACAGTTATGATCAGATGCGGACCATGGTCAGAGAGCGTTTCTGCCCTGCCTCACTGAGGAGGGAGAAGCTGCGGGATTTTGTGGAGGTTGGGTTCGAGGACGTACCAATCTCAGAGGCTATTAGGAGGTTTCAGGAGGAGCTGGCATTGTTGGGACCAACTGCACCTTCTGCAGATCAGCACGTATATCTGTTTTCCCGACGACTGAGGGATGCCACCCGGGCCTATATGGCATGATTTCATTGTGAGTCCTTGATGGACTACCAGGATAGAGCCGCCGACTATGAGCGAGAGCGGGCTGGTCAGAGGAGAGCTTCTCAGACCGGAGGGTCTGAGAAGAGACAACGTATTGGGCAGACAAGTGGTACTGGAGGAGCTGTTGGTTCAGGACGAGGCCAGAGCCGCCAGAGTCAGCCCTCATCTGCACCGGCTACAGATAGGGTACGACAGTGTTTCAACTGTGGTGAGTATGGACATATCAGACCATAGTGTACGAGGCAAATAGTGACTTGCTTCACTTGTGGTGGACGAGGCCACAGAATTGTTTTCTGTAGACACGGTGGAGCGGCATCTCAACAGGGTTCTTCCCCTGCCAGTGCAGCGAGAGGTGGGCAGAGGCCACCTCAGCAGCAGCAGCAGACATAGGGACAACAGAGAGTCCCAAATCGTCCTACCACTCAGGGATCTACTCCTGGGTTGGGTAGAGGCAGAGGTCGTGGTGGGAGCACCACTGATACCAGAGGCCCACAGGGCCGAGTTTTTGATCTGAGGAGTGCAGAGGAGCCAGCTGGACCGACTGCTACAGGTACCATTCTGATTCATGGTTTACCTGTTAGAGTGCTTAACGTTATAAAGATAATAAACCGGGTAAAAGTGTGATATCATGATGAGGTGTTAATATTATTGATATGTGTTTGTGCTCTAGCATCTTCTTATATATGTGTATAGTTAGCTAACGATTTTATACCGTGTTGTAGATCCTTTGCAGGTTAGGAGAGCTGCAGAGTGATCCAGATGGGTGATCTAGTGAGGGTTCCGTACACTGGGCGATATCGTGGGATGGGTTATTTATGTTGTACGGATTTCTGTTTTGACTTTGTACTCAACAATACTCTGTATCACCTTTTTGATATATATATATATATATATATATATATATATATATATATATATATATATATATATATATATATTAATTTTATGTTTTGTTTTAATCTATTGGTGCCTTGTTGTAAGATTTAGTGAACTTGTTATCAGGCTAGGGTCAGGATCCATTGTGAGATCCTAGCCCAGTAGCACCTCGAGTCCTACGGATTTGGGGTGTTACAGTGGCACTATAAGGTTTCAAGATTTCAACCAAATAACAATATATTACTAGATTGCCACTCCCTTTAAAACTATTTAAGTTGATCGATTTTAAAACCAACAATTTGGTACAATTTAAAAAATATTTGTACAATATAGATTCTCTAAAATTATTTTAATTTAAATCAATTCAAATTTTTTTTAAAATTACTATTATAGAGAAAATTATAAAATTTTGATTTTTAAACTTTTTGCTATAATAAAATTCGAATTTAAGTTTTCACTAAAAATTAAAACTAAGATAGTTTTTTTAAAAAAAATTCTTATAAAATTTGAAAAATAAAAATTTATTTATAAGTTATGTATTTCATATTTCGTTTGGTGCAATTTGAAACAAATTTTGTACGTACAATTTAAATTCACTAAAATTATTTTAATTTAAACCAATTTAATTTTTCTAAATTACTATTATAATGAAAATTATAAAATTTTGATTTTTAAATTTCTCTATAATAAAATTGGAATTTAAGTTTTCATTAAAATAAAAATTAAGATTTAGTTATTTGTTTTAAAAATTATTATAAAATTCAATTTAAATTTTAATATTTTTATAAGTTATGTATTTCATATTTCGTGATTTTTGATTTTAAAATTTTCTTTTAAAGTTGTCTTTTTAAGAGTATATATAAAAAGAGAAAATTCGAACTTTAAAATGAAATTATTAAAATGTTGTTGTACTTTTGTTTATTTTAGTTGTTATTTTGCAATTGATGTTATTTGAGTTTTATAATGATTCAAAATTATTTAAAAGTGTTTTGATATTATATAAACGGGACGGGACGCTTTCAGCGGGATGGAGAAGTTAATGCCTATATTCCGTCTCGGATATTTATTGGGTGAATGTGATTATTGTTTTTTTATGAAATTTAGTCGAGGTTTGAAGAATTTGTTTTCACCCTATTTATATGTATTAAAAATACTCGTGCACGGCACGGGTCCTAAACTAGTTATTCACCTAAAATTAGCTTCTATTTGGATCGATAACTTCTAATTTAGAGTTATTGTGTGTTTTATTTTGATAAAAAAAAATAGTTTAATTTGTGAAAATTACGCATGGTGTCCTTATATTTTTGACATTTTTAGATATGTCCAAGAGTTTTTTTTCAGTTTTCGAGTGGTGTCCTTAAGGTTTAGACGTTTCCGGATTATAACCTTTTATCATTCATAAATTAACATTTTAAGGAGTTAAATATAAACACTGAGTTTCAACGTGAATCTTTATTGAGTGAATATTATTGAGTATATACACAAGAGAATTAGGGTTTTTCATTCCTAGAATCTCTCAAATCATAACAAGATAAATAACAGTAGATAAACTAGAATCTCATATAACATATATAATATCATTGACATTCCCCCTCAAGTGAAGCCATTGTTTATAAGGTGAAGCTTATGAAGGAGATTCTAAAACCGATGTCTAAGAAGTTGTCTGGTGAGGACTTGAGATGTAGACTCCATCAATGTATGGGTCTCTAAGGAGAGTTGTGTAGACTTGAGATCCTGAACATGAAAGTCATTAGCTTGGAAGACAACATTATAGGAATTGTCATTGGTAAGCTTAGAGAATAATGACTGAGATGATATTTTTCGACATTTAAGGTACACATAACACATTAGATTAGGAGCATTTTTTGTTAGATAGAGGTAAATGTAAAGAGCCATAGTGAGTGGTAGGTAGATTTTGACCATTTTCAAGCATCATTTCATCGGAGCCATAATAGAGACAGTGAAGATGAGTTAATAAAGTCGTTTGTGACTTGATGAGAGGCACCAATGTCTACAAGCCAAGGTAAGGTGGTTTGTGAGGTAGTAGCAAGGTTTGTTTGGTGGGGTGGCATGGCGGGAAATCTGGCTGAAAATAGTACCTCAATAGTCACGTGAAGAGCCCTATAGATCTTACATTGGGCAAGAACATGCCCTATATGACGACCCCACTGACAACGACCTTTTAAAGGTTTTGACAGACCATTGTTTACATGTTATGGAGTAGAATAGGTGGTGGGATTTGGGTTGTACTTTTGGTGATTGTTGATTAGACCTAGAGTTTGGATATGCGTTGTGGTCAGAAGTCTTACATTTAGAGGACTTAGGTTGTACACTGAATCTTTTCATCGGTGCTCCAGTCTCCATGCGATTGTGTATTTAAGACAACTCATGATTTATGAGCTTTTAATGCAAATACTCGAACGAAATCGTTATATCGCATGCATTGATGGCATGGATTACAAGAAGGTATGGTTCTTCCAGACCTTTATAGACATATTTTGTAATATCTTGCTTCACTACTAGAGAGTTCAAAAAGGCCAAAAGAATGGTGGCCGATTTGATCGATTGCATATATACAAATATTGAATTTGTGCCTTTTGTCGTTGTACATAACTTTTCTTTTATTTGCTTCACTTGACCGTTGGAGGAGTTATCATATGTAATTTTAAGCTCATCCGAAATTTCATGAGATGAAATAGCATATGCAACAAAGCTTGCAACTTCTGTTGAAAGTGTGCCTAGAATGGCACCATAAACCAATTTGTCTCGGCGTACAAACGTTGTGTACGCAGGGTTGACTGATGTCGATTTTGGTTGCGTTCTTGAAGGCGCTTCGGTGGTTCCCCAAACATATCCATTAAGGTCATAGCCTTCCAGGGTAGCAAGGATCGCTTGTTTCCAAATAAGATAGTTTGTAGGGACGAGTTTTATGATATTTTCCAGAACAACAATTGCGCATGGTTTTTCTGGCTCATGTGGATTGGCTAAAGAAACACATACTCAACCATGGTTTTTGTATATTGTGTTACTCAGGCGATGGATCGATGTTGGCTGATACCATACAAACACTGGGTTTCAACGTAAATCTTTATAGATTAAATATTGATGAACATATACACAAGCTAGGGAACTAGGTTTCTCCTTGTCTCTCAGTTGCCCCGTTCCCAGTCTCAGGAACGACGCTCTCAGCAACCTCCTCATGAGTCTCCTCCGCTGCTCGTGTACCACAAGCGGAAATCCTACCCCATCCTCTACCTAGAGGGGGTCTACCTATACCTCGTCCAGCTGCAGGTAAGGCTCTAGTCTGAACCATCTGCAGAGGACATAAACCTAACTCAGAAGGCTATATATATGCCATATGTATATATATATATATATATATATATATATATATATATATCAAATCAATCACAACAAAATATCTATATATATCTATATTGTCGAGGTCTTCAGAGGGGCGATGGCTCACGTACACGATATCCCAAAACATTTGTACTCATTTCAAAACCAAAACCTTTTGAAAAGTCAGACCCATTTCGGGTTCTGTTTATTTATCTATTCGACCTTTATCGCAAATTACAAGTGCCATTGTTGTCAACCTGGGCTCTGATACCAACTTTGTAACACCCCCAATCCGTAGGACTCGAGGTGCTACTGGGCTAGGATCTCACAATGGATCCTGACCCTAGCCTGACAACAAGTTTACTAGATCCAAAACATGAAACTGATATATATATATATATATATATATATATATATATATATATATATATATATATATATATATATCAAAAGGTAATACAGAAGTACCGCTGAGTACAAATAAAACATAACTGTACAACAAAAGATCTCATAAACCCCGATAACGACCCAATGTACGGAGCCCTCAGCGGATCACCCACTCTGGATCACTCTGCAGCTCTCCTAACCTGTAAAGGATCTACAACACGGTATAAAACCGTGAGCTAACCATACACATACATATAGAGATGCAAGAGCACAAACACACATCACGAATCATAACACATCATCATGCTTTCACACATTTACCCGGTTTATTATCTTTATAAAGTCCAATCACTCAATCGTATAAATATATATCTGAATATGAATATATGTGACACGAGGAATATAACCCTCGCCTCTCGGTGGTACCGGTCAGATGGAGTGGTCATCTAGGATCACTTCCCCGTGTACCTTAAGGGAGTGGAGACAGTGCCCGTCCCGTGTACCAGATCTGGACTCTCCGCAGAGAACCTCCCTATCTCCTCACGGGATGACAGGGCAAGGTTGTCACAACCCTACAGTGGGCAGTCACTAAACCATAGGTAGGTAATAACAACATCGCATGCTATCAAGCATATAACACACACCACTCATGCATACATCCAATATAAGGATGGTAGCTAAGTAAGTCCTATGAACTTACTTCAACCTCAGAGTAGTCTCAACTACGATCAACTCTCAACCTGGTCCACTCCAATATGGAGGATAACACTGTCTAGTAAAAAGGCATAACAATATATCATACTCATATCCATCAAAGGGGTCACACCTAGACCTAAGGGATCCATAAGGATCATATCCTAACTCATAAACCTCAAAGCCATAACCGACATAAACGATATCATACTCATCATCATTCTAACCTCATATATGTACCTAGCATGCTACTAACCCGCTCATACTAGGAAAATAAAGGATCTACCTTACTCTAGGTAGAACCGGGACAAGACGCACCTGCGTGATAAGAGAGACGCAGGGGCGGAACAAGGCAACCCGCATGCGACGCAAAGTTCGGCCGCAGGCGCGGTGACAGTGGCCGCAGGCAACGCAGGCACGGCACAGGCGCTGTGACACGGCTCTCGCAGGGGCGGCGGCTTCAAGGCGCGGGGGCGGCGACAATGCAGAATGTGAATTCCGATCTCCTCTTCCACTCTTCACGTGATCAAATCACGCCTTTTCCATTCCAAAGTTACATACATACATATACATACACATTCCAACATCAATCTACATTCAAATCATCTAAATCTAAGCTAAGGAAAGGAATTAAGGAAGAAGAAAGGAAGAAGAAGCAAGAATGGAACTACCACTGTTGTGGTCTAGGCAAAGGAAGATCACAACCAACCTCATTGGCTTCCAAGCTCAGCAACACACATCAAGCTCATCAACATCATCAACCACACACAACTCTTTCAAACTCTAAGGAAGAACAAGATCAAAATCAAGATGGAGAGAAGGGAGAAGCAAGAACGTGAGAAGCTGGAAAGGAAATGAAGAAGAAACCCTTGCTCAGCAAGGTAAGAAGAAGATAGGGAAAAAAAAGGTAAAGCACAAGTCAAAGAGGTCAACAAAACCGGCTGCAGACGTCGGAAACCGCAGGGGCGGGCTTCTTGGCCGTAGGGGGGAACAACAGACGAGCCGCAGGGGCGGCCTCACGGACCCGCGGGGGCGGCTAAGGCCAAAACTAGCTCCCAAAGACTAAGGCTCTTACACTTCGGTGGTTCCCCAAACATATCCATCGAGGTCATAGCTTTCCAGGGTAGCAAGGATCGCTTGTTTCCCAATAAGATAGTTTGTAGGGACGAG
This sequence comes from Fagopyrum tataricum, assembly GCA_002319775.1. Lineage (NCBI taxonomy): Eukaryota > Viridiplantae > Streptophyta > Magnoliopsida > Caryophyllales > Polygonaceae > Fagopyrum > Fagopyrum tataricum. The sequence goes on along the minus strand of CM008281.1, from coordinate 31,563,141 downwards.
TTTTATGATATTTGACAAAACAACAATTGCGCATGATTTTTTTGGCTCATGTGGATTGGCTAGAGAAACGCATACTCAACCATGGTTTTTGTATATTGTGTTACTTAGGCGATGGATTGATTTTGGCTGATACCATATAAACACTGGGTTTCAACGTAAATCTTTATAGATTAAATATTGATGAACATATACACAAGCTAGGAACTAGGTTTCTCCTTTTTGCAATCTCTCTTAAATCATAACAAGATAAATATCAGTAGATAAACTAGAATCTCCTACACAATATATAATATCGTTGACATTAGACTTTTTGATTCAATAAAAATCATATCAAAATGCAACATCGATTTATTCCAAAACCTAGACTATTTAAAACAACATATAAAATATTTTTTATTAAAAAAAATAAATGTCATTTTTAATACCGATCCAATTATTGATTCAACCTATTTTTCACAACATGTCAAACGAGCCATAAATAACTAAGATGATACTCTTAGATATATTTAAAAAAATACACATTACGAGTCCGTTCGGTTGGTTGAAAATTCAGCTTCTTCAATCTCATAATCCCATAAACTCCTTAATTTGACACTAGGCGAGTCGAAGAAAAACAACAAATTTTAACCTCTTATTCTTTAAAACCCATAACCTGGGTACAACGAACAAGCCTATCGTTAAAAACATATTAAGTGGAAAATAAACAAGGAAACTACTTCAAACTAAAAAGGGTTGTAAAGGGATATATAATTAGATTCAATTAGGGGTCGAGTGTTCATCCCCTTACATGAGGGTCTGGTTACGACAACAACTCAGGTTTAAAAGGAGGTCTCGTTATACAATTTGTCACTTATATAGACTTTATTGTTTAACTCGGTCTAATCAGAGCAAACTTAATTATTTTGGAGGTTAAGTCCAATAATATTTAAAAAATAGGCTCATGATTTAGGAGGATATATAATGTACTAGGAAAAATAAAAATAAAAACAGGTCTCAAACTTGAGACCAAACGGACATAACAAACACCAATTTACCAACTACGTTGTTAGCACATTGGTAATAACTATCTAATTTTTTTCATAATAAGACCCCCAAAATTTGAAGCCTTGTTCATAAGAACGGTTTACACCGGCTTCGAGCTTGTCTGAGTAAAATATTTAGACGTCAAATACTATCTCTAGGATTCAGTACTCTATACAGTATTCTAATGATTGTTAGCAAATTATCTTTTTATCTATGATCCGAAATTTTCCAAATTTTTTTTCAAAGTGGACATATTATTTATTAATTATATATAGGGCTTGTTTGGATGTTTACTAAATCTTCTTCAATCTCTTCTCACATACAAGGACTCACTAGTAAGGTTATGCAAATGGTCCGAAACGGTTAGCATTCCTACCTGCTAACGGTCCTTGGACCGGATCGGACCGGAACGTATACATAAATTTTGCAAAAAAAGTATAAAAAAGGGAGAAAAAAAACGGATCAGACCGAAATATTACAATTCAAGACCGGACCGGACCGAAAAATACGATCCTGTCCTTTCCGATTTTTCGGTCCAGTTCAATAGCGCAGATTCCTACTCACTAGACTAAGAAGGAAGTCGAGCCCCTACTTAATCTAGTTTGGCTAAGGTAGTTTAAAAAAATGTAGAGTCAGATGGCATATCTTAGATAACTTTCATAGAGCCACCAAAAAGTGAAAATGTAAGAAACCAAGATCAAGTAGGTTTAAATGTTTGACCTACACTACATGTTCATCGGGCGGCTTGACTGATCCAATAGAGTAAAAAGAAACCCTGAAAAATTTGCAGAATATAGTCCATTGATCCACCAAAAGATAAAAGTATGGACAAATATTGTATATATTAGTAAAAAAATTGTGGAAAAAGACACCAAACCCTAAAATAAGTATCCACAAAGCGTGCAAATAAGCTAAGGCCCTATTTGCCTCCCTCTATATAAGAAAGAATATGGTTGCTTTCCTCAATCCCATCAACATAAAAACAATATAAAATACAAACAAGTTATGGCTTCTTAAGGAGATGAGCTTTTCTGACAATTACAATACATTTATATGTACATAGTTCTCTTTTTCTCTTCCCATAGTGAGTAACCAATGCTCCACTTTGTCCAATGGTTGTAGTTGACATGTGTTTGGTAATGTTTATGTTCGTAGAAGATTATTGGTAGATGAAGTTCAAGATTATCGAGTGACAGAAATAGGTAGTTGGTTGAACTATTTTTTTTTAAAAAACAAATTTTTGACGAGTGTTTAGGATAATAAAAATTATTAAAGTTGATGTAAATGTAAAATATATTTAGGGTTTACTTTTTATTTAAATATTAAATTTATAGGGTTATATTTGTAATATATTATTTAATAAGTTCTGTTTTTTTTTTATTAAACGAAACTTATTGAAGTTTGCTCTTCTTCGAATTTAAATATGAGGGGTTCACAATTATTTTCCAGACACTTCCTTTTGCATTTTCTTTGGCGATGGACTCTTTGTCTGATTTTCCTTTCCCTTGTAGACCTCTTTGCTCCTAGGACATACGTTGAACTTTTGTGTATTTCTTTGTATTTCGTTTGTTTTGTTTTTCACGACGGCTACTCTGTCTCCGATTTTTCGGTCTTTCGATCCATTAGATGGAACATCATCTAGTGCTTTTCTTTATTAAAAAAAAAGAAGCTAAAGTTAATATTTGTATGAGTTTGACTTCTCAAAAAGCACTTATTTTGTAACATACATTTTTTCCCATAAGTTTAGTAAGCTTCCATAAGATCATAAATTAATCTTGTCAAATCAATCGGTCTTCTAAATAGGGCAAAATAGTCCTCTCTCTCTCTATATATATTAATTCATCTATAAAGTGTTTCGTTTATCTTCAACCCTAAATCTGTAGTTTTGAGTTTTGAGTTCGAGTTTTGTGAAAGCTCGATTAACATAAAAAATTGAATTCACGTTTAAACAAACATATATATTAATATTTAAGCCTAATATATAAATTCAATGACATTCCATCGATTTTTCAGATATTTTGAACAATCACGAAGTGTGGCGTCTAGGTTATTTATAAAATATCATATTACAATGTATGCATGTACATTATTATTTTTTAATGTTTTAGGTACCCAATCCATGTGTTTACCTATACCTTCTCTATCCAAATTTCAATCCATGTGCATCTCTCACCTAAACAAACATCAGAACATTAGATGCTTCAAGCAGCAACAACAACAACAAAAATCTAAATTGTGAAAATGGTATATTAATTACTCTTAACATTATTAAATTTTTGTAGAAAAAATCGCTAATAGCTTTAAGTTATATTGTTAATTTATAAAATCTTTAAAAGCTTAGATCACAAAAAAATTTTAGCCGAATTCTCAAAAAATTTAGAACGGTATAACCATTTCTTCAAATATCATAGAATAATATAAATTGTGGGATTATACAATAAGTTGATGCCAATTTATTTTTTTTAATGTTTAATAAATCAAAGTATATGGAGCACAAAATATGCACGCAAAATCTCAAAATACAAAAATAACATTCAATGTTTCATCCACGTTAAAAAATACCTACTTAACTCATTTTTTAATTTATTTTTTCAATTTGCACAACTCAAATTTCAACTAATATTAATTTATAAATTTTAAAATAAAATAAATATATATAAAATAGATGTATATGGATAGACAAAATTATTTTATAAATTATATATATTTTTTATTTAAAAAATATATACATAATAATAATATGTAAGTCATATTTTTATAAGAAATACAAATAAAGTACAATGGGTTCCACAATTAGCTTGATATTGTAGAAGATGAAAATTTCTTAGTTCTAACAAAAATAAATTTCTCTTTTATGTGGAGGTTAAGAACATCCACAAGATCAATCAATGTGGATACTCTTAGAACCGTAAAATTTTTGTAAGTAAAAGTCATGATATTGACACTTTTTTTAGCTACGTTGTCAACGCAATACATGTAAAATTATCATTATTTTTTTCTAACAGATACTTATTTTTTTAAAAAATTATTACACATTTTGTTCAATAATATTATATTAATGGTTCATTTTTTGAACTAATAATATCAAAATTTTAAATTTTTTTCTTCCATTTTTCTTTTTTTTTTCTAACGGATATTTTTTTTTGTTCAAAAATTGTTATATTATTTCAGATTATAATATTAGTTTAAATATTTTGTACAGCTAGTCAAAAGGACAAATTGTTCTTATACCTTCTAAAAATTGTAAAATTATTGGCACACCTCTTTTAAATCATTACATAACGTGGATAATTGTAAGTCACTGAATCAAATGAATCAACAACCTAAATTATTTCGTAATACCCTTATCACAAGAGCACTTCTTATTTGAACCAATCCCAAAAGTTATATATATATATATATATATATATATATATATATATATATATATATATATATATATATATATATATATATATATATAAATTGAGTTGATATCCAAAAATTCATTTGTTTATAAATTTTACACTAAAAACTTAGACCGTAAGATTTACTCGTAATCTAAGGTCAAGAGAACATCACATCATTTTTTTAACCATTAAAACGGCTTTTTATATATAACATATGGTAATTTAATGCAAAAAAAACCTCCATGAATTTAAATTGTGTGTGTTTCTGTCTTTCTGAAGTTTTTTCAAAGGTTTTACATCACAAAATTTGCTTCGTATCTCTAAATATGAAAACATAATTGTTGCTCCAAAAAAATTAAATTGATAAAACTGTAATTGTTAACGTATAAACTAGTGGTAATATTTCATCTATTAATTATTTTTATTTAAATTGTATATTTTATTTGTTTGTATAGGATTTTTTTTAAACTTCATTTGCTTGTAAAAAGATATCAAAAATATTGTCGTAGATAATATAATGAATAACTTTATATTTGGGTATAATTTAATGAATTCATTTAGCACTACAATTATGTATCTTATCCCAATTTATTCTATGATGAAATAATGACAGAATCAACTTTACAGCCGATCTTAGCCTCATGCCACCCATAAAAGCAAGCATGTATTTTTTATATTTTGGTATCCAAACTTAATTATATGGACAAAATATTTTTTATAAATGGGCATTTTGGTGGTCAATTATCCACATAAAAGCAAGCATATATTTGATTTTTTTTTTTAAATTCTTATTTTGTTTAAAATAAACTAGGAGAATACAGCATACAAGCCAGCATGAATTTTGGTTGTCAATTAAAATCTATATTGTTAACTAGAGTTGATAATGACAGTTATTACGACAAATTGTTGAAACATTTGTAGTAATAACGATCGAAGCTTCAAACATGTCTTTTTCTGTGTTGGGAACTTGGAATGAGATGTTTCATGTGGTTTAATGATAAAAGATATTGCCCGAATTGATGGTTGAAGTTTTATTTACTCAATCGGAATAAAAGAGTCTCTTTTTAATAAAGCTGGTCAAATAATTTTCTTTTTTTTTAAAAAAATGATAAAACATAATCAAACTCGAAATATCTATTAGTGTAGTTATTTTTATACGTGGAACATCGGAAACCAATACATTTACAATGTCAAAACTCTTCCAAATAAAAAATAGAGTTTCAACCTAGAGTTATAATCTTACAATTATCAACTCTATCAATTAAAGTTAAAATCTCCATGAAAAATTAATTTCTTTTTATTTATTCTTTATCCGTTTTGTTCTTATATGTAAAAATGTCTTAGTGTAGTTCATCTCTAAAAGTGATCTCGCTTAAATCCTTTTTCTGTGTGAACATTATTTATTATTTTTTACCGTTATCTTTTTATTTTCCTATTTTGAATGAACAACCAAACAAACCGTATAATCATCGATTGTCTTAGGCTATGACTAGTATATATTCCCATGTTAATTGTTGTTTGTTTTTGGTTAGTTTATGGAGAAAATAGCGTATAACCAAATTGGGCTTAATGAATTTAACGGACCGTGATATAAGGCTATTATTGGGCCAATGGGCCCAATCCGAAATACGATCCGGGTCTCCTGGCCATTGAGAGCTGACTTTCTAGGTCTCGTACAATTGGCGCTCATAACCAGTTGGAGCAACACTATTGGGCCTGATGTTTTCACGGGCCGTGATCTTATGATTTTAATGGGCCAATAGGTCCAATCCAAATCATGGTAACAAAAGTTTCTTCAATTTTCAAATTGGAGGGCGTAAGTTTTTTTAAAATTTACACGTATTATTACTATTACTACATAGTTAAATCTAATAATCAATCTATTTGTCAAAATTCCTTCTCTTAAAATCAATATTTTGTGATTATATTCTAAGGAAATGTGGTGATTATGTTCCTTTGATAGGATAAATTGAATCATTTAACACATTTGTGGTCCGTTTGATTTTAACTTAGAACGGAAACAAAAACGAATCTAGATCACTTAAATAAAGAGAAAATGATTTATAAGACGAATGTTTTTTCGTTTTCAATGTAAATTTTATTTTATTTTTCTATAGGACAGTAAAATTAATCAAAATATACTCTAACTAGTTTAAATCAGGACAAGTATACTTACACTAAATTCGTTTGGAGATACAACCAAACAGGGATTATATCGATTTTTTTGGTAATTTTACGTACAGCTATCTATCATTAGATATGAATGTGATTGTTCACGTGTTGGAACTGTCACCTAAACTTTGATAACATTGAGAAAGGAAGAGAGGTTTGTCTTGTGAAGTAGTGAACCACTGTTATGAAACCCATACCATACCTATGAGGACCCACACATGCCACGTGGACAATCCTCCATCGTACACCTCGTGGAGACCACCTCGCTCTCCATCGTCCATTTTGAGATTGAAAATATGCCTTCAAATATTGCAGGCCTTGTCGACTGATTTTATACCGTTGATTTTGATTTGATTTTCCCAATTGTTGCTTGTTTTTTCCCTATTGTTTTATTCAATTCATAAATTAAAATATTGTTTTTATTAAATTTAAGAGAAAAAAAAAATCATGAAAATGTCAGATTATATTTATTTTCCCTTCCCATTTCGATTAACGGAGATAAAATGTTAAACAATTTGAAATGGTACTATATTGATGATATATTAAACGTTTTCTTTTTTGAAATATTATCATAAATATAGCATTAATCTCATATTATTTATAATAATTATGGTTTTATTAAATTAAAATACACCAGTTTAATAAGTGAGTTCAGTCGATAACATTCTTTCATTTTTTTCAATAATCATGTAGTAGTTTTTTACTGTTTGTGTGTAAAATTTGTGGGATAAATTATGTAGGATATATCACATATTTTCATGTATTTCAAATTGCAATCATACCTTTTTATTTTGTTTTGTATCAAATGAAATATCTTACGATTGAATGCCTAATAAATATCTTATATTATAAGGTTTACGTACGTCTAACTAGTCATGGGCTGCAAACCTAAACCGAAACCGGGGCCCTTGAAACCGGCAAACCGTCGATTTGCCGGTTTATAAAAAATAAATAAATACAAAGTAATAATGTTAAAAAAAAATAAAATTTATATTAATAAAAAAAATACTATAAAAAAAAGTATATAAAAACTAGTAATTAAAATTTATACCAATTAAATAAAAGAAACATAAATTCAATTTAACAAAAAAAACTCGAAAAAATTAAAGGGCTTGAACCGTTTTTTCAGTTGCCTACGTATCCTCTCGGGATTAAGAGGAATCAAAGCCCACATAGTTCTCTTACCTTGACTTACCTTTTTTCGGACTTTCGAGTTTTTTTTTAATCCCGCTTACCTTTCGATGTCGGACTCGGAAGTAGTGCCGACGTCTTCGGAGTTGGAATCCGATTTGGAGTCGTACACCGGTGCATTCCTTTGTTTCCGCTTAGCCGCCCTTATCCAATCTTGAATACAAACTTGCATCTCCAACTTCTCGGGCTTCAATTGAGTTCGGTTGTGACCAAGAATGTTCCCGCCTCGGCTAAATGCTTGCTCCACCGCAACCGTTGATGCGGGCACGGCCATGATTTGTTGTACAATTTTAACTAAGGTTGGATATTTGGGAGCTAATCTCTTCCACCAATCCAAAATATCAAATTCAACATTATCATCAAAATTAAAACAAGTGTTAAGATAATATTGATATTCCGCATTTGAAGATGAATGTCTAGGTGTTTTTGTTCTTCTAGCAAAAACTTGTTGTGCAAGTGAAAGAGAAGAAGATGAACTAGTAGAAGAGGGAGATGGACTAGGTGCGGTAGAAGAAGAGCTAGCACTAGATTCAAATGTACTAAGTAATTTTTCAATTTCGGTATTAACTTCTTGCACGATGTTAGGAATATTATAGTTTTCTTGTGTTAAGTTTACACACAAACAATCATAAAAAATAGTCAATAAATCGGAAAGATCATCTAGTTTAAGTCTAGGATCAAAAACGGCGGTTACAAGATAAATCATGGGAATGTTTTAATAATATTTAAGCCATTTTTCTTTCATATCAAGCATACATTGTAGAAGGCAAGGTATGTTAAAACATTTTATAAAAGCTTCGGAAACATTAACGGCAATTTCTAAAAATCTATGAGATGTTGGAGTGTAAACACAACTCATGGTATTAGTTTCCCAAACATTTTCATCATCTAAAATTGACCAAGGGACATGAATTGAAGCAAATTCTTGTAACAAAACTTTATAACGTACGGTTTCACAAAGTAGTTTGTAAGTCGAGTTCCAACGAGTTCCAACATCTTTAGAAAAAGCAATAGGATGAACATTTTTGTTTAAACATAAATTTCTCCATTTTCTTCTTAAATCGGAGTCATGCCAAATATGATCAATAACAAGTTTGATTGGGGTTAGCATATCTCCTAAAACCCTAAGTCCATCTTGAACACATAAGTTTAAAATATGACATGCACATCTTTGATGAGTATAAGGAGTTTTTATATATTGTCCCGCATCCTCAACCAAATGGTTTACGGCGGCGGTATTTGCGGATGCATTATCAAAAGAATATGAAAAAATTCGATGTTGTAAATTATATTCTTGTAAAACCGTTTTAATCATGCTTGCAATGCCTAATGCATTATGTCTTTGATTAAAATGCCGAAAACCAATAACATATTTATGCAAAAACATAGCGTTATCAATAAAATGTAAAGTAATGCCCATGTAAAAATGTTGTTGTGATTGTGTACTCCAAATATCACTACAAATTGAAACTTGGAGTCAAGAAATGAACCAAAAGCAGACGTGCTCTAATACCATATATATTAGAAGTTGCTGGTTATATCCAAAAACTACCTAAATGTGAATAAAGGGAAATAGACAGTAATCATGGTGAATTGACATTTCTATCATGCGTTTACTGTTAATTATGAAAAACCCATTACTCAGTTAGTTGGCACGCGCTTTGCTTTAGTCATCAAAAGAACCCGCTTCGCTCGATCAACACTCATCAGAAATTAGGGTTGACGCTTTCTTTTCTCTACTCTCTCGTAGGGATGACGCTCCTTCGCTCTCTTTCTCTTCGCAGGTCTCCTGCCTCATCCGTCTAAAGTCGCAATGTAGGGAACTACAACATCAAGACGTGTCTTGTTCCAAACTCGCTCGCTATAGCTCTCTGCTCTCGCCCCTCAAATTCTCTCCTCGCCACGTCTCATGCCTCATCCGTCCAAACTCGCGATGTAGAGGACTCTGATGACGAGAACGTGTCTTGTTAGATTAGAAGCGAGTTTGAAAAGCTTTTGTTTTTCCAAGTCCTAGGACCTAGCCTAGGATTTAACATGTCCGATATTAATTTAATGGAAGAGGATGATTCTACCGGTGAGGTTAAAGTTGATATGATCTTAGGTGATTTTTCTGATGTCACTTGTTTTTTCTTCATCTTTTTTCTCCTCTATCATCAATCTTTATTTTTGGAATTTTGAGTTTAAGTGACCTCACATTCTTCCATTCTCAACTCCACTATTGTTTCTTATTGTAATATGAACGGCTCTTGGTTGTTACATATTCTTTTGTAATGGCTATTGGTTGTTACATATTCCTTTGATAAGTTAAGGGGGTCTTAATTGTTTTTAAGACGGGAAATAATTAGTCATTATTTTCCTTAATCACAGCCGTCTATCCCTTAATCTCCTCAATGTAACTGACATATTGGAGCAATATAAATAGGGGTTTATTCTATGTGAATATATATCTTACTACAGTACACTTCTAGAAAAACACACCAGAGCTTACCATTGATCAGTGGCTTTGGGATTTGGGGCGTGGATACTTCTGGTCTGTTATCGGTTAACGCGGTAGACTAAGGACTACACTACCAGTACGAGTACCGTTAAGGTTAGTACATTCTCCAACAATGGTATCAGAGCCAAACGTGTTTCGGCCTCTGTCCCGACTATCGTTTTGTACCGTAATTATTCCGTTGTTTTTTTTGTGTATTAAACACCCGACTTCGAGTTTGTCTCGTATAAGATGCACACGTGTATGTCACGCGTCGATCATCCCTAACCCACACATAGTTATTCCCATTTGAGAAAATCGCTGTAAAACGCCTTCACCGGTTTTGTATCGGCATGAGCGCGTCAGGCTATGATTGTTTCTAGTCGGTGACAGCAACTGAGAAAACGCCTATGTGGCACACTTGCGGATCTGTGTGACATTTTAATGGGAATATTTTTTTTTGGAATATTGTGAGGGAGATAGAGTTTTAAAACTCTTATATTTTTTTTTTGCTGATAAAAAGAAAAAGGTTTTTTGGTAAGTTGTGACAGTATATGTTATCATATTTCTTGTTTTTTTTCCGCTGCATATTACTACTTATCAAAATATATGCTTGCATGTACGAATGAGTTTTGTATATCGCTACTCATTTTTGTGAATACAGTTTAACTTTATAAAATATATACGTAATAATGTAAATTTGTTTTCATTATATTTTAATGTCTTAGTGACGTTATATTGCTAATTTGTTTGGCTTAATTTTATGTACAATTGAATATGTTTCATCGTACATTCTTGTAATAATGAAAGATAAATTCTGAAACTTTATAGTTTACGTTCTTTGTGTGATGATTATGAGCATAGTGAAATTTTCGAACATGAGACGTAAATAAAAGAGTTTTTAGTAATTTATCTTATCTACCGTGCCTAAATGTTCATATTATATTTATATACTTACAGATGGTTAAAAATATGATTGGTGATTTGTCCACCTCTGAGAAACTTGATGGTACAAATTATGATATTTGGCATAGGAAGATTCAGTATCTTCTTAATGAACGTGAGGTTTTAGAAACCATGTCCGCTATCGTAATGAAACATGTTGAGCCACAAGATCCTCTTGATGAGAAGTATCTTGAGGATATGAAACTCCACGATGAGTGGGTCCGAAAAGATCGTTCTGCACGCTTTACTATGTTGTTTTGCATGCATAATGATTTGATCGGTGAGTTTGAGACATGTCTGACTGCTAAGGACATGTGGGATAAGCTTAAGATCACGTTTGGTCAAACTTCAGCAACTAGGCTTCGTGCCTTAAACTTGAAGTGGATGGATTATACGATTGATCCTAGTCACAATGTGACCGAACACTTGCGTATCATGAGTGCCATGGTACGTGATCTTAAAGCTGCAGGGTGTGATGTGCCTGATGAGGAGCAAATAGTGAATGTGCTTCGCTCTCTTCCTTCTGATACCGAAGAATGGAAGAATTTCAAATTGCTCATGTCTCACAATGAAAACATCAAGACATTCGCTGAACTTGCAAAACATGTGGAGATGGAGGTAGAGCGTCAAAAGGCGTTAAAGCCCTCCACTTCTAATGTTGCGCTTGTTGTACAAGGTAAGTGCAAGTACAAGAAGCCTAAGCCGACCAAAAAGGGTCGACGCCCAACTCAGACTCAAGAACCACGTGGTGGTGTCAACAAAAAACAAAAGGCAAAAGGCCATCCTAAAGAGACCAATTTAGCGCGTGTGAAGTGCTACAATTGTGGAATAAAAGGCCACTTTGCTCGAGAATGTCCCGAGCCAAAGAAGGTACTTGTTTTCACCTATACTCATGAATTATTTGTTTGTTCTCATGCATTAGTTGCTCATACACTTCCTAATTGGATTGTAGACTCGGGAACAACCAAACATATAGTTCGTGATCGTGAAGGGTTTTTGGATTTTCACCGTTTTTTGGTGGGTTCACAAACCGTCATGCTTGGGAATGGCAGCGAGGAAGACGTCCTTGGAACTGGAACATACCAACTCAAGCTCCGTGGAGGCAACAAGTTGCTTTTTCATGATGCTCTTTATGCACCGGGGTGCAAAGTTGTTTAGTTTTAGTGATTAGTTTGTTGAAACTTGGTTTTGTTTTTAACTTTGGTAGTGATAGTTTGGACATTTTGTATCATGGCGATGTTTTTGGTCATGGTATTTTGAATAATGGTTTTTTCGTTCTTGACTTGGGTGATTTTTATGATAATAATCCGTCATTTTCTTTAGTTTCTCGTTTTAATATTGATTCTGAATCTGTTAAATGGCATGCTAGACTTGGTCATGTGGGCCAAGAACGAATGAATAGACTAGCTAAAGATGGTCTTTTATACCAACTCACTAGGGTTAAGTTGCCCAGGTGTGAGCCTTGTCTAGCTGGTAAAGCTACTAAGAAACCTTTTGGTAAGGCTTCTAGAGCTTCAAGTCCTTTAGACTTAATCCATTCTGACATTTGTGGGCCTTTAAACGTAAATGCTCGTCATGGTGCTATATACTTTCTCACATTTATAGATGACTATTCACGTTTTGGTTACGTGTATCTGTTATCTCATCGTTATGAAGCGCTTGATTCGTTCAAACGTTTTGTAGCTGAAGTGGAGAACCAGTTAGAACGAAAAGTTAAGACTTTTCGAACTAATCATGGTCGTGAATACCTTTCTGATATGTTCAAAGGGTTTGTGAGGAAAAGGGTATAATTAGACAACTTACTATTCCTTATACTCCTCAACAAAAATGGTGTTGCGGAAAGGAGGAATCGTACCTTACTTGACATGGTTAGGTCTATGATGGCTCAAGCCAACTTACCTATTAGCTATTGGGGAGATGCATTGCTTACGGAAACCTACATCCTTAATTGCGTACCAAGTAAGAGTGTACCCCTTACTCCATATGAGTTATGGAATAATAGAAAGCCCTCTTTGGACCACCTACGTCCATGGGGTTCGGTTGGCTATGTGCATAACCCGACCCATAAACATGGTAAACTAGGTCCAAGAGCTACCAAAATGGTGTTCATAAGATATCCGGATCACTCCGAAGGATATGTGATGTATGGTGAATACCCAAATGGTGGCATGACTGAAGTTGATTCTCGTAATGTCAATTTCCTTGAGGATGAGTTCCCAAGTATTGGTGAAATAAAGAAAGATCTCGAGTTGTATGAGTTACAACAACCATCTCTAGGTGAGGGGGAGGATTTTGATACTCTCAATGTCACTAGAGATAGTTCAATCTCGCCCAATGGAATAAATTATGAGATTAGTCTTATAACTCTAAGGGATGAGAGCTTGCCTACTAATGAAGATCGACTTGAAAACGAGGATGATCCTCAACCTTCAAGTATGGAACAAGAGGTTAATCCTCAAGTTTCAAACCCCACACCTACAGAGGATAGTGGGAGAGATTCTTCAACTAGTAATGCAAACGGTGCTGTTGAACGAAGGAGTACACGAGGGAGAGTTCCTCGTCGCTTCTTTGATATTGAAGAGCGAGCACTTCTTTGCACCGTTTCCGAGAACGATGAGCCTACTTCTTTTAAAGAGCGAGCACTTCTTTACACTTCCTCGACATAGATCCTACCTGCCATTGGTGTGGTCTGGAGAGTGAGTCACATGACCACTTGTTCTTTGGATGCACCTATGCCAGGGAGGTTTGGAGGCAGGTATGCTACGGATTCCGGATGTCTACAGAGATGATCTCGAGGACAGACGTCATAGCATATCTACTACACTCTGCACCAGGGAGGAGCTGGACGAGCAGGGCACATATATACGCCTTCTCAACGACGATCTACTATTTATGGCACTCTAGGAATGCCCTGGTATTTGACCGGAACAAGATCCCCATTGATATCCTGGTCCGGATGGTTAGAGGGCATACATACAGGTTACTTTATGAGGCCTTCCCAGATAGAGTTGGAGAGAGGTTTGAGGTCTAGCACTTTGTATGATTTATTCTTTATGCCAGAGTTGTATTCTGCTCTTGGCCTGCATGTTTCATTGTTGATATTTTGTCCCGGACTTGAGACTCATTTGTTGATGGCAATGCCGAAGGTGAATGATATCATGATCCGTTGGTTAGGCACCTTGATGGTCTGTGAGTGCTCCATTCTGCTGATGGCATTGCCGAAGGTGGAAGGACCTTATAGACAGTGCCGTGAGATGTATTTTATTTATATTCATAGCCAGTTGATGGTAGATGGTACGTTCAGGGGGCTTGCATGCCTACCAGGAGTACTAGGGCCTTGTTTTAGCCCTTATGTTTGCATGATGATAAACTTTGATGCTCTGTAGGTTTGACCAGGACAACTCCGGTCCTGGTTAAGCCCTATTTCTTTTCTATTCTTTATGAATTTACCATTTACCGTTGATGGAGGATATGAAGGATGAGATGGACTCTATGTCGACGAATGAGGTTTGGGAACTCGTTCACCTTCCGCCTAAATGTCGATCAATTGGAAATAAATGGGTTTTCAAGGTGAAACGTAAAGCGGATGGGTCCATTGATAAGTTCAAGGCCCGATTAGTGGCGAAAGGTTTTACCCAAATTGAGGGTGTAGACTACCATGAGACATTTTCTCCTGTGGTGAGATTTGCCTCTATTCGCCTCTTGCTAGCCCTAGTCGCCCATTTGGGCTTAGAGTTGTTCCAAATGGACGTCAAGACTGCTTTCTTCAATGGAACAATTGATGAGGAGATATATACGGATCAACCTATTGGGTTTGTTTTTAAAGGTGGTGAAAAGAAAGTGTGTCGTCTTAAGCGATCCATATATGGTCTTAAGCAATCTTCTAGGCGATGGTACTTTAGATTCCATGAAGCCATTACTGCTTTTGGCTTTTACATGGCTGATGAAGACCATTGTGTGTATGTTATGAAATCTAAAGAAGGGATTATGTTTCTCTCCTTATATGTTGATGACATACTCCTAGCTAGTAACAACATGGAGATGATCAACGCTGCCAAAGGATGGCTATCCTCTGTTTTTAAGATGAAGGATATGGGTGAAGCTAGGTTTGTCCTAGGTGTGGAGATTATGAGAAATCGCCCTAAAAAAACTTCTTGGTTTATGTCAAGAGACATATATTAAGAAGGTATTGGAGCGTTTTCGAATGAATAAGTCCAAACCCGTTGATACTCCAATTGATAAAGGTCAATTCTTAAGCCTTGATCAATGCCCTAAAACAGATTTAGAGAAGAAACAGATGAGCGATGTTCCTTACGCTGGTGCAATAGGGAGTTTGATGTATGCCATGTTATGTACGAGGCATGGCATCTGCTATGCGGTTGGTTTGGTGAGTCGTTACCAAAGTAACCCGGGTCCTACGCACTCGCAAGGAGTCAAGAGAATCTTGCGTTACCTTTGTGGTACAAGTGACCTAGCCCTATGTTATCAAGGACGGGACTTGAGTTTGAAAGGATACTCGGATGCTGATTGGGGAGGTGATTTAGACGAGTCTAAATCGACCTCGGTATACGCTTTTGTCCTTGGTGGATGTGCAATATCCTGGTGCAGTAAGAAGCAAGACTGCATTGCTTTATCGACTATGGAAGCAGAGTATGTCGCTGTTAGCCTCGCCGTCCAAGAGGCGATGTGGCTAAGGAGTTTTTTTACAAGATCTTGATCTTACTCCTAAAGTTGATGAGCCTGTGGAGATGCATTGTGACAATACCGTTGCTATCCAATTTGGCCAAGATCCGAAATTTCATAGGAAAACCAAGCATATTAAGAGGCGTTATCATTTTGTTCGTATCGCCATAAAAAACAAGGAAGTTGCCATTAAGTATATATCGACTAATGAGATGATTGCTGATCCTTTAAGTAAACCTATTGCTAGAGATGTGTTCCGAGCCCATGTTAAACGTTTGGGCTTACGAAGGTTTTAGTTTTTGGTTGTATCTTCTTTTGTTTTGATCGTAGACATGTTGTTTGTGTTATGGACATGTTTTGAGCATTATGCAATAAAAAGTGTTTTTTCTTTAACTGTTCATGAGCATTTGTTGCATTTTTCTGGCACGTAAGAATGCTACCAAGCTCCTTGATTGACCTAGTCACACAAGTAATCGCCTTGATGCTAGAGTAGCATGCAAGATGAGACTGAGTCTTGATTAACACTTTGTGTGTACGAGAATGTATTATTACACTTGTGATGTGTAGTTAATAAGTTGACTCATTACATAGTCGCCTTATTATGTATAAGATGAGACTCTCAAAGAGTCAAGTATGAAATACATGTCTTTCGTACTAGAGCTTAAAACCGAATAACGAGTGTGGGATTGGACATTGAGTATGTCAAATCAAGTGGCTCGGGTTAGATACTTAGGTAGTATCTAGACTATTATTCGTACGACATAGAAGAGTGGCATACCCTTAGTGGGAACTATGTTGTGACATATATATCATACTATGTGTGTTTTCCGACCATTATAGGAGTGACAGACCTTTTCCCACAGTCACTATGTGAGCCCTATGGACCGTAGTGTCTATTGTTGTACGAAGCCCTTTTTTGACTTAGAGCTGTGTTAAAAAGTCTAAACACGATGTTGCTACTTTCGTATGATTACATAAAGCCGGAAAGTTAAGGCGTAATGGATCATATTAAGAAAGCAGTTGTGTCGAGATGTTTTTTCATTATTGGTTGTTACATATTCCTTTGATAAGTTAAGGGGGTCTTAATTGTTTCTAAGACGGGAAATAATTAGTCATTATTCTCCTTAATCACAACCGTCTATCCCTTAATCTCCTCAATGTAACTGACATATTGGAGCAATATAAATAGGGGTTTAAACTATGTGAATATATATCTTACTACAATACACTTCTAGAAAAACACACCAGAGCTTACCATTGATCAGTGGCTTTGGGATTTGGGGCGTGGATACTTCTGGTCTGTTATCGGTTAACGTGGTGGACTGTGGACAACACTACCAGCACAAGTACCGTTAAGGTTAGTACATTCTCCAACATTTCTCAACATCGATATAAACTCCACTATTGTTTCTCAACATTGATATGAGTACCAGGTACATGTCGACTATAATATCACTTCAATAACTTCTAAATAGAACAATAGTTCATGGTGAGCGGTGATACAAGTTTCTTCGAGATGCATAGCGAAGACGAGGTACATGTTTCTCTCTCTCCGGCCTTTCCCACTATTTCGTCTGTTCATTCTCTTTCCCTCTTCTTTAAATCCTACACTCTTCCAATTTCAACTCTATTTCCGAACACTAATTGATACTTCCTTCGATCGGTTTCTTTTTTCACCATTATGATTTTATCTTTCATTTTCCCTTTCCGATTGATCATCAATTCTCTCATTCGTTTCCCCCTTTCATCTCTAATTGTAGACAAGGTGTATCGCTGATGTGAAGGCGGACTCAGAGCATACCAACTTCATCACTGCCACTCTCAATATCAAGGAAGAGAATGAGGTTTATCCCTTGACAGTGTGCTTTGCGGTTACGATTCAAGTTATGAATTGTGATTTAATTCTCTTGAAATGATCTCATTCAATTTTTTTTAGGTACATTTGATTCGATTGGCTTCAGGTGGAACCGAATTGATATGTGAGGGTTTGTTTTCTCAAGACAAATAATATGAGAAGAAGAAGCAAAAAAAGGATGACACCCATAGCTTCGCTCCCCAGGCTTGAACGGGAAGGAGAGATCTCGACTATGTTGCTCAGGCTTGAAGTGGGAGGAAAACACCACGAGAGCTCTCTACTACATTGCTCAGGCTCGAAGCGGGAGGAAGATATAAAGGCTTGTTGTTGCACGAACGGAAGAGATTAAATAAGCAGACATTATTGTTACTCTCGAAGACCCCACGGATTGATGTTGCACGACTTACTGGTGCTCCCGAAGACACCACGGCTTGTTGTTGCATGACTAGAAATTATGAAATAAGCAAGCATTACTAGGGCTCTCTTGTACACCGAGCTATCTACATTTATGCATGGAAAATTTAATGGATCTAATGATAGATACTAATATCTTTATACACTACATTTCAATTGTAAACAATATATAATTATTGCAACAAATTTTTCACCTTCAATTTTCACTGTGCCGTTACATCTGCACGTGAAGCGTGCTGACCTCAACAAGTATATCAAAGATGATATTTATCTTCTTTCATAATCATGAAACTCTAATTTTAATATAGGGGTCTTTCCTCCCAAGGTGTCAATGGGCTAGTTTGATTTCGTAGGGTGGCCGACATACTGATTCCCGTCTAACATATTATCTTCTACATCTGTTTTTGTTTAGGATTCAAGGTTATACACATTTTCGTCAGGTATCCATCTCTGTAATATCTAGAGTTTTAGAACAATGTTAGCGAAATTATAGGAAACTCTAAATAAACCAATAGATACACAAGGTCTGACTTATGCGGTCGTGGTGACATTTTCGTTGTTACTTGTTGTATTTTAAGTTTTGGGACGAAACTTTTTCTAAGTGGGGACTGATGTAATAATCCAGATTTTATATCCGAGAGATTTTTTGTAGTAGGTTTCTGTGAATTTTGGGATAAATGAGTGATCTTGGTATATAGTTCGACATATATTCAAGTGACAAATCGAAACAATTATTTTTGGAATTTAGAGGTGATATATTATGCTCTTTCGGATTTTAGAACTATATTGAGGATTGTTCCGATCGATATCTAAAGTTGAGGAAAATATCGGGATTTATATAGACTCTTAAAGTTTTAATGAGCTTGTTAGAAACCCATTTCAAAACTCGTAATACATATCCTGAGACATACCATTCATCTTCTTCCTCATTACTCCCAAACCCTAACCTATCCATCTTGTTGCCCGCCAGCTTTTCCGCCCACCACCTCGGAGGCTTTGCCTTGTCACTTTGAGTCATCGGAACCCTCCATTCAGACTCGAGTCGCCAGCCTTTCATGCAGTCATGTCGAGCCATAACAAAGCGCAAGAACACTAGTGAGGAAACTCGACGCTAAAACCCGACGCCAAAGCCACCGGAGTTGCCTTGAACTGGAGAGCCCATATTCAACCCTGGGAGGGACCGCCACTGCCTCATCCCGCCGGGAACTACATCGCGACATCCGTCTCGCTCAAACCAACACAAAGCCGCAACTCGAACGTCACCGGGAAAACCTTGCAATCATCGCTTGCCACCGCCACTAGAATCCTCGCCGGCCACCATGGAAGATCCACCACCACTCATCTCCGTCGGACCGAAGCCTGCCGAAGCTTGTCACCGCCACGATGAAGGCCGAGACCAAAACCCTAGATCTACAACTCGCTGAGCTAACTCAACGAGTCAGACCGAGTTGGGCGAGTTGAATCAATGAGTCATCCGATTCAGATGACTCGTTTATCTGGTACAATTTTGATTAATTGCATATTTTGACCCGCACTTTATATTACGTTTTTTGCCCACATTTTTTTAATTTGGAAATTTGCCCCAAATTGGATAGTTACAAGAAATAGCCCAAGTTTATATTTACGAGAATGACTCATACTTTCTAATTTTGCGAAAAATGTCCATAAGTGGATAATTACGTAAAGTAACTCAAATTTATTTTTATAGGAAATGACCCATATTTTTTAAGATTGTGTGTTTTGACCTTAGTTGGCAAATGGAAGTTAATTTGTGGAAGTGGATTAATTAAGTCAAGGAGACCTTTGTATTGTGGGAGTTCTTGAAGTTTAGTAAAGGGATAGAATATCTTTGTTGACATGGAAAATAATCAGGAAATAACTATGGATGAATTTTAAGGTTTTGAGGCATCATGACCTAACTTGGTGGAAAATTGAGAAATGAGTTGTGTTCTTCGTTCCGATAATGCAATAGGGGATAAAATACATTTATGGAAATTATTATGGAGTATATCGTAGAAACTCAATAACAGTTATAGTAGGAATGTTGCATAATTTTGGAGATTTGTGTATATTACATTTTATGTCACTAGGAAGTTAAGTAAACTCCTGGAAAGTCGATAAGAGCTTTTTGCTCCTAGAAATCCTATGATAATATTATGAGTGTCCCCGTAAGCCGATGCATATATTGATCGATATATTCACCGTTTGATCAGGTATTTGATATTCTATGCATATGTGGATTGTGTTGTGTAACGACCAATTATCGATGAGTTCAAGTAAGTCTTATGAACTTACTTAGCTACCTTTTCTCGCATTGGCATGTACTATTATATTGGTGTGTGCTTGATGATTTATAATATAAATTATAACTTTAATAGGACGATGATACTTTATTAGACCCAAGTGTATGTATAACGGGTCGTGGCATCAGTGTCTAGCTTTGACGTGAGACTGGGAGGCTCTCCGCGAATAGTCCACTCAGGTCTTTTGTGTCATGGTACAAATACAATTGCAAATGTTTTTTTTACCACTTTTTACCTATAAATAAAATCAAAATCCAAAATATGAATGAAGTTCACGTGAGGTAAACATAGTGTTGTGTATAAGTCTAACTAATAAAGAAAACTTGCTCACTTAACTTATATGTTGCGTCCATGACGATATCGTACAAAAACATATTCATCAAATGACCGGAGTCCGGATGTACGAGAATAAAATTGGACACCTAGCTCATTTGATATAGTGTAGTGAGTTTCGGGTAAGGCAGTGTTGGAACTAGGGTTATGCATCCGGTCCGGAATTTCCAAAATCCTAGGCCAGGGACCGGACCGAGACCGTGTTACGGTTCGGATCAGATTCAGACCGGAATAATATATATATAATTAAATTCCAGTCCGACCAGGTCTTTTCCGCCGGACCGGGACCGGAATTTTTAAAAACTCTAGACCGAGAACCGGACCGAAAAAAAAGATCCGGTTTTCCGGTCAGGGTCAATTTTGCACAACCTTAATTGGAACCAATAATAAGTAGTGCGCCGGGTTTGTTTCGGGGAAAATTGGATTCCGAGTGAATGAGATAATTATGTCCGAAGTTATGTATACGGAATACAAACTTGGGAAAAAGGGATGAAATGTGGCTATCCCACATCAACTAAAAGGAGAAGAACCTTTGTACCAATACTCAGTTGGTCTAGTGGGATGTGGTGCTAGGCTCCTTAAGTGTTTAGCTTGGAGATTCGAGTTCGAATCTTCCTGGCGGCATGTATGGAAAAATTGATATTGGGAGGGTATCCCCCCAGCAATGGGCCATGACTTTCTACCCGATCCGGACGTAGAGCGGCTAAGCCGATCGAACCGGGTGGTCTCCGAATTTACCATTACCAAGAAGAAGAAAAAGTACTATCCCAAAACGACACTTCAAAACATAACAGTTGAACAGTTGTCTTAAAACATCAGCCTGAAAACCACGCATTTACATAGTTGCACGCAGGCAACAAAAGACTCGCTTGCAAGCGATTAGTTTCAAAAGACACTCAACCAACCCTTGGGTTAACACTGCCCCGGTTGTCCACTTCCTGCAGCTGACGTCCTTGCAACATTCCTATGATCGGCATTACCTAAAAAGAGTTGGTTTAAAACCATTAGCCACCGATCATAATCTATCCACGAGAGATCATATCAACACATCACAACACAACACATGTATTCAAATACCATATACCGTGTTCATGAGATGATATCATGCTTTTATGAATGATGCGCGTGAATGCAGTATGAAATTTACAATTAGCGTGTAACGTCCGGAAATTTTATTCCGGACTTAGAGCGTTTTATAGATCTTCCCGCAGGCAAGAGGTGCCGAGTGCCGGGATTTATTCCTAAAATCCCGAGCCGACTCGTCGTTTTTCCCCTTTTCCCGCGTTCCGGGGTGAGGTGACAAGAGGTCAGCTGACCCCTTGGTCCCCTCCCCACTTTTCGGCCTTGTCCCTCTCTCTTTCTCTCTCCTCTCTTCTCTTTCACGTTTCTTTCCCTCTCCTCTCTTCCTCTCTTGGATCTTTCTTCTCTTCTTCCATTTTGATTGTAGCTTGGACTTTGGACTGCAGTGGAGAGGTTTCAGATTTGGTTTGGTAAGCTCCTTCCTCTCCCTCCCCTCTCTTCTTTAGCTGATCATCCTTTTCTTCTTCCCTCCTTCATCCATGGCCATGGATGAAGATCTTGAGAAGTTTTTGCTCAAATCCTCGCATGCATGTGTTCTTAGCTCGATTAGGTCGTGGAGAGGTGTCTAAGACCATTGGTTGGCGTTTGGAGAAGACCCAACAAGGAAAGGAGGACATTAGAGCCAAGGATCCACGATCGAGACGAAGAAGACGAGCTTATACAGCGTAACCGCGGGGGCGGATCATCACAACCGTGGGAGCGGCCCGCCGCAGGTGCGGCTCGGCACAGTCGCAGGGGCGGCCCCAGACTACCGCAGGTGCGGCTCATCACGCCGCAGGTGCGGCTCCGTGCTCCAGGACGCTAGACCGCCGCAGGTGCGGCTGACCACAGCCGCAGGGGCGGCCCAGACCGCCGCAGGTGCAACTCTTGCCACTACAGGGGCGGCTTCTGCTCCGCCGGGGCGCCAGCTTGACTCCGCGGCTGCGTTTCTTCGACAGTAGGTTCCTCCTCTCCCTTCCTCTTTGTTCCTTCCTTAGTTTTATAGTTGTATTATGTTAGTAGCATGCTTAGGATGGCCTAGAGTAGCTTGAGAATGCCACTTAGTGGTTGTGAACCTAGGAGCCCTTAAGGCTCGATGTAGTTGATGGTCACGAGTGTGATGAGCACGATAGACCTAGTAGGCTTTTACTCGTTCTTGGGTTTTGAGTATGATCATATGAGAGTTAGTAGGCTGTTGAGATATCTCCTCATGCGTTGAGTGATATGTGAGTATGAGAGATTCTAGGATGCGGTCCTAGAATGAGAGATCTCCTCATGCGTTGAGTGAAATGTGAGTGTGAGAGATTATAGGATGCGGTCCTAGAATGAGAGTCAAATGATCTTGCGTAGATCATTTATGTAGAAGTCCTGGACTTCTTGAGTTGAGCGGGTTTTGATGGTTATCTTGTTGTGAGCAGGTTGTGTGCTTCTTCCCAAGGGAAGCGAGAGCGTTTTGTGAGTTAGCATTGGGACGAGGTAAGTCTCCGGACTTACTTAGCTCGTATTTTACGTATTAGCATTGATGTGTGTTGGTGGTGTGTGTTTGTATTATTGTTTATGTTATAAACAACTAAACCGGTAAATAGGACCACCGACCTTATATATTTTGGCCCAAGTGTATGATAACGGGCGGTGACATCATCTGCCTAGCTCTGCGTGAAGTCTAGGAGGTTCTCGGCGACTAACTCGGCGGGTTAGATGGTCGGATGCATCCGTAACATTCTTTGCCGGTAAGTAGGGACCGAGGCGAGACCACGGTGGTCTCGTGTCACAAACCTAAGTTGAATTAGAACGGGATACGACTTAATAATAAAAAGATAATAAACCGGACTTGTGTGTTTTGGAGTTTGTATGTGATGTATGTGATATCCGTGTGTTTGTGCCTTCACCCTTTTTCTAATGCTTCGAATATGAGCTAACGGTTTTAAACCGTGGTTGTAGATGCCTTGCAGGTTA
Source organism: Fagopyrum tataricum (assembly GCA_002319775.1). Classification (NCBI taxonomy): domain Eukaryota; kingdom Viridiplantae; phylum Streptophyta; class Magnoliopsida; order Caryophyllales; family Polygonaceae; genus Fagopyrum; species Fagopyrum tataricum. The sequence continues at coordinate 31,539,345 of CM008281.1, read as the reverse complement.
GGGACGCCGCCGAGTGAGGTGGAGGAGTGGACAGCCGGGGTCTCCGTACATTATAGGACGGGGACGTTTTTGGGTTATGTTTCATATCGTGAGTTTGTGGATGTTGTTGTAAGATTTAGATTTCCGTATCGGAGTTACGTCGTTTTGAGGACTCGACTGAGTTTCCACTTTTGTATTCTTTACATTTCGGCTTTCGCATACTTTAAAAACGTTTTGAGTTTTTGCCTTTATTTGTGCCTTGTTGGAAAGGTCCGGTGAAATTGTTGTCAAGCTAAGGGTCGGGGCCCATTGTGAGGTCTCGCCCGTAGCATCCCGAGTCACGCGGATTTGGGGTGTTACAAAAGTGGTATCAGAGCCCTAAGTTGACAACAATGGCACTCGCAAACTTTTTAAAGGCCGAATGAGGGATAAATAGAACCCACACGGGTTCTGACTTTTCGTTTTCAAAATCATGTGCATGAGTCGGGTTTGGGTTAGAATGTACGGGACCACCACTTCTTTCGCAAATCTCGGCGACATAGATCTCTAGATTAGAAGTATGTACATATATTTTACATAGTTATATAAATGTGTATGACCTTAGGATGTTTGTGGATATTGTATGTACCTGGCTATGTATGTGGCCTTAGGATGTTTGGGTTTGTATGCCTTGGATGTATTTTGTGATTATGCTTACCTTACGCTTTTAGAAGTTTTATCATACCGAGATCTTAAGTATTACTTATGTATTTATACATAAGTAAACGCCATACGCTATTAGATAGCACGTACGAGAGCTACCGCTTACGTAGGACCCACCAGGGGTAGACCCCCTCTTTCTCCTACCGTCCCGAGAGCATTGTTCCCAAGGCTGGGGATAGGACCGTTGGGAGGTCCGGGCGTAGAGTTCTCCATCTTCCAGGACCAGAGGAGCGTCCATTGGAGCTACCGTGTTTGAGGACTACGTACGACGAGAACAATGGAGATAACAAACTTAAGTTCTTCGAGAAAACGCGTGGACAACTAAATATGCGAAGCGAGGAGGAGATGGGTGCATTCTAACAAGGTTAAAGGCGGTGTTCCATCACGAGAAGTGAAGCTTTCCTTAGACGCTCCTAAGCTTTGGAGTCAAGATGAGAACGTGATCGAACCATGTGTGGAAGATGTAAGATACCGTAAGTTAAGCTTATGAGGTACCATTAAGTGAAGAGTCAACATTATGAGAGTTATGAGAAGAATGGCAAGGTGGGGATTTACGCGGAGTTGACCGATTTCCGTTATGACGATAAGGCGAAGAAACGCCAAAAATGAGGAAGTATGTATAAATGATGATCCTAAGAAGATGAGAGCAACACGTGGATGCTAACTAACGTTAGAGATTTTGAGAAGACGCACTTACAAGATATCATGAAGCGCGGTTAAGCCTATGAAGGCGAGTCATGTGACTCAACAACGCCGAGAAGGGTATATTTATCTCGCATAAGGAAAAGGAACCGTGGAATGAAGAATGAGCTAACGGAGTTTAAGGTAGAGTAACCCGAGAGGGTAGCCTTCATGAGAATGGTAACATGGAAGCATAGAAGAATGGTAAGTCATTGACATGAGAGAAGGTCAGTTATCAGCTATTTGGTGACAACCGAGAACGCGCATGTGCGGGTGGTCCGTGGGGGAGAGTAACCAGGTTGTGGGATCATAAAGGAACGGGAACAAGAACTTGGATTATATCTTAAACTCTTGATTTGAAGTTGTTTTGGAGAACGCCAGTTTGCGAAAAGAGAGACGGTTATCTCCAATTAAACATTAACTACAATGAGCCGAACAAGATGACAAGGAAGAACAAGTACCCCCTTACCACGTAGAGATGATCTACTCGACCGGTTGCAAGGGTCGGTGGTCTCCTCTAAAATCGAGTTAAGGTTTGATTGTCACCAATTGAGAAGTCGAGACTGGGATATTGCAAACACGGCATTCCGGACAAACCATGGTCACTACGAGTTGTAGTGATTCCATATGGGCTTACTAATGCCCCGAATAAGACATTTTTTTGGTCTACTCTCGAAGAAGAGAGAAGTTGTATGACCAGTTGTCTCGGGATGACAACCCCCGAAGGATGTGAAAGAAGTTACAAGTTTTCTTGGATGTGCTGATCATTACCGAATTTGTGGAGAGATTCTGCAAGTAACACCATCTATGGCTAACCTACTCCGGATGACGATGAAGTATTGAGTGAGACGAAGATGGACAATGGAGTTGTTGAGGGTTAAGAGGAGATTCTTTTGTGCAACTGTTTTGAAATTGCCTCGAGGTACGATCGGTTTGAAGTGTACAAGCAATTCTTCAAGACATGGTCTTGATTGAGTTTTAAGAGACGGTGTAAAAGTTATAGCATACATGTCTCGTTAGTAGAAGCAGTGTGAAGCAAAATATTTCCTTCATTACTTAGAACTTGCAACAAGAATTGAGGAATCGTAACATCAAAGTTTGGTTTAACAAGAACCAAAGTCAACGGTGTAAATTCGAAGTTCGATCTTCTTTGTTAGAGACAAGAAAAGAAGAAACATAATGGAAATGTTGTAGTGAGGAAGACCCGAGAAGGAAGTTGAGTTTCCGATACATCGGACCTTTTTGAGATCTTACCGCAAGTTGGGAAAGTGTTTTACCGGCTGACATGGCCGCCGAAAGTAGAGGGTGTTCACCCGGCGTTTCAAGTGTATCAATCGAGAGAGGAGGACGTGCCGAAGACGGCATTCAGGACGAGATACGACCATTATGAGTTTGTCGTGATGCCATTTGGGCTCACGAATGCACCCGCCGTCTTCATGGAGTTGATGAACGACATCTTCATCGACTTCTTGGACAAGTTCGTGGTAGTGTTTATAGACAACATCTTAGTCTACTCCCGGAGTAGGGAGGAGCATGAGGGACACCTGAGGACGGTACTTCGAGTCCTCCAGGATAGAGAGCTTTACGCGAAGCTCTCTAAGTGTGAGTTTTGGATGTCCGAGGTGGCATTTTTGGGTCATATAGTTTCCGCCGAGGGTGTCATGGTTGACCCGGCGAAGATAAAGTCTGTTTTCCCATGACCGCCTCCTAGGACGGTCAAGGAGGTGCGCAGTTTCTTGGTCTTAGCGGGATACTACCGCCGTTTTGTTAAGGGTTTCTCCGTGATTGCACGACCTCTCACTTCCTTGCTGAGGAAGTCCACCAGGTTCGTCTGGTCCGAGCCTTGCCAGTGCAGCTTCGAGGAGCTGAAGAGGAGGTTGACCTCCGCTCCTGTGTTAGCCCAACCTGAGGGCGTAGAGGATTTTGTGGTATATAGTGACGCCTCCAAGCTAGGCTTGGGTTGCGTTTTGATGCAGAGAGGTAGGGTTATTGCGTACGCTTCTCGGCAGCTGAAGCCGTACGAGGAGAATTACCCTACCCACGATCTTGAGCTAGCGCCAGTGATTCATGCCCTGAAGATCTGGCGACACTTCTTGTACGAGGCTACATTGCCAGATCTTCACAGACCATAAGAGTTTGAAGTATATATTCACTCAGCGGGAGTTGAATAACCGCCAGAGGAGATGGTTGGAGCTGATTAAGGACTTTGACTTGGAGATTTTGTACCATCCAGGGAAGGCGAACGTAGTCGCCGATGCTTTGAGTAGGAGGAAACCTAGAGAGGAGGCTATAGCTCGGCTTACGGTTCAGCCTCAGTTGTAGAGGGATTTGATAGGTTTGGAGTTGGATATCCGGTTTCCCGGGTACGGACTGTTGTTTGTCCGAGTTAGAGATATTACCTGACCTGTGCGGTGAGATCCTGCAGAAGCGGGAGAGATGTCCCATTTCGATGAGGATCCGGGACAGGATGTCCCGAGGAGAAGCACCACGGTTTATCACGGGAGCAGACGAGCTATTGAGACGTCAGGGACGTATTTGTGTACCGTCGGATCAGGAGTTGAGAGAGCGGATTTTACATGAGGCACATTCCACACCTTACTCGGTGCACCCAAGCACGAGTAAGATGTACTAGGATCTTAGGAGATTTTATTGGTGGGGCGGGCTCAAGCCCGATTTAGCTAGATATGTGGCCCGATGCGCGACCTGCCAGCAGGTCAAGATCGAGCACCAGAGACGGAGGAGAGCTTCACCCACTGCCCGTGCCATAGTGGAAGTGGGAGGACATATCCACAACTGTTAGATTGTGAGATTACATGGAATACCGAGGACCATCATCACGGACAAGGACGGGCGTTTTACCTCGAGGTGCTGGCACGCGTCAATCGGGATGGCACCGTATGAGGCATTGTATGGACGGATATGCCCGTACTCCCTTATGTTGGGACGAGCGGGGGAGTTTTAGCGTTATAGCTCCAGATCAGGTACAGGACGACGTGGCTAGAGTTGCTTTGATCCGAGAGAGGATGTTGACCGTGCAGAGCCGTCAAAGGTCGTATGTGGACAGGAGGTGTAGACCTCTCGAGTTCAGGGTAGGAGCTCAGGTGTAGTTTAGGGTATCACCGACGCGGGGGCGGTCGGGCGATTCGACATCAAGGGGAAGTTAAGCCCCGATATGTCGGTCCATTCGAGATCTTGGAGAGAGTCGGTGAGGTGGCATACAGGTTAGCATTGCCACCTCGGTTAGAGGGTATACATTCGGTATTTCACGTCTCTCAGCTGAGAGAGTACATACACGACCCGAGACACATCATCAGCCATGAGGACCTAGTGGTCAAACCGGGACTATACTTTTGTAGAGCATCCTATAGCAGTTTTAGAGCGGAGTACGAGGCGCCTTCGATCGAAGGAGATACCGATGCTGAGAGTGCAGTGGTCGAGGCGAGGAGCCGATGAGGCTACATGGGAGACGGAGGATAGTATCCGGATGAACTATCCTGAGTTTTACGCATATTTAGCGACATCGATATGACCGTCAGGTTAGTCCGAGATCATTCCTTATTTGTTCTGTGTGTTGATGTTATGACGTGTTATGTGAGTTCGTATGAGTATATGTTCACCTTGCGAGGTCTTGATGTGATTTTATACGTAGACTTGGATTAGAGGCCGATAGTCGACGTTTTATGAGTTCCACGAGGTTACGGGACGGGTTTTGAGAGAGTGTTGCGTTTAGGCAAGTTTCGGGACGAAACTTGTTTTTAGGGGGGTTAGTTGTAACGCCGGAATTTATTCGGACTTAGAGCGTTTTATAGATCTTCCCGCAGGCACGAGATGCCGAGTGCCGGGATTTATTCCTAAAATCCCGAGCCGACTCGTCGTTTTTCCCTTTTTTCCGCGTTCCGACCCTTCGTTCCGGGGTGAGGTGACAAGAGGTCAGCTGACCTTGGTCCCCTCCCCTTTTCAGCCTTGTCCCTCTCTCTCTCCTCTCTCTCCTCTCTTCTCTTCACGTTTTCTTTCCCTCTCCTCTCTTCTCTTCTCTTCTCTTCTTCCATTTTGATTGAAGCTTGGATTGTGGACTGCAGTGGAGAGGTTCCAGGTTTGGTAAGCTCCTTCCTCTCCCTCCCTTCTCTCTTGCTGATCATCCTTTTCTTCTTCCCTCCTTCATCCATGGCCATGGATGAAGATCTTGAGAATTTTTTGCTCAAATCCTTGCATGCATGTGTTCTTAGCTCGATTAGGTCGTGGAGAGGAGTCTAAGACCATGGTTGGCGTTTGGAGAAGACCCAACAAGGAAAGGAGACATTGAGCCAAGGATCCACGATCGAGACGAAGAAGACGAGCTTCAGCGAACCGCGGGGGCGGATCATCACGACCGCGGGAGCGGCCCGCCGCCGGCTCAGCACAGCCGCAGGGGCGGCTCGGGCCGCAGGGGCGGCAGACACCGCCGCAGGTGCGGCGCGCAGGAGAAGGCCGCAGGGGCGGCTTCCGCAGGGGCGGCTTCTGCTCCGCCGGGGCGCCAGCTTGACTCCGCGGCTGCGTTTCTTGACAGTAGGTTCCTCCTCTCCCTTCCTCTTCGTTCCTTCCTTAGTTTTATAGTTGTATCATGTTAGTAGCATGCTTAGGATGGCCTAGAGTAGCTTGAGAATGCCACTTAGTGGTTGTGAACCTAGGAGCCCTTAAGGCTCGATGTAGTTGATGGTCACGAGTGTGATGAGCATGATAGACCTAGTAGGCTTTTACTCGTTCTTGGGTTTTGAGTATGATCATATGAGAGTTAGTAGGCTGTTGAGATATCTCCTCATGCGTTGAGTGAGATGTGAGTATGAGAGATTCTAGGATGCGGTCCTAGAATGAGATCTCCTCATGCGTTGAGTGAGATGTGAGTGTGAGAGATTCTAGGATGCGGTCCTAGAATGAGAGTCAAATGATCTTGCGTAGATCATTTGTGTAGAAGTCCTAGACTTCTTGAGTTGAGCGGGTTTTGATGGTTATCTTGTTGTGAGCAGGTTGTGTGCTTCTTCCCAAGGGAAGCGAGAGCGTTTTGTGAGTTAGCATTGGGACGAGGTAAGTCTCCGGACTTACTTAGCTCGTATTTTACGTATTAGCATTGATGTGTGTTGGTGGTGTGTGTGTTTATGTTTATGTTATAAACAACTAAACCGGTAAATAGGACCACCGACCTTATATATTTTGGCCAAGTGTATGATAACGGGCGGTGACATCATCTGCCTAGCTCTGCGTGAAGTCTAGGAGGTTCTCGGCGACTAGCCCGGCGGGTTAGATGGTCGGATGCATCCGTACCATTCTTTGCCGGTAAGTAGGGACCGAGGCGAGACCACGGGTGGTCTCGTGTCACAAACCTAAGTTGAATTAGAACGGGATATGACTTAATAATAAAAAGATAATAAACCGGACTTGTGTGTTTTAGTTTGTATGTGATGTATGTGATATCCGTGTGTTTGTGCCTTCACCCCTTTTCTAATGCTTCGAATATGAGCTAACGGTTTTAAACCGTGGTTGTAGATGCCTTGCAGGTTAGGGACGCCGCCGAGTGAGGTGGAGGAGTGGACAGCCGGGGTCTCCGTACATTATAGGACGGGGACGTTTTTGGGTTATGTTTCATATCGTTAGTTTGTGGATGTTGTTGTACGATTTAGATTTCCGTATCGGAGTTACGTCGTTTTGAGGACTCGGCTGAGTTTCCACTTTGTATTCTTTACATTTCGGTTTTCGCATACATTAAAACGTTTTGAGTTTTGCCTTTATTTGTGCCTTGTTGGAAAGGTCCGGTGAAATTGTTGTCAAGCTAAGGGTCGGGACCCATTGTGAGGTCTCGCCCGTAGCATTCCGAGTCCCGCGGATTTAGGGTGTTACATAGCGACCCCGGACCAAATCCAGAGTCATTGCTTATACGGTTCTGGCTTTGGTGTAAGCATCCCCATTGCACATATTAGGTTAATTCAGACATTTTGCTCTTAGGTCGGAGTCATGCTGATAAAGCATCGGCCCAGGATCACTCGTGGCGGGTTGTATTCTTAACAACTGACCAAATGCAACATTTTCTCGTTCATGTTAATGCAAACATTTACCATTTTAATTACGTGTGCGACCAAGCTTGGAAAACCATCAAAACTCGGTGTCATTCTTATACAAGCGCAAGTGATCCGGACTTGGCCAAGCTCCGGCATCACTACAATTGCAAGCGACCCGGCTAATGGTTAAGCTCAGCGCCTTGACTTACGCTAGCAACCTGGGCGACGTACCGGCCCAACATCACTGTTGCTGCTAGCGACCTGGTTAATGGTTAAGCTCAGCGTCAATTACTCATTATACATGTTCTTGACCTTCATAGGTCACCATCATATCACACCTCAACAGGCTTATCATGCCATACATTATCACGCCTCAACAGGCTAACACATGTCAATTTAATCATTTTCTAACCATGACGTGATATACACAACATTAACATTAAGCAGGCTTTACACATCACAACATCATGTTCATCATAAAGCCAATAAGTATGCTCCACACATAACACATTACAATGCATAACACCATTCACATTTAACACAACAATACATTTCAACGCAACAAGATATGAATATCTTAGGCACGAGTTTCTGCAGATCGAAGCTAAGTAAGTCCGAAGACTTACCTGGATACGCTCACACGACAAACTAAGCTACAGTTAGATTAAAGTCTTCCACAACACCTGTTAGGAATATCAGATTCCTCGTATTAAGTTCTCGCTTCAAACATCAATTAAATTTATTCTTTGAATTTAATTAGCTTTACGACATTTCCCGAATCTTAATTTAATTAATTAATTAAATTTCGGCAGCGTTACATTTTGCTCGAAGGCAATTTCCAAACCAACTCGTCATCAGATCTCAACAAATAAATAGCCAAAGTTCACCAAAATAATATAACGAGCATAATGAAATTTCCATCTATCCATTTTGACAAGCCTAAGGTCATATTAGAGCAACCCACAATACGGTAACGAATAAATTCATAACTTATTAGTTACTAACCGATTGACGAACGAAAGAAGATTCTTAATCACAACGACGAAGGCTACGCTCAGACACCACCAAATTCACCGGAAACAGAGCGACGGAACCGGCCAGATAAGGGATATGCACGACATGTCCTTAACTTCAACGGAAATGCGAAACGTTGGTACCGAACTAAAGAGAATGAAGAGAGGAATCCGAAACTCAAACTGAATTGAAATCGGATTACAAACAAAGAGTAGATCTGAGTTTGAAGGTTGAGAGAAATCAGAGTTTTTACGAAAAAAATGTGAAATGAAATGAATTAATAAATGAATTTCCGCGATTTATAGCGAAGACCATAATTATCCTTTAGCAAAGTCGATAATTACCTTTTACCGATCCGAAGGCGGTTGAGTCCCGTCTCCAAACTTCTTGAAACTA